>OY294016.1:15190463-15842676 GCA_958510785.1 Exephanes ischioxanthus | reverse complement strand
ATAGGGCATATTAAGGCTCTAGCATAAGAATTTGGACCAAAAAATACGTCGACTTTCAATTTTTTTTTTTACATGGGTACCGGAACATATAGCCTTGTTACATACTGTGGTACAAGGTCTTACGACATTTCAGTAAAAATAGATTTAAAAAAACTTGCAAACTGAAATATTTACATGGCTTTCTCATAATGTTCCTTTATTCGCAAAGCTTCTTATATGAAAACGTATTTTCCGCATTGTTGACTCCTCATTGAGGAAACTTCGCGAATAAAGGAAAATTATGAGAAAGCTACATGAAAAATTTATTTTGCAAGTTTTAGTATAACGAAAATGACGAGCCGTAAAAAAATCAAAAATCAGCATTTCTTTGAACGGGTCGCCGTTTCTGCAATATTCAAATCTTGAAAAAAAGTATCCGATCATTTCCAAGTTTTATTGCTCTTCTGACAATACATGTTTTGATTCTTTATTTCACATAACTGTAACGGCCGACATGGGCACCGTAGAACTACGCGGAGGCCGAAGCTTCCCATGTAAGAATGCCGATCCCTTGCCGAGCTTGGACAATCGTTTGAGCTTCGGGCCAGCATAGGCTGACGGGTCTCACTTGTTGAGATTGGCCCAAGTGTCAACAAGATAATGGAACGTTGCTGGGCCACTCAATGAGCTAGGATTCGGCATGACACTACCACATGTCAACCACGCGACCGTCCAAGAATGGCTCAGCGAGTGATCGACATTTGTTTAAGCAACGGCAAATTCCTAAAATAATATGTAAGCCGATTGTTGGCTGAATCTCGGGACAAGCTTGTCCGTGTCTTCGCGAAATAATCGCCATTTGATATTTTTTCGGCACTGTCGAAGCACGATAAAATACTGGCACTTGTTTCGGGCAAGAGTCGAATGGCCCCCGGCAAAACAATGGTAAATTCATAATATAATGTCTGGACCGTTTGTTGGCCGAATCTCGGGACAAGCTTGTCCGCGTCTTCGCGAAATAATCGCCGTTTGATATTTTTTCTGTACTGTCGAAGTACGGTAAAATACTGGCGCTTGCTCAGGACAAGAGTCGAACGGCCTCCGGCAAAACAATGGTAAATTCATAATATAATGTCTGGGCCGTTTGTTGGCCGGATCTCGGGGCAAACTTATCCGTGTCGTCGCAGAATAATCGCCGTTTGATATTTTTTCGGTTCTGTCGAAGTACGGTAAAATACTGGTGCTTGTTCCAGACAAGAGTCGAACGGCCTCCGGCAAAACAATGGTAAATTCATAATATAATGTCTGGGCCGTTTGTAGGCCGAATCTCGGGGTAAGCCTGTGCGTGGCATCGTAAAACTATTGTTTTGTGGATTAATCCGCGATTGATATTTTTCCGGCCGTCTTTTGGCAGTAACTGGAATCAGAGATAAATGAAGGATTTGTTCTCGAAAAATGGTTAGTCTCAATTTGAGTCAAAAACATAAACAGAAAAAATAATGAAAGAAAGCAACGTCACGACTAAAGTACCAATGTAAGGCATATATCCGATATAAAACTATCTGTATTCATAGGCGATAGTAGAGTAGGGGTAAAGTGCTAGTTTAGAAACTGTTAGGTCCAGGGTTCGAGCCCCATTAGGGTACAAAAATTAAATTTCTCAAATAATGTTAAAATGTTAATTAATCATATCGGGGATAACAAATGATAAGTATAAAAAGGTCAATATATCCATATACATTATTATTAGTGCTTTTTACACATTTTTATTTATTGATACGTCTTACGTTGCTCCAACGTTGGACCTACGTTGGACCGACGTCGGTGAAAAGAATTAGACCGACTTATAAGCCCACGCTTCTGTAATTGGCCCAACGCCGGCCCGGCGTTAAATAAATGTCAGCCCAACCTTGGCATAAAGTGCTGGTCCGACGTTTGGGAACTCGATCGGCTACCAAGCCTGGGTCGGTGTTTTTTTTCCATCGCACACGTCTCGTACCGACTTCACCAATCAGCAGAAAATGTTGCCATTGTCGGCCCAGTCTTGGTATCCGACTATTCGCTATTGAGCATCAGCCACGCGTCACATTCAGAAGGCTGGCCCAACATTGGTAGCCGAGCGTCAGCCGATCGACTTCAACATCCAACCAGGGCTGGCCCGATGGTCAATTCCTACATGGGTTCTTTGCTTTTATTATTAATAAAGGTCTTTGTATGACCTCGTACTAACCGTGTTAAAGTCCGGGCTTTTTCTTCCAAAGCCGCTTAAAAAATTTAAAACCGACGAGTTTTATTTTTACCAAAAGCTTATTCTAGTGCCTTAAATGGCAGATAATAAACAATTTCACCACAAATTGAAACTACTTCATGATATAATGATGATTTCTACTGATATTCTTTTAATAGGCGTTATACGCGAGGTGGCGGTCCCTGGGATTAATCGACGCCCCTCAGCAGCCGTTGTGGATGGCAACGTCTATTCCCCTCGCTCCTGTGGCGCGGTTTGCGGTAGGTGATATCGCCGTAACAGTCACTGCTGATCTCGTAGCACCTGACTACCCTGCCATACTACAATTCGCTATGTACCTCCGGACCCAGTGGGTACCTCTAGCAGAGGTAGTATCCGTTACAAGGGCTTCGTTACGTACAAGTAATGTGTGTGAACGATTTCATCGGCACATCGATACGCGTATCGGAGGCATACATCGATCGATGTGGCAAATCATCGGTAATTATGTTATGGCGCTTGTTATCTTATATATATTTTGGAAAGCTGGGGATTTGTTTGTTCGTTAGTTTAGATTTCTGTCACCCCGCCCCCCATTTGTTTGTTGATTTGGATGTTTGCACCTCCCCCGCAGATAAGACCCCCTTCGGTGACGCTGGCCCACGCTTGGTTAATTAATTGTTAACATACCGGAAATACGTCACTACGGGATAGGAAATAAAATTTTTCGATTGGAAGTGACGTCATATCGGAAAAATGCGATTTTCAAACTGGTATGACGTATTTTCGGTAGGACGTCCCTTGTTATTCTGCCATAATGCATGTATATACATTAGGGTGTTCTTTAAATTGAATATGTTTGAATTTTCTGGGACGGCACCCCGTATTAGCTTGAGATATAAAATAAAAATACTATGTGCGAAGGATCTCCGAGATGAATGGATTTTTAGAGGTCGCTACCGGCTATTAAAAAAATTAACAACTTCGGAGAATCGAAATTAAAAGTAAAAATAAAAAATTTGAGATTTCCTTGGAGCCACCCCGCACTTCCAAACTGTAACGAATAAGAAAAAACTCTGCGAAATCGCTATCGAGGGTTAAAAATCAAAGTTTTCCACAAATATAGCTAATAGTTTTTAAAAAGTGGTAAAAGGTGAAAATCCGTCGCGTAATAAGAACTGAATATTTTATTTTAAAGGATGTTTGTTATAAAAAGTTACATAAAAAAACCGAAGATTTGACGTTTCTGGTAAAGGAAGTCGGCAAATTCCTGCAATGTTGAAAGTTTTAAATGTGTCTATATACGAATGAACGAAACATTTTATTTACCTTTTTCTATTCAAAAGCTAGAGTACGTTTTTTTTAGCTGTTGAAGAAAATTTGGTACGTTTTTTTCAGCTGTTGAAGAAAATTTGGTAAATATAATGTTTCGTTCGTTCGTCGATAGAGATATTATTTTATACTTTTTGATAATTACAGGAAATTTTCGACGCTCTTTACCAGAATGACAAATCTTCGGTTTTTTAAGTTTGACTTTTGTTACAACAAACATATCTTTTCAAATTAAATATTCGGTTATTTTTCCGCGGCGGATTTTCACCTTCTACAACATTTTGTAACAATTAGCTATATTGTCGAAAACGTTGTTTTTTAAACAACGTTTTCTATCCCTCGATCCGTAAAAATGGTTTGATTTCATACGGAGTTCGCAGAGTTTTTTTTATTCGTTATACTTTGGAAGTGCGGGGGCGCTCCAAGGACATCTCGAATATTTCATTTTTAATTTTAATTTTTTAAATATCCGGTAGCGACTTCTAAAAATCCGTTAATTTCGGAGATTCGTCGCACATAGCACTTATATTTTAAACCTCACGATAATACGGGGTGGTCCCCAGAAAATGCGAAAATGTTCAATTAAGGACCACCCTAATTACATACATGTAACATACATACATATATGTTCAACTGATTTACCAATTTTCTTTCAGGGAAACTTCAAGTTGTTATGGAAAAATATGAATCGGATTGGCAAATTGTCCAACCGACTTCTCGCAGCCGAACCGAAAATCGTGAAAAGGTACGAATTTCTGGATTACAAGAGCGGCTATCAACCGAAAGGTACGGAGTAAAAACGGATTTTTTTATGTTTGCTTTAATTTACATCTAAGCATTTATCTATAGTAACTACAAACAATGACGCGTGCTCACACATGTTAGTTCAAGTTCAGTAGCGCTATAGCGCTGAATGCATCGGCATAACCTACTGAATATGAACTAGATGATTTTGATTCCAAGGCAAAGGTCAGATCGAATGAAGGTGATAAGCGATTCCGAAATTGACCCTATCGCGTGTATTTCTTTCCGTTGAATATGATAGGCATCTCGAATTTCAAAAAATATCAACGTGGGGGCGAGATATCGCGAATTTACTTATTATATTCACTTAAATATATCATATAAATGATATTCCCGAACGCGGAAAAATGAACAAGATTGTAAAAAATGTATGGCTTGTTTCTAGATAATATCCGATATCGAGTTCCTATTCTAAACGATATAATACTTCGAAATTTGTCGCTAAGTATTGAAAAAAAGTTGCCAAAAAAATTGTAAAAAATTGTAACAATACGGAAAATACGCCACTTGCGGTTTGTAACGGCCGCAGCCTAACATTTTCATTATTTTAACTTCGAATATTTATTCGAGCGTATCGATACGGAGTTTCCGTTCGATACGCTCTTCAAAGAAGCCCTTAAGGCTATCGTGCATCCGGACCGCCGCGAGCGGCCACTTATCTACGAGACTAAACACTCCGTGACTCTTTATTCCATTGTCAACCGAGCGCGAAGCCCTCAGCTTCACGCCCGCTTCACGGCAGTTCAGCTCCGACCGACGATCAGTGCGGTACACTCTCTCCGATTAATTGCTCCGACTAATAAACCAGTATTTTTATATAATTTCATTCATACATTTATTCAACGCGTGCCTGACCCATCGACCATCCGTCACAGGTTTGAAAATCTCATTATTCGACCGGAAGTGATGTCATACGGGAACTACATGATTCCTGGCCGAAGAGATCAAACTCAGACATTGTATATTGACCAGACTTACGATGGAGGAGTTATTAAACAGACTCGCCGACAATAATCGGCGGTTCGAAGTCTCGTCGTCAATCGGGATAAGTGCAGGTAGACGTTATGACCGATTCAGCCTTTTTGATTATTATCTCACAATTTCAAGCGTTTTCGTACTCTCCTTTCAGGCAATAGAGATTTCGGGTACGACAGACGGCTGAACGTAGGCGATTTCGTATTCGATGGTGCCATCGCTGGACTGCCACATGATGGACATCTTGACGACGAGGCCGATATACAGGGATGAATAAAATATTCACCATCATTATAAATTCACTAAAAGAACTATTAATTACGATGTGTATTTTCAATTACAGATCCTTCAGAACTCGGAGACCTAGAGCTTCCGCCGCCTCCAGAAATCGAACGCACTCGACGAGCTTTCAGGGATGTCGGAATGGAAGAACTTGGTAATTTTTCCTATATTCTCGAAGTTGCTATGAATACCACATACCCAAAAAAAACCATTCTGTGTTTTTACAATAGACGAAATGCCAATGGATCTGGCATTGAGGCCATGTTCGGTGTATTTAGGTGGACGCCTGAATACGGTTTTTCTTCCATGTCGACATTTAGTCACGTTTCAACCGTTCAGCACGCAGTTGCGCAACAAATGCCCGGTCTGTCGAGGAGATATTGTCAGTGCGCTCTCAGTTTTTTATGCCTAAAAAGTACGATCCTTAGTTAGCATCGTAACTTTCATTTTCGATTTATTTTATCTACTAACTTTTTCAAAGGATATACACTAGGTGTAAAATATATTCATTTTTATGTACAGTTGTACTTTATAATATATCGGATAAAATACTATAATATTTTACTGAACATTTCATTCCTATTCCGAATTAGAAATAATACATTTTATACAACAATAACGAATGAAATATAAAGGCTTATTAGGCTGAGATGCTTGGTTTCTCTAGGTTATGTGTTGAATCCCGCCAGAACTCCCCCCTCCCCATACCCCGAGTAGAAGATCGAGAGTCAAGGAGGAAGTGATGAACGAAGGAAGAAAGAGACGCAGAACGAGAAAGAGGAGTGAAGAAAGCGAAAGAGAAGAGAAAGACCGAAGAGGAGAGGAAGAGAAGAGCGAAACGAAGAGCTACCAGCATGACAGTCCAGACGGAACATAAACGTAAAGAAAGAGAGAGAAGGAGAGAGGGCGATGGTAGGAGGAAGCCGCGACAGTGGAACGACGACAAAAGGAAGACGAAACAAGAATAGTGAGAACGAATGATGAAAGAGAACGAAACGTGGATAGTGGAATAAAACAATAAGCGATTGTAATATATAGAGAGAAAGTGAAGAGGAGTAGAAGTGTGGTGAGATGGAGACGAGTGGGAGAAAATACGTATAAAGGATTGTAAGAATGGAAAGAGAGAAGGAGGTATTGTAACAAGGAGATAACCTTGTCAAAAAATCTTGCAACCCTTAGGGGAGTCAATAAAGCCTTACAATACAATATATTGAAAGGTTTGAAAACTCGAGATCAATCCGTGAGGTTTGATTCCGGCCTTGAGACGATAATGATACTATAGCTCGAGTTTTTACGTAAAAGTTTATATTCTCTCCTCGAGTTAGAGCGCGATCTGCTCCGTTTTCGGCGAGACAGGATTCGGGTGCTAGACTCAACGGGTATGAGGAACGCACAGCGTTGTTATTCTCCCAGATAAACAAATGACTGCTTAGTGGCAGCAGAATAGCGCCACACAACCGCACGTCGCAACGGCACAAACGAAATGCCATACGGCCACATAAGACTACGAAACGTCGCTCCCTGCTGTTACAATCAAGCCACGTTTGCATCACGTGTCGGCATGCGATGCTGTCACAGTCGCGGGATAGTTAACGCACGCTGTACATACCGGCGCAATCCCATTACGATACGGTGCTGTCATGTTTTCTGCACACCGTGTCATCGCGGGTCTGAAAGGTGCAGGCAGTGCCGACATATTGAAGTCCCACATGCAGCATCTTTCAGACTGGAAGAGCAGGGCATAGTCGCATTGTAATGCCATAATTGCGGGCCGTGACACATGACAATACGACATTCCATCACATTGGAGCTACGTTTGCATCACGATTCTGCAGGCAATGGTGTCGCGGTATCGTCATTATTGTTATACAACGTGTTACACCGTGTCTGAAAGATTCACGTTGTACCGACGTATTAAAGTCGTATATGCAGCATATCTAAAAATGGAAATGGGCGGCATGGTGGCATAGTGGCATCTTCATCGTAGCCCATCGTGCCGTTCGATATTTTAACGGCGCACGTCGTATTGTCACGATGGTGACAGATTGTCAGAAAACCAAATAATTTAATT
Source organism: Exephanes ischioxanthus (assembly GCA_958510785.1). Classification (NCBI taxonomy): domain Eukaryota; kingdom Metazoa; phylum Arthropoda; class Insecta; order Hymenoptera; family Ichneumonidae; genus Exephanes; species Exephanes ischioxanthus. The sequence continues at coordinate 15,835,006 of OY294016.1, read as the reverse complement.
TATAGCATAGTGGCGGAAATTTTACATCACGTTGGGTTATAATTGGTGGTACAGCCACGTAGCTGTGTATGAGACGAAATGCTGGTAAGTATTAAAACACACGTCAGTATTAATAATCAGTTTTATTTTCACTCACATTAAAAAAAATACCGTATATCTCAAAGCAGGTACATGACATGGCACTATGGTAATATTGTCCCCTTCACTTCAGTTATAATGACGCTATAACAAATTTTCTTACATGTATTTCTTACATATATGTGAAATAACGGTGTTTAATGCTTAAATGCGAATATCAAATAAAAAATAAAATAAACAAAATTAGAAACGAAATCAATTGAAAAATTACCTTCCCTTTATTCTCCATAAGCGTATTCTGAACGTGTCAAAAAATCTTCAAGTCCAAATATAAAAAATTGTAGGACAAGGTCCATTTTTTCAAATAAAAATATAAAATAAATTATTATTGAAAACATGGAACAGCTGCGATTTTTTATATTTGGAAATTGGAGTTTTTTATAAGTTCAGAATGCTCTTTATACGTTTGCGACTTTATACGTTTTGTTTGCATCAAATTAAAAAAAAACAGACCATTCTACATTTCCATTTCTTACATACATTATACTCTGAGATTCGCTTAGATCGGTATATTTTGGACCGGACCCTTCAATGATCTGATTGTGTAATAGTGGGATCCGGTGTTCCGTTGGGCGTCGAGCGTCTTCTCCTTCTTCCTCGCGAAGCTGGCCCGGGTTCGTTTGCAACAGCCGCTATTCTGGATTGAGCATTTGCATGGCGTTGTTTCGATGCTTTAAGAGCACCATAAATGGCCTCGACGAAAGCATCCCGTTGGCGCTTTTCGTACGCTTTATTTCTTGCAGTCGCCGCTACAAACATAAAACATTGTGTCTCAATAAAGGCCATAAAAATAATGTAAGATGAAAACCACCTTTTTTAATTTTCGTGCAACATGGAAATGTTGATATATTCCGAGTAATAGCTTATGTGTGGTCTGTGCATCACGCATTTTTATTCTGTTGCCTTGACTCGGGATATTTTGATTCTCATACTTTGAATTAATCCAATATATCACTATAATTTTCCAATGTGAAACAAACTCAGCTGGTAATAAAAGCATTACACATTTTTGTAAACTATGTGTCTTAAACCCATTAATCTTTCATAACGCTTCAAGACAAAGTACCACACACGCAGAGCCACCACGGATGCGAGTGACATAATACCATCGGCGATTGTATTATGACACTTCCTCTTAAAAGTGAAAAAATAGTACTTTATTTCACTCGGTGAGAAAATGGTGGTTTTGCGCACGCTTCGCGTGCGAAAACCCCCACTTTCACGCCTTGTGAAATAAAATTATGTACGATACTCGTGCGAAAAACGTTTTCTGAACTCGTGTGATTGCAACACTCGTTTTCGGCGCGTGCTGTAAACTCACACTCGTCAGAAAAAGTTTTTCTCGCACTCGTATCAAAATGTACTATTTTCAAAATTCAATTCACGATTATTAAATGTGTATAGTGTTACATTGAGAAACACCACTCAAACTAGCGAGAAGTTACCGAATTAATTGGACTGCGAATATTACAGAATTTGTACAATTCTGTCTTGAAAGGACTCACCGTACAAAGCTCGCGCAAATTTTGTCCCTTTCAGAGCCAACGTTCCGGGCTCCGCACCGTGCCAAGTCAATGCTGGCGACAACGAGTCAACAATAGCGTACTTTAAAAGTATTCTTGCAGTATCAGTAAGAGGACCAATACTGAAGCTCCCCAAATATGTGACCTGCCGACAATGAAATATTTAAACATTTCGTTATATGAACATCGACCATAGAAAATTTAAAAAATACTTACGACACGTCTATATTCTTCGTCGTCCACTTCTTCAAATGCTGACAAATCCCCTCGAGTTTTTAACGGAAGACAATGCGGCTTGGTAGGGAACTCAGAGGATAGTTCACGGGCAACAATATCCTCCAATTGGCCGAAACGTTTGTGCAATTTTCTGAAAAAAATGTTTCGCCATGTTGAAACTATATTTGAAAAAGCTACAAGGGTTGAGTACACGTACCGAAATTCAATCTTCATTAGATTTTGGAACGATCTAAAGGCAGGTGGAAACAAAATTATCACAAGGAAAATAACAGAAAACAATATTATTTATGTAATATGAATTGATTTTTTGCCCGATACCTTGTTTGGTTAATCAGAAGGTCAAGCGCCGTTTCGATTACCGATAGTCTCTCATCGTATTGCCTTTCATCGTGGTGACTTATATTATCTTCTTTAGACGGCGAACTCTCAAGCTGTTTGTTCACTATGGCTGGTGGTTTAATTATATTCTTGCGCAGATTTGTTTTAATGTGTTTTTGTATCGGTGGTAGATCGTCAGTTTTGTTACTCGTATTCCTCTCATGTTTATCCGTGACATGTTTCTCCGATTGAGAAGTCTGCGATTCAATTACCGGAAGGTAATTGTTTGTCCCTACGCTTTCTGACTGTTTCGTTGCTGATGTGTCCGTTATATCATCTGAATCCTCTGGATCCTGTAGCCATAGGTCTTCATCGAAGTAACGCTGCTCTTCGCCAGACAGCTGTGAATTGATAAGATCTATACGTTACTACACGGAGAAAAACAATTTGTTGGTACAACAAGGTTTTTGTTACGGTAACAAATTTAGTTCATTAACGTAACAAAATCAGCTTGTAACTAAAGAAAAATTGATCGCTCAGAGCGATTTGCTACAGCAACAAAATAGCCTTTGTTACAGTAACAAATAAATTTGTTATATGAGTAAGTGGGGTGCATTTTTATGCCAGCAACTACGACGAGCTCGAGACGCTCGACGCGCAAAATGAAAACAAAGAAACACGAGGAAACAGTTCCTCTGTATACGAGTAAAAATAAAAAATAGAGTGGAATTGCGAACTCTTGAAATTTGCTGTTGTATATGGATATATAAGCTGCGAACGGTAATACCTTTCGGAGTTTAATACATCTATACACAGCAAATTTTGAGAATTCGCAATCACAAATACAGACATTATTTCCAATAGAATAAAATAATAAAACACAAACGCAGTGAGTTATTCTTCAAATAAATGTATGTGCGAATCTATAACTATCCTATTTCCAGTCATAACTCAGCCGTCAAATTACAGCAGGCATCATTTGTTCTCATATCAAACTAAATCGTCACAGTAACAAAAAAGTTTTGTCGTGATAGCAAAACCAATTGCTTCTACGTAGTAACTTTTTTGCTGCTTTTACTAAACGTTTTGCTGCAGGAACGACGTCATTGTCAGCAAAACTCATTTTGTTAGAGCAGCTAAATAATTTTTCTCCGTGTACAGCAAAAGAATTCAACATTGAACAAATATCGATGCCACGAACCTTGGAAGTGTCATTATTATCCTCACATGATGGGCAATCTAATTCGGCCAGTATCTCTTGGGTAAGTGCGTCTTCCAACGGGAGAGATACCTATCAACGAGCATTATTTGTTATACATAAACGAGCAAATTCTAAACGTAAAAAAATTAGCGTTTAACAATCCTCGTGACTTTCGGGCTTTCCAGAAACAGATATCGATTGGTCGTTTACTGCCATGCTCGGTTGACACCCGTTGACTTGGTATAGAACCCCTCCATGACCCACTGCCACAACCTCAATACTTGAGACTTGAGGCCTTTGCGATTTAGCCGTTTGCCCTTGCGGCGTTTGCTGCTGTTGAGGCGTTTGTCCTTGCGGCGTTTGCTGCTGTTGAGGCGTTTGTCCTTGCGGCGTTTGCTGTTGAGGCGTTTGCCCGTGTGACTGTTGCTGTTGAGGCTGTTGAGCCGTTTGCCCTTTCGGTTTTTCCTCATCAATTGCTTCCATTTCAGTTTGATTATCCTTCAATTTTTTTAAATCGGCGCGCAGACCAGTCAAACTTTCTGCAAGACTGTTTTTCCTTTTTAACCCTGAAGTTGCGAATTTCTCGTCCTCTGTAGTCGTGTCATCAGACGTTACCACGGCCACATAATCCTGGAATCGAGGGGGTGGCACAATATGTCTTTTTGGCCGATCGCCGCCTGCCATCATGTAAACATTAATGAAAATTAACTACTGCGACTTGTCGATCACGCAATTTCCGAAAAATCTAATCATAATTCTGGAAAAAGCGAAGAAAAAGTGAAATATAGGAAAATGTGTTAGGATCAACGGGTAGAGTCGTAAGTACCCTGTACAAAACCTAGTACATATACTGTACTGTTGATAAATAACGAACGAAAGTAAGGCATATTATCAAAGAAACAAGAAATGTGGTAACGACATGACTCGGAGTTAGAATCAGATCATTACTCTGTATATAGTATATATTAAATATACTCTATAGCAGTTTTATATACAATTTAATACGCCTTTTATATGGAACAGTAATCGATGTCTTAAGGTAGTCCTTGCGAATGGTGTTCATTTCGCATAAGTTTCGGAGAAATGAGAGGGAATTGCAAACACTTCTGGATGGTATAAAAATCTGAAAAAATCAAGCTTATTAAAGGTGCGAAAAAGATTAATTTTGCATAATAATGATTCCAAAATGTTATTAACAAATTGAGGGAAAATAAAATTGTTCGACAAATCTCTCGGAAACTTAACTTTTTTTATTGATGTTACGTCTCAGAGGTCTATTTAAATCGAGACATGTGCTCGTCAAGTCAAGGGCGTGCGAATAACTTGTCCGCAGTGATAAGAGGTCCCTTTAAACGTTATCGCTCGCGGCTCAGAGGTGGGAGCCCGCTCGATAGCCTCAGAGCTCGAGGAAATAGGAGACGTGTACGCAACGAGATAAAAACGGGTCCGTTCTCCGTACGGAATAATTATTCTGTTCCGTCACAACTCAAACTGTTTTGCAGATTTATTAAAAATAAGCGGATTTACAAATTGAGGACTTGAATTACCGTGCGGAAACAATATTTAACAGAATTATTTTTAATCGAGCTCGTCCCGATATGCAAATATATTACGCGATTACGACTTGGTTTAAAAACGTTGGTTACGGTTATTTTAATAGACTGGTGGAAGACCAGTCGACTGTTCCGTTCGAAGTTTTGGCGAAGACTGATAATTTCCGTGGCGATAGTTGCCGTGAAGCGGCCAAAAATGCTGAGCTCGCACGCCACGCGCGAGCACAGAAAAGACTTGAAAGGAGTAAAATAAAATCAAGCGATCGCTCGCGTCTGGCGCGAGCGGATATGGTTCTGCAGAAATTCGATATTAGCGTCCGGTCGTGAGCGAGAAAATCGAAAGACCGGACGACAAAATTGAGTGAGCATAAATCGAGCGTGAGAAAGAAATTGAAATAAAATATTTTAACTCTAAATTTAGCGGAGACGAGATTCGTGAGAATAATATTAACTTATGAAAATTAAATTATTTCTGATTAATAAAATAGTGTCCTCCGAGGGGCAGGACGTGACAATTGAAAATGTTTCGTTCAGTTTTCTGAAGACGTATGAATTTTTTCAGATTTTTAAATTCACTTTTAATTTTTTTCTTTCTATATGGGAAAAATGTATAGAAAGTCACAAAATTCAAAGTGAATTGAAAAATCTGAAAAGATTCATACGTATTTAGAAAATGAACGAATCATTACCATTTAAAAAAAAGTTAGGTTTTCGGGAAATTTGTCGAACAATTCTATTTTTTATCAATTTGTGAATAACATTTTGGAATTATTATTATGCAAGATTAACCTTTTCAGCACCTTTAAGATGCTTGATTTTTTTTAGATTTCGATACCATCGAGAAGTGTTTCGATTTCTCTATCATTTTTCTGAAACTTTTGCGAAGTGAACACCATTCGCAAGGACTACCTTAACTCTTGTCTCTTCGGTAAACATGGGTTTTTTTGAACGACCCGCCCCTTCGTCTCTGTCACTGGTCATCTCCAACCGGCTTCGACTAGTCATATTGTGCAGAAAAAGTGCCCACAATTTCACTAATTTACTAAATGAATCCTCTCGTTGAATGTTTATTCTCTCTTCGGCTTTTCGTAACTATCCCAAGTGCTTCGTATAGTTAATGAATGTTAAAATTGCACGTCTAGAATTCGGTAAATAGTATATTTTAAAGATAATTGAAATAAATACGTCTCGTATAGCGTCTGTGATCGGAATGGGTGAGAATAACCGGCGAATAGCAGCGCGTTAAGTGGGGACAGCAATCAAGCGGTTGAACTTTATGAAAACGTTTTTAATATTTCAAAAGTTGTAACGTTTTATTGCCGAACAACGATCTAATGTTAATATTATAAGTTTGACCGATACCGCTTCGAAATAACTATGAACAAAGAAATCATCAGTGGCAAAAATGTAACAGCTCCAGCCTCTTTCACACCGATATAATTTCTTTCTTCGCAGCGGTATTATTTTCCGCTGCGTTTTAATACGCGGAAGCCCTGCAGGTTATCTGCATCCGGTACCGCGGGTTAGAGCCGTGAGACGGGCCTTATCAACGCGTCGCGACAGTCTGTCGCGACTTTGTCCCTTTGTGAAGCGCGCGTCAGGCCCTCGGCTTCACGCCCGCTTCATATCAGTCCAGCTCGAGCCTTCAACCGGTACACTCTCCCAAACATATGCTGCCATCAATAAAAGCCATCAAGTCTTTACTGCACCTCCAACTTTCGACAATCATTTATACCCGCATCGACCGTCCGTCTCATGGTGTCAGAAGTGCCGGAACCACGTAAACACGCCGACATTAAAAAAAAATTAAATAAAAAAAAGTTTTTAACAATTAAAAAAAGAAAAAAAATCTGACACCCGTGTACAATCCGTCTCATGGTGTCAGAGTGGGCGTTCCATATAAACACGCTACACAACTTTTTACCAAAAAAAAAAATAATAATAATAATAATAATAATTTTGAATTTTCAAAAAAAAAGAAATCGATCAAACGTTAGTGCTCGAGCCGTGCTCGCACCCAAAAACCCGGAAGTGAAAAAAAACACCAAACAGTGAAACAGTGAACAAAAAGAAAAAAAAACAGTGAAACAGTGAACAAAACGAAAAAACACGAAAAAGTGGGAAAAAAAGAAAAAACTTAACTCGATTCGTCGTACTGGAGCCTAGCTCGTACGATACTACACAAAAAAAAAGAATAAATAATAAATACAAACAGCGAACACAGAAAAAAAACAATACAGTGTAAAAAAAAATATAGTGCCAAGACACTTTATAAATAATGAATAACATAGACATTAAATATATATATACATTGTAACATGGCAAAATTTGACCACGTTACTTAAATTGTATACGCTCGTTTTTGGTAATTTAATTGATTAGTTGACGGCCGTCCGTCGTCCGTCGCAGCTCAGGGGTGGCGCCGCTGGTGCAATTAAGATTAGGAATTTATTTTATTAACGGCATTCGAATTTATTTTATGTAATCCTGGGCGGTCGAGGGAGCCCACGACGAGGAATCCCGAGAGGTACAGCCGCCGAGTCGTCGAGAACGCAGCGTGCACGAGTCGTGCCGCCGAGAGCAGCTTTACCGAGTCGTCGTCGCTTACAGCATCGTCCTTGCCCGGCTGTCTGAGTCGCAAAGAAATCACGGATCCGGGGGAAAACATCTTTCCGGATCGGAGTCGGTCCCGAGGACATTGTCGGGGACATCGGCCATGCCTTGGAAGAAGATCATCGCGATCGTCAGAGGAATAATAATCTTCGCCTCGTTGGCGTGAATCGGCATTCCAAATTCGCCGCCGCCGTACCGAGTACCTGTGCACCCGGCGCAACGGTTAGCAGCGTTACGCCACGCGCGCGGGTGCCGAAGATCCGCGACGATTAGCGACGATTACCGAGGATGCGGAAGTGTGAGCGATTAGGCCGGGTAGGGATAGGCCAACGAGAGCGAGAGCGTTCGGCTACTCGGGCAATCTTCGTTGAGGTGTAACGACGAACGGACGGGCGGGTGGGCCATCTTAACCCGTATACCGAGGGGGACGAGACAGAAGGACGAATTCGTCATCCAGCGTTTTCCGAGGCCTGGATCTTCTGCCGCGGTACCGAACGGGTGAGCTTGTCCGTCCCAGGGACCGTATCTTTTTGTTGTTTTTGTATCGAGTCTTTAGCCGTTTTGGAAAAATACGATTTAGTTCACGTTGGCGTGCGCGGGGATCGGCTTTTCCGAGGGGAAGCGGGCTTCAAGGCCGCCGTAGGAGCCATCGGGTCGGCCTCACCGATACCCGCTGAGATCGCGATATTGCCGTATTCCGACGCGCCGTCGCGTTTGTTAATTTTTGGTTCAGTTAATTAAGCCCCTCGGGATCGTGCCCACGGGGATTGCCTTTCGTGTCGTTTGCTGCGGGCGGTTAAACGGCGTTTCTTGTACTCTGTTGGTTTCTGGCTATTTCGTTCGATTTTGGTTGATGTTCGTTTGTCGAGTCTTGACCCGGCCATACCGAGGACCGTCCCGCGTCGCGATAATTCGATGGGTGTGTGTGTGAGCGTTGAGCGAGATCTCGGGATTGTCGAGAGAGTGTGTTCTCGGGAGCTTTCTTTGTCAGTTGAGCGAGTCGACGGTTGTGTCGGTCGCAAGGTCATTTTTGTAAGGGGTTTTCCTCCGGGCTTGCCCGGTTTCCCCTTGGTCGAGTCGTGGATTATTTTAAAATAAAGGGAATGTCTTTCTGCTGTAATCATCTCTTATTTCCGTTAGCAAAAATACCGAGTGCCCCTAACCAGCCCGCTCTACCCTTGGGAGAGGCAGCAGCGAGCCGGGCATACACCTGCTCCTTTCCTCGGCGCGTACGTCCGCGCCTGGCGCCCATATCAAATAAATACGAGGAGAGGCGTTTTTCCGTAAGGTTCGCGGCTGTTGGGAATCCGTGCCACAACAGAGATTTATTAAATAATAACATGTTGTTGTTGTTGTTGTTGTTGATTGGCGATGCGAGCACTCAGTCCTTCTAGACCATTGTACTCAGGTCCATTTTGGGACACTCGCAGAACATTAAGGTTGCGGCGGGGGTACGGCCTCTTCCGCAAAGCGGAGAAGCCCGCCAATGCCCGTCACCTCCAACTGCAGTGCAGCCAGAGCTGGGGCTCCAAAGGTTCTCAGTCGAGCCCCCTCTAGTCCCTCGCACACCGCTATTAAGTGGAGGGAGGTCTCCTCCTCTAGACCGCGGAAGCGGCATAGCGAGTCTACCTCCCACCCCATCCGCTTCAAATGCTGCCGGGTGAACCAGTGGCCCGTACTAAGGCCCACCAGCCACCTAAGCTTTTGCCTATCGAGGGCTATCAGTTCCGAACCCAGTCTCTCAGAGGGGCCCGCGAAAAGAGCCCTCGCGTGTCTAGACCCTGGCGCCGAGATGCACCGAATAGTGAACTGCTCAGCAGTTCATCTCTTCATGATCTCCTTCATAACGCCCGGGGCTACCGGGACAGACGTAGGGGTGGCCGCTGTGGATCCTGCCGAACCCAGTCTTGCCAGCCCGTCTGCTTCTGTGTTGCCCTGTATGCCGATGTGCCCAGGCACCCAGAGCAGTTTGACCCTATTAACGCCGGCAATGCGCGATAGGGCAGCAATGCAGCTACGTGTCAGCTCGGACTTCACCTCGATGGAGTCGAGGGCCCTGAGCGCGGCACGGCTGTCACTACAGATGTAGATATGCCCTGCCCTCGTATCCCCTTAGCAGAATCTCTTCCGCACAGGTTCTGATTGCAAGCACCTCAGCCTGGAGTCTAGTAGTGCGGGTCCCCAGTGCCAAGGATATCCTCGTCCTAAGCCCCGCGCACCACACTCCGGCGCCTGTCCCCGTCGGGGTTTTGGATCCATCCGTATACCAGACGAGTCCCCCCCGGAGACAGCAACCCGACACTGTTCTCCTCCTACTCTTGCCTGGTCGGGAGGGTAACTATGTAGTTGCGGCGGAAGTGGTGGCTACTGGGGCCGCAGTCACCGCCTAGGGCTAGGACCTCCTCGAGATCCCTGTTGCCGTTTAGTAGCGTCGCGTGTCCTCTGCACGCTCTCTTCCACTTTCCTCCAAACTTTAGCCGTACGGCTGCACCCATCGCTTTGGCCTTAGCCACGATGTCTAGGGGCGCTATGTCCAGAAGCACCCCCAGTGCCAAGGTAGGAGTTGTCCGAAGCGCTCCTGTGATCCCGAGCAGTGCAAGCCTATAGACCTTGTTAAGCGTCTTCCTATTGGTTTCCCGCTGCAACGCAGGCCACCAAACTACCGACGGGTATGTCACCTGGGGCTCTATGATGGCTGTGTGAATCCATTTCACCACAGCCGGTTTTAGTCCCCAAGTCGAGCTGAACATCCTGCGACAAGCCCAGAAAGTTGACGTAGCTTTCCGGGTCTGTCTATCGATGTGGCTTCTCCATAGGAGCTTGCTGTCCAGGGTGACGCCAAGGTAGCGTACCTCTGTAGAAAAGCTGAGCTCCGTGCCAAAAATGGAAGGGGGGCTCACTTTGAGCTTATTTCTGTTTGTGAATAGCACCATCTCCGTTTTGCTCGGGTTGACCCTCAAGCTCTTCGATGTGCACCATGTTTGTACGTGGTCCAATGCTCGTTGCATCTTTCACGACATCTCCCCCGGGTGGGTGCCGATGACCAGCATCGCCACGTCATCCGCGTAGCCTACCACCGTCACCCTTAGCCTCTCGAGCTCCGCAAGAAGCCCGTCAATGACCATCACCCACAGGATCGGAGAGGTTACTCCTCCCTGCGGGCAGCCCTTCTTGACGAGTGCACTCGCGGATGACTCTCTAAGAGCTGCAGTGACGGACCTGGTGCTAAGCATGCAGTGGATCCAGTTGATGACGGAGTCCTTCACCCCGAATCCCCTGGCTGCTTCGCAAATAGAGTCGAAGGAGGTATTATCGAACACTCCTTCGATGTCAATGAACACGCCCAGGACAAACCTACCCGTTTGCACGGCCCCCTCCAGTACCTTGACGGTATGGTGGAGCGCTGTTTCCACGGATTTGTCCACCTGGTAGGCGTGCTGGGAATGGTGCACCGGTCTTTCGATAAGCGCACTTTCCATTAGGTACCTATCAACGAGTCTCTCCAGCGTTTTCAGGAGGAAAGACGTCAGACTGATGGGTCTAAAAGACTTGGCTCGGTCATAGGTGTCCTCCCTGGTTTGGGAATAAAGACGACCCTGACCTCCCTCCAAGCGGATGGAACGTAGCACAGCGCGAGACATGCGCGGTAGATACGTCGAAGATGTTTAATGAGGCCCTCCCCAGCCTCCTGCAAGAGGGCGGGGAAGATCCCATCCACCCCAGGGCTTTTGTACCGGTCGAAGGTATCTATGGTCCATCTGATTCTCGCGGATGTGACAACTTCCGCTGCCGTAGCCCAGTCGCGGGCGGCCGCCCCTACGGGTGGGTCCGCCGTGCCTGTAGGTTCCCCCGGTTCAGTAAGAACCGACCCAGGGAAGTGAACCTCAAACAGGTGGGCCAGTGTCTCCTCCTGACTCGACGTAGTTCTCCCCTCGGGGAGAACAAGACCGTCGAGCCGAGTCGAAGGCCCCGCTGTAAAGATTCTGCGCAGTCTGTCCACTAAGGGTAGGGCCTCGATCTCACTGCAGAACTCGCGCCAGGAGGCCGCTTTGGAACTTTTGATTAGTTTCTTGTAGGCCTGTTGGGCCTCTCGGTAGGAGTCCCAGTCAGCGTCGGTGTTCATTTTTAAAGCTTTGTTCAGCAGCTTCCGGGAGCGAGCCCGTGCCCTTGTTAGGTCACGGTTCCACCACGTCACCTTCTTCCTGCTGGACCTGCTTTTAAGGGGGCATGCTGCCTCGTAGGAGTCGATCGTAACGTTCCGTAAGAAACTCACTTTCCGCTCGATGCCCCCTTTCGTCCCCGGCCTCTTCCGGCCCCCCGCAAGCCTCCCGTCCGGCTCCGCCCCGTAGGCAGTCCAGTCGGTGGCTTTGGGGTTCCTGTAAGAGTCCGGAGGGCGTAGCGCTGCATTCCCCAGTAAACTGAACCTGATCAGACGGTGGTCGGAGAGAGTTACCTCCTCGCTCACCCGCCAGTCCAGGATGCCACATGCCACCTCCGGTACTGCCAGGGTCAGGTCTAAGACCTCCTGTCTGCGTGAGGTGATAAAAGTTGGCCTGGATCCCCTGTTGAGAATCTCTAGCCTAGTAGTGGAGAGGTACTCCAGTAGTGCAGCGCCTCTCGAATTGATGTCGGAGCTTCCCCACACCGTGTTCTGCGAGTTCGCGTCGCAACCAACGATTAATTTTAGTCCGCTGGCCCTTGTGTAGTCGACTAGGGCCGCGAGCTCGTTAGTAGGCGGAGGTACCGCCGAGTCATAAGGTAGGTAGGCCGAGCAGATTACCAACTCAGTCCGCCTGCCCTCCACATTTAGTGAAATCTTGGCTGCTGCTAAATCCCTGGTGCAGAACTGGTTCAACTTGAGGGCGCTGTGCATCTTGTTGATGAAGATGCAGGCCCTCGGTCCCAGTTCCATCTCCGCGTGGATAAGCGAGCCCAGATTCCTATCAATACCCTTAATCAGTCCCCCGTTAATCCAGGGTTCCTGTATGAGGGCTATGTCTGTCTGCTCCACTGCTAGGTCCTGACTTAAAACAGTCGAGGCCGCTTTGCAGTGCTGCAGATTGAATTGGGAGAACCTGATACTACCCACAGCTATCGAGGCTGCAGGTTCGATCTGTCTCCTAGCAAAGTGGGGAAGGGAAGGGGGAAGGATGTGGGAACTGGGTGGGTTCGGGGTTGGCGGTTAGGGGATGGGGGATTCGAGGGGGGAAGAGTCCGATGTTCAGCCATCGCGCTCTGCCTCCCTCTCGGCCGAGTCCGCTGGCCCCACAACAGTCGTAGCCAGCGGCTCAGAGGTCCTTAGCGTGGTGAGGTCCAGCGTCCTCTGGACGCCTTGCTTCCTCCCCGCCAGTCCCGCCTTGAGCACCATGCTCGCCATAGAGGGCCTACCCCTCGTTCCTTTCCTACTTACTGGTCAGAACGGAATGCGCCCGACCGCCGGGGTCCCGCGGGTTGTGACCCCTGAGCCCCCTGCAGCCGGTCCCTGCTCCTTCCTCCAGTGAGAAGGCGGATATTTCTCCGCGCTAGGCATTTTAACTTTCGCGGGAGCCATGATGTTGGTGGACGGCAGCACAGGCGCCCTCAGTAGAGGGGCACCTGCGCTGGTCACCCTGGTTGCTGGGGCCGTTGTACGCAGTACTTCGGTCCTCTCAGCATGTCCAGCCACCGGTATCGGACCCGACCTGGGTTCCGAGACCTCTGAAGCTCCGGCTCCGGTGCCGGCAGTGGCTTTCCCTCCGGTCTTGTTCGGGGCATCGCCTAAGCGAGCCCGCCCCAGTCCACAGTGGGGAGCGTTGCCGACCCTGGCCAAAGCCTCCATGGATGAAGCATCCACGCTCAGAGTGAAGTGAACGTTGCCGTTCACCTCCCGCCGGTCCCAAACCTGCCATATGTCAGTGTTCAGGGCCGTGTTCTTGCGCTTCAGCTTCCTAAAAAGCACCTCGGTTTCTTCCTTTGTTCCGAAGAATACCGCAGAGGTCTTTTTAAGTCTGGGGAGGCCGTCTCTCTCCATAACCTGGAGTGAGGCGTCCTCCCATGGTTTGATCGTCAGGACAATAGCCTTCAGCCACGCTTTCGCCGTGTCGTCGGAGCAGGTCACCCACATGGCTCCCTGTTCCCAACGGTGCCCATCGAAGCATGGTAGCGCCTGCCCAGAGGGTACGGCGTCCAAAGCCTCGAGAAGCGCCCGTGTTAACAGGTCACTCTCCTCCTGCTTGAGGACCGTCTCAGGGTAGTTGGACGGGACGATGGCCATCTTCCCACCAGCTGAGACTGCGTCCACATAGCTAGTCGGTATGGGGTGAACTCTACCCTTCTTCACAGCTTTGCGAGCCTCCGGTGGTGTTGGGTCTGCCGGCCTGGTCCGCTTAGGGCCCCGTCCCGCCATCCCCCCCCCCCCCTCATGTCCGTGTTCTCGCCTACAACCAGGCTGCTGCCACTTGTCCCGTGAGGTTCAACTGGTGCAGTCCCGCCGTTACCCGCCGCCGGCTGGTCGCTGCGGCCTTGCTCGGAGAGGGCTAAAATAGCCTGGCGGTTCTTCCAGGCCCTTCTCCTTGCCGCGCCACTGCGCCCGGCTCTGCGGCGTTTCTCCTGCAAGGGCTCGGAGGTCTCGGCTGGCGCTGAGCCCTCTGTCCCTTTCTCCTTGCAAGCGTTCGTGTCCATCGGTTCCACAGAGGTCGGTTGAGCTTGCACTCCCCCAACACCCCGGGCCCCGACAGGACAATCGTCCGCCAACTCAAGTGCCAGTCCCTCTTGCGAGGTCCGGGCACCAACAGATTCTTTTTGTGTAGACGGTGGTTCATTCATTTGTATCCCACGAGTTAGCAGGAAAGGGTAGTCGACCTACACAGAGCCTGTTGCGTAGGCAAGGCGACTTAAATATAAATGGGTGGCGCCTGGTACCCACAGAGCATCGTTTGAGACACTACCTCCCAAGTGCCATGCATCCCGTCGGCACGATGAGCTTACACCTTAGGATTCGGGAAGTTGGTCCGCGGCAGGGCTTTTGTTCTTTCGGTCGGCTTTCACCCCGGCCAGGTTCCCTATAGCACCCGCAGGCCAGTTCCCTTGGGACCTCCTGCCTCGGTTACCGGTCGTCGCATGGCGGCCCGGTCCCCAGGCTGCAGAGGTCCCCGAGCCCTGGTGCCTCCTATCCGCCACCTGGAGACGCGCTCGGTTGACACTCAACCGAGTTACGAGCTCCCCTTTACGGGTGTTGGGTAACATCCGAGAAATAATAACATACGAATAATAATAATAATAGGAGAAAAAACAGTGCAAAAAAAAAGAGACAGCGGACAAACAAAAAAAAACAACAACAGAGAGTTTTTGAGTGCTGAGTGAACAGCCGAGCGACGTCAGAACTACCGACGGCCGAAAAAAACGTCGTGCAGCAACAGCCGCCGACGTTACCGTCGCGTACCCGTCATCGAGCGTCGCATCGATCCACCGCCGTGGTGATCCGACGCGACCCACCCTACCGACCGACGCACCATCCGCCACCGAAATTTTTTTAATAAATAGAAGGAAGGAAGGAAGGACGTCACGAAAATAAATAGAAGAAAGGAAGGAAGCAAAAAAAAAACCGAGGAATAATAAAGGAAAAAATCTGTAATCCATGCGATTATTATTCGCAATCCTCGTGGCAACGTAAGAACCCTTCATTTTACCCACTCTAACTATTTTATCTATTTTATTACAAAAAAAAGAAAGAACAGCAAAAAAAAAAAAAAAGAAAAAAAAGAGAGAAAGGAAATTTTTTCCCTTTCACGACCCCACGGGAACCGAGCGCCGACACGCGACGCGTGTAAAAAGCGTGCGACCGCTAAGGGTACGTAACACAAAAAAAACTTACAAACGACTTCCCCCCCTTTTTTTTACACATTTCCTACAAATAAATAAATATATATATAATAATAAATAAAATAAAATAAAAAACAGAAAAAACATATATACATATATATAGGACTTCCGGTTAGGGTGCGAAGGCGAGCGTATGTACGCAGCATCGAGCGATCAAAAGCTGAAAGTTATCTCGAGAAAATCAGTGTGAAAGAGTCAATTAATGTGTAGAAGGTGAAGAAGGATCATTGAACTCTAAGTGGAAGTGTGGGTTTAAGGATATTTATTGGGGAAAGTGGTCTAGGTGAGGAAAGTAACCTCGGTTGGGAAAGAAAGAGGTTAGGGCTGCTTGGCATCGCGGACGATAGTGTGGTTAGACAGCTAAAAGCACACATGGCGCCACCAGGCAAAACTGGGCTGGAAAGGAAGGAAGGCGGCTTACTGAGGCAAGGAGATAGAGCGAAGGCAGCTGCTACGGGTGGAAGCGCCGGGAAAATGGCGGCGACGGCTAATGAGACGAAGTCGCGCGGTAGGCCACAGAAAGTGATAGCTGAGAAGAAAGGCGAGGGAGTAAAAACTCTGGACCACTTCGTGGTAAAAGAGAACGGAATTGACCCTTTCCTAAGTAAAGGTGCAGTGGGGCATTCGCCTATGCCGAAACGGGTGACGGACATCGTAAACGACGATGAAGCATCAGAGGAGTCAGATGACCCCGCGAGTGTAGCCGTCGACGGAGGTATACTGAGCGACAGGAATGATGGGAACGTGTCGGATGTTACGGTGTGTGGCACCAAAAATAAAGATGCAACACAGTTGGGTAGTGAGGAAAACATCTCTGATCAATGGGGGCGGAACGACAATAATAACAACAAAGCAGCAGCTCCTGAAGACGCGGCGCACAACAGTGTACTAGCATGGATGACTGAGATTAAGTACTCTGAAGGAAAGATGCTACGATTAATGAGAGGTCTGCTATCGGAGTCGGAAAAGGGAATGAAAGAGTGGTGGAAGGAAGAAATATACAAAATCAAAGAAGAGTGCGACGCGGAGGAAGAAAGCCAGTGTGAGTGGTGTGTGCAGAGAAAACGCGATACCATGGACCAAGAAAATGCTCTAAAGGTTATTAGGGAGCAGCAGGAGCTGGACAAGAAACGATGGGACGAGGAACGACACCTGCTGTTAAGCATAATACACAACCTCACAAGGGCGAAGGATCGAAAGGAGGAAGAGAGTGTGGAGCCGGCGTTGTCTAATGCAGGACAGAAATCGAATGCGGTCGGGCTGGAAAATCAGCACCATAGACATGGCATCCACAGGCGGGAAGAAAATTCTGACGTGACGCCCGAAGGAAGCATCGGCGGAGAAGGAAGGGGGACGGAAATCCCTGAACTTCCTGTACCACTTCCCATGTCGGCGGACGACATGGGCCGGGAAATGGCCCAGAGGAGGAGAAATAAAAAAGGAATACTCCTCAAAGGATTCAGGACGACAGGAAGTGATGACAAGACTGAGCAAGACATCGCGTGGTGGATAAAGAAGAGATTCGGGATCCTATCAAAAATCGAGAGCATAGGCAGAGTCCGGGAAGGGCTCCTAATTGATCTTAGCTCGATGGAAGTAAAACTTGAAATAATGAAGAAAAGAGGTAATCTTAAGGGATCTGATGTATGGTGTGACGTGGCACGTCACAATTCCCTTCCGCTGCCTGGCTCGGAGTCCCACCACTCACCTAGGGAATAAATTAGAATTAGACCTACAATTTAAGCAACGACATCTAAAATTTGTTAACCCTTTCCCTCGACTGACCCTTATCACATACCACCCAGTCAGACCCCTTACTCACTCAACGAAGGCCCCGTCAGCCCTCCGACGCAACCACCGAAGACCCACCGAAGAGCCAGCGCAGCCACCGAAGACCCATCGCAGCCACCGAAGACCCATCGCAGACACCGAAGATCCATCGCAGCCATCGAAGACCACCCTGGAGGGAAATTGACCCCCTGCGGACCCTGATCGACCACGACCGACCTAGACAGCCCACAAATTAAGATCCGAGCAGACCTTTCAAGCACTAACCTGCAAACCAGAGGACCGTCCCAAGAGCCAGTCCGACACCGACAGCCCCGGGAAAAATTCCGACGAGTCGGAGCATCCTTCCCGACTCGTCCACAGGCACTGAAGAACCCGGCGACACCCTCTCGGCTCCGATTGCCGAGTGTAAACCGACGAGGTGTGTCGTCCGGGTAAACACTAAATTCAGCACGCGATCTGTCAAGGGAGACACTTCGCCAACAGGCCGCCTGGAACCGCCACCTCTCGACGCCAAGAACTGCTCGTCGATCGATGGGCAAATCGATGACGAGGATGCGCGCGCCGTACGTCGCGACGAGTCTTCCGTCGCGACGAAATATTCGCACGGCCGTGCGGCCAATCCCGACGCCCACCGACCGCCAGTCCCGAAATCCACCAATCGAAAACCGACATCCATACGCTCACTTGCAAGACCGACCCTAAGGTCGGAGAAGAAGCCGGAAGCAGCGAGGCTGACATCACTTCGAGCCCAGGCGTGTGAAAGAATTGAGTGTGTGATCAGAGCGACAGTTTTAAGAAAGTATTAAGGACATTTTAAGACGACTCGGCTGTCCCCGTCGAGAGTAAGACTCCTTCCCGGAGAGTATCAACGATAAGCCATTCCCCAGGATACGATTTGGACCAGAACGGAATATTGACGACCCGGAAATCGAGACATATTAACGAGAGGAATATCGGAAGATTTGTAACCGATATAGATTGAGAGTGACCAGGTTGCGTGAGTAGCGCATAAGTTTTCCCCCGCCTGCCCCTTTCTCGATTTTTCCCATCTTCCCGACCCCTGAACATTTACCCGTGCCCTCTTTTTTGGTAATTGTAAGCGTTTAGTATTGTGAAACTTTTCGACCGTCGAGTACCGGCCGCCACGTGCGCCGACATTTTCGAGTTATCCGAACACGTGCGCGTGAGTGGTGGTATTCGCGGGATTTTTCCGCGTGCGTTCCTTAAAGTTATTATTATTCTTCCCCGTTCCCCGAGACGCATTTTTGCGAGTATTTACCGATCGTCATTATTGTAATTTTGACCAGTTTTTGTGTGTGCCGAGGTAATTTGTCAAGAAGCCCTGGAACAGTGTCCCCGACCTGAGAAGTCTCATCCCCCTCCCCCCCCCCCGTTCCTTGCTAGCCGCGTGCCGCGCAAATTTGCCGATTGTCTTTCTTTTTTTTTGTGAGTTACGGTGCTACGCCGAGAAAGTAGCTGGCGCCCAAAAAAACAACAATTGACAAATTTATTTTCAGTTTAATTATTTTTCGAGTTCATTATCTTTTCAATTTTAGCCCAATCGAGGTTTTTGTGTAGAGTGTTTCACCGGCCAGCCCCCCCTTTTCCGTGCGACCGACCCCAACCCCCTGCCGTCCCGATACTTATGATAAACATCGTTTTTTGTATAAGCTCTTTCAAGTTCAGTTGTTTTGACTATTGCGATTATTATTTGATTTTTCCGTTTCCCCTTTTCTTTTGTTTTCTTCGTTTGTTACATTCGATTACCGCTATTAAGCTCTTTTCTTATTTATCTCCCCGATTATCATTAACGTACCCCCCTTTTTTTTGTTGTAAGACCCCGACCTCGTTTCTCTTTTTTTCTTTTCTTCTGTTATTACCTGTTATTTTTGATACGTTGAACTGTTGAAGAATATAATATTTTAGTTTCCTACACAAAACTTCGGAACGTTATTTCCCCCTTCCCTTCACCCCCCCCTTACTCCACAGATCGACCCAGTTTCTGGGAGACAGAGGTTCAGAGATGGTTGGAGAGCGAAGCTAACAAGCTTTACAGGAGAGGAATAGAAGTAAGGGTAGGTTACCAGAAAATATGCAGAGACGGAATTTGGTGGATCTGGAATGACAGAGACGGTAAACTGATTAAAGGGTCGTTTCGGAAAGAAAGGGAAGCGAGACCAGAAAGATATTAAATTAATAACATGGAATATTGCCGGGTTGGGTAAAATTTGGAAAACTTGGGCATTTCTAAAGGGGTTTGGAATTATCATTTTGCAAGAACTTGGCTAGAGAAAAAAAGAGAGGGGAATATAATAAAAAAATTTAACGGTTGCTTCAAATGGTGGACAAAGGCAGCGAAGAGAGTGAAGAGAGCTGGTAGAGCCAGTGGAGGTATCTTAGTGGGGATCAGAAAAAACTTGCAAAATAATTGTGAAGTAATTGTTTGGGAATTAGGCATGACTATTAAAATAAAAGGAAACGGAGAGAACGAAACTTGGGTAATATCGGTTTATAATAATGTAGGATTCGCGGCCATTGAAGGGAAATTAAGAGCTTGGGTGAAGAAAGGTATTTTGAGTGGAGTCAGTGTAATTATTGCGGGTGATTTGAATGCAAGAATTGGTAACGAGCAGGGGGTTATAGTCAAAGAGGGTGAAGAGCATCTGGTAACAGTGAGAAGGTCGGAAGACGAGGTAGTTAATGCGGAAGGGCGCCGGCTCCTCAAATTTTGTGAAACTTACGGTATAACGGTCTTGAATGGTAGAATGCGGGGAGATGAATCGGGTAAGCTGACATATGTTGGCGCGGGAGGAGCCTCGGTTCTCGATTTGATCTTGCAAGTTGAGAATGGGGAGGATAACAGAATCAAAAAATTATCAGTCAGATCCAGGGTCGAGTCGGACCATCTGCCGGTCGTCGTAACTCTCAACATGAAGGACGGGATGGATCCGGAAACTGTGGGACGCGACACAGGAAACCCGAGACAAGGAGAAGAAAGACTGACTTGGAAAGCAGACAAAGCCGAAGATCTGGGGAGAGAATTGGAGCAGAACTGGAAAACGGAGGAAGGCACCACGGCAGAGGAGCAGTGGATTTCACTAAAAGAAGCTATATGGACATTGCACGGAAAATGGGTTTAACCAAAAAGCTAAATGGTTCGCGTAGCGACCACAGTTGGTTCGAAAAGGAATGCAGGGATCAGAGAGCTCAGGTATGGAAGAAGTTGAAAACTTTTCGTCGAACTAGAAGCGATAGTGCAAGGAAAGAGCTAATCGAGGAAAAGAAGACGCTGAGGAAAGTTTTGAGGCAAGTTTATGACGAAGCCAGGAAGAACTGGTTTGAGAAGAAATGGCGCAGAATAAAAGACAGCAGAGACATGACGGAATGGTGGGCAGCGGTCGCAGATTTTAGGCCGAGGAAAAAGAGAAAAGGTGAGGAAATAAAAAAGAAAGACTGGATAAAACACTTCGCCTTGTTACTAGGCGGGGGAGAGGGCGCTCAAGTATCTGGAAAGGATCGTGAAAAAGAATGGGGAGAAGAACCGTCAAACGACCCAGCGCTCGAGGCAGAGGTAAGCGGACAGGAACTGGAGAAGCCTTTGAGAAGAAGTAAGAACGGAAAAGCGGCAGGAGAGGATGGATTGATAATAGAATTCAGAGAAATGATTAATAAAATTTGGACGGAAGGAAAAATAGTGAGAGGATGGGAGAGAGCGAGAATCTACCCAATCTTTAAGGCGGGAGATGAGAGTCTGGCGAGCAACTATAGAGGCATTTCTTTGTTGGACGTCGGCTAAAAATTAATTGCAGGAATTATGGCGAACAGGCTGAGAAGCTGGATAGAGAAGCACGGGATTTTGAGGCAGAGCCAGGCAGAATTCAGGCCGGGCCAGGCCTGGGACACTGGAGACTTTTCTAATACGGAAATATCGTTCGCCTTTTGTCGTCACCGTCGTCACTCACATTAATCCGCTACGCGGCGCTGGCGGTAATGTGACTGGCTTACTATATATATTGTTTCGCGATTTCAATAACAACATTGACTAACCTAACAATCCCGTTTTTTTGTGATATACGTGTGAAAATTAAACATTAAATCAGTGGTAATGTAATTCAATCTCGCTATGCCAACTTGTGCTGTGTCGGGTTGTACATCAGGGTACACGTCGAACAAGGAAAAATTTCACTTCTTTAGTATCCCCAAAGACCCCGGTGCTGCAGAAAAATGGAGAAGTGCAATAAACCGTAATGACATTTTTTTTTAAACTGGAAGGGCAATATGTGAAAAACACCTCAGAAAGGAAGAGATTTTATGGAAGCATCAACTTCTGGGTCCCGACGGATGTGTACTTGGAGTAGTAAGTTGAATATAATATCACGTATACATAATTATGTACACACTTTCCCTGTAAGCGTGTATGATTGCACTTGCGTTATCACATATTTTGATTTTTACAGTCGGAATATAAAGTTCCACGCTTGAGAGAAGGTTCGGTGCCATCTCTTTTTCCTTGGACCGCACGAGATGGTTCCTCCCAGTCTGAACCCTGGAATGTGTTGGCTGATGTTACGCAAAATCAAAATTCTGAATTTGATCCTATATCGGAGTTTCATCCCACCACGTTACCATTGACACCTTCATGTACGCCAGCAACCGATGTCTGCGCAGATTCTAATAATTCGCTGCTCCACGTAAAGCGACGAAAGCTGCCTGATCAAGAAAATGAAGAAATTAACATTACCGGTATCACGTTGGACACATCCATGGAAAATACCAAAGTATCAACGATGACGTTTGATGAATTATCAAAAGCAGAAATATCTCTGCCTTTCGGGTGGATGGTAGAGAAGACTGCTTATCAACGCCAAAACTTGGTGATGATATTCACGAATGAAATCGTGAAAGTCGACGAGAAGCTTATGCCATTCATATTGAAGGCTCGTAGCGTGAAACACGACATGTCTATCGAGATATCTGTGTTGGGTCGACCTTTGGACCTTCCGAAATTTGATATGCCCGGTCGTATCGACGATATTGAACAGCTTGAAGATTTGTTGCTACTAATAAATAGTCTCAACGTGTGCACTGGATGCACCGGACCTTCGGTTGAGACGGAGATGAGCCAGCTAAATTGTAGCACAATCAAGAGGGACATAACTGGACTCTGGCGTCACTATACATGCGATCTATTGCTGCAGAATGTTACGATATGTACATTTTGTCGCACGGCCAAGAAAACTCTGGCGACGAAGCTTAGAAGATGGAAAAAACAGCAAGGAAATAAACGTCGTGCTTCAATTCCTGGGACGTCTCCAACGCAGAAGATATGTTGGTCGAAACTCCGAGCACGAGAAAAAATAAAAACGCTCAAATCCAAGCTGCTCGAGTGCCGTAATAACACGGCTCGCCTCACAGATTTCGATTTCGACAAACTATTGGAGAATGGCAATGTATCGCAAAATCAAGTCCATGTCATGAAGCAAATTATAGATGCAGCAAAACGCAAAAGCTCGAAAGGACGCAATTATTCTGAGGAATGGATGCTGCTGTGCATGCTGCTGCACATGCGGTCACCGTGCGGATATGATTTTCTCCGATCCAACGAAATTTTACCTCTTCCTTGTGTCCGGACCATTCGAAGGTATATAACATTTTCATAAGATTTTTAAATATGTTCTTGTTACCGATACAATTAACTGGATTTGCAATTCCTTATACGCATTGTACAAAAGTGTACAAACTATTATTATTTACAACTGCTTACAACTATATTTACAATAATGTGAAATATTAGAACCCACATGCGACTCATATTAACAATTATATATATAACGATAACAAAAAAAATTAACGATGTCGGCTTTCAGGTACTTATCGAAAATAAAAACGAGTTGCGGTTTTGATCAACAATTTTTCAACTTGTTGAAATTATCTTTGGAAAAGAAGAATGAAAGGCAAAGACATGGAATATTATTATTCGATGAAATGTCCACGAGGGAAAGTGTCACCGTTGATACAAAAAATTTAACTTACAAAGGCTTGATAGACTTTGGTAACGATGGACCGAGCTCATCAGATTTCTCTGAGAAAGCCAATCATGGGTTGGTTTTTATGTTTCAACCATTGGACGACACTTACACTCAGCCGGTAGCAGTATTCGCGTCAAAAGGACCTGTAAAGGGAACAGTGCTGGCGCAACTAATTATAAAAGCCATCATTCTCCTTGAAAATGCTGGTGCGAGAATACATGGCGTCATCAGTGATGGAGCCAGTACGAACCGGAAGTTTTGGGCAGAAGTAGGTGTGAGCGGAGACAAACATTTTTTTCGTAATTCCTTCGACCACCCTTCGGTGGAAGGACGAAAAATCTTTGTCTTTTCTGATACGCCGCACTTAATAAAGACCATCCGGAATCGACTCGAAAATAAAAAAATCTTAAGGGTGGGTAAACTAATTTTATTTTCAAATCGAATTTTCGTTAACGTTTTTTATTCCCGTTTAAGTAGATTGATCCAGCAGAGCCCGAAATTCGATGGGAATACATTGTACAGCTGTATCTGAAAGACAGAGCATTATCGGGACCTGGTCAAGTTTTAGTCTGCCCTAAATTAACGCCGAGACATGTTTACCCAACAAGTGCGCTCAAAATGCGTGTTCGATTAGCGACTCAAGTGAAGATCCCCATATTTGGCAAATAATTTCATTCCGAATGTGAAACATCAGTAATGGAAAAGAAATTTTTATTTTTATAGGTGTTCAGTAATTCTGTAGCTGGTGGACTTCGATTTTTTCAAAGGCATGTGCCGGAATTGGCAGGTTGTGAAGCCACTGCAGCATTTTGCAAATGGATGAATGATATGTTCGACGCTATGAATCGAAAGTACCCAATCGACGGTGTGCAACCGGGCAACAGATTTTCGGGTAAACGACATCAATAGTATATCGATTAAATATTCTTCATTTGACATTCAGTCATCAACATATTTTATTTCTTATAGATGATACAAGACTCGTTAAAAAAACTCGATCGTTGGCAAGAAAATGTTGACACGGGAACATTGTCGAAGGAAGTATTCTTGACGACACAGACTGCAGAGGGTCTTCGAGTCACTCTACAATCTACTTTGGATCTGATTGAATATTTGACGGAGTCGTGTGGTTTTACGCATGTGTTGACAGGTCGATTAAATCAAGATCCATTAGAGGTTTGTTTGAGTCAAATTCCAATAACGCACTTTTATAATTTTTCTAAAGTTTTTATAATCATCCTGGACACAGTTTAGATAACTCGTAATGGCTAATCCTCTAACTAAATGTTTTATCTGTCTAGCAGTATTCCTTCGATCGCGTTTGTTTCGTACATTGATATCTCCATAACATGCACTTTTCTTTTTTTAACACTGTAGAAGTTTTTCGGCACGATTCGGCAAGCTGGTGGTTGTGACGATCACCCGTCGACCCCTACATTCCTGAACATATATAAAATCTTATCCATGTTTAGCGTCCTAAAACCTCCCAAAACAGGGAACTGCTCAGTCACTGTCGATAAACCGCACGAGCCTTTGATATCTCTGTCTGAGCTTAAAGCTATTTATGGAAACTCTGACTCATTAACTGATCGCTCTGAATCTGTGAGATCTATCAGAGAAAGATTGGAGCAAATCGTTCAATCGGATGATTGGCAGCTTGAGAATTTTATGGAGCACGATTATTGTATGCCAGGAGTAGCAGATTGTGCTTTGTATTGATTGACAGCCGATTTGACGAAGCGTGTTCTAAACACCGTGAAGTGTGTTGTTTGTAAAGATGCTTTAATAAGGGCAGAAGCTGATGGTGTCGTTTTGCCTGAAGCGGAGCTGGCATACTGGCAGCAAAGAGCCCAAATTATCCACCCAAATAAACACCTCTACCGGTTTGTCGTGTTCTTGGAAAGCCTGTTTGAAAGGTATTGCAAATCGGCAAATGTTTTCGACGAAATACTCGAAGATGTATACAAATATAAGAACCTTACCTTTCCTTGCACTGCTCACGCAACCGATATTCTTTTTAATATAATACAATATTTTATCACGATGCGCATGCAACAGTATTGCACGCGCATAAACGCAGATCAACAGAAAATCAATCAACAAAAGAAAAAAACATCAAAATTTTGTAAAACATAAGTAACTGTTTTATAGTTTAATAAATTTATTTTTATATCCTCTAATAAAGTGCGTTCTCGTTTTATTTGTGAAATTATCATTTATTACTTTATTCCTTCCCATACATCCTATATCATGGAAGAATACATATATTTTTTCGCGCGGCATATGGCAGTTACGTAGATCTGGGAAATCAACATATATATATGTCGCCGGTATATATATGTATGCCAAGCTGATGACTGCCAGCGCCACTAGTGGCTGGCGACAGTTCGCGAGCAGCTATAATTGCAGAGTGCCAGGGGGCTGGGCCGGGCAGAGGAACACGAGATCGCGTTTTCGTCCTGAACGCCCTAATAAACAACAGACTGAAGGTTAAAGGAGGAAAATTATATGTGGCCTTCGTGGACTTCAGAGCGGCATTCGATAAGGTGGATAGGGAGCTAATGTTGGAGAAGATATGGGAAAAAGGAGTCAAAGGGAAGATGCATCGGATGATTAGAGAGATCTACAAATTAACAACGAACGAGGTGATTTCGTGCGAGGGAACAACAGAGAGTTTCGAAACAAGGAAGGGGGTCAGACAAGGATGTCCTCTAAGCCCAGTACTCTTTAACCTATTCATGGACGATATAGATGAGGAATGGGAAGGAAGGGATAGCGGAGGAACGGTGATGGGCAAGAAGAAATTTTACACGTTAAAATACGCGGATGACATCGCGGTTCTAGCAGAAACAGCGGATGGGCTCAGGAAGATGCTTAAGGAACTGGAAAGATTCACCCGGAAAACAGGTATGAGTGTGAACGTGGACAAAACGAAAGTAATGGTTTTTCGAAAAGGAGGTCGGCTGAGAGAAGAAGACAAGTGGGAGTTCATGGGCACGGAAGTGCAAACTGTTAGGGAGTTCAAGTACCTGGGGTTCTGGTTCGCAACAAGAAATGGAATGGCGAAGCATGTGAGGAATATGGCTGGGAAGACACAAAGGGCGGTGAACGTAGTAGGGTCAGTGATGAAGAGGGCGAAGATAGAAGGTCTGCGGAAAAGGCTGCTCCTGATGGATTCGTTGGCGAAATCACGGGCACTGTATGGAGTAGAAGTCTGGGGCTGGAAGAGAAGGGAAGAAATAGAGAAGATTTAAGGAAGATTGACCAAAGCAGCGCTTGGAGTAGCAAGGAATACTCCAGACTATCTCTGGAAATTGGAGGCAGGAAGACGAAGCATCGAGGTAGAGGCAAGAAGAAGGGCAGGGGATTACCTTATAGAGATCTTGAAAATGGAGGACGATCGATGGCCAAAAATCTGTCTGAGAGAGCAAGTCAGAGGGATTATGAACGGGAAGCCGTCCGAATGGGGAAAAGATTTGAAGAAAGCCATGGACGAGGTTGGGGACGGCAGGTCAATCGAGGGAATGTGGACAAAGGTTGATACGAAAACTCTGGCAAAGTGGTTAACAGCAGGGGTAGAAAGGAAGGAGGAGCAAGATCTGCAAAAGGACTGGGTCAAGGTGGACAAGTCGAGCTTTAGTCCAATCTATAAGCGAATCAAGGAAGGAGTGGAACCGGAAAAATATTGGGATGCAGAGAATGTAAGAGGATGGGAGAAGGAGGAATGGACGAGGCTAAGATGCGGAAATTTGCACAGATTCGGGAAGAAAGGTTTCGCGGTGGGAAGTTGCAGGCTGTGTGGAGCTGAAAAAGAGGATCTGGAACATGTTTGGATATGTCCCGAAGCCAGAAGGCTAATCAAGAAGGACTTGACGATCTGGGTAGATGACTGGGTTGGCGATCGGCGGGGGGAAGACTTGATTGAGGAGCTGATCTGGTTTCTAAAAGGGAGCCCGGTGGAAGAATTGTGCAGATATGCAAAGGAGTTTGGGAAGCTTGCAAGGGAAAGATCGAGGATCGAAGCGGAGGGTGAGGCCTAGACAGTTAGATTAATTAAAAAACGCGTATTAGAGAGCGCAATAGTGATATATAGAGTTGTAAAGGTCAGGTGGAAAAGTAGAGATGATCTGTACAGTAGTTATCTCCGAAAGAAACATTGCACTATTGTATTACGCGTGTTCTTTAGGTTAAGTGTATGGGATATGTGTGTGAGCGGACTAGTGTAGTAACAGTGATGTGTGGGAAGAGGGCGGGTCTAAGAATTTTGATATTTTGTTTTTTTTTGCTATATGTAAGATATTGTAAAAGGCAACTGAAGCCATACAATGGAAATAAATACTACTACTACTACTACATATATATACACATATTTACAGATTTAAAAAAAAAATAATAATACTAGTAAGCAAAAAAAAATAATTCCAAACGCGTTGCACACAAGCGTCAGCAACAGCATCCGACAAATACATATATATATATACTAGCGGGTTATTGTGGCTCGCGCGCTTCGCGCGCTCGCATTTCTGGACGAAAACCCTTATAATTCCAAATACTTCAAAAGACGGGTTCAATACTTGGATGGGTGATCGCGGTCACCCATCCAAGTACTGTCCCCCCCTCCCCCCCCCCCTCGATTCTTGACACGGCGGCGACAGCGGCTACCACGACTTTACCAGATATTAAACTGGTCTTTGGAAGCCCTTATAATTCCAAGACGGGTTCAGTACTTGGATGGGTGACCGCGGTCACCCATCCAAGTAGTGACCCCATCTGGATGGACTTAAGCCCTTATTATTCCAAGTCGTCGTCCCCCCCCCCCCCCGATTCTTGACACGACGGCGGCGGCGGCGAGATCTTTTTATATTATAGAGAGATATGTACCTACAGCAATAAATAACAATAATAGTAATAATAAACAAATAATTCGATAAAATAACAAAAAGGAAATACAGCTAACCAACAATTCCCCCCCCCCCCCCCCCCACATATCAATAATAATAAATGAATAAATAAATAAATAAATGAATTTAAAAAAAAAGGTGACGCAAAATTTTTTCTTCTCTTTATAACATATACATATACATACAAAAAAAGAGAAATAAATAAAAAAAGAAACCTTTTCATTACGTCTCGCACCTGACGGCAGCGAAATAAAACATATACATATTAATAAATAGTAATAATAAAATAAAATAAAAATAATAACAAAATATATATACATATATAATGTAACAACGATCCTCTCCACCGCCCTTTCTATCCCCTGCGCCCTTTTCCTTTCCCACTCGATTACCGCACGGTTGCAGCTGCCGCCGATATCTCTCCACCCGCCGCCGCTACTAGTCCCGCCGCGCGTCTCGTCCTTTCTTAGAAGGACCCGAATTCTCACTGCCTATCTCCCCCTAGAATACACAATCCTAGACTCGGCCGTTGGGCCCCTTTTTCTCACCACTGACCATCTTCCAGGAATCTGTAACATCTGCCTTTGCCAGTATTTTCCGACTCCCACATTCCTTCCCCACTATCTGAACTTTCCCACGGGATCCATCTATAAGTACTACCCTCCGCCTAGGCTAGTTAGTCAGTAAGTCACCGAAACTCCACGCGACACTGTTACGCTGCAGGTTTTTGTACTTCGAATAAAACGTCTTGAACAGTTCGACGAAGTGTTTACCGAGTCTTTCCCGTCCTACAACCGCGTTCTGTGGCAGAGTCGACTACTCACCCATTTAAAAAGACAATAAAGATTCCTCGCGACATCACAACTGGTGCTAAGTGTAGGGTAGTCTACTCAACATTGCTGGGAACCTAGGACCGATCGACGACACGAAGAATCTGAAAGAGACGAAGAAATCCAACGCTGGATACACCAAACGAATCGGTGAGTAACAATTCATTTACTCATTACCGCGAACCAATAATTTTCGCGTCCGATTCGGAAACTGACTCCGTGGTCACCAACGAAATGTCGATAACAAACGTCGGTGACACGCTTAAAAGCGCAATGAACAAAGTGTTAGACCGATCGAAAGGAACAGGCGACGATGAAATGCCGCCCCAGACGGGTCAAATGTCGCGAACCGGGAGCGTAACGACCGTGGAATCGTTCGAAGAAATAACACCGAAAGAAGCGATAGAGCTAGTCAGGGAATTTGACGGGAAAGGTATCGGTGTGGAAACGTTCATCGCATCAATCGAAGATGTGAGGTCACAGGTAGCCCGACCAGATTATCTGCGGAAATTAATAATCGCCAAAAGAATAATAGGCGACGCGGCTCGGGAAATACAGGAATACGAAACGGACACGTACGATAAACTGTATGAAGGACTCCGTATACTATTCGGAAATCTGCAACCTGTCAGCGTTTGGAGAGACAAGCGTGCGCGTATGTTTCAAAGCACGACTGAGGCCGTCTCGAAGTTTACGAACCGTTTCCTCGAGGTGCAAAACCAAGTACTTGCAGTTCTCTCAAACTCGACGCCGGACGAGGCGAAGAGAAGATTCGTCATCGAATATGAAAGAGAGCAGGGCCTGGAACAGTACTTGCTGGGTCTCCGCAAGGAACTTTCAACTGAGGTACGCGCCCAGAGGCCCGAAAACATCCGAGCAGCAATCGCATTCGCACAGGCCGCTGAAGCCTACGATTACACAAGGGAAATGATGACACGGAACCTAAACCTCACAGAACGGAGCTCAAATACACACCATCGACCGTCACATCCGTCCAGCAGGCCACCCGCGGCTTCAGCCTCGACCCAGCGTACGCAGGTATCGTGCAATTATTGTCACCGAATAGGGCACTTCGAACGTGACTGCCGCAAGAAAAATTACGACACTCAACGGAAAGCGAGCGCTCCTGCCCAGCCATCGGGTTTTCGCGAGGGACAGTTTCCACCTCGCCCCCACCACGAGTCAACCATGTACCAACGGAAGAAATGAATGCAACGGAAGAAACAAATCATTGCCTCGAGTTAACGCCATTGGATCCACCAAACGCGTCGTCAAATTACCAATGCGAGACGTACAAGGACCAGGAAGATTTTTATTAGACACTGGATCCGCCATCAGCTTGATTAAGTTAGGCAGCCTGAAGGGAACATCTTTGGTAGATAGGAAGGTCAATACCGAATTCAAAATGGGCAATGATCTACATCGATCGTTATTCGTTACACAGCAAGAATTCGAAGGGGAAAAACACATTTTTCACGTCATCCCTGATAGCTTTCCCCTGGAAGAGGATGGGCTGATCGGCATTCCATTCATGGAAAAATATCAAACCTATATCGGTATCGGCCCGAACAACTTCTTGGAATTCAACGGGAAACGGTTTGGATTCGAACCACTCACCGTCACCATTCCACCAAGATCAATCCATTGGATCACCACGCCTACGAATATTTCAAACGGACCAGCCATTACAGCAGAAGAAAATTCCGACTCCATAATACCTTGCGTGTACACAGCCAAAGACTATGAGGCTCGAATACCGGTCATGAACGAAACAGAAAAACCAATCGAAATTACTGTAGATTTACTACGTGGGATACCGTTCAAGGAACATACCCCTTTACCAGCGGAGGAGCGCCTAGACGCACCGATGGACGTACCTACAATCTACAGTATCAAAGAGCAGAACACAGCAGAACGAATTCAAATGCTAAAAGAAAATGTGCGGCTAGAACACGTGCCTCCGGAGCTGGCGGAACAGGTATGGGATATCGTCTCGTCTTACCCCGATGTGTTTGCACTACCTGGCGACCCTCTGCCAGGTACAAAGGCGGTTAAGCACCGTATTATTACAAGCGATGACGTTCCGATAAACGTCAAGCAATACAGGTATCCTCCAGCGCACAAAGAAGAAATTGACCGGCAAGTCAATGAGATGCTGCAAAATAAACTCATCGAAGTAAGCGACTCCCCGTATAACTCACCCCTCTGGGTTGTACCAAAAAAATCTGACGCATCCGGAAAAAAGAAATGGCGGATAGTTATTGACTTTAGAAAATTAAATGAAAAAACCGCTCATGACGCGTACCCTCTGCCGTGCATCGATGAAATTCTGGATCAACTGGGAAGGGCAAAATATTTTTCGGCGTTCGATCTTGCGTCGGGCTTCAACCAGATTCCGATGGACGAGCGAGACAAACAGAAGACAGCCTTTTCAACACCTTCGGGACACTATCACTACTGTAACGGCTCCAGCCTCTTATTACCTTTCACCAACGGAGCGGTGTTACTTTTCCGCTGCGTTTAATACGCAGAAGCTTAGAGCCGTGAGACGGGCCTTATCGCGGGCGTCGCGACACTCTGTCGCGACTTTGTCCCTTTGTGAAGCGCGCGTCAGGCCCTCGGCTTCACGCCCGCTTCACATCAGTCCAGCTCGAGCCTTCAACCGGTACACTCTCCGTAACTCTCGACAATTATCCGCTGCGACTAATAAACCAGCTACGAATATATATATCACCTCTCATCAATCATTTATACCCGCGTTGCCATTCTGTTACATGGTGTCAAAAGGTACGAAGTATATAAACGCGTCCACACATATAAAAAGAAAAATAATAATAATTAAAACAAAACAAAAAAAAAAGTTGAGTTTTCAAAAAAAAAAAAAGAAGAATCGATTGAATTCTAGTGCTCGAGCCGGGTTCGCACCCAAAAACCCGGAAGTGAAAAAAAAAAAAAAACAAACAGTGACAACGTAAAGGAAAAAAAAGTGATATAAAGTGAAAAAAAAAAAAAAACAATACAGTGAAAAAAAAAAATATAGTGCCAAGACACTTAATAAATAATAATCAACTTAGACATTAAATACATACATACAAAGACATTTATTACAAAAATACTTAATAATAATAATAATAAAAAAAAAACAATACAGAGTGCAAAAAAAAGAAAAAAAAAGGAAAAGAAAAGACAATAGAATTCGTGTAAGTGTCGAGTGAACAGGTGAGCGGGCGCGTAACGTCGGGAGTGACCGACCGTCGAGGAAAATTTTTTTTTTCTCGATCAACGGCAGCAGCCGCCTTTACCAACGTCGAGCCGTCATCGACCGCGGCATCGATCCGCCGCACCGACGCGACCCGTCCTACCAACCGACATACCACCAAGCTCCAAAAAAGGGTTTTGGAAGGAAGGAAGAAACGAAAAAAAAAAACTGTTGACTGTTGCTCGCAATCCTCGTGGCAACGTAAGTACCCATCATTTTACTTATTTTAAGTGTTTTTTTTTTACCTGTTTTATATATATAAAAAAAAAAAGAGAGAAAGAACAAGAATAAAAATAAAAAAAAGGAAAGAGGAAATTTTTCCCTTTCACGGCCCCACGGGAACCGAGCGCCGACACGCGACGCGTGTAAAAAGCGTGCGACCGCTAGGGGTACGTAAAAACAAAAAAAAACACTAACTAACACATCCACACCCTCCCTTAAATAGATAAATAAATAATAATAATAATAATAATAAAAAAAAAGGAAAAAGGAAAGAAAGGAGAAGAAAATCTTTTTTTTTTCTCTTCGCGCGCCTCATCCCAGACGGCAGCGAAATAAAAAGAAGGGAAAATATATAATACATACTAATAAATAGAAATAATAAAATAAAAAAATAAAAATAATAATAACCAATATACATATATATGCATATATTTACAAAAAAAAAAAATTATAATGCCAGACGCGCTGCACACCGGCGGCAGCAACAGCATCCAATAAATGCATATATATGTGTATACCTACAGTAACAAATAACAATAATACCAATAATAAATAAATAATTCGATAAAACAAAAAAAAGAGAGAAATACAAAAAAGATTTAATTAATTATTTTTATTTCATTTTTTTTTCTTTTCGCTAAACGCGCCCCACACCGGATGGCAGCGAAACAAAAAAAAAAAATACCAACACAAATGAATAATTATCAACGACAAATAAATAAATAAATAAACAAATAAAAATAATAACAAAATATATATATACATATATAACATTAATAATAACCGATATTCAAAAAAAATAATTTTTTTTGCTGCGCCTCAAGCTGAACAGCAGCAGAATAAAGGCATATTAGAAAAAAAAAGGGAAAAATAAAATACCTATATACTATATAACTAACATACACATACATATATTAAAAAAAAAAAAAAAAAAAAAAAAAAAAATTTTGCGCCTCATGTCAGACGGCAGCAACACAACAAAAATTTATTTAAATTATTGTTTTTTTAAATTACTTGGGTAGTTCAATAACTACACCAAAATTGCTCCACCAAAGCCGCCTCAGCGCCCCGCGCGAGCAAACAGCGAAAATAATTTACATCGCCGAGCGTTGTCTACCGAGCGACTCCCGTCGCGAACATACTTCGCGATGGCGAACAATAATAGCTCGATAACGCTCCGCGATGTTCAAAACCTCATACCCAGTTTCAACGGAAAAAATATACCGCTGAACGATTTTACACGCGCTTGTAAAAAAGCTGCGAAAATCATTTCAGAAAACGATCAGCCACAACTCCTCGAAATCATCCAACTTAAATTGTCGGGAGTCGCCGCTGATATCGCCGATGCCAAAGCATATAATACATTAGAGCCACTCCTGAGAGATCTCAGAAATGCGCTCGAAAAACCGGTCGAATTATCGGACCTCGAACTAGAATTAAAATCAAATTCTCAAAATTATAACGAATCGGTACTCGATTACGCGACGGGCACGCGAAAAATCGCAATTAAAATTGAAAACAGATTAAAAGAAGTCTACCGAGCGGAAAATCAGCAGCAGTATCTGCATAACCGCACCGACGAAGTTCGACGAACCGTTATAAAAGCTTTTATTCGCGGTCTTTTCGACCAAATTGCGAATATCATTATGCACAAAGATTTCATAACCCTCGACAGCGCAGTCGACGAAGCGCTAAATATCGAAAACGAACTCGTACGTAGACAAAACGTACACCAGGGACGAAAACGCGATAAATCGGAAACTAGGGACAAAAGCCCGGAAAAAGCGAAAGTTCGGTTTACACAACTAACCGACAATAACGGACAAAAATTTTGCGAGATCCACCGCGAAAACCCTACGCATTCAACATCAGAATGCTACGCCGTGCAACAATTACGCGAAAATACGAATACACGCGTCAACAGCCGCCAATACCGTAACAACTCACCGAGTAATTTCCAAAACAATTTTCGCGGAAACTTCCAGAATTATACTCGTGGCGGTTACCAAAACAATTCACGCGGTAATTATCAAAATAATTCGCCCAGCTACTATCAAAACGGACCACCCGGGAATTATCAAAATAATTCACGCGGGGGTTTCCGTAACAATTCACGCGGAAACTACCAAAACAATTATCAAAACAATTCCCGTGGAAACTACCACAATAATCCGCGAAATAACTATCAAGACAATTCACGCGAAAATTATCGTGATGGCTCGGGCGATTATCAAAATAACCGACAACAAAACAACTCGTGGGACAGCAATTACCAAAATTTCCCGCAACAAAACAATCCGCGCGATCAAAATAACCAAAACAATTCGCAAGAGCGTAATTATCGTAATAACTCACGCGACCGAGATAATCGGGACAATTCGCGTGACCGAAATAGCCGAGACAACTCGCAAGAAAGACAGAACCCGAGCAGCGGTCGAAACTCGCGAAAATCAGATCACCAATCGAGCCTCGATGCAACGCAAATCGAGCAGATTTTCGAACGCGTGCTTCAAAAAAACGAGAGATCCGCCTCTCGCGACAGCGCGACGAGAGGTCGGACACCGGAGCGCTCGTCAACGACAAACTAATAAAAGACGCAAACAAGGCGCAAATCGAAATCAAACCTGTAAAATATATAGGTACTAATCATGTAAAAAATACAGACGGTAGTATAACCATTAGAAAAGCGACAATTAAGTTAGGATTGTCGCGACGGCACAAACCACCAACGGTGACCTTAGAGTCCCCAAATCTATTCACTAAACAGGCTTTGTTTCTCGCCGACACTGGAGCGGAAATAAACCTGTTAAAACAATCATTCCTAGGCTTGCGTACGGAAGTGGATCCGACGCTAATATACGAGCTTAACGGGATAACAGACGGTACAGCAAAAACACTCGGTAGATGCTACCTGAGAATTAAGGAATTTAAAGTCGAGTTCCACTTAGTGGAAGACTTTTTCCCGATTACGCAGGACGCTATACTCGGCGACGTCTTCTTCAGGGGGACTCCAGCCGATATTCTTTACAGCGAAGCCTGCATAACATTCGCTGGCTATCGAATTCCGTTCGAGAGCTTCGAACGAGTAACAATACCTGGCAGGTCAAAGCTTATTGTACCTGTCAGACTAAAACCAACCGATCTCGAGGAGGGATATATCCCAAGAATGGACGTAGGTTATCGTCTTTACTTGGGTAACGCGCTCGTTAAAAACACCAACGGAATCGCGTATCTTTGCGCGATTAATTCGCACAATTGCGAAATTAATCTAGAAATTGCAACAGTTGAGCTAATCCCGGTAGAGGCAATCTCGAAAAAACCGATCAATAATCTCACATTGAGCGACTACCGCGATTCTCAGAATGAGAACTGTGCGGAGGTATGCTCGATACAATTAGACGATCAATCCAGGCTCGAAGCCCTTCGAGCACTTCTACAACTGGATCACCTTAACGAAACAGAGAGAGACCACGTGCTTGAATTGGTCTCAAAATACCAACATCTATTTTGGTTACCCGGAGATCGGCTAGGTCATACGACACTAACAAAACACGAGATCCATACAACGGATGACAGACCGATCAACACAAAACAATATAGGTTTCCACAGGTACACAAAAAGGAGATACAAAATCAGGTCAGCGATATGCTAGACAAGGGAATTATACAACCATCCCTTTCTCCTTACAACTCTCCAGTTTGGGTCGTTCCCAAAAAACCAGACTCAAAAGGTAACAAAAAATGGAGAATCGTAATAGATTTTCGAAAGCTCAACGATAAAACTACGCCAGACGCGTACCCACTCCCAAATATCATAGATATATTGGACCAGTTGGGTAACGCCCGTTACTTCTCGACATTCGATCTGGCGTCCGGGTTTTATCAAATCGAGATGCACCCAGCTGATAAACATAAAACAGCTTTCTCAACCCCGAATGGACATTACGAGTACCATCGAATGCCATTCGGACTCAAAAACGCGCCAGCAACCTTTCAGAGGTTGATGGACGTCGTACTATCCGGACTACAAGGCACAGACCTATTTGTCTATTTAGACGACATAGTAATATACGCACAAGACATGACAGAACACGAAAACAAATTCAAAGCCTTAGCAAAACGCTTAACTTCAGCGGGGCTAACGCTACAAACAGAGAAATGTCACTTCCTAAACAGAGAAGTGACCTATTTGGGACACATCATATCCTCAGATGGCGTTAGACCAAATACTCACAACATCCACGCAGTAAAAAACTTTCCGATACCGAAAGACAAAAAAGGAATTAAGCAGTTTGTCGCACTCGCTGGATACTACCGACGGTTTATCCGCGATTTTGCGAAGATTGCTATTCCACTAACCGTACACCTGAAAAAGTCCGAGAAATTTGTATGGACAAACGAATGCCAATCAGTATTCGAATACCTAAAAGCAAGAATCGTCGAACGACCGGTTCTAAAATATCCGGATTTCGACAAAACTTGCACTCTCACTACAGACGCATCAGACTACGCCATAGGCGCAGTACTTAGCCAGAAACACGGTGACTTTGACCACCCAATAGCGTTCTACTTGAGAGCATTGAAAAAAACCGAAATCGCGTACGACGCGATGAAAAAAGAATTACTCGCAATAGTAAATGCGGTAGAGTACTTCAAAATGTACTTGTACGGGAAACGCTTTACGCTCGTCACGGACAACAGAGCGTTAACGTATATAAAAAACAAACCCGACATCCCGCAACAGCTACAACGATGGCAAATAATTCTGAACGGGTACGATTACGACATCGTACACAAACCTGGTAAACTAAACGTAGTTGCCGACGCTTTGTCGAGAAACCCTGCAGAAATTATGCCGATTAGGCAACGCGACGAAAACTCGTCGGAAAATACCGCGAACCAAGAGTCAAAAAAGCAAAAACTGACTCCTAAAATATCACCCGAGACTCGCAATCGGTCAACAACTGATAGGGGCTCCGGAAATCCAGCGCCAAAAAAAGCGGATTATACAGGAAGACAGTCAGGATACACCCGACGAACCAAGGGAACAAAAAACAAAAAAAACCCAACAAGAAACAAACCTACAAACGGAAAAGACGAGAACCAAAAAACAAACAGAGAGTGTACCCACAAAAACCAACTTAAATACAAACAACGAAACATCAATTTCGGAATTATCCGACAACGAAGGCGAACTCATTCAACCAATGAAGAAAATAGTTGAAGAGCTGTACTCAAAGGAGAATACGCAACCACAATGGCGACTCTCCAAACGTCCAGTAGATACAACGGACGACGAAGGAAATAGGCAACGACCGCGCAAACAAATTAGGAAACGAAATGATACAGAAAAACAATATAAATATACAGATATAGAAGATAGCACGACAGAAGATGAAAAAAGCCCAACGAGGCCACAAAAAGCGAAAAGCCCAACGAGGCAACAAAATACGAAAAGCCCAACGAGGCAACAAAATACAAAAAGCCCAACGAGGCAACAAAATGAAAAAAGCCCAACGAGGCAACAAAAAGAAAAGAGTCCAACGAGGCCACAAAAAACAAAAAGCTTATCGCAGCAAAACAAAAGCGAGTTTCGCGAAAAAGTCAGCCCTGATGGGAAAACCGGCCACTTATACGGTGACAAAAGCGAAAAAACCAATAGATCCGAAAACAAAAACGATAACCAAAAAGCTAAGAATAAGGAAAACGATACGGAATACGAAACGGAATCCGAGAACGAGAACGCTGGCAAACCACCTGTCCAGCCGACCTTTAGGTCACCACCTTCAGTTCCGATACAAAAATCTAACGATCTACAAAAAGACGAAAATAGCAAAAAAAACGGACGATACCACCAAACTTCCGTTCACCACCCGCAACTTTAGAATCTCGAGAAACTACTAAATCAAAGCAACCGAAAAAACGATTGCCCGAACCAGTCAAAAAGCGAACGAAAAAGACGCCAAAAGAACCGACTAGGCGTAGTGAAAGGTTGGCAAATAAACAACCGAAAGTACCCGATACTCAACCCAAAAACCTACCAACTCCGAAAAATTTAAACGATCCTGAGAATCTGTCACCCGAAGTAACAGACGAATACTGGGATTCTAAAATCACGCGCATCACCCGCAAAACAAAAAATCCACAACGAGAAACAAGAACTCGATTCCAACTTCCGCATTCAACATCCTCAGACTCAGATCTACAACCATCATCAGACTTAGATCCACAACCATCACCACAATTAACAACAGAATATTGGGACTCCAGAGTAACTTACACCAAGGATATAATACCAGAAACCCCAACCCAACCAGATCCTGAGGATGCACAATTAAAAACACAATCACCTGTGCCAATGTCACCTGAAATGACACAGGAATATTGGGACTCAAAAGTCACGAACACTCCCGATAAAACACCACCGATGGAACAAACCATCGATCCACAAATCAAACAGCCAAACACAGTGCCGAGTACTCCACCAGAACAGCCAATCGCCATACCAGGGTGCTCATGGCAAATTGACGACTATACACCAGAACAATCAGTCGCCATACCAAGGTGCTCACAACAAATCGACGACAGCACACCATCAATGGACATCGAACCAACATTCAGATCACCAACGTGGAATCCACACGAAACAACAGATTCGAAATCAGACGAATCACGACCAATTACATCAAACCGAAACCCAGAACAAGCATTAACAAACCAATACCATCAAATGTCGCCATCATCAGAAAGTGATTCTGACAACGATTCAGCGTATCAACCATCGCAATATCAACGAAAACGTCTAACACTACAAACTCCACCAGCAACAAGGGGATCAACGATAACAGAAGACGTACAACTAAAAAATAATATCGTGGTAACGCAGGAAAACATCCTAGCGCAGGAAGATAACATAGCTCACTTCCTGTCAGCCGACGGTGTCATGGACACAATGGTTTCAAAAATACTTGCGGAAAAGGGTAAACTTACCCAATCGGTATTTTCGCAGTCCGATCCTGGAATCGGACATATTTTCGTCACACACGACAAAACGCTACGATACTTTACGATAATTTGCAAAAACAAATCGACAGACGCAACTAGTACACTCACGATTCAGAAGTGTCTAGAAAATCTTGTACAGACCTTAGTAGAAAACGAAATCACATCCTGTACTCTATCCAAAGACCCAAAAATCATCGATACATTTTTGTGGTCTAATATCAAAGGATACCTACGAGTACTCGCGATCAACTCAAACATTACCTTTAGGCTATGCGAAGGTCTTATAACCGTTCCAGATCAGGAAAATAGGCAAAACATCATCAGAGAACTACACGGATCCGCAGTCGGAGGTCACAAAGGCGTGACGAAAACTTACCAGCGCATTCTCTCGCAGTACTACTGGCGAGGATTAAAAAAGGACGTAGAAACGTTCATTCGATACTGCTTCGACTGCCAGAAAAACAAACTGGTCCGAGTAAAAAATAAAGCTCCAATGATTATTACGGACACACCAGCGCAACCCTTCGATAAAGTAGCCATCGACATTGTAGGTCCATTACGCGAAACAAAAAACGGGCATACGTACATACTAACTATGCTCGACCTATTCAGTAAATTCAGTATAGCAGTACCATTGAGACACCAAACGTCAATAGACGTAGCGAGAGCACTCTGTACAACCTTGATATCAACTTTCGGTGCGCCTCGCGCGATATTAACCGATCAAGGTACGAACTTTATGTCGGAAACGTTCAGAGATTTCGCGCAACTATTCCAGATAGAACAGCACAGAACAACTGCGTATCACCCACAATCGAACGGCGCAATCGAGCGCAGCCATCACGTTCTTGTGGAATATCTAAAGCACTTCATCGACAGTAATCGAGACTGGGATGAACTGCTTACATTCGCGACACTTTCATACAATACCAGTATACACGAAAGTACAGGGTTCACCCCATACGAATTAGTATTCGGTAGGAGAGCTCGAACACCTTCAGAGTTCCCACCACCCGAAAAAATCATAACCTACGACGACTATATGACAGACCTAACGAGAAATCTTAGAAACATTCAGGAACTCGCTTTAGAAAAAGCGATCAAGTTCAAAGAACGAACCAAAAGATACTTCGACAAAAGAACCGTCGAACCGGAATACCAAATAGGCCAACTCGTTCTCGCAAAGAACGAACGCAAAACAAGTAAATTCGATAAGAACTGGCTAGGCCCATACAAAATTGTAGAAATTCCAAATAAGCGCAACATTAAAATACAATTAGACGACAATACGACAAAAACTCTACACGTAGATAAAATAAAGTCCGCACTAGACGCCTTCAAAATTACACCACTGACGAAAAACCCTGGACTCTACTCAGAATCTTTGGGCACACTTCATTCATACCATACGACATGGACGCTAATAACATATATAGACACACATGGATTGTCGTCCAGACGACACCAAATACAAGAAAACCTTGACGCCGCCAACGCATTTTGCTTCACCTTAAGGGGACATTGCCTAACAAGAGGTCAACTACAAAACGTACAAGCCCGACTGAACAACATCGCGAACGCGGAAACGACATTAGAAGAATTAATACCATCAATCGAGCTCAACCCAGCAGAAAAGCGTAAAAAACGCGCACCACTAGAATTCGTAGGGAAAATCAGTAAAATACTTTTCGGAACAATGGACAGCGAAGAGACAGACAGAATAGATTCACAAATAAACGCCCTAGCAAACACTACTGCCGAACTAGCAGGAATCATACAAAATCAAACACACATAATTAAATCAGGTTTCAATTTCACCCAAAGCCAAATCATCAAATTAGCGGATACAATACACGCGGAAATAAAAGACATCGAACTAAAACAAGCAACACTCCAATACGAATTGCACATAATCCAACAACTGATAACATACACCAGCCTAGTAGAGGAAACACTCATTCAGTACGAAATCGATTTAGAAACATTGACAAACGCAGTACTTTTCGCAAAAATGGGACAAATACACCCTGAAATACTCTCAGCAAAAAAGATACTGATTAGCGCAGAAGCGATCCGAAAATCAACACCAAACACAATATTTCCTATACCACTCAGCGCAGAATACGTACCAGAATTAACAAAAATAATCGAGCTCACAGCGTTCCATAACGGAGAACGACTTATTTACGTCATCAAAATTCCTCTTTTGGACTTAACACAATACAAACTATTCCAACACCTATCAGTTCCGGTACGCCAACTCTCGGCAGCCAAAGGCGCGAGATTCGCGTACATCAAACCGGCAATCCAATATACCGCAGTCTCTGAAGACTTTAGCAGCTATTTTAACCTCGAAAGCGAAGACGAATGTAAATTCGCAGTTAATCGATACATCTGCAAACAAATCTACCCGATAGCACAGATCAACGACGAAACTGAGTGCGAGGTGCAACTTCTTGTCAACCCGCAATTCAGCGATCTGGAATCATGCGATATTAGGTTAAAAACACTAAAACAAACTTATTGGAAAAAAATTCAAAACACAAACGCATGGCTATTCGCAGCTCCAAAACCTGAAACCTTATACCTTCTTTGCGACAACCACGAATCAATTATCGAAACAATAGAAAACGCTGGGATAATACAAAACGAACCCACCTGTCGAGTAAAAACTCGCACAACAACACTAACTCCTTCAATAGAAATAAAATCGTCAATCGAAATAAAATTCGCACACACACCAATTCTGAATATTACGGCAATGATACAAAAATCAATGGAAAACATGGAAAACATAAATTACACGGAAATCATAACAGAAACAGAAACTCTTACAGGCCTATCAAATTCGAATTCGATACACGACGATCTAACAAAAAACGAAGTAGCATTAAAAGCCGTCATAGCAAAGGCAAGAGAAATTTCGAAAACCCATTACATGAGCCATAGACTCTCTACACTCGAAACCATACTAAAATACAGCGGAATTTCTTTGGGTTCCATCATCCTGCTACTAGCAGTAGGGTGGAAGTTCTCCCTATTCGGAAAAATATCAAGCATATACAAAATTGTATCTTGCGTAACGAAAAAACAGAAAACGATAACACGACAACATGCCGATGAGGCTCCCGAACCGACCGTTGTCTATAACAAACAACCGATAGAGTTGGTCCAGACTCAGCCACAACCGGCTACCGACTGTAGGGAGGTCGCAATCATTACCGACCATCCACCCCAACTAGCCCGTAGACCGATCTACGCGCTAACATACCACGATCGCAACGCGTTACCATAAAAAAAAAAAAAAAAAAAAAAAAAACGCGGTAAATTAAAAAAAAATAATAATCATAACAATAAATAATATTCTAATATATCCTTATCCACCTACATATACCTTTACTAAGAAAGGATTTATTACACACTACTCTCCTTTCCACAGCACACAAATAAACTTAATCACACCATGCATGGCTTAAAACTATTATTTTTATTTACTTTTCATAACATTTAAACAAATACATACTGTGACGTGATTTTTTGATCACCGTCACAAAAAGACACATAAATTAAAGTTTTACGGATGCAGCTATCGATTTAGTTCGGTTAGCCCGTTATCGTTCTCGATTTACTGCTCCTCGGCTGTCCAGGTACCGTCCAGCTCTCGTTTAAGTAAGGTGCGTTACGGCTACGATCCAGTTTAGACTTTACTGATGAGCTTGGGTGTGGGATAAGCTTTGAGACAAGTTAAAAAGATTCAGTTCAGGTCGGAAGCCTCGGATCTATTCGGTGGAGAGAATCTCGAAGAAGTGAGAAACACGAATAGAGAAGAGCCCGACGAGATTTCGTCGCGAATACGTCAAAGTCCGGTGCAAACCCGGCGCTCCGTTTGGGTGATAATGCAGGACGTTGGAGAACAGGCGGAGGTTTAAGTACGGTCCGGGTAAGGTCGGAACACCTTGTGCTGTGTTTTAGTAAGAGAGAGAGAGCCTTGTTTTCACGTCCTGAATTTGGAGTAACGA
Organism: Exephanes ischioxanthus; assembly: GCA_958510785.1. Classification (NCBI taxonomy): domain Eukaryota; kingdom Metazoa; phylum Arthropoda; class Insecta; order Hymenoptera; family Ichneumonidae; genus Exephanes; species Exephanes ischioxanthus. Next base: position 15,791,507 of record OY294016.1, on the reverse strand, counting down.
TCGCGACGAATCTCAAATATTACCGCGTTACAGTTTCGGTTCCCGCTTAAGTGACGCTTTGGAAATAGTTTAAGAGGGCAGTAGCTATCGGCTAAGGATTTGGCGATAATCATAACGCTTCCTTAGAGTATCGTCGTAGGCTAATCAGTCTACCGAGAGTCGTCCTCGAGGCAACTCGGACCTCTCGTGCTCCCGATGTTTACGGTTTCGGCTATTGTGTCGCGCTTGAGTCAGTCGTTCTCGCTCGCGTTACCGTAGACTCCGGTTATCGCTCTCGCTTCGGTTCGTGTGTCGCGTTCGCTACCTATCGCGTAGCGCGTTCGCTAGTAGACTCGTGTGCTGCGTGTATCGTGCGGATTCGTTTCCGAATAATTTGCCGATTTTTCTGTGATCGAGATACGTTGTGAATAACGTTCTTGAGGTGCAGTGATGGTGTTCAAGTTCTCGAGGCATCAGGTGATGCAGTTCCCGCCCCTTTATTGGAATAAAAGTACGCTGATCCGGTGAGTTTATCGTTTCGATAATTATTCGATCGCGTATCGATCCGTTCCCGTTACGCTCGCTCCGACCCCCCGGTCAGCTGAGCGCTCCTGATGCCCTAGTGTACGATCCCGTGGCTTAACAAGCCAATAAATTATTGTTCACGTTAATTAAGAATTTCGGGTTCCGATATTTGAGATTTCGCGTTTTAGATTTCGCGTTACTTTATTGGCGAAGGATCGCGACCCTTCTACCACAACCCGCATCCTGAGCAACCGTGCATTTCCGCAACCGTTCGCTTTCGCGAATGCATCGGCGTTAGTTCTCGTACCGTTCAGTTCTCGTCTGTGTGATCTCGTTTTTTTGTTCTGTTCTCGTGTATTTCCGTTGCGGAGGTCGACCGTTCCATCGACCTCCAGATTAGTCCGGCTTGGCGATTCCGGCGAAACAAAAATCGACCCTGCGGAGGTCGACCGTTCCATCGACCTCCAGATTAGTCCGGCTTGGCGATTCCGGCGAAACAAAAATCGACCCTGCGGAGGTCGACCGTTCCATCGACCTCCAGATTAGTCCGGCTTGGCGATTCCGGCGAAACAAAAATCGACCCTGCGGAGGTCGGCCGTTCCACCGACCTCCAGTTTAGTCCGGTTGTTAATACCGGCGAAACAAAAATTAACTGGCGCCCACCGGGACGTCGATGCATCCGTGGAAGCGGGCGGCCGAAGGTGACGTTTTCTGAGTTCTCGATTCCGCGCTCCGCTCCCGTTCGGTTTGAGCTTCGAATCTCGCGTTTTCGGTTTTGTTTTTTGGTGTTTCTTTGATTCGCGTTGAGATCCAGGAAAATACGTCACAATACATACCCGACAGATAAAAAAAAAAAAAAAAACAATAGCAACAATGGACGGTCAGCAACGAACACCATCATCCAAAAAAATCGAATGCCTCCTCTGCCCAAAGAGGATAAAGGCGAATAAGCTGGCCGATCATACGGTCAGATGCTACGCCGAATTACAAAAGCGGACGGCAAATTTGGGATCACGACATACGGGATGCCCGATATGTTGCTGCGTGCTCCCAGCAAACCGACTGACGGCGCATATTGATAAATGCGTCGCCTATTTACTAAAACTACAACTGCATGATCAACAACAACAACAACAACAACAACAACAACAACCACCACCACCAACACTGGACTACGCACCGCACACACCCGAGGGATCACCACCACCGATAAAAGAAGACACAGAAGAAGACACCGAAGACGAAGACACAGAAGAAGACACCGAAGACGAAAACACAGAAGAAGACGCAGAAACCAAAGATACAAACAACATAGATACTCAGAACACAAACAATACAAACAAAAAAACCAACGACGCAACAACCCAAACAAACAGCGACGAAACGGACGACGAAAACAAAACAGACTTCGACCCGACAAGACTAACAATAGAGAACGGATTCAAGTGGATCGACACCCAAAATCTAGAAACCCTTCAAAAAATAAAAAACAGGGTAACATCAAACATTTTCCTCGCCGAACTAAAAACGGAATTAACAACAAACAAAAAACGACGATTGAACACAGACACACAATAAAACCTGACGGATAAACAAAACGCACTTACACACAACAATCACCTCCTCTTACACTAACAAATAATCATAAACACATTAATAATACACATAAACACGCGACACGCGTCGCGCAGGCCAAGGCCCAAAGCGAGAAAAGAATGAGGTTCTTCATTTAAAAAAAAAAAAAAAAAGGGAAAGAAGGAAAAATCTTTTTTAGTTTATTTTTGATTTTGTTTTCATTTTACGTTTATTTTTACTTTGTTCTATTTTATTTTGTTTTTCTATTATTTTGTACCTCATTTCCTTCTATATATCTTGCTTTGTTTTTTTTTAATCAATATACGCTACCTTACTATATAATATCAATATTCGTGTTTATTATTTTAACCATTCTAGAAACAACTCCCATCTTCTGCCTGCAGAACCACTCCAAATAACACGCCCAACCCACTAACCACCACTAATTAGACATTTAGAATGTTACAGGTAATAAAGTATCCAAATTGGAAAAACTAACATAACAAAAGGATCGTAAAACAGAGGACAAAACGAATACAAAGGACTACTAGGAAAAATACAAAAATCAGAACGACAAGGAGGAATGAATACGTGGAAAGAAAAAAGGAATATATACAAACAATTTGGAAAACAATAATCAAACCTACACCAACCGAATCAAACAGGAAATTTTAATTTTTTCTTAACTGTTTTTTAACACCAAATTTAAACCCATCCAACTTAAGCAAACCATTCCCACTAACACGAACAAATAACAGATTTTTTTTAGATTGTTACAGATCAGCATAGATGCCGATATTTACCACACAAATATATTCAGCAGCGAGAGAGTGCCGAGACAGATACCAAACAAAGGAAATTAAAAAAAAAAAAGAAAAATAAAACCAAATTCGGACGACAACAAAAAAAAAGAAGAACCATTCAACGACCAACGAAACAAAACCAAGAAAGAAAAATACAAAACATAACACATCTACACAAAAATGAAAATATAAAAAAAAAACAAAAAAAACCCCCAAAAAAACTTTTAATTTATATAGAATCACACTTGATAAATGTAAATTCTGTTTAACATCCGATGCGGGGGCATCGTTTTCTCTGGAGGGGGAGTGTAACGGCTCCAGCCTCTTATTACCTTTCACCAACGCAGCGGTGTTACTTTTCCGCTGCGTTTAATACGCAGAAGCCCTCCCGGGTTATCTGCATCCGGCCGCACGGCTTAGAGCCGTGAGACGGGCCTTATCGCGGGCGTCGCGACACTCTGTCGCGACTTTGTCCCTTTGTGAAGCGCGCGTCAGGCCCTCGGCTTCACGCCCGCTTCACATCAGTCCAGCTCGAGCCTTCAACCGGTACACTCTCCGTAACTCTCGACAATTATCCGCTGCGACTAATAAACCAGCTACGAATATATATATCACCTCTTATCAATCATTTATACCCGCATTGCCATTCTGTTACACTACAACAGGATGCCATTTGGGTTGAAAAATGCGCCACCAACCTTCCAGCGGATGATGAACAATGCCCTGCACGGTCTCATTGGTAACGCGTGCTTTGTGTACTTAGACGATATAATCATCTACGGGAATACGTTAGAAGAACACAACAAAAAGCTGATAGATGTTTTAAATCGTCTACGTGAATCGGATTTAAAATTGCAACCGGATAAGTGCGAATTCCTTCGTCCAGAATTGGAATTTTTGGGTCACGTTATATCGGAAGAAGGTGTCAAACCAAACCCGAAGAAAATCGAGGCGGTCAAGAAGTTTCCGGCACCACGCGATCCTAAACAAATAAAACAGTTTCTAGGGTTAGCCGGATATTACCGCAAATTCATCAAGGACTTCAGCAAAATGGCGAAACCACTCACCGAACTCTTGAAAAAGGACATTACCTGGTCATGGACAGAAAAACAGGAACAATCCTTTAATTTACTACGTACAGCTCTCACGACAGCGCCAGTATTGCAATATCCCGATTTCACTCAGCCCTTTGTTCTGACCACGGACGCAAGCAATTATGCAGTGGGCGCTGTGCTGTCCCAAGGTCCGATCGGTAGGGACCGACCAGTGGCTTACGCCTCTAGAACGCTTAATAAAGCCGAGCAGCGGTATTCGACTACCGAACGAGAAATGCTGGCGATAACATGGGCTACGAAACATTTTCGACAGTACTTGTACGGAAAACGTTTCCAAATCGTCACCGATCATAAGCCTTTAATTTGGATCTTGAAGGCCACCGACCCACCGACCAATAGCCGCCTAATGAGGCTCAGGATGAAAGTAGAAGAGTACGAGTATGAGTGTTTGTACAAAAAGGGCACATTGAACACCAACGCCGACGCCCTCTCGAGGATTTATGCTGTGACAACCCGAGGTCAGCAGCGAGCGGCAGGCTCAGCAGAAATAATGGAACACACCACCGACGAACAGGAAAGTAACGACGATAAGAGAACAGACAAAGAATCAGCTGAGGAGGCACCATTATACATGGAATTTGAACTCACTGACAAAATTCCTTATGTCTCCGAAATCTGCGAACAAATCGCTCCAAAAAATGTGTTGACCTTAAAAATTGCCGACGTGTCAACAGAAGATAAGGACGCACTGTACATTGACTTTTCCGAGGAAGAAAGTGTTTGGTTCAACCAACTTGCAGATACACTAATGGAAGTTACCGAACCAACAAAGATCTTTCTAGGATGCAAACACCTGACCATTCACCCAACAGTGAAAGCACGAATAAAACAGATGATAAATTTCATTTGGTCGAAGAAAGCAACACGACCCGCACTGTACCTTTATGACTCAGAGCCTCACGAGGCAGGTACAGAAGAAGAAAAGAACGAAATCATCAGGCAGCATCACGGCACGAGGGCCACTGGACACTTTGGCGTAGCTAAAACCCTTGATCGCATAAAAGCAGTCGCTACCTGGCCAAATATGCAACGGGACATCGAGGATTATATTCGAAAGTGTGACACGTGCCAAAGGGTTAAGCTGGTCAGAATACGACCACAAGCAGAAGCCGTGATCACCGACACACCAGAAAAGCCCAATGATAAAATAGCGCTGGACCTCGTGGGACCTATACCTGAGTCAAGCGATGGATACAAGTACATCTTGTCAGTACAGGATCAATTGACCAAGTTTGTCACTCTCATTCCTCTTAAAACAATGGATGCTCAAGCCACCGTGAACGCCCTCGTCAAAAACTTCATTTACATTCATGGTGCACCAAAAATAATTCTCACTGATGGAGGTCGCAATTTCATCAGTCAAACTTTCAAACATCTAGAGAAACTCTTTAAGATTAACCACATGACGACTACGGCGTTCCACCCACAAAGCAATGGAAGCCTTGAGAGAGCCCACGGGCCTATCAAGGAACAAATTAAAGCACTCATTCGCGACGACCGCGAAGATTGGGATAAAAAGTTAAAATTCGTATCGATGGCATACAACACGGCAAAACATGAGGGCACTAACCTAACGCCATTCGAGATGCAGTTTGGACGCTAGCCGAATATCCCGAACAATCTACCAATCCATCGGACGAACGTCACCATTGACCTTCGAGGGACTTCGAGCTGATCACGACCGCCTCCTGAAACAAGGACGCGACCATCTCCTCCGAGCAAAGGAATGATACAAGACGACCCAGGATGCTCACATCCTTCGCTCCTCACCGGTCTTCTCAATAGGAGACGAGGTCCTAGTCGACCAACGGGACACGTCTCCTCTCGCCGAGCGCTGGGAAGGTCCAGCGATAATCCTCAGTCGAACATCTGACGTCGACTATGAAATACTGCTTAGAAATAGAAAGAAACTTATTCACGTAAACAAACTTAAGCCTTATTTTCGAAGTTAATCGTTTGTATGTTTAGATCACCATGCTGGTGCTACTCTTCCTCCTACTCTCTCTCTCAAGATGCTTAGCCGAGGATCAAGCCAACGTTGAACCGGTGACTGGACCAATTTACCTGGAACACCTGGGAGATGTGGTTATGTACCACAAGACCTGGACCGTCGTAAACTACGTCGACCTCACCGAGATAAATGTTCACCGGGATTATTTGTTCCACATCTCCGATATACTAGCGCTAGTTTGTAATGACACCCGCAATAGGGATCCCTGCTTAGAGTCAATAACGATAGAAACCGTAAGACAGAGAATGCACAGAATCGAAGACCGTAGAGTTCGTTTAATGAGCATCATTAATGATTCTCCTCGATCTAAAAGAGGCGTGTTCAATTTCATCGGGGACATTAGTAAAATTCTATTCGGAACATTAGGGAACTCAGACGCAAAATATTACAATAACGAAATAGATAAAGTCCACTCTGATAATACACGATTAAGTACGCTGATCAGCAATCAGACTACAATAGTAAAGGCAATGGTCTCCACCTTCTCTAGCGCCATACAAAATTTGACAAGGGACGCCGATAAACTTTATGAAACCATGTACAAGGTCGGTTACCAGGCAGCTAATAATACACGCAATATTATTATTGGTTCTCAAGTCGCCCTTCTAGAGACTCTTATTGACGAGTATAGCGAAAATCTTAACAACGTGCTAAACGCTGTTAATGATGGTAAACAAGGGATTGTTCACCCCCAAATTCTCAGTCCTGCAGATTTAATTAAGGCTCTCCTTGCCATCCGAGAAAAAACTATTTCCAGCGATACGCCTCCCGTACCTCTAGCGGAATCGGCGTTCACTGCCATAGTCGAAATAAGCGATATCAGCGTTATGATAACAAATAATCGTTTTGCCTACGTCATAAAGGTTCCGGTAGTAGAAAATGCCGTGCTACATGCGTACAGACTCATACCAGTACTTCAACGAAAATCATCGGGTAATACATTCTACTATTTAAATCCGCCCGACACAATTGTTGTAATAAATGATGTAAAAACGTTGTTCACCCCCAGCTCCGAATCTGATCTTTCCCAATGTAAGAAACTGAGCTCAAAATTTCTGTGTAAGCGCCAAAACCCCGATTACGCTATAAATAATCCGTCTAGTTGCGAAGCTGTTATATTACAAAGACCAAGCGATATCTCCGATTCAGAATGCCAAATATTGTTCATTAATTTAGTTAAATCTATGTGGATTCAGTTGAAGAACGGTAACTCCTGGATCGTGACTTCTCCTGTGCCCGAAACCCTTCACATAATTTGCGATGACCACCAAAGCCACCAGACCACACTACATGGGACAAACAAAGTAACGATTGCCGGAGAGTGCATCGGACAAACGGACAACATCGTCATCAGACCTCGACATGAAGCCACGATGACACGGACAACTGACTTGCTCATCAACAAGACGCTAAAGACCCCCAAACTTGATGAAATTCTCAGCAATCATTCAGTGGCTCTAGAGGATTTGCCTCTGACAACTCTAGGAAGACCCACTCATGTTGACGTGACGCAACTGAAATCTTTAGGACAGACACTAACTGAGATATCAGACGAAGCTCAGAAAATTGGACTCCACAGACGAAACAAGACTCTTTTTCAAACCGCCTACGACAGTGTACAGTACCTCGGTTACGCTTGTATCACTATTGTACTTCTGTCAATCGCTGTGAGATGTGGCTTGTTCGCTTGTTTACTGGACGTGCTCAAAAAACTGTTACAATGTACCTTCTCACCATGCATAAATGTCTATAATAATTGTTTTCATAGTAATAGCACTGACCACGCTAATTACCATGTAGAGTACCCACTGGAAGAATGTATTAACCTAGCCGACGCTCGCCATTCTAATGTCTCTCAGATTGTACGTCATTCCCACCGGCGCCATCATAGTCATCCGATGGCTTAAGAAAATTCATCTTCCCCTTTATGAATTTTCTAAAATATGGGGGGAGGTGTAACAACGATCCTCTCCACCGCCCTTTCTATCCCCTGCGCCCTTTTCCTTTCCCACTCGATTACCGCACGGTTGCAGCTGCCGCCGATATCTCTCCACCCGCCGCCGCTACTAGTCCCGCCGCGCGTCTCGTCCTTTCTTAGAAGGACCCGAATTCTCACTGCCTATCTCCCCCTAGAATACACAATCCTAGACTCGGCCGTTGGGCCCCTTTTTCTCACCACTGACCATCTTCCAGGAATCTGTAACATCTGCTTTTTCCAGTATTTTCCGACTCCCACATTCCTTCCCCACTATCTGAACTTTCCCACGGGATCCATCTATAAGTACTACCCTCCGCCTAGGCTAGTTAGTCAGTAAGTCACCGAAACTCCACGCGACACTGTTACGCTGCAGGTTTTTGTACTTCTAATAAAACGTCTTGAACAGTTCGACGAAGTGTTTACCGAGTCTTTCCCGTCCTACAACCGCGTTCTGTGGCAGAGTCGACTACTCGCCCATTTAAAAAGACAATAAAGATTCCTCGCGACATCACAATAATAATAATAATAATCTATATTCAAAGAAAAATTTACTGCGCCTCAGACTTGACGGCAGCAAAATAAAGACATATTAGTAAAAAAAAGAAAAGAAAAAAAACGAAATATCTACAATATATACATACGTACATGAATATATTCACAAAAAAAAAACTTAATTGCACCTCAAATCAGGTGGCAGCAAAATATTTATTTAGTATGTATATTTATACATACTAACGAAAAAAAAGAGAAAGGAGGAAAAAAAGAAACGAAAATTATACAGTATATTTATGTATATATGCACATGTATATGTATACACCTACACAAAAAAAATCCAATTACGCCTCATGTTAGACGGCAGCACGTTACGAAATATATTTACCCTTTTTTCTTAATTAATTAATCAAATAAATACGCCAAAATTGCTCCACCACAGCCGCCTCAGCGCCCCGCGCGAGCAAACGGCGGAAATAATTTTCATCGCCGAGCGTTGTCTACCGAGCAACTCCCGTCGCGAACATACTTCGCGATGGCGAACAACAATAGCTCGATAACGCTCCGCGACGTACAAAATCTTATACCGAATTTTAACGGGAAAAATGTACCGCTCAATGATTTCATACGCGCTTGCAAAAAAGCTGCAAAAATCATCTCAGAGCACGGTCAACCGCAGCTCCTCGAAATTATTCAACTTAAATTGTCAGGAGTCGCCGCCGATATCGCCGACGCGAAAATGTATAACACATTAGAGCCACTCCTGAGAGATCTCAGAAATGCGCTCGAAAAACTGGTCGAATTATCAGACCTCGAATTAGAATTAAAATCAAATTCACAAAATTATAACGAGTGGGTACTCGATTACGCGACTCGGACGCGAAAAATCTCAACTAAAATCGAAAACAGACTAAGGGAAGTCTATCGAGCGGAAAATCAACAGCAGTATCAGCAAAACCGCACCGACGAAGTTCGACGAACCGTCATAAAAGCCTTCATTCGCGGTCTTTTCGATCAAATTGCAAATATTATTATGCAAAAAGATTTCATAATGTCGACGAAGCGCTAACATCGGGACAATTCGCGCGACCGAAATAGTCGAGACAACTCGCGAGACAGACAGAACCCGAGCAACGGTCAAAACTCGTGAAAATGAGACCACCAGTCGAGCCTCGATGCAGCGCAAATCGACCCGATTTTCGAACGCCTGCTCAAAAAAAACGAGAGATCCGCCTCTCGCGACAGCGCGACGAGAGGTCGGACACCGGAGCGCTCGTCAACGACAAATTAATAAAAGACGCAAACAAGGCGCAAACCGAAACCGAACTTGTAAAATATGTAGGTACTAATCATGTAAAAAGTATAGACGGTACTATAACTATTAGAAAGGCGACAATTAAATTAGGATTGTCGCGGCGGCACAGACTACCAACGGTGACCATAGAGTCCCCAAACCTATTCACTAAACAGGCTTTGTTTCTCGCCGACACTGGAGCGGAAATAAACCTGTTAAAACAATCATTCCTCGGTTTGCGTACGAAAGTGGATCCGACGCTAATATACGAGCTTAACGGGATAACAGACGGTACAGCAAAAACACTCCGTAGATGCTACCTGAAAATTAAAGAATTTAAAGTCGAGTTCCACCTAGTGGAAGACTTTTTCCCGATTACGCAGGACGCTATACTCGGCGACGTCATCTTCAGGGGGGCTCCAGCCAATATTCTTTATAGCGAAGCCTGCATAACATTCGCTGGCTATCGAATTTCGTTCGAGAGCTTCGAACGAGTAACGATACCTGGCAGGTCAAAGCTTATTGTACCTGTCAGACTAAAGCCAACCGATCTCGAGGAGGGATATATCCCAAGAATGGACGTAGGTTATCGTCTTTACTTGGGTTACGCGCTCGTTAAAAACACTAACGGAATCGCGTACCTTTGCGCGACTATTTCGCACAATTGCGAAATTAATCTAGAAATTCCGGCAGTCGAGCTAATCCCAGTAGAGGCTATCTCGGAAAAACCGATCGATAATCTCACATTGAGCGACTAGCGCGATTCTCAGCATGAGAACCGTGCGGAGGTATGCTCGATACAATTAGATGATCAATCGAGGCTCGAAGCCCTTCGAGCACTTCTACAACTGGATCACCTTAACGAAACAGAGTGAGACCACGTGCTTGAATTGGTCTCAAAATATCAACATCTATTTTGTTTACCCGGACATCGGCTAGGTCATACGACACTAACAAAACACGAGATCCATACAACGGATGACAGACCAATCAACACAAAACAATATAGGTTTCCACAGGTGCACAAAAAGGAGATACAAAATTAGGTCAGCGATATGCTAGACAAGGGAATCATACAAGCATCCCTTTCTCCTTACAACTCTCCAGTTTGGGTCGTTCCCAAAAAACCAGACTCGAAAGGTAACAAAAACCACGCCAGACGCGTACCCACTCCCAAATATCATCGATATATTGGACCAGTTGGGTAACGCCCGTTACTTCTCGACATTCGATCTGGCGTCCGGTTTTTATCAAATCGAGATGCACCCAGCTGATAAACATAAAACAGCTTTCTCGACCCCGAATGGACATTACGAGTACCATCGAATGCCGTTCGGACTCAAAAACGCGCCAGCAACCTTTCAGAGGTTGATGGATGTCGTACTATCCGGACTACAAGGCACAGACTTATTCGTCTATTTAGACGACATAGTAATATACGCACAAGACATGACGGAATACGAAAACAAGTTCAAAGCCTTAGCCTTAGCAAAACGCTTAACATCAGCGGGGCTAACGCTGCAAACAGAGAAATGCCACTTCCTAAACAGAGAAGTGACCTATTTGGGACACATCATATCCTCAGATGGCGTTAGACCAAATACTCACAACATTCACGCAGTAGAAAACTTCCCGATACCCAAGGACAAAAAAGGAATTAAGCAGTTTGTCGCACTCGCCGGATACTACCGACGGTTTATCCGCGACTTTGCGAGAATTGCTATTCCACTAACCGTACAACTGAAAAAGTCGAGAAATTTGTATGGACAAACGAATGCCAATCAGTATTCGAGTACCTAAAAGCAAAAATCGTCGAACGACTGGTTCTAAAATATCCGGATTTCGACAAAACTTGCACTCTCACTACAGACGCATCAGACTACGCGATAGACGCAGTACTCAGCCAAAAACACGGCGACTTTGACCACCCAATAGCGTTCTACTCGAGAGCATTGAAATAAACCGAAATCGCGTATGAGGCAATGAAAAAAGAATTACTAGCAATAGCAAATGCGGTAAAGTACTTTAGAATGTACTTATACGGGAAACGCTTTACGCTCGTCACGGATAACAGAGCGTTAACGTACATAAAAAACAAACCCTATATCCCGCAACAGTTACAGCGATGGCAAATAATCCTGAACGGGTACGATTACGATATCGTACGCAAACCCGGAAAACAAAATGTAGTTGCCGACGCTTTGTCGAGAAACCTCGTAGAAATCATGCCGATTAGGCAACGCGACGAAAGCTCGTCGGAAAATACTGCGAACCAAGAGTCAAAAAAGCAAAAAATGACTCCCAAAACATCACCCGAGACTCACAATCGGTCAACAACTGATACGGGCTCCGGAAATCCAGCGCCGAGGAAAAAGCGGATTATACAGGAAGACAGTCCAGATACACCCGACGAACGAATGGAACAGATAACACAGAAAAAACCCAACAAGAAACAAACCTACAACCGGAAAAGACTAGAACCAAACAACAAACAGAGAGTGTACCCACAAAAACCAACTTTAATATAAACAATGAAACATCAACTTCGGAATTATCCGAAAACGAAGGCGAACTCATCCAACCAATCAAGACAATGGTTGAAGAGCTGTACTCAAAGGAGAATACGCAACCACAATGGCGACTCTCCAAACGTCCAGTCGATACAACGGACGACGGAGGAAATAGGCAACGACCACACAAACAAATTAGGAAACGAAATGATACAGGAAAACAATATAAATATACAGATTGTAACCGTATTTTCCCGCAATCCCGAATTTACCCAATCGAGACGGCTACAAAACTCGTCTCACTCGGCTTTAAGGGCGCCAGCCGCGAGAGTGAGAGCTCTCGCGACAAAATTTTAATTTTAAGAGCCGAACGAGAGACGAGAGCGACCCGGCGTCGCTCAGCCTTGGGAAATTGGTAGAGGGGGTGGTTCGGTCGCCTCCGCGAGGAGGAAACAGAGATCGAGACGAAATAATGGGAACCAAAAGGTATTTTATTGGAACGTATATCGGGAGCGTGATCGAGAAGCGACTAGCGTGCACGCTCGTTCCCTCAATAACCCAAAATCTTCACAAACGATAACGGTAATTCATAACAGCATTTAGTAACGTATAATCGGTAACAGCGAATCGGCGACAGACAATGCTTCGGAATCTCGGCGCTCGCATACAATAACTAACGTGGATCGCAGCCACGGAACCTTTCACAACCGTTACTTCTTAAATTAGCCCGATCGCAGCGGGAGTACGCGGAATCTCACAAAAATCGGTAAATAGAAAAGTATGATAAGAAATCGAAAAAGTTACATTAGGACTTAATTGCAAGAAAAGTTATTTAAGCGGAAACTAAATTATGGACTCGCACGAGGCGCAAACTATTGATTGAAATTAACAAATAAATGAGAACCTTCCAGGCAAATAATTTAACGGAAATTAGGTGAAATGAAAAAGGTGAACTTTACTGGATTTTTCCCCGAGAACAAATTCCGCGTCCCGCGCGCGAAGACGTACCGTCCCCACGATAACGAGTCGAGCTTGCTCTATTCTATCTCTAGCCTCAAACCGAACACGTACGACGATCTCACCGGTTTCGTTGCCGTTGCGGGAGCTTCTCGAGTTGTCCTCGGCCAGAAGTCCCACTTCGCGTATGGCAAGATGTCGGTATTCTCGCGAGACGTTAAGCACGGGTCGGCAGCGGTTACGACGTCCTTCCTTCTCGGGAGCCTACGATTGAGTCCCCGAGGGAAGTAACGCTCTCGCGATCGCGGGTCCTTTTTCCTCCCACCCTATGCCTGTCTTCATTTCGCCCTCTACTCTATTTGTCCGAGTTCCCCGAATTACGGAGATCTCGCGCGGTTCTTTGAATTTCCTCGCGTTCGTGGTGTTGTGAACGCGAGGTGTCGAGTACGCTCGTGGTGGGAGGTGAATCCACGGGCGTCGTTGCGCCTGGACACGGGAACTTCGGTAAGACGAGCGAGGTGATGGCTCAGCGACGAGCCGGACGCTGTAGATCTCGGTAGCTGGTGGCTCGTCGCGTCCAGGCGGTTTCGGAGGGTGGAGAGCCCGTTGTCGGTAACGTCGCGCGCTACCTCGGTAGCGGCGCGGCTGAACGGCTGGCGACGTGTCGAGGTGCTGGCCGTGTGTGACTGTGGCGAGGTCGGTTGCTAGGCTCCAGCCTGCTGACTGTGGCTGGCTGCGGCGAGATCGGTAGCAAGGCTCCAGCCTGCTGTATGTCGCTGGGAGGCGTCGAGATGTCCTTGCGGCGGTTATGACCGCCGTACGCTCGAGAGAATTAACCGGAAAACGAAAATAATGCTCAAAATTAATCATGGGAACGGTTCGCTCGCAATTGACCCTGTCTGTTTGCCTGGAAGGGACTCTTCCCGGTAGGAAGAGTGCCGTGTGCCGTGCCGATACGTGTGAGAGCCTGAAATTTGGCTCTCTTTCTGACGGGAGCAGAAAAGCCCCGTCACAAGATATAGAAGACCGCACCACAGAAGAAGAAGAAAAAAGCCCAACGAGGCAACAAAATGAAAAAAGGCCAACGAGGCAACAAAACGAAAAAAGCCCAACGAGGCAGCAAATCGAAAAAAGCCCAACGAGGCAACAAAACGAAAACAGCCCAATGAGGCAACAAAAAGAAAAGAGCCCAATAAGGCCAAATAAAACAAAAAGCTTATCGCAGCAAAACAAAAGCGAGTTTCGCGAAAAAGTTAGCCCTGATGGGAAAACCGGCCACTTATACGGTGACAAAAGCGAAAAAATCAATGGAACCGAAAACAAAAACGACAACCAAAAGGCTAAAAATAAGGAAAACGACACGGAATACGAAACGGAATCCGAGAACAAGAACGCTAGCAAACCACGTGTCCAGCCGACCTTTAGGTCACCACCTTCAGTTCCGACACAAAAATCCAACGATCTACAAAAAGACGAAAACAGCGAAAAACGGACGATGCCACCGAACTTCCGTTCACCACCCGCAACTTTAGAATCTCGGAAAACCACAAAATTAAAGCAACCGAAGAAACGATTGCCCGAACCAGTCAAAAAGCGAACGAAGAAGACGCCAAAAGAACCGACTAGGCGTAGTGAAAGGTTGGCAAATAAACAACCGAAAGTACCGGATACTCAACCCAAAAACCAACCAACTACAAAAAACTTAAACGATCCTGAGAACCTGTCACGCGAAATGACAGACGAATACTGGGATTCTAAAATTACTCGCAGCACCCGCAAAACCAAAAATCCACAACGAGAAACAAGAACTCGATTCGAACTTCCGCATTCAACATCCTCAGACTCAGATCCACAACCATCACCACAATTAACAACAGAATATTGGGACTCCAGAGTAACTTATACTAACGATATAATACCAGAAACCCCAACCCAACCAGATCCTGAGGATGCACAATTAAGAACACAATCACCTGTGCCGATGTCACCTGAAATGACACAGGAATATTGGGACTCAAAAGTCACGGACACTCCCGATAAAACACCATCGATAGAACAAACTATCGATCCATGAATCAAACAACCAAACACAGAGCCGAGTACTCCACCAGAACAGCCAGTCGCCACACCAGGGTGCTCATGGCAAATCGACGACTACACACCAGAACGATCAGTCGCCACACCAGGGTGCTCATGGCAAATCGACGACAGCACACCATCAATGGACATCGAGCCAACGTTCAGATCGCCGATGTGGATTCCACACGAAACAACGGATTCGAAATCGGACGAATCGCGACCAACTATATCAAACCGAAAACCCTCTCAAGCATTAACTAACCAATACCATCAAATCTCGCCAACGTCAGAAAGTGATTCTGACAACGATTCAGCGTATCAACCATCGCAATATCAACGAAAATGGCTAACACTACAAACTCCACCAACACAACAAGGGCAGCAACGATAACAGAAGACGCACAACTAAAAAACAATATCGTGGTAACGCAGGAAAACATCCTTGTGTAAGAGGTGAATTTTTAAAATAAGAAGTAAACTCAGTCCTGATAGTGAACACGAAATTATTTATTTGTTTATCGGTACAAAGCAATGTGCCGTCGGCATGAGATCTCGGGTCGAACTGCCGAATCCCTTTTCGGCAACCGTCGTCCAGTGGTGTCACATTTTGCGTGCCGCAGCAATTCTTACAATGCGCGAGACAAATAGTCCAAATACATATATGCTTATACGTACCCATGTACACATGATCACACGCATACATACGCTCGCTCATGGTTGTCGAGGAGAACCGATCTAGCGACGGTTCTACAGATCGGCCTTTCTGACAACAGTCCGTCCCGGGCTTTTAAAACTACGACGTTCTTAAAAATACACTTACGAACACAAAAATGCGGTTCAACTTCCGTTTTTTCTCCCTCTTTTTTTTTTTGGGTATCCCTACGAGTACGTTCAATTTCACCTTACTTCGGACAAGGAACCTCGTTCGGCCGCCAGGGTTTCATGTTTACCGCTTCCCATACCCCGCAGTACGGTCGCTGAGTGACTTGGAAGTTCTCTACATCGGCAAGGACGTATCTGTCATTTCGCAAGACTTTGATTATTTTATAGGGTCCTTTGAAGCGTGGCATTAGTTTCTTAGCGATCCCTGGCGTGCTCTCGAAATTCCTTGTCATTACGTAGTCATCGATTTCGTACCTATGAGCTTCTTTTTTCCTCGAATCAAAGTACTACTTGTTGTAATCTTGCGCTTTCTCGGTGTTTTCTGCGGCCTCGGACCGCATAGCTTCTAGATCGCGTTTCTCGGTTGAGATATTATCATCGAGATAGTCAGTTATTTCGTCGATCACTTTTCCACGCTGATTTACACCAAACAGTAGCTTGCTTGGGGTCTCGCCGGTCGTTTTACAAACGGAATTATTAAGAGAGTACTCGACTTCATCTAGTACTCGATACCAGTAGCGTCCGGACGTGTCGTCGATTAGTTTAGCCAACATTGGGCCTAGAACTCTGTTTACCCTTTCGACCTGTCCGTTCGCCTTTGGTGATCCAGTCGCGATCTTAATATGTGACACGTGATTGTCGTTTAAGAACTCCTCAAACTCTTTTGACGTAAACGTGCTGCCACGGTCAGAGACAATCGTTCGTGGTCGACTATAATGTGAAAAGTATGAGCGCAGGCAATCAACTACTTCTTTCGTGGCGGTAGTTTTTGTTGCGTACAATTTGACGAATTTCGTGAACGAATCTATCACGACGAGAATATGTTTCACCAAGCGTTTTTTATCACCTAGATCATAGTGATCGATGTGTAGTGTTGCGAAAGGCACGTTGCCTTTTGGGATGCTATGAAGAAACCCCTCAAGTTTACCCGTCATTGGTGAGAAAGCAATGCACTTCAAGCAATCCTGAATGTACCCCTTTACTTTGTCTTTCATGTTTGGGAACCAGTAGTACGTCCTAATCGCTTCGCAGGTCTTATCAACCGCGTGGTGGGCCATCTCGTCGTGATATTTACGTAGCACGTGTACCACCATACCTTCCGGTACATGAAACAACAAATCATTACCCGATTTTCGATAAACAAGCCCGTTTCTCATTTCAAACTGACCATGCTCACTCTTTTCGAGTTTTTCCTTGAGTTCATTGACCTTCGGATCTCTGTTTTGACTCAGCGACAGGTTAAGTTCAAACGGGTTATCTTCGACAACAAGGACGTTAATCGCACGGCTAAGAGCATCAACACGTTGCATACGAGTTCCCGCTCTATGCTCCACGTCATAATCGAAGTTCTGGAGCTCGAGAGCCCACCTTGAGATCCTAGGATTAATGTCCTTTTTGTCGAGTGTCATCTTGAGAGAATTACAATCCGTAACAATCGTGAACTTGGTTCCGTGAAGGTAAACCCGAAAACGACGTAGGGCATAGATAATCGCGAGTGCTTCAAGCTCAAAACTGTGATATCTACTTTCTATGTCCGTTGTACGCTTTGAGAAATAGAACACCGGATGATACTTCGAGTCGGCTTTACGCTGGAGCAAAACTGCACCGAATCCAAGGGCACTGGCGTCACAGTGCAACTGAGTTTCGTCGTTTGGACTGTAAATACTCAAAATCGGAGCCTGTACTAGTTTCGATTTTAACTCGTCAAACGACGCGCGTTGTTCGTCACCAAATTGGAAGTCTGCGTTCTTCTTTAGCAAGTCGTACAACGGTTTTGCTACAACTGAGAAACCCTCGACAAATTTTCTGAAATAGCTACACATTCCTAGGAACCTCTGTACCCCATGAACGTCCTGTGGAACGGGGTAGTTCGTAATTGCCGCGATCCCCTCTTCGTTTGGCTTTATGCCATTCTCTGAGATTTGATACCCCAAATATTCGACGTCGGTGAACATGAGCTTACATTTGTCTAGTCGGAGTTGAAGTTTGTTTTCAACAAGACGCGCAAGAACAGATTTCAATACTCTCATATGATCTTCTACAGTCACGGTCGCGATCAGAAAATCATCCATGTACGCAATCACCTCGCCGGCCTGAATAAACTTTGTTAGAACGGTTTTAATCCAGCGCTGGAAAACAGTCGGTGCGGTTTTGAGACCAAACGGCATTTTAAGATATTCAAATTGGCCCAAAGGTGTCACGAATGCAGTATATTTCACCGACTCTTCGGCTACAACAACGGTGTGAAAACCGTCCCTCAAATCGAGCAAGCTGAAATATCTTTTCCCGTTCAAGACATCAAGTTGGTCCTCGATGAGCGGGAGAGGATAATTATCACGCAATGTCACTTTATTGAGAGTACGATAGGCCACACACATGCGGGTTTCGCCGTTTTTTTTTTACCAGAACGATCGGTGATGCGTACTCAGACTGACTCTCTCTTATCGTTCCTTTCTCAAGCAAGGCATCTATAATTTTCCGGACTTCGGTTTTCTCCGAATACGACAGTCGACGCGGCGCACAGTGGAACGGTTGGTGTTCCCGCAATGAAAGTTTCAGTTCGGCTCTGACCCTTAGCACATCGGGTTGTTCGGCTTCCAGGTAGTCTACTCGAAACATTTCTTTTAATTCAGCCTGAATACTCGCCGGAAGGGCGGTGTTTACTCTTAGAGAATCAGCTTTGTCGTTGTTGAACTCGACCGCGTCGATATTCATAATTTCGCTTGCTATGTCAGCCGTACCGTTCGAGGTAAACAAGACTCGAAGGCCGAACTGTTTCAAAACATCTCTACCGAGAACGACCGGTGAGACCATCGTAGAGTTTGGCACTACTAGCAACCGTATCTTATCTACCGACTTCCCCGCGAAAGAGATATCTGCCAAGACTGTACCAAGTACAAGCAAGTTACTATTATTAATCCCGCAAAATCTGGTTTGAGAATTATCCAGAGCATCTATCGCACAGCCCGGAACGTATTGGACTTTAATAAAACTGACAGCACTACCCGTATCGATCAAGGTCTTGAGATAAACATCAAATTTCTCACTGTCCTCGTGCATCACGTAGAGAATCTTCTTCTCGAAATCATCTTCTTCTTCCGTCATCTCGTCGAGGTTGTTGATTTGTGGCTTGACGTCCTTGGAGCAATCCTTGACCTGATGACCCGGTTCGCCACATTTAAAGCAGTTTCCCTTGTTTGTATTTTCTTTTTTCGGTTTCGGACATTCAAACCTTAGATGTCCTTCCTCGTCGCAGTTAAAACACTTGCGAGACTGCACCGATTTATCCGATGTTTTCGGAGCGCTGTCGACCTTCGTATTGAACTCACGTTTAACACGATTCTTCGCATCACTACGCAGTGATATTTTTGAAAATGCCTCAAGCATTGCCGCCGACGACTCGAAACTTTGAAGTCGAGCTTGGTTTTGAAGCGTAACGTCCGGGATACCCTCGATTACGTAGTCGAGGATCTCATCGGTTGAAACCGAAACTTGGTTGGCCAAAATAACCTTCTCGTGATAATATTCGTTAAACGTTTCACTTGGACGCCAGTGTCGACTTTCGAACTGTTTCCGCAGCGCTAGCTCATTCGGACGATAATCGAACATTGCACGCATTGTAATCAGAAGTTGCTCCAAGGTCATTTCTACATGCTCAGCCTTAGAATGGAACCAGACCAACGCTCGCCCTTTAATCTTGGATCCCGCGAGAATCCTCGCAGAATTGTCGTCGAGATGGTACGTTCTGCGAAGAAGATTAAGCTGGTTTTCCCATATCAAGAATGTGTCCTCGGCTCCGGTGAAATCGCTCAAAAGGTCGCCAAGTATTTTTATGCTGAAATGCTGCCTGTTCTCGTCTGACGGGGTCGAAGTTGGACGAGTCTCTCAAAAACACATTCTCACGTTGAACCAAATCCAACTCTCTACGCATCAGTTCCTTTTCCCTTTGTAGAAGACTAATTTCGCGTTGTGCGTCTACTAGTGATTGCGGAGATTGTTGTTGTTGTGGAGATATATTCGCTGGAAACATACTTGACCCACCCCCTTGATTTTCAGGCGATCGTTCGATGCCCTCCGGTGGTCCATCGCACCTCCACCTTCCGGTCGGATCAGACTGCTCCAAACGAGTTATCAGTTCCGCCTTTGTTCCGGATAGGGATAAACCTCGCTCTTGCAGCTTCGCCTTGAGTTCTACTACCGTGAACTCGTTTGGTTCTTTCATTTTTTTAAACTATTTTCTTTTCACCACACGAATAATAAGTAAAATGTTTATAGAAAAGTACACAAATGTATCACACGTATAAAAGTCTGGTAACGGTTTCTCATACAAGTCCCGAAAACACGTTTACCTATAGAGTTCGACCGCTGCTGGATATATGTGACTACCTGTTATTGAACGCACATATTATCTCAAGAGGTAAGATAATCGGTGACCGCGTGTTAAATTCTACCGTCGATAATTGAGTATGCTCACTGCTGCACCGACGTTACGAATGTCGAACGACGGCATCTGCGCTGACACACACGCCACGAGTCACCGGTTGGCTCGCCCAAACTCGACGTTTGAACTCAACTGGGAATTCACGGATACAGCGATACCTCTAGCTTTGACCTAGGGATCACGTGATTCCCATGACTTGCGAATTTTCACCCGTTTAACCATCGCCATTACCGCGACATCACTGATCTACTTTTCAGCACTTGTCCGCCATCTTGGCTATTCCCAATCTCGATTTTTACCACGGGACACCAAATCCAATTTACCCCCGCGTTCACCCGCCTCGGCACAATTGATTTATTCTCGATTTTCCTTTATGTGTTGTAGTTTTTTCTTTTTCCACGTTTCACTAATCTTCACTAATAGGAAACCGATTTAGCTACTTCAACATTCAGCCGCAATCCATGCCGGCTTGAATTTCCACGTTTTAGCAAACGTTAACCACAGCACGCTCGTTTATTACCCGCACGACGAAAACGAGTTCGTTAACCACTCCGTTTTCCGACCGATTGCGCACGATATTCCGGCTCCTCTTAACGGTCACACGAGCATGACCGACGCCCTGTTCTGGTTCTTACCAGCGACCACGAGCTCCGATCAACCTTATGAATTTTCATAATTTTACGCGATTTTTGGGATGTATCCCACTTCTGAAGTTGTAAGAGGTGAATTTTTAAAATAAGAAGTAAACTCAGTTCTGATAGTGAACACGAAATTATTTATTTGTTTATCGGTACAAAGCAATGTGCCGTCGGCACGAGATCTCGGGTCGAACTGCCGAATCCCTTTTCGGCAACCGTCGTCCAGTGGTGTCACATTTTGCGTGCCGCAGCACTTCTTACAACGCGCGAGACAAATAGTCCAAATACATATATGCTTATACGTACCCATGTACACATGATCACACGCATACACACGCTCGCTCATGGTTGTCGAGGGGAACCGATCTAGCGACGGTTCTACACTTGCGCAGGAAAATAACATAGCTCACTTCCTGTCAGCCGACGGTGTCATGGACACAATGGTTTCAAAAATTCTTGCGGAAAAGGGTAAACTCACCCAATCGGTATTTTCGCAGACCGATTCCGGAATTGGACACATTTTCGTCAGACGCGACCAAACGGTACGATACTTTACGATAATCTGTAAAAACAAATCGACAGACGCTACTAGTACACTCACGATTCAGAAGTGTCTAGAAAATCTTGTACAGACCTTGGTAGAAAACAAAATTACATCCTGTACTCTATCCAAAGACCCAAAAATTATCGATGCATTTTTGTGGTCCAATATCAAAGGATACCTACGAGTACTCGCGACTAACTCAAACATCACCTTTAGGCTATGCGAAGGTCTTATAACCGTTCCAGATCAGGAAAATAGGCAAAACATCATCAGAGAACTACACAGATCCGTCAGAGGTCACAAAGGCGTGACGAAAACATACCAGCGCATTCTCTCGCAGTACTACTGGCGAGGATTAAAAAGGACGTAGAAACGTTCATTCGATACTGCTTCGACTGCCAGAAAAACAAACTGGTCCGAGAAAAAAAATAAAGCTCCAATGATTATTACGGACACACCAGCGCAACCTTTCGATAAGGTAGCCATCGACATCGTAGGTCCAGTGCGCGAAACAAAAAACGGACATGCATACATACTAACTATGCTCGATTTATTCAGTAAATTCAGTACAGTAGTACCATTAAAACACCAAACGTCAATAGACGTAGCGAGAGCGCTCTGTACAACCTTGATATCAACTTTCGGTGCGCCTCGCGCGATATTAACCAATCAAGGTACGAACTTTATGTCGGAAATGTTCAGAGATTTCGCGCAACTATTCCAGATAGAACAGCACAGAACAACTGCGTATCACCCACAATCGAACGGCGCAATCGAGCGCAGCCATCACGTTCTTGTGGAATATCTAAAGCACTTCATCGACAGTAATCGAGACTGGGATTAACTGCTTACATTCGCGACACTTTCATACAATACCAGTATACACGAAAGTACAGGGTTCACCCCATACGAATTAGTATTTGGTAGGAGAGCTCGAACACCTTCAGAGTTCCCACTACCCGAAAAAATCATAACCTACGACGACCACATGACAGATCTAACAAGAAATCTTAGAAACATTCAAGAACTCGCTTTGGAAAAAGCGAAAAAGTTCAAAGAACGAACCAAAAGATACTACGACAAAAGAACAGTCGAACCAGAATACCAAATAGGCCAACTCGTTCTCGCAAAGAACGAACGCAAAACAAGTAAATTCGATAAGGACTGGCTAGGCCCATACAAAATTGTAGAAATTCCAAATAAGCGCAACATTAAAATACAATTAGACGACAACACGACAAAAACTCTACACGTAGATAAAATAAAACTGGCATATGTTGCAGATGCAACGCCAATTACGTAAGGGCGTCCGCACCAGACGCCTTCAAAATTACACCACTGACGAAAAACCCTGGACTCTACTCAGAATCTTTGGGCATACTTCATTCATACCATACGACATGGACGCTAATAACGTACACAGACACACAATAAAATTCGACGAATAAACGAAACGCTCTTATACACAACAATTACCTCCTACACTAATAAATCCCCCTCCTCCTCCTCTTACACTAATAAATAATCATAAACACACAACAATAATAATAAAAATAATAATACACGTAAACACGCGACACGCGTCGCGTGGCGTCAAAAAAAAAAGTTGAAAATTGAAATTTTCATAGCGCTTCCTCATAAAGTTGGAAATTGAAATTTTCATATCGCTTTCTCATAATGTTCCTTTATTTGCGAAGCCTCTTCTATGAGGAAGCATTGTCTGTATTTTTGGCTTCCTCATAGAGGAAGCTTCGCGAATGAAGGAACATTATGAGAAAGCGATATGAAAATTTCAATTTCCAACTTTATGAGGAGGCGCTATGAAAATTTCAATTTTCAACTTTTTTCACCGTCAACGTCTTGTTAGACTTTTATGCAAAACGGCTGACCGATTCATATTCAGCGAGAAAAAAATACTCCATCGTCACGCTTCACTTTGTCGGATCTGCGCTTGACGCGAAAAAATACATGGAAGTGAGCGCTCGTGAATTTTTTTTTGTGAATTTTTACTCAAGGAATCCAAGTGACACCTCTTTATATAGCTTTTTCAACTCCGTCATATCTATCGTCTTGTGTATGTCTTGCTGTAGATCACGATAGGCACCTGGGTTTTTCCGCGATGCCATCGAAAAGCAAAGAAAAAAGTTGTTTAAAAATACCTAAAATCATTCATTTTTGCAATTTTGGCTATAAAAATGCCTGGTAAACTTTTTGGTTAGTTGTCGCTCCGGGACTGTAATTTTATGTATTTTTTCGCGCTGATCACGAATCTGACACTTATTTTATTACAGATGAATATTTGATAAAAAAAATGCGTCTTAAAAAAAAAAAAAAAATTGCATGAAATTCAAAAAATTCAAAATGACATAAAATTTAAACGGTTCGATCGATTTTCTTGAAATTTTAATGGGATCCTCGGGTGATCAGATTCTATCTGTGTACGCATTTTTAGCCCGACAGCTAAAAAAATTGCGAGCGCTACAGTGCGTACAGACATTTTCGAAGAAATTAAAAATGGCGTACAAAAAAAACAACTGACAATTTTTTGACAAAATTTTACAGAAACATTGACTATTAACCACACAAGCTATGTGCAAAATTTCAGCCGGATTCGTGGAGGCGTTCTCGAGTTATAGCGGTTTGAATTTTTCGCTTCCGATTCACACACACACACACACACACACACACACACACACACACACACACACACACACACACACACACACACACACACACACACACACACACACACACACACACACACACATACATCCGGACATTTTTTCTAAATGTGATTTTTCGATGTTTTGGAACATTCTGAACACGTTTTCATTAAAATCTCGAAAATTTTTTTTTTCACCATCACAAAGCTTCCTCTATGAGGAAGCAAAATCAAAAGAAAAGGAAAAAGAAATATGAGGACCCCTTATTTTATATAAGAAAAAAGAAGAAAAAAAAGAAAAATCTTTTTAGTTTATTTGGCTTTTGTTTTCATTTTGCCTTTATTTTATTTTGTTTTTCTATTATTTGTACCTCATCTCCTTACCGGTGCGGTGAAATAAATACGTGGAAGGAAAAAGGAATACATACAAACATTTTGGAAAACAATAACCAAACCTTCTCAACGAACAAAACGGGACAAAATTTTATATTTCGTTACCGTTTTTTTAACACCAAACGAACCTATCCAGCTTAACCAAACCATCCCTACTAACACGAACAAATAACAGTTTTCTTAGATTGTTACAGATCAGCATGGAAACCAACATTCATCACCATAAGTTAACGAAAGTGTACCAAAACGAAGCGAACCAGGGGAACAGTCAATTCAAATGAAACCAATTCAAACAACAATCGGGACATCAACAGTCGACAATCAGCAATCGGCAATCGACAATCAACAACCAACAAAATTAAATATTCAAAAGAAAAAACACACAATTACAAAAAAAAGAAACTATTTAAAACAAGCAAAACAAAACCCCCAAAAATGACCAATTATATAGAATCACACTTAACAAAAATTACCAAATGTAAATTTGTTTAAACTTCCGATGCGGGGGCATCGTTTTCTCTGGAGGGGGAGTGTAACGGCTCCAGCCTCTTTCACACCGATATAATCTGTTTCTTCGCAGCGGTATTATTTTCCGCTGCGTTTTAATACGCGGAAGCCCTGCAGGTTATCTGCATCCGGTCCCGCGGCTTAGAGCCGTGAGACGGGCCTTATCAACGCGTCGCAACACTCTGTCGCGACTTTGTCCCTTTGTGAAGCGCGCGTCAGGCCCTCGGCTTCACGCCCGCTTCACATCGGTCCAGCTCGAGCCTTCAACCGGTACACTCTCCCAAACATATGCTGCGACCAATAAAAGCCATCAAGTCTTTACTGCACCTTCAACTTTCGACAATCATTTATACCCGCATCGACCGTCCGTCTAAAAAAATACAGGAAAAAAACTGCGACGTTTCAACAGTATCTCTCTCTCCCTCTCGCTATCTCTCTTTCCCGGCTGGCGGCGCTTCTTGGACAAATATTTGACAAAAAGAATCGATAAACTGTGCACCAAAATGATATGCGTAAAAAAATCCAACCACATATCTATTAAACATTGTTAAGTTAAATGGAATATAGAATTTTTTTATGGCAACCAGCCACGCAACCTATTTTTAAAATATGTAGTGGGAATGGTGGCGCAGCATATTACAGACTTGCTGTTTTCTCAATCTCACTACATGATTAGTAAATTTGCGAAAATAAATATTTTTAAAAACTTATGTAATGACTGAACAAATAATTATTTCGTACTCACGGCCGTGCTCGAGTCCATGATTATCATCGATCTTCCTTGGTGATTAAAGCCTTCTTCTACTTTACCACTAAAAAAAATTTCACTGGGCGCAAGGCGCGATGTTTGTTCACTTTTTCTTGTTTTAAGCTCGGAATAAGTGCCCGGAATACATCTGTCTTGTGAGGCGTCCGCGACCACAATGAGCGAGAATGGCCAGTAAGCAGTAGCGCGTGGAGTAGGGGAACATTGGTCGTCGCCGGCACTCGACGGCCGCAACGATGAGCCTTGGTTGCTAACGTGACAAACGCCCTCTATGGATTAACGCACGGTGGCAGTACCGAGTGCCACGGCGCGATGACAGAATGCAGTCCGCAACTGATGACATTGTAAGGTATAACTGTCAGCATTGTGTCCGCATGGTACCAGCACTCTGTGAAGCTTCACGACGTGTTGGAATCGTGGAGACTACGTACGCTGTGCCGTCAGAATGCAGTCAGATATATGCTTTTAAGACTGCATTCTGCTAACGCGATGTTTTGGTTGTTAGAAATGCTTTTGCGGCGATATGCCACCATCTCGCCTATGCTCAATGCCCTGTTTCTACTCACCCGGTTTAATTCATTCCCATGGTGAACGTCGTACACAACACATCGACCCCAAGCGCTTTCGTATAATACTAATAATTAGAGAATTGATAAGTGTGGCAAATTTACTATAACACATCTTCAGGGCGATTAAGGATCGTTCTGTATTGGCGAAAGAGTTCAGCAAGAATAACAGTGCGTAAATTCGATTAATTCGTATAATCGTGAAAAGAATTCTTGCCAGGTTTGTCTACAGCCGATTTTTACATTTGTTTACGCGAGCAGCAACAATGAATCACGGACAGACACGAATAGACGTTGAGCAAGACGTGGATCGCTGAGGATGTGAATACAGAAGTTGAGTATTGTTATATATGATATATTTCTATTCCCTGATTTGAAATATAAGTATATGTCTACATATCGCGTAGACATACGTTCACGAAATAGGTCATATTTTGTTGACGAGCTATTGTTTTATAAATTTGCTTTAAGCATTGATGGATTACGTATGTGGTAGTTTCTTTGTTGTCTGATGATTTGGTCGTTTTTTATGACTGCATTAAATCGTAACATAGAGAAATTGTATCCACTGTGACGCAGTTTTTTTTTTTGGACGCGTCACAGATCCGCGTAAACTTCGATTTTGGCGAGCACGCGAATTATTCCTAATATGAGAACCCCGATCGATCTCAGCGGCGGAAATTAGCATCTTTCTTCCGGCCTCTAATAACCTCAATATCATCGCTCTGGGCGCACCGATATCGGAGAAGTCGCAGCTTAGCGATGTCAGCATCGGAACTGATGTCTGGAATACCTGGACTGGCCGCGGTTATTGCCGTCTATAGGCGAAACGTCGCGAGAAATTTGAAACGGAGCGTCAGCGTCGCAGTCGTTCGAATATTAATTTCGCGCGTGCGACAGTTGGCAATAATCGTAGGGCGTCGCCAGGTACCGTGATCGCCGAAAATATTTGTGAGGAGAAGGGAGAGCGAGACCGCGAGACCCATTCGCGGGAACGACTCGGGGACTCTCGTCACCGGAGTGATAGCGTGAAGACGTGTGCTCGCTGCCCAACCATGGGGAAATAAGATCGGAAGGACGGAGGAAGGACGAGCCGGTTTGGTTTTACTATCTCGGCGCCGATAAACTCGTGCGGTAAGCCTTCGCCTCTCGGTTGGACTCGGACTCGCGTAAAACATCTTTTCGCGCTCTAAAACTACGAGCTTGCACGTGGCTCGGAAACTGCGCTGGGTACCGTCCCGGGCAAACCATAGCTTTTGTTTCTGTCGATTGTGTTCGTGGATCAAAGGTGCCGGGTATTGGACGGACTCGCGTTGCCGTCGGGATAGATTATTCGATTCGCGATGGGATTCGGGCTTGAGACCGTCGGATTAGTTTTATTGCTGCGTGTGACGGAGTACGGTGGCAGTATCTCGAGGCATGCGAGTCGTGTTTCTCGCACGTGCAACGGAAAACGTAGGCTCGAGCAAGGGGCTGCGGCTGTCTTGCGAGAGCATCGCGCCAGCCAAAAATTAACGAGAAGCGCGTTCGTGATGCTTTAATGACTCGAGATGGGTTTCATGTCGGTGTCGGTGGGAGCGCGATCGGGGCATATCGGCACGAACGTATCGTGCGTATCACGCCTCGGGATAAAGTAATCGTGCAGAATATCGGCACCTCGGCGTCGTCGCCGCGCGCTCGGGGTGGTACAGTCGCACATAAAAATAAGATAGAGAAGGGAAAATAGGGACCGATCCCGTACTTAAATGGTACCGTGATTCTTTTTTTAATTAAGTTATTTTATTATATATTTTTCTTATCTCGTGCGTTTTTCCGGATCAGGGTTGACCTTTCGATTATATTGTTTGTTGAATGCGGGATCGGGGACACGATTTTGTATGTTGGAATTTTAGTACTTCGACTCGGTGAACTGAGTAGCCGGGAAGAATGTAGTGAGGGATCTTTTCTTTGCAATTGTTTAGGGTCACTTCTCTCTATTGGTTTTTGCGAATAAATAATATCTTTGTCGAATCACCATCCATGACGTTATTAGTCCCCCTCTTCACGAGTCATGAACCGCCCTACTACCGATACACAACCTGAGCAGCCTCGCGATCTATCCGTCTTTTGAAGTAAATATCGTTCTCCGATCGTGTCGAGTACGAATCTCGGCTGGCGCCTCTAAAATAAATTAAGCGATCGAGAGACGGACTTTTGTGGCGATTACGGTACCGTTTGGGATTTGGATTTGTGTTATTCGTTACGGTGCTAAAAATTACGGTCACACCACAAAGGGCCTCCCACTTTTCGGATACAACATCACAATAACCATTATTGCCTTGTGTTAGTCAATTTGGTAGTCTGTTAGATTCATATCTTTTACCATAGCACAGTTATTTTTTTGTATTGTTTTTTTTTTTTCAATTATTCGGTACATTTTTCCAAACAACAATTGAGGTCAGTTATGCACGACACACCCGTTCGAGGTGTATTTTTCAGTTTATCCTCCTGTGACGGCCCTGCATTACATACAAGAGGACGATTCGAATGAGAGAAACATATAGGTGACATTAGCGCAGTGGTTAGCGCTCTTACTCAGTAACCGATTAATCCGGGTTCGAGTCCCGGTGATATACCATATATTTTCTCTCTTCGATACTTCGCCCGTCCATCTGCAATACTAATATCTACAAGTCCCCAAACTCTCCGCTCGATCATTACACTCCGTTACCTGCGCGAATTAATTCCCTCGTAAGTCTGGTTGTTGCCATATATTCATTGGATCAGTAGTTTGCTGTAATCGAACTTTTTTCTTCTGGTCCAAAGAGGATTTTTCCTTTTCCATCCATTCCACCTTATACTATAAAAATATAATTGTTAGCAATAATTGGTATCACATGAAAAAACTCGTTGAAAAAAATTATTTTTCCATTTCCCACGTATTGCGGTATTGCTCCACGGTATATTGCATTTCTAGCGTAGTCCGCCTCAATCGATCCAACTCCAGCGAATATTTTCGTCTGTTCATCACTTACGCACATTCTTCGCTTATACGGGGCACAGGCTCGTTATATTCCACTTGATACATATAATTGCGAATGATTAAGTACTCTGGTACTGTTTGTGTCACTTGATTTCGTACATTGTTTTTTTTCGCAAAAATGAATAGCCGAGGTTTCTTCCATTAGTTCGAAATATTATTTGGGAATTTCACAGCTAAGGGATCAACATGCAACACGTACAAAAAAATTCTCGAAGCCGAAAGCCATTTATTAACTTGTCTACCAGGCAGCGTCGTAGAATTGCAAATGAGATTAGAAACATTGCACTGCAAAATGTTCAACCGGAATTAAATCAATCGAGACAGCTTGGAAATTGTGACGAAGGAAGAGAAATTGTGGAAACAATGGAGCCTGATGGGTCTGATCATTTTGTTTCATATCGGGAAACAAATTTTGTCGACGATATAGAATCACGCAGAATTTTTAGCGGAATGACGACGACTCTCAGCGAATCAAGTCATGAAACGATGAAATCTCACAGTGAGGAGGTACCGCATGCCTATGTGGCCGGTGAGCAGGCACCGCAAGCCGAGGTTTTTCAAAGCGACGATTCTTTGAGCTCGCCAGATGATACTGATGCAGAGTCGATTGGCGAGGAGGGTAGCCAAACTGTACGTCCAACATTTCGTGAACAACTCGCATCATGGTGCGTGAAAAATTCGATTACAGCCCATGCAAGTGACGAACTTCTTCAACTATTGAGAAAACATCCTTGCTTCTTTTCGCTACCAAAGTGTTCCGAGACATTGTTAAGTACTCCTCCCAAGCCTTCACCGCTGTTAGACATTGCGCCTGGCAAATACCTCCATTTAGGATTTGAGGCAGCCATTATTAGAATACTAGAAAAGATCTCTCTCGAAGGTATACCTCGGTGTCTAGAAATAGATTTCAGCACTGACGGTGCAAATTTAGGGGCACAGCAAATTTGGCCAATTCAATGCAGAGTTGCAAATATTCACAACAGCTCAACCGAGGTAATTGACATCTACAGAGGGGAAGGGAAACCCAGAAGCGCGATGGACTTCTTCCGGCCATTTGTTGAGGAAGCAAAGAATATAATTCGAGATGGAGGCATTATCTTTCTTGATTCCACAATTTCTATCAGTCTGAGAGCATTTATTGCTGACGCGCCAGCTCGTGCGTTTATTCTGAACCACACTGCCCACAATTCTACTAACCCGTGCTCAAAGTGCAACATATCGGGAGAGTATGTTGGGAATCGTATGACTTATTTGGGGCTTGATCACCCTGGCCGCACCGATGAGAGGTATTCTCAGGAAGACGATGATCACCACAAAGAGGGCATAAGTCCCCTGTGGCTCCTCCCGATAGGCATGGTATCGCAAGTACCATTCGAATACATGCACCTTCTGTGTCTTGGTGTGGTCAAGAGAATGTTAAAGGCATGGGTACAAGGAGACTTTTCGTACGGAACTAAATTGTGTGCTCATGATATAAATCTTATATCACAAAGACTACAAACGCTACATAAGTATTGCCCCCGAGAATTCGCGCGTCAATCTTCAGAACTGAAAGACTATGCCTCATTCAAAGCGACGGAGTGTCGCCAGCTACTGTTGTTTACAGGCCCTACAGTATTCGCTTGTATTGTGAACAACAAAGTGTATACTCACTTTTTTCTCCTGACGACGGCTATGCGTATTTTAACATTGGCCTCTCCAACAGCAGAACAATTGTTCTTTGCAGAACGAGCATTGAAGATCTTCGTCGAGCAATGCGAAACTCTGTATGGGCAGAGTTTTATGAGTTACAATGTCCACCGATTGGTTCATGTTGTCGAGGACGTTAGAGTACTGGGTCCGATCGACGCGTATTCTGCTTTTCCCTACGAAAACAATATGCAAATGTTTGAAAGGTATTGCCGAAAGCCTGGTAAACCTTTGCAGCAAATCGCGAACAGGATTGCAGACCGTGCTAAGACACCTTGCTTGCCTTCTCGTGCAGACCAAAAGAAAATAAATGTTTACGTTGAACACAGCAACGGACCCTTTCCAGTCGATGTTCCTGATGTCAAAGTACGCCAGTACAAACGACTACAGAGTCAAAACTTCACGTTAGCTAGCAATCGTATACGTGACAATTGCTGTATATTGAACGATTTAACCGTTTGTATAGTCGTTAACATTATTGTTCGTGATTCGGAGTACTGCTTAGTGGTTCAACAGTTCAACAAGAAAAAAAATCGTAGCTGTCGGTGGACTTATAAAATTTGCTGGACATAGAAAAAAATCGGGACTCTGAAAAATTTCGTTGGAAAGTAGGACAGAAAAAATTCGTAGATCTCGGACTTTAAATTTTTTCGTGAATCGGGACATAGAAAAAAAAAGTAGCTGGACTTATAAAATTTTCGTTTGCTGGACATAGAAAAAATCGGGACTTTGAAAAATTTCGTCGGGAAGTGGGACATAGAAAAATTCGTTGACGATGGACTTTGAAATATTTCGTTCCGTCGGACATAGAAATATTTCGATGTCGAACAGTGCGAATTCGATAATTTCGTACACCCAGATGTACATGTCGATTATTCTCGGGAACCTGGACGAAGAGAATACTGTTCTTGGGTCTTTAGGTCGACTGGAAGATGTTTATCGGCTCCCAGGACGACGAGAATCTGATTCTCAGGGTCCAGGTCGAGTTTTACGGAGTTCTCGGAGTCCAGGTTGACTTCGTCGTAATTCTCGGAGTCAAGGTCGACTACTCCATAGTTTCTTGAGTCCAGGTCGACTACTCTGTAGTTTTTTTAGTCCAGGTCGACTTCTTCATAGTTTTCGGAGTCTAGCTCGACTTCTCCGTAGTTTTCGGAGTCTAGCTCGACTTCTCCGTAGTTTTACGAGTCCAGGTCAACCTCTCCATAGTTTTCGGAGTCTAAGTCGATTTCTCCGTAGTTTTTTGATTCCAGGTCAGCTTCTTCATAGTTCTTGGAGTCTAGGTAGATTTCTCCCTAGTTTTTTGTTTCCAGATCAGCGTCTTCATAGTTTTTAGAGTCTAGATCGACTACTCGGTAGTCTTTTGTGTCCAGGTCAACGTCTTCATAGTTTTTGGAGTCTAGGTTGTCTACTCCGTAATTTTTTGAGTCGAGGTCAACTTCTTCACTGTTTTCGGAGTCTAGCTCGACTTCTCCGTAGTTTTTTGAGTCAAGGTCGATTTTTTCAAACATTTCAGACTCTAGCTTGGCTTCTTCATAATTCACAATGTAATGATCGAGCGGAGAGTTTGGGAACCTGTAGATATTAGTATTGCAGATGGACGGGCGAAGTATCGAAGAGAGAAAACATATGGTGATCACCGGGATTCGAACCCGGATTAATCGGTTACTGCGTAAGAGCGCTAACCACTGCGCTAATGTCACCTATATGCTTCTCTCATTCGAATCGTCCTCTTATATGCAATGCAGGGCCGTTACAACAATGTCCACGTTGACATCTTCATAGTTCCAATAGTCCAGGTCGTTTCAATATAGTTTTTGAAATCCATATCAGCTTCTTGGCGAGGTTCACATTCACATCGTTTCCAAATCGTAGTCATCTTCGACGTAGTTCTCGTAATTCCAATCGACTTATGTGAATCTAGCGGTTTCTGGGTTCATTTTCACGTAGTTCTTGACATCTACGTCTACTCATACGTAGTATTTTTTTCATTCCTGTTTCTTCGTGTACTCTTCTAAATTTGAATGGAACTTAGTTTCAGTGTACCGCATTCCCGAAAATACGGAAAAACTGGGGGGAATCCCGTGCCGGTATAAACGGCCCTTTATTTTTCATATTCCCCAGTGTATACCTCCAGGGTTTCAGAAAAACTGGCTTCTGCTCAAAGAGAGGTGAGCAAGCCAGTGCGCTGGTAAGCGATCGCCCATCTTAGTACTGACCTCGGGCGATACTGGCGGACTTTGGTTATCGCCGAAGCCGTACACCGACCGTACATTTACCGCTGACGGTTTATTTCTCTGTAACTCTCGGATTTCAGGTCGACTTCTACGTAGTTCTTGGGGGCTACGTGGACTTTTAGGGAATTAATATTCCCTATAAACATGATTTAGGGAGTTGGTGGTTCCCCAAGTCCAAGATAACATCTTCTTAGTTGTCGGAGTCAAGAATAACTCGTTCGTAGATGCGAGACTTGAGCCTGCAATGGCTCAAGCAACGTGGAAGCTTGCAGGACAAATTTAAAAACTGCAAGCAAATAAAAATGTTGGAAAAAGGTTGCAGCAAGAACTATGCCAGATGAAGGAGATGGAACGTGTAAGGTACAGTATGGCTGTAAAGAGCAGTACTTTCGTCACGACAATCTTTTATTAAAACAAAAAAAATATAAAATTTTTTTCGTCTGTGTAGTTGATCCGGGCCAAACATCGATAACGTAAATTCGATGCACAAAAAAATTCGCGCTACTTCCTTGCAGGCCATCCTGCACGTTCTGCCACGGTCTTGAAACGAGGCAATCATGGTGTTTCCGGGCTTGTGAGCAACGCTCCAGGCCCTGATCGATACAGTAGATTTTATTTGAAAGTTTGAAGGTAAATGAAAATTTCAGATTTTTTTGTCGCCCGCACGCTTTGAGACAGCCTTAAAATGAGGAACTCGAGAGGCACGGAGATGGCTAAAAAAAATTTGAATTTTTTTGTTTACCTTCGAACTTTTAGCACAAGTCTATTATATTGTTACGTCCCGATCAGCAATTTTCACTCCATCTCGGTCAAGGAGAATTTACACCCTCCCTTTACACGTTATTCGGAGATGACGCTTTATCGAGGTTTTGGCCCTGTTTTGAACCTAACCTTTCGGAAAATAATTCGGGATAGGGCCTAGAGTGTATATATTTGATATTGAGGAAATTTTATTCACGGTTAAAATTTGAAATTTACTAAATTTTAATTGACGATTTTAAACTGGACAAGAAAATTCTGGATGCTAACTCTTTCTATAGGATGGAACACGATATGCGGCTATCTCACTCTCTCGCGCGTCACCCTCGACGCACGCCTCGCGACGATGCGCTATCACACTCACTCACTGTTTTCTCCCGACCTATCCTAACATTTTAACGCGCACTGATGTAGCTGAAATGAAATTGACCAACACGAATATATATTGTCCAGAGAAATATTCTAACCTTTCAGGAGTATGAACAACGTTGATAAATAATCATTGACAACTAAATGTCCAGAAGAAATGAATGTTTGGGATGTAGATGATACATTTTCCGAACTTACGATGTGATTTAAATGGTTTTACCTCAGAATGAATGATCGAATGATTCGATTGATGGATGAAGAATAACGATATCAAAATAGAACGTCCTTCCCAATCTGGATGAATATTCGAATCAGAATTGAATGATGATGACTGATTTCCAAAAATAACGTCCTTCCAAAATGCCGAATACTCGAATCAGAATCGAGTGATGATGGTGATCGACTCCAGAAATGAACGTCCTTCCCAGATTTCAACGATGTGGATTGATGATTTCGATGATTAAATGGTTTTCAGGAGGAATATACTCAAATTCGACGAAATGATTTGGAAAGATATGAATGATTTATTGAACTGAATGAAACTGATTACTGATTTCAAAAATTTACAAGTCGATAATTCGCTGGTTCCTTTGTTAATGATTCTAACTACAAGACAAGATTGAGGTCGTTGCCCCGGTCGCGAAGAAGTTAGAAGTGCCGAATGGGCGGTGGGCGCGCGAATAAATAACCTCGGTGCCGGACACCCCCGCGTCACCGCTGTCACACCTGCGCCTCGTCTCCCCACTCTCATCTCCTGATTCCTTTATTTGGCTGTCTAATTAAATATTACCTATTTCGTAGGTTCACATCAATTTTGACATCTTAATTTGTTATTACTTAAATTTTATCGCAGATTTTATAAACACACAAATTTGAATGAAAGTTGTACGACCTTTCATTGCGAAGTTAACATTTGTTGACACAAATTGTTATCTCAATATTTATCTAACTATTTTCCTGAATTTTGGCATTTATGGTTTTACATTTCTTCCCTATTTTCATAATTTACTATATTTTCCCTCGTTATATGCTATTCGATTATTTATTGGTTATTTATCGTTTTTATATTTATTCCTTTTTCTTAATATTTTAATTAACTTTTATGTTGAATGTTGTCATGACGATATGACTTAACTTTCTTCCTTTATTTCTTGACTCTATTTCATTTCCTGAATCTATTATCTATTGTTTCCAAAAATGCTATATCAATCCCGTGTATTCATCCCTTAAACCTGTTTTCTATTTATTTTGCCATTTATTATTTGAACTATGATACTCCTGGACTATAACGATGATCTAGCATTCATCGATATTCACTGTCCAGGAGGTGCTGCACTCATTATGCCCGACGGTCGCGCTTAGCATCGTGCCCATCGTGACACGCGCTGTACAAGCAGGCCTATGTTCGACAACTGCGAGGAGCACTCTGCCGATATCCTTATCTGAATTTTTGCGCCTCAGGTTACCGACTCTCGTACGGCTGACTTCGTACAGTCACCTCTGTACATCAACCTGTCGCACCTGAAGGCTAATTATTTTTACCAAATGGGTGATTTCTCCGTTTGGTATTTTATTTATTTATTAATACTCTAAATTCAACAAATTAAACAATGGCAATTTTCCAATGTTTACTTTTAGCAATTTAATATATTTTAAATATTTGGTTAATTAACCAATTCCCTGATGTAAATATCTAAAATTTGTATGGGAAAATTCACAGAACGTAACACCTCCCCCCTTAAACGAGCGTTGCTTCGAAGAACATTGCTCGACCTCGGTAGAGGCTGAATAAAATAAAAATTGATTATCAAGCCAACTCGTCAAGACCATAATATTGTTTATTCGATTAATTATTTGCTTAACTCGTTATTTATTTATGATTTCCCCTTCTGGTTTTCTTTTAACCAACTATTCCATGTTTCCCTTCTATTTGACTATTTATCTCTGTTATAATATTTCATTTATTTATTTATTTAACCTATTCCATTTAACCATCCTCTTTCCAAATTTTCTAATACTTCCCATGCGTTTTTGCATGGACTGTACCATTCCTCTTCCTAACGAAAGGTTTCGCTTTGTCTCTCGATGGACCGACACTCAAGTGTTATCGCCAAACCTTACTCTAAACATCTTCCAAACTCTTGGTGCGCGATCACGCCTCTAGCCCTTGCTCCTCATTCTTCGTTCAACGTTCCAACAACGAACATCGATTTCAACCTCAGCTTTAAAAAAAATTAAGTAAGTATTAATTATTTTATCCTGTATATATTTCTGTACTTCCTCACTTCCTCTTTTTTTTTTTTTTTTTTTTTTTTTTTTTTTTACTTATTTATTTATTTTTGTCCTCTTTTTCAGAATTACTATGGATGCCCTCATCACGTTCGATGGTCCATATGGAATTTTATCCTGCTCTGGGCCACCGTCTCAGTGGATTCTCGAAAAATTGGTTGGTATTTTTTTTTTTTTAATTTGTTATTATTATCATTATATATACATATATATATATACATACATACACATACATACACATGTATATCTATTCATTTATTTATTTATATTGTTCCATTGGTTCTCCCGGTTATTATTATTATTATTACCATTATTATTATTATTTAATAAAAAAAATTTTTTTTTCTTTCTCTTTTTTTTTTTTTTTTTTGAATGATTTCATCATCCCTTCTCGCCACCGCCCGTCGGATACAGTGAGGGGGATGATTACCATCCGAAAATCTCGAACCCGCCAACGTCGGGTCATCGACATTTTATGGGGTGACACCGGGGACGAAGACCTTGATTGGGATCATCCTGAGGACTTCCTGGGAATTCGGGCCCTCTTCACCCTGCCCCGAACGCATCGCGTGGCCCCCCTTCGTCGACCCCGTCATCCCCCCGCCAGCGTAGCATCCAAAGGACTCCTTCGCTGGCTTATTAACCCCGATTTCGAGACCGAATTGTCCAATCTCTTGAGTCAAGAGATCTCCCAAAATCCGGAGAACCACCCTGGCCCTGCCTGGCCTGTAATCTCACGGCG
The DNA here is from genome assembly GCA_958510785.1 of Exephanes ischioxanthus. Classification (NCBI taxonomy): domain Eukaryota; kingdom Metazoa; phylum Arthropoda; class Insecta; order Hymenoptera; family Ichneumonidae; genus Exephanes; species Exephanes ischioxanthus. The sequence continues at coordinate 15,753,685 of OY294016.1, read as the reverse complement.
GTCGGGTTCCTCCTGGCCGTGCTTACCCTTTAAAGATATATATATATATATATATACGTATTATTTTCGTGTGTTGTTTTTCTTTTTTTTTATTATCTAATTTGTTCTTATTCCAACTTTAAATAAAAAGAACATATACTTCTAACTTTTATATTGTCCAGTGTTTTTCTTTCCTTCCCTCTTTATTTTTATTTTATTTTATTCAATTTATTTTCTTTTAATGTATCTATTTTTATTTTTTTTTATTTTTTTTAATTATATATATATACGGGTGCGACTGTACGCTCGTAGTACAGTCGCCCTTTTTAATATATGCCCGCGACTAGCCGTGATCGGGGTACGGCGTGACGTCACATCCCCAGCCGCTCTCGGCTTCTCGCTTTTGTGCGGCTATTCGCCGTGCTCTACCCTTCTCTCTCTCACTCTATACCCTTCTCTTTCCTTCTTTCATGAGCCGCATATGGGAGTACGCATGTGGCTGCGTCTCCAGACGGCTACCTTACTATCCTGCCCGGTAATTTTTCCCTTCAATTTCTCCTGCTGCCCTAATGCTTCTCTTCGCTCATTGGACCATCTCATTCGTGGATGGCCAATGGCATTTCCCCATTTATTCCCAAATTAAATTCTATTGACTACCCTATTTCCCTTAGATTATTTCCTTTAGATATATAACTTCTATTTATTATTATTATTTAATAATTCTATTTATTTATATATTATTTATTTTTTATTTATTTATTTATCTATTTATTTATTTTTTTATTTTATTTATTTTTTTATTTTACAGAAGCCGTGCGTATACATTCCCCTACTTCCCGTTTACTGATTGAACTCCCTTATTCTGATCTTCACCTGTCTGTCTTTCATATTCATATTCTCCCTCTGATTCTACTTTACCCTTTTCTATGCTCTCTGTTTTATCCTCTTTCTTTTCCTCATTCCCTTTTACTCCCTTATTCAGATGCAGCAAAAGATTTGTAACTGAATCCCATACTGCTCCGATCAAAAATAATGACCATCCATACACGGTGTGCAACGCATATCCATGTATGAGTGTGTCTATAATCAACTTTACTGCTTTTATGACCATAATTACTCCTATCAGACCTGCACTTATGTTGCCGAATGCAACTAGACCTTCCAACATCCTTCTCCACGCATTCTCCATTAGCTTCTGCAGTTCCGGTCCGCCCAATAGTTTTGCGAATGAACCACCTTGTGCCACAGTTGGTTTGCCTAACAAACCCCTAGCCACCGTGTTCAGCACCGCAGGTCTCTCAGCCGAAAACATGATGTGCTCTCGAAGCTGCTCCAGTTCCGACGTCGTATAGATCCCGCTGGTTGCCAATGACTTGGTACTTTTGTAGGTCCACGTAGGCTTGGTGTTCGGTTTCATCTTCTCAGGTGGATATATGAGTATTGGTCCAGGCATCATTGCATACCAATCCTCGTCAATATAATATGTAGGTGCAACTATCTTGTTGCATGTGATTTGCATTCCAGTTTTCATTAAAATATGAGTCTTTGGTGTCAGGAAATAGCTGTTGTTTCCCTCGGTTACTGGCAAATGCGTATAACATTCTTCTCGCTGCTGTACTCGAACATCCTTTGGGATACACTTTATTATGTGTACCACCTCCCCAGATATTACAGCCATGTAACCCGGTCCTTTCATCAAATGATATGCGAATTCATCCGGTATCTCCGTAGCTATTGCCAAACGATTTTTCAGCATTTCTCTTTCCAGTTCGCACTTATGAGTCAGAAGATCATGATATACCTGTTGTGTTTGTGTCTGAATATGTCGCTCAATATAAACGAACTTTGAATTTACGTAAGTGTACATGTCCATATTTATCACTTCCATTGATTGTCCTTGTAAAAACGTTTGTCCATCTTCGATCTCATATATGAATAATTTAGGGTGTTCCGTTCGCACCAACGTTTGTCCACATACATTTGTTGATCCGCGTACTACAAGCGCGAAGATTATGTCCGATGTAGTAACGGTATACAACACTTTTGAGTCCTGGTCTACACCTTTTTCAGCTATGCCTTCGTACAACACTCCATATTGTCCACTACCGCAATTTCCGACAGGAACAGATTCCCAAAAAGTATGTCCTCCTTCCATATCTACACATTGTCTTTCGTTTAGTTCACAACGTATTCCCGATTTCAAGAAAATGTTATTGGTTTTTAGAGCGATCGTAGCACGATAGTCTCTCAAAGTGATTTTTACTTCAGCCAATACTACTACCTCATCCCAATTACCGAAAGGATCCGAATACGCCGTTCCCTTACAAGCACCATCTTGCCCTACTTTTCCTGCCATTGTTACAGGATGAGTTACGCTGTGATTACCAGTTATTCCCATTATCAGAGTCTTTTCTACTTGAAAGGATCCGTGCTCGTACATTCGATCACACGCGTCTCACGATACTTCGTACACGTACGATGCCTTTCCATTCGTTACGTCACTGGTATGCGAGAACATCCCACACTTTCGAACATCTCTATTAATCTCAACTTTGCACTGTCGCACATGTACAGATGCATAATCGTTCATCTGAAGCAGTTGAATTCGCACTGCCGTAACGTTCAATGCTGGCGACGGAATATCGCATTCCTCCACCTCCAGAAGCGATACAGTTGTGATGTTGGACTTAGCTGTTCCACAATCGTACCCGATCATCCCCTTACATTGCCTCGATAGCAGAATAACCCCTATCACGAACAAGGGTATTTTCTCTCTCATTTTGATCTATGCAAGAAAGAAAATGACGGAGTTATAATAATTGTTTATTTTATTATTTTAGCCCTTTTGTTTAGTTATACATATAGATTGTTTATTAGTAAAATTTGGTCATAATACAATGGTATTGTTGTGCTGGTTCAGTTACATGTTTGTTAATTTATTACCGATGTATATATATTCATTTTTCCTTAATTTTATGCTACCGATTTTTCCCCTAAACTAAAATAATTTTTCCCAAAATTTTACGTAAATACTCCTATTGTCCTGTTTTGTCATAATTTTAATTAATGACTTTCCCCATCTACTTCCTCTCTCTCTATTTCCACTTCAGGTGTTTCCTCCATGTTCATTACTTTAGACAATATTCTTCGCAACATGAACTTCAGCGCTTTCATTTCGATAGTCAATTCGTCCACTCCGAACTGAACCACTACATCCGGTTCCTCTATTTCCCAAATCAAAATCATTACTACTACGTGTTCTTTTTCCCCTTGGTACTTCAAGATCTCATATCTCGCGTCAATTTCTTTTAAAGCCCTTGTCACAGTTTCAAGGTATTCCGCCGCGTCACTGAAGGTGACATGCTCTTCTTCTCCATCGATTCTATCCAAAATAGATTTCACCACCAAACTAACCAAACGCACTACTTTCTGTTTCCAATGCTCAATTTGAACTTTCTGTTCCATCTGATTCGATACTCTATTACACAACCCATTAGCAGCTATCTGCCTGGCAATTTGTCTAGTTCGCCCCCATCCTTCAGCGCGAAATCCCGCAAAAGTTGCCTCAATTCGATAGGGCACCTTCTGATACGGCAATCTCGGTAATTCCTCATACTGCAACGTTCGTTCTTTTCCCATGACTCTGTTCCGTCTCAATGTCACTCTGCCTTCAGTTGGTCTACGTCCGTCCGACTTTCCTTGGGTTGACATTGTTTGTAGTCTGAGTGGTCTGTACTTGTCATGATTGCGTTAAACATGGTATATTCATGGTATATTTATTCTGGTACAATATGTGAAAGTCTCAGTCGGTTTGCTTGTACTATCTGAATATTTTTCTTGGTTTTTATCTTTATATTTTGATTTCCCATAATTTCGACCACCTCGTGTGGTCCGGTATATTGATCTGCTAGTTTTTTCGGTTTCGGTCCATTTTGCAAGAATACATAATCACCTATTTTGAAAGATTTTACATTTAGTCTTTTGTCGTGTCGTTCTTTGGATCTGATTTTTGCTTCTATTAGATTTTCCCTAGCCATTCTCCGAATTTCATGTAATTGTGTTACCAATTTAATCAAATAACCACTGTACGTCGGAAGTTCATCGTCTACTCCCAACGGTTCACTAGATGGTACCCTTGCCAATTTTCCAAACACCAATTCGTACGGAGTATGCTTTGTACCCTCATGCACACTGGTATTGTAATTGAAAATTGCCAATTGCACCCATTCGTCCCAGTCAAACTCCTTATCAGCGTATTGTTTCAAATATTCTCCTAATGCATGATGTGAACGTTCCAATGAACCGTTCGACTGCGGATGAAAGGCTGTTTTCCGAATTCTTTTTATTTTAAATCTTTTAGCTACTCGTCTGATTAATCCACTGAGAAAATTTCGACCTTGATCGGTTAATACTGACTTTGGTGGTCCGAAAATACTGATAAAGTTTTTGACCATCGCGTCCGCGATGGTTGCCGACGTTGCGTTTGGTAAAGGAATAGCAAGGCAGAATTTCGTCAATTGGTCCTGTATTGTCAAGATATACTCGTTACCGTCTTTCGTCTTTGGTATTGGTCCGACTATGTCCATAGCTACCTTGTCGAAAGCTGACCCTGGTGTATCGGTTAACACCATTGGTTGCTTCGTTTTGTTTCTCACGCATTTCTTTAGTTGACATGGTAAACATCTCTGTATGTAATTTTGAATATCCACTTTCATCTTTTCCCAAAAATAATGTTGTCTGATTCGATTAAAGGTTTTCGTAACCCCTCTATGACCTCCTACAGCCGATCCATGCATTTCCTGTATAATTCCTTCACGCTCCTGTTTACTAGGATATCTGACAATCCCATGACAAACTATTACTTTGGTTGGACTTCCCAAGAATCCTAAGCGTAATTCCGTCGCAATTCTATCCCACGGCACATTTTCTACCGAATCTGTCTTTGCTAAGCTTACACTCTGAATTTCCAATTCCTCTGTTAATTTTTTCAAACTGCTCATTACTCTTTTGATATGATCCAAAATCAGTGAAGGTCCCTCTCCTGAGTTATCGCTAACCGGCAATGCTATATGATACCTATTTCCCTTTTTTACTGCACTAGCCTCTCCTAACTGTAGACCCGGAAAATACGGTAATTCGTTTCGATCTGCCAACTTCCGCGATCCTGAATCAAGAGATTCTCCCTTTGTGTTAAAAAAATAGCTAAGTGCATCCTTGCGAGTAAAGAAAAGATCACGACTCTGTATGATATTTCCCGGTGGAATTTTCTCGATTTCCTCTTCTGATTGTCTTTCTTCATCTTCTAGCTTCTCATTGTCTGAATTGTCGTCCATGTTATTGTCATCTTCTCCCTTATCATCTTCTTCAGATTCACTGCAGGACTTTTCTTCGTCTGATTCCGATACTTGTGGAATCTTCTTTCTTTTTCTCGTTTTTACTACTGATTCCTCGTCTGTACTGCTTTCTTCTGTCGTTTCCGAAATTTTCTTTTTCTTTTTCTTCTTCCTTGACTTTCGAGTTTCCTTTGGTGGTTTAGCTTCCTCTTTTGTATTTGTTTCTTCATGTTTTTCTTGTTTATTTTGATTTTTCACCTGACGTCTAGTAGTCATAGCATGACGTTCCGGTGGATCCTTGTTTTTGGTCTTTTTCCTAGTTGATTGTCCTGTTTCATCTTTTTCCTTCTCTTCTTCTATTTTTTCGTCATCCTGATTTACTATTGGTTCCTTATCAGCATCTAAATTATACAAAGTTTCCTTCGGTGTTTTCTTTGGTGTTGTTACTTCAATTACTTCCGCCAGTTGTTCCTTTGTCAGGGACTCTCGCCACTGTTCCTCAGGATCCTCCTCATCGTCGTATTCCTCATCTTCCTTAAATTCAAAATCATCCCCTTCATTTTCGAAGAGCATCATTATTTATTCATTTGTCAACCCATCATTGTTTTTCCGTCGTACTGCGAATATTTCTTGGTCCATATCGTTCCTACTTTTGTCTGATTCTACTGGATTTCTGGATAATGCGTCTGCATTTACATTCGTTTCTCCCGCTTTGTATACTACATCATACTCATATTCTGCCAATTTCAATCTCCATCGAAGTACTCGTGCGTTTCCGTCTTTGCAAGTTCTAAACCAAACTAAGGGCTTGTGATCTGTCACGAGTGTAAACACTCTGCCATATAAATACGGCCTGAAGTGTAAAACACTGTAGACAATCGCCAACGCCTCTTTTTCGTATGTATCATATCGTGATTCTGCATCATTTAATGTTCGTGAAGCGTATGCCACCGGTCTATCTGCACCAATGGGTCCTTGTGAAAGGATTCCCCCGATTGCGTAGCCGGACGCATCCGTAGTTACAACAAACGGCTTTGAAAAATCCGGAAAAATCAAAACTGGTTCTGTACATAATTTTTCTTTTAATTCTTGAAAACTTCCCTCTAGACTTTCTCCCCAAATGAAAGGAGTTTCGCTTTTGAGAAGATTTGTCAGTGGTTTAGCCAATTTTGCATAACCCTCTATGAATCGACGATAATATCCCGTTAGTCCCAAAAATTGCCGAATACCCTTGACGTTAACTGGTCTTGGAAATTCCCGAACTGCTTCTACTTTCTTCGGATCTAATTTTAGTCCTTCTTCACTGATCACGTGACCTAAATATGCCACTTCCCGTTTCAAGAATTCACACTTGTCCGGTTGCAAACTCAAATTAGCGGTCCTCAGACGATCGATTAGTTTCTTGCACTTCTCGTCGTGTTCTTCCAGAGTTTTTGCGTAAATCACGATGTCGTCGAGATACACGAATAATTCCTGTCCTTGTAGTCCCATAAATACCATGTCCATTGCTCGCTGAAACGTGGGAGGAGCGTTTTTCAATCCCATAGGCATTCTGACGTACTCGTAATGTCTATATGGAGTTGTGAAAGCTGTTTTATGACAATCTTCTGGATGCATCTTTATCTGATAGAACCCTGAAGCCAGATCGAACACCGAAAAATACCGAGCACCGCCCAACTGATCTAATATATCTACGATATTTGGCAAAGGATAAGCATCTCCTATCGTTTTTTCGTTTAATTGTCTAAAATCAAGAACTACTCTCCACTTTTTATTTCCCTGAGAATCTAATTTCTTTGGTACTACCCAGACTGGTGTGTTATACGGAGATTCCGACTGCCTGATTAATCCTGCTTCTAAGAATTCAGCTACCTGTTTTCGTATTTCCTCTTTGTGAATCTCGGGAAACCTATATTGCTTTGAATTCACCGGAAATTCATCCGTCGTTGGGATCCTATGCATTACCACGTCTGTAGCGCCTAATTTTTCTCCTTTGATGTGAAATCTATCTACTCCATATTCGATGATTTTATGCACAGTTTCTTTTTCTATTTCATCCAAATGCTTTAATCGTAGCAATTCTAAAACTTTAGAGAACCGTGCCTCATCTTTTTCTCTTTCTTTTATAACAAAACATTTTTCCGTCATGAATTTTACACCGATCAAAAATCGACAAACTGATAAGAATTATTTTTCCTTTTTACTTTATGTTCCTGTTTTGACATAAATCTTGGTTTTAGTTCTTCTATTTCTTTTGATTCTACGTTTTTATCTTTTTCTCTGACTGACTTTTCCAATTTTTCCTCTGTTTCTTTGACAATTGGATTTTCCTCTATATTTTGCGAACTCTCTCCCGTATGTAATAGTATATCTCCAACACACGTTTGACAATTTACTCCGGTGTTTGCGTTTACCGCCACCGTAAAATCATTCACCGTTTTTCCATTATCTTCTTCTACTTTACTCTGAATTGATCTTTCCGACTTATTTATCTCGATTTTCCATTCTTCTTCAGTGAAAATTTTATCTACATCCGTTACCTTTCTTTCTTTCACAGAATCGTTTCACAGAATCGTGTTTTTCACAGAATCGTTTTTACCCTGATTTTTCTCCGACTCACCAACTTTACCCTGATTTCTTTCCAACTTTCCGAATTTGCCCTGATTTTCCGACGACTCTTCGAACTGCTCCAACTTTTCCGACTTCCTGAACTGCTCCGAATTTTCCGACCCTCCGAACTGCTCCGAATTCTCCGACTTTCCAAACTGCTCCAAATTTTCCTGTTTTATTTCCTTTCTGAAGACTGGATCACCTGTAATACACACTGAATTAGTCATCGCATTCTTTTCACATTTTTCTTTGTTTTCTCCTTGTGGAGTCGCTGTCAATTCCAGGACAGGGATCTCTATGTGGACCCTTTCGTTGCGATGATTGTTTACGTAAATGTAAGCTTTTCCACCAACGTTTTTCACCAATCCTTGCTCAATTTCTATTCCCTCGTCGACTTCGAGCCTTGGTAATCCCTCAAGAACGTTATCGTTTCTCAAGCGGACATAGAATAGCTTCGTCGTTTTCGGTGGGAACATCATACTTTCTCTAGTATGGAACTCTATTTTCTTGTCTCGAACTTCAAGTGTACTGTTTTCATAATCAATTTTTGCCAAATTATCACGAAAATACTCAGTTGACAGTAGTCCTCCCTGCTTGGTCGGAAAACTGTTTGGTACTACGTGAAAAACCGTTTCTCGTCCCAAAGCATTAATTATTACATACCCCAAAGTATATACAAATTCGTCTGTAATCCCGCTCAATCTCAAGATTTTATCCTGATAAAGTTCAAAATTCTTTAGCAAACATCTTTCTTTCAGAATATTTTTACTAGCACCTGTGTCCAACATCATAATTACTGTTTCCGAGAGCTCACTACTTCGAAACAAGACGGTAGGAGCTCTGACGTCTTTTTCTGGATTTACTAAATATACGTCGATTATTTCTGGTTCCGATCCGAATCGGTACAAGCCTTGATCGTAAGGGTTGGGTGCGCTTGAGTATTCACGTTGGCCTGTGCCTGGGCACCCTGTACTGGTTGGCCATCCGCGTTTCCCTGTTGCGCTGCCCTCCGGTTGTTGTTGCTGATGCGGATCTGACAATCTGTTAAATAATGACCTGGATTTTTACAATAATTGCAAATTACTTGATTAGCTTGGTTTTGTTGTTGATTCATTGAATTTTGTTGTGTCAATGCTTGCGAATAATTCATTGCTCCTGCGACATTTGGATTTCCAATATTTCCCTGTTTCTGTTGGTTGCATACCAGAGCTGAATGTCCCCAGCCATTACAGATTTGACATTGAATTTGAGATGTCTGACCTTGAGGTATTTTCGGTTGATTTTGCTGAGTCATCTGATTGAAATTATTTGCTTGATTCTGTATAGGTTGTTGTACACTACGGCAGGATTCGCTCAAATGACCTTTCCGACCGCAATTTTTACATGGATTACTGTAACACTTATCTGTCGTGTGTCCCCTTTTTCCACAAATCTGACAAATCATGATCGTATTTGTTTGTGCGTATGAACCAGACATTTTAAAATAATTATCCGCAGAATGACCTGATTTTTCACAATATTGACAAATTAATGCAGCCTGTGGCTCGATTTTTCCCGATGCTCTGCATTTATCAGCTGTATGACCCAGTTTTCCACAACTCTGACACTTATTAGGTGGAGTTGCGCCTGGAGCACTCCAACAAGTTGTAGCAAGATGTCCCTTTTTCCCACAGATCTGACAAATATTCACCGCTGGAGTATTGGTGTTTACCACGGCTACAGTTGATTCTTCCTTAGCTTCCTCGGTGATTTTCACGCTTGCTTTCTTTGAAGTTTTCTCAGGTTCTTTTTCCGGTTTTTTCTTTGCTTCAGCATTTTCTCTCAATCTCTTCATATCTCCTAATTCTCGTTCAACCCTTTTAGCCTCATGAATCGCCTCACTGAGGGTAGTTTCTTCTTTTGCCATTCTATCTTGTATTTCCAATTTCAATCCTCTTTTAAAGCAACTGCATGCCATTTCATCGATCATATCCGTTTCTTCCTGTCCCAAATATCCTTTCTTGTAGTAATGCGCCTCATTGATTTTCCCAGCTAATTCCCGAATACGATGCGCGTACTGGTCTACTGTATCCGCATTCAGTTGTGCACTGGTTCCTAATTCTCCCTGCAACTGATAAATATCTCTTGGAGGATCATAAGTTGTCTTCAAATATTCGATATATTCTTCAATGCTCTCGAACTTGTTTTTTGACACCCTACTCCATACATCTCCCACTAACTTTGACCTCGCCAATCTCAACAAATGTAGCTCATTTTCCACTCCGACTATTTCGAGACCGTCTTCCAATCCGACGATATACCGATCCAACGAGCTTCGTTTTCCGTCGAACTCCGGTATCACCTGTAGAGCGTCTCTCAAGTTTCCGTGTTTGCCTGCGCTCAAATTTAATTTTTTAAATTTAGGTTTTTTGTTCGGGTTATCATGATCCCTTCCTCCCCTTCCGCCGTCGCCACCGCCGTCGCCACCGCCGTCGCCACCGCCGTCACCACCGCCGTCACCACCGCCGCCGCCGCCGCCACGGTGGCCACCGCCACGCCCTTCGTTGCTACCTGCATCGTCGATTTGATCATAGTTGATATTGTCACTATTTCTGCCATTTTTACCTGTATTCCCAGTTTCATACTCTCTACTCTTTTTCATTCGCTGAGCAGATGAAATTACTGGTCGCATTTTTTTAGACAAATTTTGTACGACTTTTCCCGATATTTTCTTTCTATGCGACACTTTAGAATTTTGACTCGAATCTTTTCTTGATCGCAATCTATTAACAGTATATCCCGGTTTTCTAGAACATGTTTTTTCTGACAATGATGCCAACCTGGAAAAACTATTAAATCCCTTTGAAAAATTTATCTCTGATCTTGACTTGTTTTTGACGATTGAACTATCTTTTTTATCGCCGATTAACCCGAATACTCTCGCTGCTTTTACTAAGAAATTTTCACTACCACCTGGTGCACTTTTCCTTCTGGGTGAAACAGATTTTGAACAGGATTTTACCAAAGGTCTTCTTCTCGGCGTTGTATCTATTTCTGAGGATCTCGATCTTAACTGTGTACCTGAACTACTACTCAATCTCAACCAGGGTGTGGTTAGTCCAGTTGCTGACGTAAAAGAACTGTCAGAATCGTCTAGCTGATTAATTACGGTTTTGTCTATAATTTGTGGTTCTACTGCTTCTACTTCGACTGTCTTTGCATTAAGAGTGTCACATTTAGAATTGGTTGCAACTGGATTCGTAAAATTTGGATGAATTGTGTCTGGAAATTCATGTAAATACTCATCAATTGTCTTCGCAAGCAACTTTATCTCTTGTCCAAGCGCCTTAGTCGCGTCCGATTCAGCTTTATTTCCCGAATTTTCCGATATTTTCCCTGTATTTGCTAAAGAATCTTTGGGATATGGAGTTGAAGTAACTAATCTGCTTTCCTCTTCAAATTCTGGAATATCTGTCACTTGCGCTGATTTTTCTTCCGATTCTATTAATTTTCTCACTTTTCTTGTTCCCGATTTTTTCCTGTCTTCTGGATAGGCATGTAAGATCTGATCCGGAACAGTACATTTTGAGCGAGTTGAAGTCATTTATGATTTTATTTTCCCTTTACTACTCATTTCGCAAGAAAAATTATTTTATTTATTTATTTATATATTAATAAATTTATATATACACTCTTTTTGAGATCCCGGACGAGCCCCCAATTTTTGTTACGTCCCGATCAGCAATTTTCACTCCATCTCGGTCAAGGAGAATTTACACCCTCCCTTTACACGTTATTCGGAGATGACGCTTTATCGAGGTTTTGGCCCTGTTTTGAACCTAACCTTTCGGAAAATAATTCGGGATAGGGCCTAGAGTGTATATATTTGATATTGAGGACATTTTATTCACGGTTAAAATTTGGAATTTACTAAATTTTAATTGACGATTTTAAACTGGACAAGAAAATTCTGGATGCTAACTCTTTCTATAGGATGGAACACGATATGCGGCTATTTCACTCTCTCGCGCGTCACCCTCGACGGACGCCTCGCGACGATGCGCTATCACACTCACTCACTGTTTTCTCCCGACCTATCCTAACATTTTAACGCGCACTGATGTAGCTGAAATGACATTGACCAACACGAATATATATTGTCCAGAGAAATATTCTAACCTTTCAGGAGTATGAACAACTTTGATAAATAATCATTGACAACTAAATGTCCAGAAGAAATGAATGTTTGAGATGTAGATGATACATTTTCCGAACTTACGATGTGATTTAAATGGTTTTACCTCAGAATGAATGATCGAATGATTCGATTGATGGATGAAGAATAACGATATCGAAATAGAACGTCCTTCCCAATCTGGATGAATATTCGAATCAGAATTGAATGATGATGACTGATTTCCAAAAATAACGTCCTTCGAAAATGCCGAATACTCGAATCAGAATCGAGTGATGATGGTGATCGACTCCAGAAATGAACGTCCTTCCCAGATTTCAACGATGTGGATTGATGATTTCGATGATTAAATGGTTTTCAGGAGGAATATACTCAAATTCGACGAAATGATTTGGAAAGATATGAATGATTTATTGAACTGAATGAAACTGATTACTGATTTCAAAAATTTACAAGTCGATAATTCGCTGGTTCCTTTGTTAATGATTCTAACTACAAGACAAGATTGAGGTCGTTGCCCCGGTCGCGAAGAAGTTAGAAGTGCCGAATGGGCGGTGGGCGCGCGAATAAATAACCTCGGTGCCGGACACCCCCGCGTCACCGCTGTCACACCTGCGCCTCGTCTCCCCACTCTCATCTCCTGATTCCTTTCTTTGGCTGTCTAATTAAATATTACCTATTTCGTAGGTTCACATCAATTTTGACATCTTAATTTGTTATTACTTACATTTTATCGCGGATTTTATAAACACACAAATTTGAATGAAAGTTGTACGACCTTTCATTGCGAAGTTAACATTTGTTGACACAAATTGTTATCTCAATATTTATCTAACTATTTTCCTGAATTTTGGCATTTATGGTTTTACATTTCTTCCCTATTTTCATAATTTTCTATATTTTCTCGTTATATGCTATTCGATTATTTATTGGTTATTTATCGTTTTTATATTTATTCCTCTTTCTTAATATTTTAATTAACTTTTATGTTGAATGTTGTCATGACGATATGACTTAACTTTCTTCCTTTATTTCTTGACTCTATTTCATTTCCTGAATCTATTATCTATTGTTTCCAAAAATGCTATATCAATCCCGTGTATTCATCCCTTAAACCTGTTTTCTATTTATTTTTCCATTTATTATTTGAACTATGATACTCCTGGACTATAACGATGATCTAGCATTCATCGATATTCACTGTCCAGGAGGTGCTGCACTCATTATGCCCGACGGTCGCTCTTAGCATCGTGCCCATCGTGACACGCGCTGTACAAGCAGGCCTATGTTCGACAACTGCGAGGAGCACTCTGCCGATATCCTTATCTGAATTTTTGCGCCTCAGGTTACCGACTCTCGTACGGCTGACTTGCTTCGTACAGTCACCTTTGTACATCAACCTGTCGCACCTGAAGGATAATAATTTTTACCAAATGGGTGATTTCTCCGTTTGGTATTTTATTTATTTATTAATACTCTAAATTCAACAAATTAAACAATGGCAATTTTCCAATGTTTACTTTTAGCAATTTAATATATTTCAAATATTTGGTTAATTAACCAATTCCCTGATGTAAATATCTAAAATTTTAATGGGAAAATTCACAGGACGTAACAATATCGTTTGGAATATCGAGTTTCGACTATAGGCCCGAGGACCATCAGGTTCCTCGTGCTAAGGCTGTTACAAAGGCTGCGGGGGTGGCGAAAAATTGGAAATTTTCTATTGCCTTCAAACTTTCAATCCAAGTCAACTGTATTGATTGGGGCCTCGAGATTCGAGCGCAGCCCCAACGATACCTTAAGTTCTCGTTTCAAAAATGTTTTGAAGCAAACGGGAGCGGCAAAAGATTTGAAAATTTTTGTTTATCTTCGAACTTTTGGCACAGGTCTACTGTGTTGATTGAAGACTCGGGATTAGATCGCAGTCCCGAGGACACCTCGAGTTCCTCATTTTAAGGGTGTTCCAAAAGGTGCGAGGGCGGCAAAAATATCGAAAATTTTGTTTTACCTTCGAACTTTCAGCCGAAGTCTATGGATTAATTGGAGCCTCGAGATTCGAGCGCAGCCCCAATGACACCTTAAGTTCCTCGTTTTAAGTATGTCTTAAAGCGTGCGGGGGTGTCAAAAAATTTGACATTTTTTATTAGCTTTTAACTTGCAATCCAAGTCTACTGTATCGACTGGGGCCTCGGGATTCGATCGCAAGCCCGAGGACATCTCGATTCAGTTATTTTAAAGCTGTCTTAAAGCGTGCGGGCGCGGCAAAAAATGTAAACATTTTGTTCACTTTCGAACTTTTCGCACAAATCTACTGTGTCGATAAGAGCCTCTGAATTTGATTGCAGCTCCGAGGACACCTCGAATTCCTCGTTTTAAGGCTGTCTCAAAGCATGCGGGGGCGTCAATATTTAATCACTTTGTTTTCGAAGAGAGTCACGAACAATGACTCCACAAAAAATTTCGACCAGGTCGGTTGGGCCCTTTTCGTGCAATCCCAAAAAAGCCAATTTGGCTTCCTGGATGTACAATTGCCTCTGGGATGATCCAATTAAGTGATTCGAGCCTATCCTGCAATTTTTTTAGCCCGTCCCTGCTGACAGATCTATTAAATTTTTAGCTTCCAGTAAGCAACTGAAATTACCCTATCGACCTGCCCTTTATTCAGCCCTTAGGAACCGAACGGCTGAACGAATTATCGAGTCTTAATAGCATTGAAAAGTTTTAAATCGTTAAACTTTTTTAATCGTGTCACGGCATAGCCACCGTATACAGGTTATAATGACAGTACGTACATTTTTACATGTGTCTGGTACAATGCTTTGTCGAGCCTCTCAATCAAGCATTTTGCATACTCGCCTTCCGTGGCACCTGCTGAAAACACAAACGTTTCCAATGCCTGCTACGTATCTCCTACGTATCCTTCCTTGTATCTTCATTATGTTATGTCGATTTTCGATTATTTCATCAGTTGACGTTTCGCTGTCTGGTGGAATTGTGAAATCGGTTTAACATGCCCCCAGCAGCGTTAACCGTTTAGCAGCGGTGGGCGATATTAAATGAAACCCGTGACATGAGTGCGTTTGAGTTGCGAAGAGACATGCTTTATTGTAAGTGGTGCACTTCGGAGCTTGCGACGTTCAGAAATACGGACATCACACGACACATACGCACGGCAAAGCACATCGAGGCAGGACGCAGAATCGAGACGCAACCTGCTCCCGATGACCCGTCATCTTCGAGACACTCCGTATTTGCCAAGGAATTGTGCAAAGCCTTTTTGGTTGCGGACATTCCTCTGGAAAAAGCAGGCCATCCCGCTGTGATCGCTTTACTGGAGAAATGGACCAGATGTAAGGTACCGGATTCATCGACATTACGCAAAACGTATGTAGAACAATGTTACAACGACACTTTTTATACAGTCAGAGAGGAGATAGCCGATAATAGGATTTGGATCTCGATCGATGAATCGACCGATTTTACTAATCGGCCCATCGCAAATGCTATTGTCGGCCCTCTATTGTCTGATCGCGCTGGTATTCCGCGCTTGATTAATACCGCTGTTTTGGAGCGGACAAACAGTGTGACGATCGGACCATTTTTTGAAACGTCACTCCAACGTTTATGGCCTAACAGAGTTCAGCCTGAGACAGTGCTATTGTGCGTCTCTGACGCAGCGAGTTACATGAAAAAATCGGCAAAAGATCTTTCGGATGCATATCCGAAAATGATTCATGTAACTTGTGTTGCTCACGGTCTACAAAGAGTAGCCGAAAAAGTAAGGAGCGAGAACGAAAACGCTGACCACGTGATTTCAGAAGTCAAAAAAGTGTTTTTGAAATCTCCATCGAGGACAGCGATTTACAGACGCGTAGCTCCTGGTGTGCCGTTGCCTCCGAAACCCGTAATAACACGTTGATGCACGTGGCTGAATGCCGCAGTGTATTACAGTCGTCATTTTGATGCTGTAAAACGTGTTATCGCTGCACTGCCAACAGCGGGTGCATTGGCAGTAACGAGAGCGCAAGAATTGTTTGATCTTCCAAGCGTTGCAGAGACGTTTCGAGATATCGATAAGGACTTTTCAGAGTTATCGGCTGCGATTACCAAACTCGAAAAACGTGGACTGAGCCTCGAGGAGTCGGTCACGATTGTTATGGCAGTGCACAAAATTATCGATAAATCTGCTACTGTATCTCCTACGATAAAGGAGAAAATGGGTACAGTACTGGTCGATAATGAAGGATTCATGCGACTAAATGATATCCACTTTCGAACGGCCGACAGTCTCGTTCCCAGCGTACCTAATTGGACGCTCGACGACCTGGCTGCTGTTCGATTTGCTCCAATCACGTCGTGTGATGTCGAGCGCAGTTTTTCGATGTTTAAAGCATTGTTCCGGACCAACCGATGCTGCTTTAATTTCGAAAATCTACGAAAAGTTTTCATGGTGCACTATAATGGGTGAACAATGACGTGCACAAAAACTTCGGCTGTCTCAAGCTATCTTGCTCGCGGCTATTTAGCTGTCTTGCTCACAGTTATTTATAGCTGCCTTGCTTACGGCTATTTATAGCTGTCTTGCTCACGGCTATTTATAGCTGTCTGTCTCACGGTTATTTATAGCTGTCTTTCTCACAGCTGTTTATAGTTGTCTTTCTCATGCCTATTTAAAGCTGTCTTGCCTACGGCTATTTAGCTGTCTTGCTTACGAACATTTAACTGTCTTGCTTACGGCTATTTATAGCTGTCTTTCTCACGGCTATTTATGGCTGTCTGTCTCACGGCTATTTATAACTGTCTTGCTTACGGCTATTCAGCCGTCTTGCTCACAGCTATTTATAGCAGTCTTGCTCAGTTATTTATAGCTGCCTTGCTTACGGCTATTTATAGCTGTCTTGTTCACGGCTATTTATGGCTGTCTGTCTCACGGCTATTTATAGCTGTCTTTCCACCGGCTATTTATAGCTGTCTTTCTCATGGCTATTTATAGCTGTCTTGCCTACGGCCATTTAGCTGTCTTGCTTACGGACATTTAACTGTCTTGCTTACGGCTATTTATAGCTGTCTTTCTCACGGCTATTCATGGCTGTCTGTCTCACGGCTATTTATAACTGTCTTGCTTATGGCTATTTAGCCTTCGTGCTCACAGTTATTTATAGCTGTCTTGCTTAGAGTTATTTGTAGCTGCCTTGCTTACGGCTATTTATAGCTGTCTTGCTCACGGCTATTTATGGCTGTCTGTCTCACGGCTATTCATAGCCGTCTTCCCACCGGCTATTTATAGCTGTCTTTCTCATGGCTATTTATAGCTGTCTTGCCTACGGCTATTTAGCTGTCTTGCTTACGGACATTTAACTGTCTTGCTTACGGCTATTTATAGCTGTCTTTCTCACGGCTATTTATGGCTGTCTGTCTCACGGCTATTTATAACTGTCTTGCTTACGGCTATTTAGCCGTCTCGCTCACGGCTATTTATAGCTGTCTTGCTTACGGCTATTTATAGCTGTCTTGCTCACGGCTATTTATAGCTGTCTTGCTCACGGCTATTTACAGCTGTCTTGCTCACGGCAATATATGGCTGTCTTTCTCACGGCTATTTATGGCTGTCAGTCTTACGGCTATGTATAGCTGTCTTTCTCACGGCTATTTATGGCTGTCTGTCTGACGGCTATTTATAGTTGTTTTTCGTTTTCGTAGCCGCAACTACTGAAATCTGTCGAGTAAAGGAATTTTAAGTCCAATTTTTTGTCTTCGCCATAAGTACCGATGATGAATTAAGCTGTCCATGCTGCACGAGTTTCAGCAAAACGCTTACTGAGGCTTTCTATGACTCAAGTAAAGAATAATCACATTGTAAATCCTACACACAAACGCAATGCCTCTTTTGATAATACAGTATAATTATTAAAATTAAAATCTCATATTATCGTTTCAACATTCTGTGTTACGCTTGCTTCGGGTTCGGGATTCAATGAGTGTCTCTAAAGCGAACTGCTGAATATTATGAAACGTTTTAAAATCTTTTATAAAAATTATTCATTCAATTCTTGGAGAAATTTATTTACCACATTTCCGTCGTGAAATTTGAGGGCGCATCATCCAGCCGGTAGATTGAAGATTTTTTAAATAAACAATGGAGGGACTGCTGTACTAGAACACATTTTTCGCTCGCTACCAGGATGTAAGTCTATCTGCGTACCAAACAAGCTTTTATCAGCATTTTTTAAATCTTTTGCGTGTTCGAACAATTTTTTTTTTAATTTTCCAAGTAATTCACTCCTTCATATTTAAGGTAAGCTTCCAGAAAGGATTAATTTAAAGCTCAATACAAAAACACACATTATATTCAGAAGATACGCATCAATTTGTACTGCAATACAAAAAGATGAGAATGGCAAAATTGAAAACGACCGGTCCTGCAGTGCGCCGATCTAGCCATATCCTGTGTCGGTAACACCGCTCCCTTGCCTATCCTAATTCATCTATTCGGGTGACAGCGCGGGAGGTTGTCATGGAGATGAGCATACGACGCTATTTGTTTACACAACGATCAACGCCGCCATTCAATGCCCGCGACCATGTCGGACGACTCCTCGGATAAAAACGTAAGTAAATATTAATAATAATATATTATAATATTCCTTATAAGGTGATGTGGTATAACCACCCGCCCACCTGCCCCGCATCCAGTGATAACAAAAACAGAACTGAATGCTGTTTTGAGACCCCAGACAGCCGAGGAAAAAGAAAGTTGTCTTTCCCAACGTCTGCCGATTCCTTGGGGGAAGATCATTTTCTTTTTCCTCGACGGACTCCGTTTCGATCGTGTCTATAAGAATAAGCAATAACAATATTTATTATTTTCCTAGATGGATCTGGAAACGTCGGCAACGGTAAACGAAGAAAAGGAAAGGGAGGACCGGTCGAAAGAAAAAAGATCGCGAGGTGACCGATATCGTGCCGAGCGGACGAATATGTAAGTTGTCTTACTGCATGAACGTCAGGTAGGGTAAACGTGCAAATATTGTTCATTATCAAGTTTCTATTTTTTCAGTTGGATTGCAAGCCAACGAAGAGCTGAAGCTCGAGACAGAGGCGACAGCAAGGTGCAGAAGGCTCAATCCCAAGTACTTAAGCAAGCGAAGGAGGATTTGCAGAGGAAGCTCGAAGAGAAAAACAAAAACAAAAAAAAATGAAAAAAGCAGCAACAAAGAGAGGACATTCCTCCAAAAAAAAACAATGAAAAAAATAAAAACAATAACAATTGGCGAAACAAAAACAAGAACATTAATAAAAATAACAATAAGAAAAAGGGCAACAATAAAAATAACAATAAGAAGGAGAGAAAGAATCAAAATAACAACAAAGGCAAGAACAAAATCGTAAAAATTATTATAATCATGTAGAGCGGAAATGTAGATAGGGAGGCGTAGAAGAGAAAGATGGGTTGAAAAAGCAATTATTAATACATTTTGAACATTATATTTTCGTTTTCTTTTTATTTATGAATGAATCTGTTTCTGGATCTGTATGTATGAGCGTGCATGTGAGTGAGCGCATATGTGCGTGTGATGCGAGTGAATGCATGCGTGCGAGTGCGACCGTGGATTTGATGCGTGCGACGTGAGGGAATGCGTGCTTGTGTGTAAAACCATGGGTATGTGTGAGCGTAAATGTAAGTGTGTATGAGTTCGTAAATGCAAGTGTATGCATGTGCGTGCGTGTGAGTATGTGCGCTGAGTGTATAGTGTGCGTGCGTGTGAGTGTGTGCGTCTGAGTGTATGCGTGTGCGTGCGTGTGTGTGTGTGCGTGCGTGTGAGTGTGTGCGTCTGAGTGTATGCGTGCGTCTGAATGTATGCGTGTGCATGCGTGTGAGTGTGTGCGTCTGAGTGTATGCGTGTGTGTGCGTCTGAGTGTATGCGTGCGTCTGACTGTATGCGTGTGCATGCGTGTGAGTGTGTGCGCCTGAGTGTATGCGTGTGCGTGCGTGCGCCTGAGTGTATGCGTGTGCGTGCGTGTGAGTGTGTGCGTCTGAGTGTATGCGTGTGCGTGCGTGTGAGTGTGTGCGTCTGAGTGTATGCATGTAAGTGTGTGTGAGCTTGTGCGTGCGAGTGCGAGCGTCCGAGTGCGAGTGTCCGAGCAAGTACGCGTGAGTGTGTGTGCACGTAAGTGCATGCGTATGAGTGCGTGCCCGCGTATGTGCGTGTGAGC
The DNA here is from genome assembly GCA_958510785.1 of Exephanes ischioxanthus. Lineage (NCBI taxonomy): Eukaryota > Metazoa > Arthropoda > Insecta > Hymenoptera > Ichneumonidae > Exephanes > Exephanes ischioxanthus. The sequence continues at coordinate 15,733,372 of OY294016.1, read as the reverse complement.
GCGTGGAGGTGTGTGAAAGAGTGCATGCGTATGAGTGCGTGCCCGCGTGTGTGCTTGTGTGCGCGTGGACGTGTGTGAAAGACTGCATGGACTGCGTGGATATCGACGTGGGCGCCGAGAACGGCGAAAAAGTTGACCTGAAACCCGAGAATTACAAAGAAGATGACGTTGATTGCATGTACTGTAAAAAAGTTGACCCCGACTCCAAGAACTATGAAGAAGTTGACCTGGACTCAAAAAATTACGGAGATGTCGAGCTAGACTCCGAAAACAGTGAAGAAGTTGACCTGGACTCAAAAAACTACGGAGATGTCGAGCTAGACTCCGAAAACAGTGAAGAAGTTGACCTAGACTCAAAAAACTACGGAGTAGTCGATCTAGACTCCAAGAACTATGAAGAAGCTGACCTGGAATCAAAAACCTACGGAGAAATCGACTTAGACTCCGAAAACTATGAAGAGGTTGACCTGGACTCATAAAATTACGGAGAAGTCGAGCTAGACTCCGAAAACTATGAAGAAGTCGACCTGGACTAAAAAAACTACGGAGTAGTCGACCTGGACTCAAAAACTATGGAGTAGTCGACCTTGACTCAGAGAATTACGACGAAGTCAACCTGGACTCCGAGAACTCCGTAAAACTCGACCTGGACCCTGAGAATCAGATTCTCGTCGTCCTGGGAGCCGACAAACATCTTCCAGTCGACCTAAAGACCCAAGAACAGTATTCTCTTCGTCCAGGTTCCCGAGAATAATCGACATGTACATCCGGGTGTACGAAATTATCGAATTCGCACTGTTCGACATCGAAATATTTCTATGTCCGACGGAACGAAATATTTCAAAGTCCATCGACTACGAATTTTTCTATGTCCCACTTCCCGACGAAATTTTTCAAAGTCCCGATTTTTTTCTATGTTCAGCACACGAAAATTTTATAAGTCCAGCTACGATTTTTTTCTATGTCCCGATATACGGAATATTTCAAAGTCCTGAAAAAAATTGAATTGCGCGCGCTTTTCAGAGCGGCCACGGTCATGCCATAACGTTCCCTACGCGAACTTCCGGACCCTACTCATATATCATTAGTAAAGCTCGACGATGTTCTCTCGTAAGGGTATCGTATGCCTAGTCGACGACTACGTCAGTTCAATATTGAAGGCGCCGAAAAGTTGGTTGAGGGCGAGCTCATAATAGCTGCGATGTCGTGTGCTGTCCATTCTTAAAATTCAACAGCAGCTATTGCAATTTTGCATCATCGTATCATTGTGTATTTTTTTATAGATAATTGATAACATTTTCCGTTTATACATATTTTCGCTAGCTTTCGAACACATAGGTAGGAGGTTTGACTAAAATTATTTTTTACTTTCCATCAGTTCCACTCTTTTCAAGGGTTGTTTTTAGTCGTCTTCGTTAAGTATTATATGATTTGAGACCGATGTAACCACAAAATAGAATATTTAAAAATACATAAATTATCGATAAAATATTAAAGTTCGCATGCTTCACGAATAAAGAGAATGCACATTATAGGCATACACACTTATATTATGGATACTACATTTAATTGAACCTTGTTTAGAAACTCAAATCAACGGGTTGATTTAACGACGAGAGAAGAAGTTCAAACCAGGAGATCGAAATGGTTAACATTATCAACCGTCAAATTTTTATTGAACAAACAAGGTATTGGATAAAAAATCAATTTAATAATAATCAATATTTATATAAACATATTTTTTGTGATATTTTCCTTCTGATAATTTTGTATCCTATTGCCTTTAGTTGCAGAGACTGGCTATCGACTGGTCCCGTACCCTAGACCGCATTTCCCGGGGTACAGGAATTCTACAAAGAATTAATTCTCATTGCGTCCAACGGGGAGTTCTACGTGATATTGGAAATGAGCTTTATACGTGAGATTGTGGAGCTTAACGAAGTTCAGTTCGCCGGTAGTGGATTCGGCAATGAATTCGACAGGTATTGCGCGATTGAATTCACGGTCATTCCGGTCTATCGCATTAATAGGTAATGTCAAACTAATTTTCATGTTCTTTTTTTTTTACAGAAACGTCGGTAGATGAAACAAAAGCCCGAAGCAAAATTTTGATACTTGTGTATTCAGTCTGACACTGATGGCAAAATTCATGATTTGCACGGTATCCCTGTCGCGAATTTGCCGGTGCCGGTTGCAAACCCATCTTTGAAGTCCCGTAAACAATTATTTCAAATCGATCGATTAATTAATGTAATGGAAAGGAAAGAGGTAAATAGCTATTTGTGTGGCAACTGTAATGATCGAGCGGAGAGTTTGGGAACCTGTAGATATTAGTATTGCAGATGGACGGGCGAAGTATCGAAGAGAGAAAACATATGGTGATCACCGGGATTCGAACCCGGATTAATCGGTTACTGAGTAAGAGCGCTAACCACTGCGCTAATGTCACCTATATGCTTCTCTCATTCGAATCGTCCTCTTATATGCAATGCAGGGCCGTTACACAACGGAGTAGAAAGGGAGTTCTTGACGAGTGTGAAAATGCCGCACGTGGCGAAGGCGAGCCCGGCATGCACATGAATCAGAACTCCCTTTTCTACGCCCATGCCATTCCCATAATTTTTCCTAACAAATTCACAAAAATCACGCTTTCTGTTCCTGTGAAGAGTTCGTAGAAAGGCACTTTGCCGCAGTAGTGCGGGAAAAAATACCATATTGCGTTTGTACGCTGTAAACTTTGTTAAAATTATTCTCCTCACGACTTATTTAAAAATCCAAATATACACACGATAAATTATACAGCGTTTCGACAGGAATTTATTTCGCGCAAGACCCACAATTAAACATAAGAGTGATACAAGTCACCCGCAAGGATTTTTATTATTATGCGTTTTTGTTTTGGTTATTTTATAAAATCAACTTTGTGCGCACTTGCGCTGACGAGAAAAGTCAATTAGCCGGTCCATATAATTTGCACAAATAATTTAACAAAGATTTTTCATCAATAGAAAATCATTCCACATCATCCATCATTCCTCAAACCACTCAAAACATAAATTTCACATCCGAAAAATACAATCTCTCTCTATCGTGAATACAAAATCTTCCTCCGGTCCGTTATCTTCCCCACAGGGCTGGAACAGGGACAAACAGTGTACAAAAGAAACAAAAATATGATAAACAGTAATTATTACTCAACTCTGGTTAATTTGAGGTCGCTTCCACGTAGGCTCTTTCTGTCACCCCTGGGGCTCGCAGACTTCACCGGTAAAAATGTTCCTCAATATTCGGGTCAATTGGCTGGCCAAGCACAATTTTGGAGCGTCAAACACGAAAAATCCTCCGCTAAGCTCCACGTAACGTCCGACTGTTTCCAAGACCGTCCTTCACGCTCGACGTCCCCAGGAAGAAAGAGAGCGATTCCATGCTCACACCTCACTTTTGTGTTTCTATTATCGATATAAGTTCGATATTCGAGTATACACCGGGTTCGAGCGGTTCGTCGTTCGAGTTTCGCGGCTCGAAATTTAAATATTCCGAGCATTGCCTCACAAACCCCCCCTTTTATTTTATCTCCTTGAACGAGGGGATGGCATAAAAGCTGTGACCATGTCAGTAGGGTAAGATAATGCCGAAAATTAAGATCCTACCTTGCCGTCATTACTGTAAGAGTTCGATTACACATGTGTCCGGAATAATACTTTCTATTCACTCATTCTACCACACCTTACATAGTTTTGAGCAGTATTTCGCTTTGATACATCAAGTAGATAAGGGACTCAATTAATTCTCTAGAACCTTCGATGCCTCTTTGTGCTTTAAAGTTAACTCATTTTATGATTTTTTTTATCTACACATATTCTTTTTCGTATTATCTTTCGATAACGTGTCCATTATCTAATTGAGTACATTACAGTTACAATATTTTAGTCTACCTTAGTTACTATATACAAATACTTTTTGCTTTTTCAGCTACATCATCGCATTTTTAGGTGTTGTCTCTTCGATACGAGACTACGTCGTTTTGACCCCTACTCGTCAATTGTCATGATTAACGATTTTATACACACAATATTATTTTAGACTGACACACTATACCTATAGCTATATTCGCGATCTTTACAATATTTACAGAGCTTTTATTTGCGGTGAGAGATTCTAGACAAGTTGCGTTCGTACTGTAAACGATTCATGCAGCTATCCGACCGTTTCTATCAAAATACTTTCGAAGATTCGAGCGATTGTATGTTCCTAGGTCTTTATTGTGATCTTGAGGATCTGCCAAGACAAAAGCATTTTCTCCAACTTGACGAGTGAGCACATAAGGCCCCTGGAAGAAATGGAAAAATTTCTTTACGACTTTATTGAATGCGTTTGACAGATGTCTGACTATTAGAAGGACCAGATCGCCCACATTTAACTGTTGAGTCATGCTTTTGGGATTTTTTTCTCTTTTCAAAGCTTTGGATGATGTGCTCTCTTGCTAAGGTAATCAGGTATTCATGGGATGGATTTTTAGTCTCCGGATATTTAATAAATTTGTGAATTTCTTCTTTAATCGGGATACCAAAGTGTAGTTGTTGTGGCGACAATTTAGTCGACCGATGGACCGTAATATTTAGGATTTTTTCTATCCGCGGGATGAACTCGACCCATTTAGTATGTTTGTTGGCACAGAGAGTCCTGAATAACCGACTTAACTCACGCATGACCCTTTACGTCGGATTAGATTGCGGGTGTCGAATCGAGCTAAAAAGAACCTTGATATTTTCTTCCTCTAAAGATCTCCTCCACGCCTTCGAAGTAAATTGCGTGCCATGGTCTGACAATATCCGTTGTGGCTTACCGAACTTTGGGACAAATTTACCGAAAATTTTGTTTAACGTAGCTCGCACTGTCGCATTTTTCATTGGATATAAACTCACATATTTTGTGAATGCGTCAAGCATCCCAAAGATATACTGGGTTCCCCCCCAGCCATTGGAAGGGGGCCGTAAAAATCGACTGTTACTAACTCGTTCGGTTGATTTACGGTAACTTAATTGTACTCTCCCTCCATTGCTACATTGAGGTATTTGACACGTTGACACAAGTCACAAGAAAGGACATACTTTTTAACTTGATTCGACATGGACTTCCAGTAATAGAATTTTTTAGATGGCAGAGAGTCTTATACACGCCTGGGTGGCCAAGTTTCGAGTGAATCGCTTCGAGTAGCATTTGCTGTATTGCTTGAGGAATTCACAATTCGCCAATCTTCGCTATCCTTTTGTCGATGGAATATTATACCTTCATAAATACGAAACCCGGTGGAATCTGTGTCCAAGTCACGGCCTTTGATACTCTTTTGTATTTGCGGGTCAGAATTCTGTAACCGGTCTAAATTTCGAAAGCTATCTGCGAGAACTTTGTGGAATTTAACAAGGCGATTGTTATTAAAGACGTATCTTCAGTATTTTTAACGAGAGGCATAAAGCATTGGTGCAAGGAGGATACCAGGACTTTATTCGCGCTTTCCTTTTCGAACCTTTCATCCGGGTTTCGCCTGAAAAAATCAGCCACCACATTATCAATGCCTCGACAATGAATCACCTCGAACGAATACGGTTGTAGGAGTAAAGTCCAACGAGTGATTCGACTGTTTTGAAATTTAGCTGACTTTAGAAAAGTGAGGCAGTGATGGTCGGTCACAATAAAAAATTTCGTCGCAACTAAATAAACTCGAAACTTGTCAACCGCGTACACTATTGCTAAGAGCTCTTTTTCGGTGGTTGTATAGTTAAGCTCTGCTCTGTTCAAACATCGGCTCACAATGTCTATCACAAAATGATTCTCGTGTTGATCGACCTTGTTCGAGAATCAGCGCGGTTACGTGCGCTAGCTTGAGCGGCCGCTGCTCGGCAGCACCTCCCGGCCGAGTCCGGCGAGGACGACGCGCGCCGCCGACGCTCGCGCACCGGCTCTCATCCGAGGCGGCACGGGTTACGTGCCGCGTGCAACAGGTTTCGCGCTCATCTACGCGTAATCGCTGACACGGGTCACCACGCGCTCGGGTAGATCGCCGATTTTGTTCGGTTTTCTCATCACGGTTCAGCTCACGGGTCTGCTCAGTTTTTGGTACATCAACACGGGAACTAAATATCATCGGTTTCGAGATATCGTTCGGCTCATCCGGAGCATAGCGCGAGTGTAAGGTCAGTTACGCGACACACGTCGGTACACTGGAACGATTCGTGTTCTCAACGGTCACCTTGCGGCGTTACAATAAGCCGCAGGTTCTCTCTCGATCAACTCAGGCGATTAATACAATTCGACGGGCTCATTGGGATGTGCTCAACACGAACGGCTCATTATTATTATCATTGTTATTCGGTACAGCTCATGCTCATCGGCCTACTCATTTGTACAGTGTTTTTCGCGCGCTTTTTAACATCTTCGTTGTTACTGAATAAATAGTTTATTTTCACTGTTAACATCGTGAGTGAAATTATTTAACCCCCGTTCCGCTATATCTTATCCTGGCAATTCTCAAACAGACCTGATATAGTATCCCACAGATACCTTTATCGCTTGCATCGGTTTGAAGACGAAATTGTGCGTCGGGGATAACATGATTCAATCGAATGCAGTGATAAAAATCCTTTTTAACTCCCGACTGCCCGCTAGGGCAAAAAGACGGGAGTTATGCGTTTCACTGAGGTCCCCCAATTTTGTTGTTTTCGTTGTCTCCAGTGTTTGTCGGAACGGCACAATGTCTCTTCACAGAATTTGGCACACTAGTTCTGTGTATGCGGGAGTGTGTTCGTAACAAAGGAATAAGAAAATAAATGTGACATGGCAGAGATAATTAACTTCGAAAAAACGGGCCAAAAGCCTATTCAGATATATCGACAGGCGGCCGCCATTATCTACGACTGCCTTTGCGATTATTTTTTTGTCGTCTGCTATAAGAATGGTGCCGCTGTGTGCTGTTCTGTAGAGCATTGAATTCACTCAACGTGTAGTATAACCTCAAATACGCTTTGCGCTGCGTCTATGCTAATTTGTTTATATACACATTAAAAAATAATTTCGTAAAATCCGAATACTAAGTTTCGTAAAAATAATTTTGTGAAATAAGTGTCAAACTCAATTTGTTGCCGCTTGAATATACAATTCTGTCCTTTTATATCCCGTGCCATTAACAATTTTTAGCTTGATCTTTCGTTTGTAAAATAACTAGAACCGGATGGTGCGGTTGGAAAAGTAACAAATAATAAATTGTGGACGTTTGTGGCCAATAAGTTGTGGTAAAAAGTCCAAACTTTTTTTACAGTGTATATAAAAGTTACTCACGTGTGTTTTTAAAAATGATTATTAGGTATCTAATGTTGTGTTTCTCCGATAAGATTTGGTATGTGTGGTTGCTGTCCAAACAATTTGCTATTTGTCATTGCTCTCCATTACTATTTTCTATGTGTCGTTTCTTCAGCGATACAATTTTCTATGTATCGCTCTTCTTCATTCACTTTTTTTATGTCGTTCCTCTGCGAAACATTTTTCTATGTACCGTTCTTCTTCGTTTACTTTATAAATGTTGTATCGGAGAGGAACGAGACATTGAAAATTGTATCGGAGAGATACAACATTTAGAAAATTATATCGGGGAGGAGAAACACATCGAACATTTTATCAGAGAAGAATGACGCATAAGAAATGATATTGGACAGGAACGGCACCTAAAAAATTGTAGTGGAAAAAAAGTCACATAGAAAATAGTATCGGAGAATTGTACAGAGGATAGAATTCAAAAAGGATAAAATAAAATAAAAAAAAAATTAAAAATTTAAAAAAACTCCCGACTGCAAAAACATTAGTCCTTATTTTTAAAAAAATTGTAAAACAAAAAAAGTATTAAAAAATGGTTCATAAAAAAGTAACTTCAAAAAAGATGAAATAATTCATGTATGTAACATTTATTAATATTGTCAGTAAATAACAATACTAATAATTAATAATAAAGAATAATTGCAAAATTAATTAATGGTGATTATATCAATTCGTTACTAATTCGCTACAGTCGGGAGACGGCTTCCGAACACAGTTCTATAATCTACACAAATAAACTTGGTAGCAGAATATTATCATATTTTATATAAATCTGTCGTTCAGAAGCCGTCTCCCGACTGTAGCGAATTAGTAACGAATTGATATAATCACCATTAATTAATTTTGCAATTATTCTTTATTATTAATTATTAGTATTGTTATTTACTGACAATATTAATAAATGTTACATACATGAATTATTTCATCTTTTTTGAAGTTACTTTTTTATGAACCATTTTTTAATACTTTTTTTTTCAATGTTTGGAAAGCCTCGCGATGTTTTGACTCCCATTTCCACTCAATGTCTTTGGTCAATAACTCTCTTAAGGGATCAACAGAATAACTGTGTTGCACATTAAACTGTCTGTAATAATTGCAAACGCCAAGGAATCGTTGGAGATTTTTTAAATTTTTTGGCCCATCAAATTTAAGGATGACGGCTAGTTTTTTCGGTTCTGGCGAGATACCGCGACTCGAGATAACAAAACCCAAAAAGCGAACTTTTTCTTGAAAAAAAGCACTTCGAAACCTTAATCGTGAAGTTGTATTCGGATAAGCGCTGAAACATGCCACGCAGTACTTTTACGTGCTCTTCGAACGTTTCAGTGCCGATCAAAATGTCGTCTATGTAACAAGAAGTTTGCGAGTCAAAATCGTTTCGTAACGCATAGCTCAACGCGGGAATAAATGCGCTTCCCGCGGTCTTATGCCCGAATGGGATTCGGCGAAATTGATACAATTTCGATTCGAAGACAAAAGCTGTATACTGCAGGGAGTCACTATGTAACGGTACCTGCCAGTAGCCCTGGGTCAGATCCAGTTTTGAAAACCATTGCGCTTTGTAATACTTTTGCAATAATTCGCCAATCATCGGTGGTGACTCGTGATCGTCTTCAATAGCCTTGTTGATAAATCTCGCATCTAAACAGACTTTTGCCGAACCGTCATCTTTCTTAACAATGCGCAGCGGGTTGCAGTATTGGCTAACTGCTCGCTCGATTACGCCAGTCTCCAACATTCCCTCGATTGCCTGCCTAGTCGCATCGCGTAATTGATATGGAATGGGGTAAGTATGCCTAATGCTCGGATGTTCGTTAATCAATTTTATTTAATGTTCATAGCCTTTCGCACAGCCCGGTTTATTCGAAAATAAGGCCTTAAATTTGTCTAGGATATCAGCGAAAATTTTTCTCTCCCCCTCCGTTAGCGATGTTAATTTTAACGCGACCGCTCGAAGCTCATCCAAAACGTTTTCTCCGTCCAAAACTCTTTCCACTTCCGTGTTTGTTTGATTTATTGTGACGTCTTCCAATTTCTTTTTCTCCACGATCTTCAAGTCAGTGGATCTTGGAACAATTTCTTGCAATACAATAGTGTTATCAGGTTCTCGAATCTTTCGGATGGATCGGCTCTTAATTTCATTTTCTTCGTCTAAATTAATTATGAACACGTGCGTTTCATGATTGTGTTTTTTACAGAGTAACGTTTCGGAAGCGCTTCGCTCGAACATCACCGTGGCTTGAGAAAGACACCTTCCTCCTATCTCAACCGTGCGAGTTTTGTAATTAATTATGACTTCGTTATGTGACATCCAATCACTACCCAAAATTAGCATCGACGTGAGATAAGGGATAGGGGAGAGCGGGGCAGAATGGGACAGTGCGGCAAAACGGGACAGCGGGGGCAAAACTCAGTTTTCCAATAATTTTTTAATGCCCCATTTTGTATCAACGATACAACCAGATTTCCAATACCTCTTTGCCCCACTTACCATCACCGCCACCATACAAAAGTTATTGAAAAAATTGCGTTTTATCCCATTATCCCATTTTGCCCCACTATTCCATTTTGCCCCGCTCTCCCCTAATTACGAAGGGATATTTGACTTTCTGACCTTCCACTTCAAGTTCTAGAAAAACTTGTTGTTTAATGCTCGCAGACTTTTTCCCAATCGCCGTCGTAACGGAAAGATTCGATACCGGTAATACTTGTAAACCCGTGTACTGTTTCCATAACGATTTAAAAAAGTCCTCTGAGATCGCGGGGATTTGACTTCCTGAGTCTAACAGTACCGTTATTATTTCGCAACCCACTTTGAACTTGAGATGCGGACATTGGGCTATTTTAGCTAAGGGAGCTCCCCCCTCGCAGTCCTTATAATCTTTGATTCCCGAAGATAAATTTTCGACAAAATCAAAATCCTGACGCGTTGTCGGACCGGAGTGTAACGCGCCACAGTTTAGTTTAAAGAATCCAAAGCTTGATTTCCGTGATTCGATCGCGGCTCAGTGTTTTGTCCATTACTATTACTTATCCAGTTCGGAGGTGGGTATCGAATATTCGGTAGCATGATCGATCTCTCGTCGCTGTTAATATATCGTTGCTGTGCGGAAGGCGCGTTATAATTTCGTGTGAACCCTTTATACGGCGTATTCCGATAATTCGGTCGCGGTGTCCATTCGTGATAATTATTCTGTCCCTGTCTGGGTTGGACTTGTATGTGTTTCATCGCAGATACCGATTGTTGTCTAACGTTATTATGATTGTAAGACGGCTTCCTCCTTTCACGCTCACAACGGATAGCATCGAGACTCGCAAGGGTCTGTCCTATCACGGAACTATTGTTATAATTGACTGTTGCCAAGTTTTCTTTCACCCACAACGGATATTGCTGAACGATGCTATAATTAACTTCATATTCTGTTAATTGTGGGATGAAATACCGAGCTTCTTTTACTTGCCGATAGTAATAAGTCTGCAAACTTTCGTTTTGTGCGTTAAAACGACGATCGCTCCAAGCATTTTTGAATTGAACTCTAATTGGAATGGAGTAGAATTCTTCCAAAAAACTTTCATTAAAACTTTCATACGACGCGAAATTCACTTTTGTTTCCAACCATAATCCCGCTCGTCCCTCTAAGGCATGCTCGACTATCGACAACTTATTTTGCTGATTAATGTTTTTCACTTTCAAGAACTTTTCCATCTCCTCTAAGAATTCCTTAGGATTCTTTGCCGACTCGTCGGAGAATTTTGGCATCTTAACGTCTATACGAAAATCCGGTATATTTCTTACGATCTCTGCGATATCTTCGTTGTTCGCATTTCGCTGAATTATCTCGACTCCGGCCTGCGGCTGAGCTGCCCTTTGTTGTTGTTGATTCTGTTGGGCCAGCGCGGCTCGCTCAGCTGCGAGGTCACGCCTTGCTTGCTCCAATTCTTGCCGGTGCCTGTCTAGATTCTCTCGCTCCTTTTCAGTAGTATGCGGTGGGTTATGGCGACCCCCACTCCTATCTCCACTCCTCGAGCCCGTAGTTCGAGGTGGTGGGGGTAAAAGTGGGGATAGAGTGTTTGGAGTCGTCATAGCGCACCGCTGCGTGTATATAAAAATATGGCCAATAATTGGGGTGGCCAGAAGAAATTTTTTATTTTATTTGAAAAATATTTTTATTATATTTAATATTTGTATTCATTTTTAATTAAGTTTTGTTTTCTTGCTCCCGTGCGCGTTGAAGTTGCCTGAATAAAACAAAAAAATTATTATCCTGATTACATATATTGTAACGGAACACCGTCCGTTACAGTGGCAGGTCAAACAGAGAGGTGATAAGGTAGAACGCTACCTTATCCGACAACGTCAAGGAGACAGCAGAGAAGAGAATCCTTTTCCCACAACGTGCCTCCAAATGGGCGATGACCTCAAGCGGATGAATAGGCCCACCTACCCGCCTCCTGGTCACCGCAAAAGAGACCACCCACAGAAAATATGGGAACCGATCACGACGTAAGATAAGGAGAAGAGCGAAGCAATGGCCGTCGATCGAGAGTAGCGATACAGCGGTAAACAAGCTGACGCCTGGAAAAGAGCAACCCGACGGACAGGAGCGTCGAGACATTCAATAGGCGCCTAAAAAGCACGGCGCGAAGAATCAAAGCAAGAAATGCACTGGGACTTCTTAAAATCCGGGAACGAATACAGAACCAAGTCTTAATATCGAAAAAATACCAGACTGATTTAAATAAAAGAATAATCACGAAATTACCGAACACCAAGATTATGAAAAAAAATAGGAAACGACGATTAATGTGGGGTCACTGTACCCCCTTCCATCACAAAGCATTACATAACGACATCACGCGATGCCCCCTCCTCGCTAAAAGGCAGACCACGTGACAGTCACACCACACCCCCCACTACCTGTAAACTTACATAAATCCTGGAAAAGTACTGGGTGACGTCACCCCAAAATCCCCTCCACGACTACCTGAAGAAGAACCTATATAAGACCCGCACATTGGTCAAACGCTCTCTTAAAAATGTTGTAACTCGCATCATCGAACTTGCAAAATCACAGACAAGCGTGTACACCGAAGACAGGTAATTATTGAAAGAATAGAGAACCTCTAACAGTGGCCAGATCCTGGGCAATTGCGTCCCAGACGTCTCCCACTGTTAGGGAGGACAGTCCGTGAGCTCTTGACTATTTTGGAGGCAATTGCGTCACGAAAATAGTCAAAGGCAACCAACGAACAAATCGGTTTGTGCTAATCAGTGTGGGCCACCACAGCTAGTAGACTGTGTATAGGCGAGTTATTAAACGGAGTGGAAATTCAAGACCTGTGTGGACTAAGATACCATTCTGCGAGCCGACTCGTCTGTATAGGGTCGCAGCCTCCTATTTGTCTCGTACCCTTCCCGTAGCTCAGGAATAGGGAAAAGTTGTAAAAAAAAAAAAGAGAGAAATAAAACGCGTGAACCACGATCGACCACCGCGAAAAGACCGTGAGCCATGGCAGTCGGAGCATAGCGACTCCGCCTGTTCAGGGCCTGTCCGCAACGCTATGAAGTCTGTGCTAATCGACGGTCAATTTTGAACGTCCGTAGACTCTCCACGGAGGATTCACGAAATACGGCAAAGGCCATCGGTTTAACACTGCTATATTTCGTGCAATCATCGGTGAAAAGTCGCAGCCTCTGCGTATAGTTGTGTCCCACGTTAGCTCGAGGAACGGGAAAGAAAGATCTTTTAGACAAGTAAGTAATTAACGTCTCAACAAAACCAACTCAGCGTAAAAGCCTTGGGGAAATAAAAAGAAGTCGCGATAAAATCACCGGAAATAATCACAAGAGACGAGTAGAAGTCCAATGATTAATTTAACGTGAACGTAGCATTGAACCGCAAGATTCGGCTAGTCTTAATTTCGTTAATGAGGACGCCTCGACAAAATAATTCAATAGCAAATCAATCGAGTTCTCAGCACGCCATGAATCGAAGCAGGACATAAATTTCCTCACCAGAGGTTTCTTAAATCGTAGAGACAAAGATTACAACTAAAAGAAGGCAACAATTTGTGGAGGGCGCGGTAAACCGTCGACACTGTATCGGTAGCCTCAACCGTAGGTGAGACGCAACGCGTCCAGCTAGGACAGCTGCGCTGAAACGGTCTAGATAGCAGCGTAGCCGGAGCGCGCGTATGTACAGCGTCGATCAAAACATAAAGTTCGAGACATCTCGCGGGCTGGTACTCCGCCCGAGACAGTGGGTTTGACACGCGAGTTTCAGACGTCCGGGTATCAATTTTGGAACCGTCAGTAGAGTCATCGCTTAATCTACTCTGCAGTCACATTCAGCAGCATAAATAACCCGGTCAGATTGCCGATGATGACAAGGCCGCCAGCGTACTCCTCCCCTGAGTGAGAACGAAAACGGCTTCTCTGAGGCAACTTAAAAAAAAAAGATATATTGATAATAATTTCAAGCAGAAGAACAATCTTTATTGGATTCGTCCCAGCTCTGTGCATGAACAGTACAGTAAATGAAAAGAGTTTCGCGATTAACGCCAAGCGGCAAGAGCGAAAAGATTCAACGGTAAAACAATCGCGAAAGCTTTCAATATATATATTATAATGCAAAACTTACCATCTATCTAGCGCTGCTCTTCATTTTGGGCTCGATGCACCCAGCGACGGTCGTCGTATACAGGGACGAGGATTGGCGCCTGTCCGACCCGCTCCCACGCGACGTACTGAATGGAGGCCGCCGGCGACTGTGCGCTGACATAATCAGCGTAGCGCAGCCGCCGGGAACGTCGACGCCTCTCCTCCTCCTCCTCTCCCGCGTATCTCACGCGTTCTGAAAAATAAATAAAATAAATAAAATAAATAAAATAAATAAAATAAATAAAATAAATAAAATAAATAAAATAAATAAAATAAATAAAATAAATAAAATAAATAAAATAAATAAAATAAATAAAATAAATAAAATAAATAAAATAAATAAAATAAATAAAATAAATAAAATAAATAAAATAAATAAAATAAATAAAATAAATAAAATAAATAAAATAAATAAAATAAATAAAATAAATAAAATAAATAAAATAAATAAAATAAATAAAATAAATAAAATAAATAAAATAAATAAAATAAATAAAATAAATAAAATAAAGCCGTGCGCGTGTCACGCTTTTCAAGCAGCACCCGTGGTATACGTAGTAGCGGTCGAGTCTAGTGACCACACGTCCGTGGTTCGAACCCACCTCAAGTACCTTTTTTTTAAATAATAAAGTATTTAAAATAAAAAGTTTCTCGAGGTGGATTCGAACCGCAGACCTCGTGGCCACCGGACTCGTCCACTACCGCATATACCATGGGTGCTGCTTGAAAAGCGTGACACGAACGAACGAAAACTTTTAAATAAATTAAATAAATTAAATAAATTAAATGAAACTCACGCATGTTGTTCCGGGGTGGACACGGCCGTTGCTCCTCCTCGGGCTCGATAACAGGGCCCGAAAGGGGTACGCCAGTCACTTCCTCGTTGGTAGGTCGGATGTAGCACATTTTTTATTTTTAACTTGTCGATGACGAGTGTAGCACTGACTTTCACGGTCGAGGTTTCGCAGCATACTGATGGCTGCACGCGCGAGATCGCAGCCTCCGTCCAGTCTCGTACAGAATCAGCAAGCGGGAGGAGGAGGAGGAGGCTGGCACGCGCTGCCGCTCGCGAGCTACCGAGTCGCACGCTGTGGATGCACCGTCAGCCGTAATCCAGGTGTTCTTCCAGGACCATTGCCGAACGTGATGGAATGCATACTGCATTGACCATGAGCGAATTCGGGGAATAAACCGTATCAAGCCGTTTGTGATCACGCTGCTTTATTATCTCTACGGTAAAAATGCAATTCAATAAAATTCTGAACATAAGCCATTATGTTACAGTGTTCGTGCATATAACCCTCGGAAACGGTAAATTTAGTCAGTCGATTGTACGGCAGCCCAAGAGAGCGGGTAATCGCAATGACGGACCCCTCCGTTCGCACGTGTATTCACGATTTTTCAAAATTAGTGAAATTGCGTAGTGTTCACCTTCGACGTCGGTGCAATGAT
Organism: Exephanes ischioxanthus; assembly: GCA_958510785.1. Lineage (NCBI taxonomy): Eukaryota > Metazoa > Arthropoda > Insecta > Hymenoptera > Ichneumonidae > Exephanes > Exephanes ischioxanthus. The sequence goes on along the minus strand of OY294016.1, from coordinate 15,717,891 downwards.
CAATGGTGCGGGGAATTGAGTGATTTATCGGGCGAGAGACTTTTAACCCGCCTACGATATATAATATGGTGGTCGCCTCTACGAGCCATTGCGACGGCCTACAATAGAGGCCTATTTAATGGACGGCGTGTAATAATGTGCGTATGGAGGGAATTACAACGCCGAGGACTCGAAGATGCCCCAAGCATCAGGGGAATTGCTGATGAAGCCAGAGGTAAGTATTTCATATACGATAGATAAATCGAAAAGATCAGAAAGAATATTTTTGAAAAAATGTCTCGGAGCGGGGATCGAACCCACGTCTCCGGCAAAACACGACTGACGGTAAAATACGACTAAAATCATTCTTCGTCATATTATACGCAAAATATTTTTTGAAAAAAAATAGTCTTTTAAAGTCTAGAATGACTTTTCGAAAAACTCAGAAAAAATATTTTGAAAAAATATGTCTCAGGACGGGAATCGAGCCCCTCTGTGTAAATAAAAAATGTGGCCAATAATTGGGGTGGTCAAGGACTGAATGGAGTGGCCAATAACTGTGTGACAGGTGTGGCTTTAGGACACAGTGATTGGCACATCGATTATTCACCGAGGCGACAGTCAATTAAAATTTATAAATTTTAATTAATTAAAAATTATTTGATTTTAATTAAAAATCATTTTTAATATTTGTTTGAAATAATTTAAAAATGTATTTTTTCGGAAAAAATAATCTTTTTGAAAAAAATATGTCTCGCAGCGGGAATCGAATCCACGCCTCCGGTAAAATACGACTGAAATAATTCCTCGTCATATTATACGCAAAATATTTTTGAAAAAATAGTTTTTTAAACCCCAGAGCGATCTGACTTTTCGAAAAAAACTAAAAAAATATCTCGGGGCGTGAATACGATTGAAATAATTCCTCGTCATATTATACGTGAAATATTTTTGAAAAAGTAGTCTTTTAAAACCTAGAGCGATCTGTCTTTTCGAAAAACACAGAATAATTTCAAAAATATTTTTCTCAAACATTTTTTCAACAAATTTTACGAATATTTTTCGTGCAATCATTATCAATTATATTATTACATAATTATAGTCTATCGCGAGTCCTCAATGAAGCAGCTCATGCTATTGAGGAGGAGGAGGCGCAGGATCTCCGTATGCAGACAGCCCTGGACGAGGCAACGCATGCTATTGAGGAAGTGGAGATGGTTCTCCAGGCACAGCGCACCGTAAATCGTAAGTATTCAAATTATGCGCATCTGAGACATGAAATAAAATTTAAAAAATCCGTATCACTGACGGAGAATGGCGGCAATACTGTTTGTACTGCGGACGTGGTGGAACAGCCACAGCAAACACAGGTTCTCTCGCTACAGCGTAAGTCCTTGAAAATAGATATAATTTGTACTAGACAAATTGACTATTTATACTTATAGAATTTATTTTTCAGCATCTGTAACAGAGAATCGTGAAGAGGCCTACTCAACAATAACGGTTTCCAGCGCAGGCAGCGACATGCCTATCACAAGATCTGTGGTAGATGAAGGAGAGGAGCCTGTGCCAGGCTTATCAGGTCTGCAGGGTATCACGTATAATCACGTCGCGGATGAATCACAAGAAACCAGTCAGTTTGCGAGCGCTGAGCGACAGTCGGTTTTTTTTCCCGAGAATCAACTAGGCCTCTATGATGGATTGTGGCCGATTAATGAAGAAGAAGAAGAGGAGCAGTATTTTCGGAGAATTGGCCGCTGGGTTCAGCAGCTCCCCGATGCTAACACAGGTAAATATTTTTACTTTGGTGCTAAATTAAAAAGTAAGTAGAAGTTTTTTTGTGATACAGGGACTTGGGCAGACCATTTAATTGACGATGAAGATACTTTATAAGCGTGTCAAATTCTGAATGAGGTACTCCTTACAATTATCTCTAATTTTCTATAGTAGTTACCCTCAACAAATTCCGGGTGTTCATACGTGTTTTTCTTTTTGCAGAAACGCAGATAGGATCCGGCAGGCCGCCTCGAAACAGGACTAAGAACGAGCCGTTTGGAGACGTGCAGCCACCGGGGGTCCGCTTAGAAATTCTTCAGAATATCGCGCGTTATTTTAGGCGTTTTAAGCTCCGGGGCCGTGAACTAACAATACGTATTCGTCAGCCACCCTCAGGAACTAGTGTTATGAACTGGCTTCAAGGAGCTTTTCGCGACCTGTTGACGCAAATAACTGTCAATTGCGAGGGCGGTGATTACGCCGGCATCTCATTCACATCAAGTAGTTTAACCCACGGGGCTGTATGGCTTTCTTTTCGGCCAGTTCGGGACTATACGTTTGAAGATATATGGCAATGAATAACTAGCGTCGCCCAAAGCGCAGCACCTATGAATATCGATGACGCATGTAATATTAAAGTGTGCATTGTCAAGGGTGTCGAGGGTAGAGGAAGAAGAAAGGGCTTAACGTACGAGGGCGTTGCAAAAAAATCTATTCTAACGATCCGCAACGACGATCAGTTATGTCTGCCTCGCTCATTAGCAGCAGCTTTAGTATACGCCGAACGCGGTGAAATACGAACAGGAGAGCTACACGCCGAGTGGCAGCGCATTAGGCAGGTAAATGGTTCATTGCAAAGAGAGAGAGCGCTTGAGCTTACCAGAGCTGCAAATGTCAATGTACCGCGAGATGGATGCGGCATACATGAGATCACACTCTATCAAGACTATTTGGCGCAGGACGGCATTGCGATTGTAGTTTTTGAGTTTCTGACTTTAGGTCGTCGTAGAACAACAGCCCTATTCAAAGGTACACAAAAAGTTTTGGACTCTGCAGGAGAAATTCGGCACACTCTGTATATCTTATATTATGAACGTTCACATCATTTCGAGCCAATTCTAAATCTCAGAGCAGCTGTCGGTAGCTCAGGTTTTTGCACGGCTTGCAATACGTTATATCGCGTGTTTAATCATCGATGTTCGAAAGCACAATGTCCGCGGTGCCGGGCAACGCCGCCATGCAACGCCGACTCAAACGACACGATTAGGTGCGTCGCATGCAACCGCGACTTTTTCGGGGAAGAATGTTTGCGCAATCATAGGAAAGTAACTATGAGCGGCGGCGGGGGCCGCAGTAGAAAACCCTCTGTTTGCGAATCTCTTCATCGCTGCCGTAAATGTTTCCAGCCAATAAGACCTTTGGAGAAAAAAAGGAAGCACGTATACGGTGTAGGCTTCTGCAAAATATGTAGATCGATGCAACCATTTAATCATTTGTGTTTTATCAGGCCGATACGAAGCTCTGCAGTAGATTCAAAAACTATCTTTATTTTCTATGATTTCGAAACTCAGCAGTGCACATCTGTGAAGGGCGATGCACGTACATTCGTCCACGAGCCGAACCTATGTGTTGCCCAGCGCGTTTGTTCAATGTGTTGTCACAATGATTCTATAGACGAACCGTGCGAGCATTGTGGCATACATGAGTTTGTATTCAAACATAATCCTGTAGGGCAGCTTGTAGAGCTAGCCATGGAGGCTGTAGGAGGGTTTTCGCGTACAATTGTAATCGCTCATAACGCTGGAGGCTTTCACGCGCAGTTCATTTTACGCTATCTAATCGAAGAGAAAAAAACGCGACTTCCCTCATTGATAATGAACGGCACGAAAATTATCACAATGCGCCTCGGGAAATTAGTGTTTCTCGATAGTTTGCACTACTTCCACATGCCTCTGAGTGCACTACCAAAAGCATTTGGACTTACGGGCACTGTTGCAAAGGGTACTTTTCCCCACTTGTTCAATGTACCGGAAAATCAAAGTTATGTGGGACCTCTGCCTGCTCTAGAATTTTATTCTCCTGACACGATGCGCACAGCGGACCGCGAAAAATTACTTGTCTGGTACCGCGAATTGCAAGACGCCGATTATGTGTTTGATTTTGCCAAAGAAATTGTGAGCTACTGTTCGATGGATGTTACGATATTGAGGCGCGCTTGTATAGTTTTTCGCGATATGTTCATAGCCAGTGGCAGTATCTGTCCTTTTAATGAGGGCACGACGATAGCGTCAGCCTGTTTTCGTATTTTTCGAAAAATATTTCTGAACGACAATACAATCGGCATTATCCCGACAACCGGCTATAGATGGTCTCACAATCAATCAAAAAAAGCAATGTCGTGGCTCATGTGGATGAAGCACTCATTCGGTCATAACATTATTCACGCAGGACGCGCGCGCGAATTTAAGTTGCCGCAGAATCTATTGGTAATTTTTTTATAGTAAATAGACATCGCCGACAAAGTGATGGAGCGTCAATGGACGAGCGTCTAGAGAAAACTATTGCGATAAGTAATAGAATTAGGGCTGCAGGTTACGCGTTAACGGAAATTTGGGAGTGTGAATTCGACAGTATGCTAAAACAAAACGCGGAAATGCAGGCATTCGTGCAGGATCATACTTTGGTTATGCCGCAGCCCCTCAACCCCCACGACGCATGCTTCGGCAGCCGTACAGAAAATATGGTAACGCTCCATGATGTAAAAGACACAGAGCAAATAAGATACGTCGACGTTTGCTCTTTGTACCTATACATTTGTAAGTATGGTAAATACCCTGTAGGCCATCCGAAAGTCTATGTGGGTGACGAGTGTATGGAGTTGTCGGGGGCTGATAACACTGATCTATCGCGTATCGAAGGGCTTGTCAAATGCACTGTATTGCCGCCGCGGAATCTTTATCATCCTGTATTGCCAGTGCGTATGCATCACCGCCTGTTATTCGCTCTGTGTCGTAGAGGCTATGAGTCTAGAAGAGTGTACACACGATGATCGTGCAGAGCGGACATTCGACGGTACGTGGGTGGTCGATGAGTTACGAAAAGCTGTGTCGTGCGGGTACAAGGTCATGCGTATTACCGAAATTTGGCAATACGAGATAGCGCAGTATAACAGAGATACGCGGACGGGGGGTCTTTTTGTTGAATACATTAATACATTTTTGAAAATCAAACAAGAGGCCAGTGGTTGGCCCGAAAGCAGTATGGCGGAGGACTCAGCGGCTCAAGACCTCTATCTAGCTGATTTTGAGCTATCTGAAGGTATTAATCTGGATCGTGAATCTATAGCGAAAAATCCGGGATTAAGATCGGTGGCTAAGCTCTGCCTGAATTCATTTTGGGGAAAGTTTGGACAGCGGGAAAACTTGCCACAGACTGTGATAGTGTCAACGCGTGAAAAACTCATGGAGTTATTGATAGACCCTGAATACGAAATCACGCGTATCCTCCCCGTAAATAATCAAATATTGTATGTAAATTATGTAAAAAGTGAGGATGCTGTGACGCCTTTGGGTATGGCGAATACTGTTATCGCAGCGTATACGACAGCCCATGCCCGCTTGGAGTTGTACGGCTATCTCGAGCGTCTAGATCGTCGCGCCTTGTACTGCGACACTGATTCGGTAACTTACGTGACAAAGAACGAGCCAAGCGAGTACGAGCCACCCATAGGGCAGCTCCTAGGAGATTTAACCGTAGAGCTAAGTTCCCCGGAAGCTATATCAAATCATTTATTTCGGGAGGTCCTAAATTTTATTCATTTAAGTGAAAGTGAAGTTTGTAAAGTCAAAGGTATAACTTTAAATTTTGCAAATACATCGTTGATAAATTATCAGTCGATACGCTCCTTTGTAATCGGTGAGAGGGAAGAGCCGATTGTACTGCGTTATAATGCGATTCGGCGCACAGCGTTTCATCAGGTGGTCACGCAACCTGAAATAAAATCTTGTAAGCCGTCGAGTGTCAAGCGAAGACGCGATGGCGAATACGGCTCTCTACCTTATGGCTACAAAAGTTAATTACATTTTATCTTTATGTAAATAATTATACAATTGGGAAATAAAGTGATCTGAAGGCTCCTTTATCATCTACAACAGTACCAAGATTTCATTCAATCGTCGAGATGGACACGCGGTGGAAACATCCTTGGACGGCTATGGTATGCGGCCCAACCGGTTGCGGTAAAACATACTTTGAAAAAAGTTTTTCGCGTATGAACAGCGAGCCCTTCGAGAGAATTATTTTCTATTATTCCGAGTGGCAGCCGGCATTCGCGGAGTATGGCACATCGATAGAATTTCACGAAGGTTTGCCACAGGCCGCTGATTACGCGCATGATCCATGCGCCAAGCTCATAGTTATCGATGATTTGATGCGCGAGGCATCGAACAACAGTGTTATTGACCAAAGGCAGTCATCATAAAAACTTAAGTGTTATTTTTATAACGCAAAACTTATTTCACCAAGGCCACGGTCAACGAGATATTTCGCTGAACGCTAATTATATCGTTGTCTTCAAAAATCCTCGTGATCGCGCTCAAATACAGCACTTAGCGCGTCAAGTATATCCGGAAAATCCTCGCTTTTTGCAAGAGATTTATCATGATGCAACATCTAAGCCTCAGGGTTATTTGTTACTAGATTTGAAACAAGCGACACCTGATAATTGTAGATTTCGCACCTGCATCTTTCCCGACGATCCCCATAATTTTGTCTACGTACCGCGAAAGAAATTAAAAAGCAGCTGCACGTCTGGAGAACTGCCAGTTCTGCGCTTATAATGGCAGATAACGGATCGCTACGCTACAGCAAAAAAAAGAACGTCGCGATATCGAATACCCTTCGGCATCCCATCGAGGAACCATGTAAACAAGATTCAAGCGCTATTCGCTGTATTGTCGATTGCGCATTGTATACTCTTCGTAATAAAGCGCCTCGGAAGAGTTCTCAGATGCGCTGCGCGGAAAAATTTTTAAAAGTAGTGATTTGTCCAAAATATATCAGTTAGCCTCGTGTAATGGCCCGCAACGGATCACCACTCTGCAAGAAGCACACAGCGATATTGCGAGCCCTTCAGCATTTCAACGCAGAGCAGCGCAAAGCTTTTTTACGTAAAGCAGATCCCCGTATAATACGGTGCATCTATGAGTGCGCATTGAACGTCCTTCATGGTAATGTGCCTCTGAAGCCAGACCAAAAAAAAAAACTACGCCGACACGCGCCTGTTCTTCGCCGATTGGCTGCAAGAGAAGGCTGCTGGAAGAGTAAAAAACGAATCGTAGTTCAGAGTGGCGGATTCTTGCCACTTTTACTCGCACCAATTCTAGGAGCCGTCCTGTCAAATTTGATTGGTGGGCGCGGATAAAATGGAACACGCAAGAAAAATGGTGCTGGTGCCGGAGGAGAATCTATTGCAGATGAACACACGAAGTCTTCAGCAGTCAACTTTTGCCACTGATGCGTCACATTCACCAGAGGCACAAGCTATTGGCGCCACCTTGAGTAGATTGGACGCGGAAATGAATTAAATCTTGAATTCTAATAAATATAAGGATGAGAGAGAAAAGTGGACCGCATATCTGACTGTACTACAGCGTAATCTTCATTTTGCCGACAGCAAGCGAGCTCATCAGCAGCTCGATCTCATAAAAACAAAAGTATCCACTTTGGAGGAGGAGGAGAAGGGGAGGGGGAAGAGGACGGTGAAAAAAAAACTCCTCGCCAGGCATGAATGATTCCATCATAATTGAAAGTGTACCGCAAAAATTTCGGAACAAAGCGAAACTTCTACTGCGTCGCTTGCACGATGCACCGTTGTCAAATTTTTCTTGGAATTCCGCGGGAATCGTTTCTATCCAATTCGAATCCTTGATTGGAAAGCCAATCAAGGATCCGAATATTGTTGATCTCGTGAACGATGCTATGCGAGCAAGAAAAGTCCCAAAACCAGCGGGACGCAAAACCTTCGCAAATTTTTTGAGAACGATACAAACACCTCGAAAATTTGTGGGAAATGAGGAACTGTGGGCGGAATCAAGGGCTAATTCAACATTACGGGCGAATGCAAGCGGTAACAGTGAAGCCGAGGATATCAACCATACCAGCGATCAGTCTTCGTACTACAGCGACGATAAGAGCACCGAAGCTGGGCGTGGTGTGCAGAGTGGTTCTGGTAGTTATAGCAAGAAAAGACGTGTAACTTGGGCTAGGCTTAAATTATAAACATGAAAATATTGGAAAAAGTGTACTTTGATCCCTCCCACGAAGCATCATTTTCGGGCAGTGCCAAATTGCTGCACGCGGCTCGGAAGAAAAAAATCTCCGGTAAAAAGATACTACAGTGGCTTGAGTCTCAGGATGCTTATACAAAGCATAGGCCTGTGAGACGCAGGTTTCCACGGCGCTTTTACAACATGCGTAACATTGACGATGTTTGGGAGGCTGATCTTGTAGATCTTCGTTCTATCAAGGATTACAACGATGGCTATGTTTATCTTCTTGTGGTCATAGATGTTCTTAGTAAATATGCATGGGTCGAGCCTCTACATGATAAGGCTGCTACAACTGTGACTAAAGCACTCACACGTATACTATCGCAAGAAGTCAGTAATGGCAGGTCACCGATTTGTCTCCAATCGGATAGAGGTAAGGAGTTTATAGGGTCTGCATTCCAGGCTTTCTTGAAGAAGAAGAACATTGAGTTTCGCGCTGCAAGAAACCCCGATATAAAAGCTGCCGTTGTGGAACGATTTAATAGAACTCTAAAAGAAAGAATGTGGCGTTATTTCACGTACTCTAGAGAGAAACGTTACATTGACGTTCTGCAAGATATTGTCTCCGCATACAATCATGCGCGACATAGCATAAAAATGTCTCCAGCCTCTGTGACGTTTACCACAGCCGCTAGGGCTCGGGCTAATCTGATACAACGATACAAGGATCCGGAATACCCCAGGCGGCCTCCTAAATACAGGGTAGGCGATATTGTATGCATCAGTAGTGCAAAGGCAGTCTTTGCAAAAGGTTACGAGAGCGGCTGGAGCAGCGAACTATTTAAAATACACCGTGTATCATACACCAGACGGCCTGTGGTATACATTTTGCGGGATCTTCAAGACGAGGATATCGACGGTATCTTTTACGAACCGGAATTATCGAGAGTGCAAACGGTTGCTCCGTCCAAGAAGAAGAATAAGAAAGGAAAATCAAAATGAAAGACGAGTTTTATATTGTTTTGCCCAGCAACAGCAGTATGCAATATTATCCTGATAATAGGACAACGCGATACACTACTCATTCACCGCAGTGCTTGACTTTGCACGGTGATTGGGCCGTTTCTTTAGCCGAAATCCAAATACCCCTGACAATGATGCATGTACCGCCTGAGGGTGAGCAGAATTTGATTAACTTTGTAACAAATGCGGCGACGCCTGATACAGATGGTGGTGTCGACGTGAGCTATAAAGAAGATAGAGTTTCCGTGCCTCCTGGCGTGTATTGTAGTATAGACAAATTACTCGAAACAATTAACGATATACCATGCGTGTCCGGGCACTTGAGGTTTCAATGTCGCCGCAATGGATACGTGGCGGTAACACGTATCTGCAACACATGTACGAATTTGGAACACTCTTTCTATTTTTCCGCAGTATTGAACAAAATTTTAGGATTCTCCCATAGCCGAGGTGTCGTAGTTCGAAGTGACACTGAGTACACTGATCAGCGGCTCGCTGGTCTAACCAATGGGATTCTTAATATGCTCTTCGTTTACACCGATATATGTGAGCCATACATCACGGGAGATGTGCACACACCTCTACTGCGTGTCATGCCGTCTACTGTCACGGATAATTACAATTACGGCTTTGTCAAAATTAGAAACTTTTCGCCACCGCGCTTTATACCGCTATTGCGTACGAATTTTCAAACGATAACTATCGATATAAGGGATGAGTTTGGTGAGTCGATACCATTTGACTACGGGACGTTGACGGTGACATTACACTTTCGACGCATAGATTGACACGCAAAATAGATTATTACGACACATACTTTGACGCACAGATAGGCGGCGGAGGAAGGACGGGCTATGGCGGCATCAGTCATGTCTACATTGGGTCACCGAACCAGCGAGGTCACGGTATTGGTAGTTTCCTCGCAGGTCTCTTTCGCCGTATCATACCGCTCTTGAAACAAGGAGCCCGGACAGTCGGCAAAGAAGTACTACGTTCGGGTATCAATGCAGCCAATGACATATTGGATAGGGGATTCATCCACGAGAGGCCTTTAAAACGCGCATGCGCGAATCAGCCACAAATCTAAAGAGGAAAGCCGAGGAAAAAATTTACAACCTTATGCAGGGCTCGGGCTATAAAGCAACTAAAATTAATAATCTACTGCATTCGCTTGGTGGTAGCGCAACACGTCGCGTCGGTGTGAAGAAAAGAAAGAAACCGCTGACGTCGAAAAAACGCTCGGGGCACGTGAAGAAGAAGAAGAGGAGAGGAGGAAAGAAAAAGGCAGTGAAAAGAAGGAAGACAAGTGACAAGAAGAAGAAGAGGAGCAAAAAACCAAGAACGGTATCTGTCATTTTTGCTTAGATAGACAGCCCTGAGAAAAAAAATGGCATTCTTACACGCTCATTCGTGTGAATGTCTAAAGTCGGAGCTTGAACTATTCACACTACCGCCGACCCAAACTACGATTGAGGCGACGCAATGGGTGTACTATAAGCCAATTTCATCGTTGACAGATAACTCGCCTATCGAATTCGTAGTGCCGGGCCAGGGCGATGAGTATATTGATCTTGCCCATACTATGCTGAGTATGCGTGTTGAAGCCCAAAGAAGGCGATGCACCTAAAGCAGGCCCCGTTAATAATTTGCTGCATTCAATGTTCAATCAGATCGATGTGTCCTTGAATCAGAAACTTGTATCGCCGCCTAATAACGCTTACGCATACAGAGCATACATTGAAACACTCTTAAATTATGGAGATGACGCGAAGGCCTCTCATCTCACAAGTGTTCTCTGGTACGATTCACACGGAGGAATGGATGATGTTGGCGATGCTAATACGGGCCTAGCTGTACGAAGAGGTCTTATGAATGCTAGTGGCAATCAGATTGATCTCCTCGGACACCTTCACTGCGACATTTTAAATCAGGAGAGATTTTTGATAAATGCTGTTGAGATGCGTATACGTCTCGTGCGCACCAACGATGCTTTCTGCCTTATGAGCCCTTCGAAAGACTGCAGCATGAAGATTGTCGAAGCATCGCTCCTTGTACGGCGCGCCAAGATAGCACCCGGTATACTCCTGGCCCACGCAAGGGCCAGGCTCCAAATCTACGGCCAAATATCCAATGACTCGTGTGGAAGTTAAAGCAGTATGCGTTCGTTCACAGCGCTGCATGCGGGCGTTCACGGCGATACTCTGGATAATATCATACTAGGACAACTGCCTAAGCGTATAATTATCGGATTTGTTGATAATAAAGCCTTTAACGGCGATCGCACAATGAATCCCTTTAACTTTCAAAATTATAAAATCAATTATCTTTCTTTGTATGCTGACGGTGTATAGATACCGTCAAAGCCGCTGCAACCCGACTTTGGAGCGAGAGAGCAATACGTGGATGCATATCACACATTATTCTCCGGCACGGGTATTCACTTTCTCAACCAGGGTTATTGTATTTCACGTACCGCTTACCCTAATGGCTATTGTCTATTTGCATTTGACCTAACACCCGATCTTTCGGCAAATAGTAATACTCATTGGAATTTGGTGAAACACGGCAGCGTCAGAATAGAAGTCAGTTTCGAAGAAGCTCTAAACTCAACGGTTAACTGTATTGTGTATGCGGAATATGATAATGTGTTGGAGATTGACTTGTCCCGGCAAGTAATTGTAGATTTCAGCGGGTAGGACACGCTGAGCTCTGTCGCTAGGGTCGTCAGTATTCGCCGAGAACTTGAGACGACAGGTTGGAATCATGGCTGTTGTAATTGATATACAGGGTCTAAAGGATAAATTCAATCATTTCACACCTAAAGAAGTGGCTGTCACCTCAGTGCATTCAATATACTTTGGCCACTGGATAATAAAACCAACCTGTACCCATGACGATCTATCACCTGCTATAAAGAGACAAAATACCTGGCTGCAGAGCAATTATCACGGTATTGCATGGTCTGAAGGCGATACATCTGTGCAAGCGATCGAAATTATTCTGAAGAAAATTGCTGCCGAAGTTGATCGAATATTCACGAGAGGCTCCGATAAAGCATCGTACTTGACAAATCTCACCGGATGCTTCATTATAAATCTGGAAGAAGACGACGAGGTACCGTCATTCCATAACCTACCGACGGGTAATACACGCTGCATATCGTACCACTACTAGCTGGAGGGTTGGGTTGACAGAGTGCGCCAACGAAGACAAAAAACCCTCGCCTGTTGCTGCCCATTCTTATGAACAGCCTTCAAATTCTGAAGTCTCTCCGAAACATAAAGGATCATACAGTGGGCGTGTACCCTGCAGATCGTATCCCGAAGGTGTGGACGAAACCGACAGCCATCGTTGTTAATACCGATGGACACAAGCTACCAGGGGCCCACTGGGTCGCCATGTACGTCGATCGAAATGGTCATGGATGGTTCTTCGACAGCTACGGACTCCCACCGATCATCCCAGAACATCTCACGCGTCTCCGAAGAAACTGCAAACTCTTCCGATACAACGCTATTCAACTTCAAGGTTCGGATTCGCAGTGTTGCGGACAGTATTGCATTATGTTTCTTCATTGGATGTGTACTGGCCTCGGCATTAATAAGTTTAGAAGTGTATTTTCAGATGACTTGTCGAGAAATGATAGAATAGTATATGATTATTATAATGCATTCGTCAATAATCGCGACAAATTTAAGTCACAGGGTAAAACTTTCAGTACGGGCGCGGTCATAGGCGGCAGCTACAAAATAAATAGCTTTAGTGATAAGTGTTTGCATTGTATACAGAGCTGTTGGCCCCGCGCTCGGGTATTGTGAATATTATGCTTATCAAAAAAAAAAAATAATAAAAATTCCTTTTACTATCTACTCTGTTTCCCTATCCCTCATAAAAAGTTGATTTCAGCAGATATTATATTTCTTCTTGGAATCATCTCTCTACCTCGACATCGCAACAGTCATACGTGAGCAGAGGCCTTTTGGAGCTGCTAAAAAAGCTGAGGACAGGATATTTTATATTTCTTCCTGGAATCACAAAAACCGCGCGTGACCAGAGACCGTTTCGAGCTGCTAACAAAGTTGATTTCAGCAGATATTATATTTCTTCTTCGAATCGGCTCTTTATCCCATGTGACAAAGGCTGCACGTGGCCGGAGACATTTTCGAGCTGATTTCAGCAGATATTATATTTCGTTTTGGATTCGGTATGGTGTGGAGGAAGCGCTATGAGTCACGAATTACTTGTGGAGGGGGAGACGCTGACAGAATATTCATATTCTCCTCTTGTGAGCAGACATCAGTCGTGGTCGAACCGTGAAAGAGGTACGAAATCAAACTCTCGTGCAAACTATCTGACTGCATAGAAGTTAATGCAACGGAAACGGAGCGAATTAAAAGTGCGCATAGAAAAACACTTACACGACATTGCAAAATTAAAATCGTTGATACACGCAAGATCAGAGTTTCGACGTGTGATACGGAAGCTAGAAGAACTCAGCCTCCACAATGGATCTCGCTCAAATCAACAAAGTGGGCATGCTTGCATCGTTTCTACTAGTCAAAAAACTATCCGATCTGGCACTCGAAAAAAACTACGGGGTCACTGCTATAAGGTGCGTAAAAACGTCATTCGGCCCGAGGATCACCATTGACATCGAGGAACCATTTACTTGCTACCTCCCTGCGAGATTCGTCAAGGTCTTCGAGGACGACGCCAATTTGCTGCACCAGATGACTGCTGCTGCGCATGAGAAAAAACTACTCATGCAATACTACGGAACAAGGTATAATAACCTGGAGTTCAAGCCCGTCCGCCCAACGGAGAGCTCATAGTTATTGGGTATGAGCTGCTGTGGTCAAACTTATTCTTGGGAGTTGGATAATTCAACAGTACCGGTTCAAGAAGAATAAGAAGAAGACGTTGCTCCAGTCATAGCCAGCAACATCCATAATAGTTAAAATATATTATCGTGCTTGGCTCATGTACAAATAAATAACAGATTATCGATAAAATTGTTCTATTTCTTCTTTTATACGATGCAAAATATACTCTCAACGCCTATCCCCTCTAATCGCATAAAAATGTACACGTAGCAATATTTTAATCATAAACTTGGAGGGGATAGTCCATCATACCGTCACCGGCGGTAGCAAAAGTGTGCTCTTGGCACAGTTGCGTTAACGTTGTTGCTGCAGAATGAACGGTTACTCAGAGGCGGTACAGAAAGTGATACAAATAATCACGATTTGCATCATTCAAAAATTATATCAGGAATTGGAGGAGATGCAAACAGCGGCGGATAGAGAACACTGGTCGCAGCGCTGCACAGCAGGCGTTTCGATCATGAATTCCTATCTGGAATATCTGGATCCTTCGACGGTGTTTTATCAGGGAATAAGTGCACGAGTGGAATATTTGGAGGCTGTCCAGTTCGAGTTGGAATAAAAAAAAAATGAAGCGGCGCATCCGATTTCAATTTGCACCTGCAATATTGCTGACGATTGCTGCTGTGTGATAACAACTTCAGCGGCGCAGCTCAGTCTTCTGCTGCCTGTTGAGAGCGTAAAACGTGTTCGTGGATTTCAACGACAATATGCGCAGGCCACATCAGGCGTTTGACGCACCCGGTACAGATCTGGTGTTTGATATTCTGTATTTAAAAGATAAGAATGGTGAATTATTGCCGAAAGAGGTGTGTGTGGGTTCGGTGGATAAACCACAGCGTCGAATGTTGTGGATGGTCTCTCCACCTTACATCATCGAGGTATTGCCGCCCCGGATACGAAGAATAAATAATTGGCGGACTAAGTACATCCATGGTATACACTGGCTGAGTGGTTGGCTGCAAGGGGACGGCGTCACGCTCGCCGAACTGTATCAAGAATTACGCGAAATTACGAAAAGTGTTGGCGAACAATCTCGACTGTACGCAGTAGGTGAGCCGACTGTACAAATCTTAGAACAGGCCACAGGACACAAAATCATAAACTTGAGCGAATGCGTCGATTGTCCATCATTCGATGTTCCGCCGCCGAAGACAGCAGAAGTGTGCTCGTGGCATCGTTTCCTACAGACGGAGTCCAGAGGCGCTCAGTGTGCTCTACAGAACGTTAAAAAACTCCAACGTTACCTTAACGAGTTCCGATCTTCTTCTTTTTGCTAACCCGTAAAGTGAATTATGTATTTGAAAAAATTGGCAAAGCTCAATGTCACAGGTCGCGTACCGTCCCACCTACCATATAAAAGCATTGTGGAACTGGAACTTCAGAAGATATATAGAATCTCAAGAATGAGGATGGTCAACACCAAGCACGGGAGACAAGTGATTGCCGATATAGGCTTGGATTTCAGTGTCTTCATGCCCCTAAGGGTTAGTTTCTTTCTGAACTATAATAGCGAAGTGTTCAACGAAATAGCAGAACTTTGTGAAAAAAAGAGTGTAGGGCTGCGATATTTGGGCTCCGTATATAATCGTGTTGTATTCATCGATCTAAATTGTACATGAAACCTAGCTTTAAGAAATATGTAACTCTATGCATAATAAAATAAAAAAAGCGGTGCACTATGGCGACAGCTCACACGCACACCCTCTCACTCTCACACCCACAACCTTCAACACATACTCTGTGCTGAAGGTTGTGGGTGTGAGAGTGGGACTGCTGCGCATCCTATCCCCACTCTTACCCCCATCACCTCGAACTACGCTCTCAACGCGGGGCTCGAGGAGGGGCTCGGGGTATAGGAGTGGCGGTCGCCATAGCGCACCGCATACTACTCTTTTCGAACTCCTTACGCCGCGCTGCTTCAGCCGCTTCGGACATCGTTCCGACTTTGTTTTTCTTTTTTTCTGTAACGTTTGGGACGCGGTAATTTTTGGTCGCATCCCAGATCCTCGTAAACTACGAGTTTTGGGCGAGCACACGGGGCCTATCTCGTCGCTGAGAGTCTCAGGCGATCTCAAGGGCAATAATTATTGTAGAAGCACGGTATTAATTCCCCAGGATTGATTTTTATTATTTTTCGGGACCATCTGGAGCTGAGCTGACCATCGCTACGGACCGTCGACGGCATGGCTTTAACCCTTTTACCCGCTTGCACGTCTTGGCTTTCTATCCGCTTGCTGCACCGTCTTGGGCGCTGGATTTCGAGATGCCAAGCTTCGACGCGCGACACATCTAGCTGATAAGCAGCGAATTCGAATATAGGTCGCGCGCGTCAGATTAGTTACGCGAGGTAGGCATTGTCGGGAGAGGCGCCAGGTACCGGACACTGGCCGAAAATCAGGAAAGGTGGGGAGCGAGAGAGAACGCGAGCGAGGCGGTGAGGACGGCTCCGAAAATTAGGTCGGGACTCTCTTCTGTGAAGCGACGACGAAAGGACGTGCGTGCTCGCCGTATAATTGTTCAATTGTGTCGAGCTCTGGATATCTTTTACGCTCGGGAACGAAACGAGGCTTGACCGATCCGTTCGAGACGGGGAAAATATTCAGCCGGATGCGTTGGAAGGACGGAGGAATTTGTACCGGCAAGGATTTCTTTCTCGCTATCATCTGTTCTCGCGGTAAGCCTTCTGAATTTCGGGGAAAATTGTCGGACACGCGGTTTACCGTCGGTTTTGCGCACAAGATTATCGAGCGTGCCCGCGACTCGATCGCGGCGTGGAATTCCATCTCAGGCAAACTCTACCTTATGTTTCCATCGATCATTTTTCATGTTTTCTTATTTCTTGGGGAATTATCTGTCTTCTTTTCTTTCTTTTCGTGTATTTCAGGGATCATAAGTGCCGGGAATTGGACGGCCTCTCGTCGCACCGGTACCGTAACATCGGGGAGATCGCCTGCGCGAGATTTGTGTAGAGCGGAAGAGTGTGTGTGTGTCGCGGCGTGCGGGTTTCGAGCTCGCGCGGGTAATTAAACGTAGGCTTTCCTTCGCGGCTGAGGACGTCGAAAAAGCATCGCGATAAAAACAGACACGAGTCTCGAAGCCGCCGCTGTCATTGGTCCTTTGTTTTTTTCCGGTGGTTTGTCGTTGTCGATTTTGTTTTCCCGCGTTTGTGATATACCGCTACGGAATCGTCCGCGAGACGCAGCCTGCACGCCGGAATTGTGTGTGTACGTGGGTGTGGGGCGGAACATCGCCCTTCGTGCGACGATGACGAGCATTCGGCGGTACAGTCCCGCCTTTAATCGAGCGTTAGTAGGGAAGTCAGGCCTGGCCCGCTAATATCTTTCTTCCTGTTTTTTTTATTCGCATTGTTTTTTCGCTTATTATTGATTTGTTATTTGTTCGAAGTAACGCTATTGTTCTATTTTCCTTTTATTATCTTATCAGTTTTTCGGGCCAGGGGTTTTTTTGTGACGCGTAGAAATTCAAACCGGTGAATTGAGTAGCTGGGGCGAATTTAGCAGGGACAATTGTGTACGCCGTTCATTTTGTGTTGGATTATAATAAATCGAGAGGCTTCGGCCGGATCTTTTTTCCCGTTTACTTGCTGTGTATCGTTTTGTGTGGGATTGAGCGAATTTTCACCGCCCTCACCCCTCTACCCTTGCCTAGCTGCAGCTGCAGGAGCAGTGAGAGCGCGTGCCTTTAATTAACATCGGTACCGACGATCGATCGGTCGTCGATTAAACCGATAATCGGCTGGCGCCCACTTAAACTAAATAAAACGGTCTAGAGGCACGCCGTTGGTGGCCAAAAATCCATCTTTGGAAGTTCGGGAAAAGTTGGCGGTCACAAGTGGCGCCCAAGGCGGGGCCCGAGGTGAAAATTTCGCGTTAGTTTTTCTCGTTTAACTTGTTAATTCGTTAGGTCTATCGATTATTTGTATTCGCTAGCGTATTTTTGTGTGTTAATTTATTTATTTATTTGATTTGAGTGACTTTTAATTTGAATTATCTATTTTATTTTATTTTTCCTTACTTTTTTAAATTTAATTTATTTATTTTATTTTCTTCGAGCTTTTATATTTGATTTGCTGTCTGCGATTGGCTTTAGATTTATTTATTGGTATGTTAATTTGCGTCTTATTATTTATTGATCTTGCGAATTGTTGAGTAGTTTGTCGATTGAGGATTTTGCGCTCCGGTACCGTTTGCCGTGAGGTGTTAGGCCGTGCGTGGAACTTTTGGCACGGACTGTACCGCTTCGCGTCTTCGCTCGCCGGGCGAGTGTTTAAATTTTTTCGGGGGTTTGGGCTGATCGGTTGTTCGGCTGGGGCTCGAATTGGAGATTTTGGTCGAGTTCCAGCATAGTACCGAATTAGCATTGTCGCCAAATATTCGCGAGAATATTTCAGAGGAATAATTCGGGTGGTCAAGGCCGCGGGTATTCGGATCAGCGGACTTGGCGCTCGAAGGCCTACGCGGTTCGCGCGCGACGGGTCGGACGCGTTGACTGCTTCATAGGGGTTTTTTTTTATTGGCTATTGTTTTTTTTTTTTGCTTCCTTGATTTTTGTTCAATTTTATTTCTTTACCTTTATTTTCGACTTCTCGTTTGTTTCTTTTTATTATTCCTGATTTTCTGCTTAATTTTAGTTTTATTATTTCCGATTTGCCCTTTAATCTAATTTTTCTATTATTTTTGTTTTTCTCTCTAATTTCCACTTTTTAATTTTTTTCGACTTTACGTGTATTATAGTTTACTTTATTTTTCGATTTTCCCCTTGATTTTATTCTTTTGACTATTTTTGATTTTCCGTTCAACGTTCTTTTCTTATTATTTTCTGGGTTTCTCTCTACTTTCATTTTGCCCCCTATTGTTCGGTCGGCGTTAGACCGCGAGTCGATGCGTGCCCCGGTGGGCTAATTGATTTGATTTCGTCGGATCCATTCCGATTTGGAGTTTGGTGTACCGCGGGGTTCGCTACTGCCGTGTTCACCCCAGCCGAGCGGCTCTGCGGCTTCCGATAGTATTTAAGGCAGTAGTCTGCTTTACAGGCTTCAAAAAATCGATTTTTCGTTTTTGTCTTAAATCTATTCCAAAACTATCCAAGAATATGTGTTCAAAATTTTAGAGGCCAATTTGACATATTTTCGAAGCTAGATCAGTTTTAGTGGCCGAGCGTCGAGCAGGTGCGAATGCTCGGGCAGACCCGAGCGCGCGCGCTCCACCCCTTCGTGTATTCTATTGTTTGACTATACTCGTATATACCTGAAAGCATTGAACGGTCCTTTGAAATATTATTTGGAGGTTCTAGAAGGTCTGTGTTGAGTAGTTGTTGGGATAACGGTATACAATATAACGGTAAACTATAGCTCTCGGAATCGGCTTCTACACTGCTATTTGTAGCGTCAGCTTTCAGTTTCATTTTTGATTTTGCCGAGCGCACATCGAAATGTCAAGCTACCCGAAAGGTGATCGATGTAAAAGACAGCGTGCTGCGGAACCGCGAAAGCGAAAATTTCACGGCAATCGTTTTACCAGTGTATCATCGGACGACGGAGACTTACACACGAGTCGCAGTGAGCAAAAGTTGAAGGCAGCAAGCAGCGATGATATCATTATTCATTCATCGCACTGCTACCGCATTATTGAATTCATATCGGTGTTTCTCGCTCTTTCGGAAATCGCAATTTGCAGATCATGCAAACAAAAATTAACGTTTGCAGAAAGCGGTCATCGAGGCCTAGGATTTAAAATTGTTGTTCAGTGTAGGTGTGGTCGACGCGAAATCCAGTCAGGACCATTTATAAATACCGGCTACGAAATCAACAGACGGATTGTTTTTGTTATGAGGCTTCTTGGTATCGGACGAGAAGGGATAAACGTATTCTGCGGCCTTATGGATATTTCTGCAGGTTTTGCAAAATCTACTTATCAACAAATCGTTGAGCATTTGTACGCAGCGTCGAAGACACTGTTCGAGAGTACCTGCGAAAAAGCCGTCACGGAAGAGAAAGAAAAAAACGTTGAACATGGAAGACCTGCGAATCATTTGAAGGTTTCGGGCGATGGATCGTGGAAAAAGCGCGGTTATACTTCTTTGTACGGTGTAATAACGCTCATCGGATACTACAGTGGCAAAGTAATCGATCTGATTGTAAAAAGTGGTTATTGTCATTCGTGTACCATACATAAAAATAGTTTGGATGAAGATGCATTTGAGGAGTGGTATGAGGATCATAAAGACTCATGCTCCTCAAATCATACAGGTTCGTCTGGGAAGATGGAGGTAGATTCCATAACAGAGATGTTTTCGAGATCCGTCGAGAAATTCGGAGTTATGTACAGTAATTATATCGGCGATGGCGACTCCAAAACTTTTACTGGAATCTTAAATAGCAATCCTTACGGGGACGAGTGCACAGTGACGAAAAATGAGTGTGTTGGACACGTGCAAAAGCGTATGGGTACTCGTTTACGGAATAAAAGAAAAACCGAGAAACTTGGAGGAAAGAACGGGCTAACGGAGAGTCTCATCAAGAAATTGACGATTTACTACGGTCTGGCAATTCGTCGAAACGTGAACTCAGTTGAAGGTATGAAGAGAGCTATTATGGCAACATTAGACCATTATTGTTCCACCGATAAAAATCCTCGGCATAAAAATTGTCCAGAAGGCCCGGAGAGTTGGTGCGAATGGCGCAAGGCTAAAGCGGCGAATAATCTGGCATCTTTCAAACACCCGGCAAGATTAATTAATGATAATGTAGAGAAGCACATTCGTCCAATTTACGATGATCTTTCAAATGACGATTTATTGACGCGGTGCTTAGGCGGACACACTCAAAATTCGAACGAATCGTTCAATTCGATTGTGTGGCGCCGAAACACGTAAATTCCGGCTATAAAATCGTCGAAATAGCAGCAAATATGGCTACAGGCATTTTCAACGAAGGTTATTCAGCTGTGCTTTCTACCATGCAGCTCCTCGATACTGTCATCGGGCAGCAATGCAAAAATTTTGCTGACACCGTCGATGCTGAGCGCATAACGCGGGAGAACCGGCGCGCATCACTTTCCAGCAAGGAGGCTCGTACAGCTCGAAGATCGGAAAGCCTCCGCCAAAACGAGTTTTTTGAAGAAGAGGAAGGATTATTGTATGGCCCGGGGATAGCCGATTAACATCTAATTAGTGTAAGTATCCAAAAACTTACATTTTTTTGGACCGAAAACTTTACAGCCCGTTTTCTCGAGTTTTCATTTTCACAAGTTTTGGAAAACGGTGCCGGCGATAGTAAAAACAATATATGTCCGATCGAAAAAAACCAAAGTGATCTAGCTTCAGTATTGAATTATCTTCTATTTGAACTAAAAAAGTTGGACAAAAGTACTATTTAAATTACTTGTTTTGCAACTTAAAGTGAATTTTTTTTTTCAAAAAAGTGAATTTTTTTTTCAAACTTCGAAAAAATTTGGAATTTCGTCATTTCTTCGGTATTTTTTTAGTTCATATAGAAAAGGAACTTATAAAAACTAAAAAAAAATTTGGTTCCACTGTTTCAGATGCATCGCACGACCTCCATCACCGGCACCGATTTACGAGTGCACACTCCAGGCGCCCCAGAAAAATCGTTACAACTTTGGCAAATTTCAATAATTTGTAATAATAAAAATTGTTTTTTAAAGCTTGAATATAATATACTATCGTCTCAAAATTTCGTTTACCGCAATCATTTCCTTCCCTTTCAAAAAAATTGTTGAAAAAACGCTTTTTTTCGGCTCCTAAAGCAGACTACTGCCTTAAGGCTTGTTTGCGACATTGTGATGCAGTGCCTATGATTATTGCGGTTTTATTTTTTTTTTTTGTGATTTATTTGTTTGTTAAGGATTATTGTTTTTTCATACAGTTTTGTGTGAAATTTGCCTGTTTCGTCCGGTACTCGAGTTTTTTTCCCGTGGCGCGGATTCGCTATCTGGGGAAACTTCGGGATTTCCGGCGGGTTTCCGTCTCTGTTTCTGGTGCGCTGACACTTCCCACTCGGACAATCACCGGTAGGTGGTAAGCTTAAGCCGTGACCTCGGTGTTTGCGTGGCGATTGGACGGTCAGCGTAGTATCTTATCTTGGATAAAGTTTAATTTTAGTCTTTTTACTGATTGACCTCATAATTATGGGTGTCTAAATTATTTGTCATTTTAATTATAATTATTCTGACCGACATTTTTCTTATTTAGCGATATTTTTATTCATTGACCATTTTTGATATTTTATTTACTTTTAGTTTGTGTATTTTTATCGAGTATTTTGACTAGTTTTATTCATTGATTATTATTGCTATTCTTATTTAGTGACTAATTATTGACTTTCTGATTTATTGATCTTTTTATCCATTGACGATTTTCTGATATTTTTCTTTTAGGTAATTTTTTATTTTCTGACCACTTCTTTACTGTTTATTTACGGGTTTTATTGATTGATTTACTTTATTTGATCTATTCTCTTTTGTATTTTGTAACTGTCTGGCTATCCCCGAGCACCCGATGCGTAGTCAAATCCGCGGCTATCAACACCAAATAAGAGAGCGCGAGGTGTAAGTGGCGCCATCGGTCAGGATCGAGCGGCGGCTAGATCGATATCAAACCGAGCGCAAGCGCAGACGGGAGATCGGAAGCACCGCGGCGCTGCCGAGCGGGCTTGCGGCGAAAGCACGCTCAAGGTCGAAGAAAGGCGAAAGCGAGGCAAAATCGGCCTCGCCGATTGGACAGAAATGACGACACGACGAGTTGCACACGGCACCGACCGAGCACATCATTAGCTCGGCGGGTAACACCGGATGATCGTCACGATAATACCGACCCGGGATTGGAGGGCAAAGGAAGAGCAAGGCTTGCAGCCAATAGGAAATTTAATCATCAAGCGGCCGCACGCAGACGCGAGTCCGCCAGAAATCTGCCAAACCGACGGAGTGGGAGTCCAAAATCGGGGTATAAAAGACGGCGATTTCGGCAGTCGAGAATCAGTTCTTCGATCAGCAGTTCAACGATCTACCTTACCAGCGGACAACCCTCAAGGACTAACAGTGAAAAGTAAAAAGTGAGTACAAGTGAAATAAAAGTGAAATAGTGCCGAATTGAACTTATAAATTTTCGAGGCAAGTGACTTATAAATTTCGTGCGAATTTCGGACCTATTATAAAATCTGTGCCGATTCGGACTTATAAAATTTGTGTCGATTCGGACTTGTAAAAATTGTGCCGGTTCGGACTTATAAAATTTGTGCCGTTTCGGGCTTATAAAATCTGTGCCGATTCGGACTTATAAAATTTGGACAATAGTAAATAAAACGAATTGCGTCAAAGAATCGAAAGAATTGTAACATATGAAAGCTTGTCATTTTATAAATAAAAATTATTATTATCTCACTTGAAAAACGTCTCTGACACACCAACCCATAATTCCTAGACGCTCGAGTCAACGAATCCTTCCGTTTGAGTGCCCGTTCCTCTTAAGGAGGTGCGCAAATACGGAGAAATGATTGTAAAAGGCATTTGCTCCTGTTACAATTTATTGGCGATATCGTTCAATTGA
Organism: Exephanes ischioxanthus; assembly: GCA_958510785.1. Taxonomy (NCBI): domain Eukaryota; kingdom Metazoa; phylum Arthropoda; class Insecta; order Hymenoptera; family Ichneumonidae; genus Exephanes; species Exephanes ischioxanthus. The sequence continues at coordinate 15,694,373 of OY294016.1, read as the reverse complement.
TTTCTCTTCGATGCTGCGCTGATACGCTATTTTTCTATCGCGGCTAATAATTGAACGCTTTGTTTTTTTATTTATTTTATTTACGGCCTGGGTCTTGCCTTTTGTTTTTTTTTTGCCTTATTTTATTTTGCACATACGCTTCGTGGCTTTCTCTCACGCTCGCTTTCGCTTTTGCCACGCTCAAATTCCCGACGACATGGAGTCGTATCGACATGGAGCTCGGCTGCTGAGAGAATTGGAGCGACTTTCGGACGATCAGCTGCGCTTTGAACTCGAAGTTAGAGGACTGTACATGGAAAGGACGCGACAGGTGTTAGTCGCGCGGGTATACGAGGCTATGTTTCCTATCGCCCACATGGATGTCAACCAAACAATGTTCGGCAATGGACGCTCGCATGGGACGTCGGGAATCGGAACCGGAAGTGCGAGTGTAGCGATCCCGATCTCCCCGGAACGCGAGCGGCCTTGGGAGCCGGGAGCTGCTCGTCCCGGGGTTGCTCACAGCCTCGAATTGGGATCCTTGCGGGGCCGCACGGAGGATGGCTCCGCGAGCGGACGTCCGCAAGTAATACCTGCGCCCTGCTGCCGCCCGTCACAGGTGAACCCGATAGACGACCGTGGGGGTGAAGCTTTCTCGAATCATCGCACCGGTATAGATGCGGCGAACCATCGCGCTTCGAGCCACGGGATGAACGGACGGCCTCGGATCGATGATATGGAGGCACCGCGTCGCTTTGAGAATTTTAATCGTTCGGTACCGGGTTATACGACAGGCCGGCCGCCTGTTGATGTCGCGCATTTCAATCTGACGGTACCGGTATTCGCGCGACCTACGGGGCGATTCGATAATCCGGACCCGCCTGAACCGATGTATCCTGTGAGCTATCAATGGCCCAGCCCGGGACCGGAAGTACAACCATTTCGGCCTCCGCAATTTACCAGCGGCGATCCGCGCTTCCCCGAAGGTGCTCGCCCGGATCATGTACCGTCGGGAGGGCGGACGGTGAGTTTCGCAGCCGAATCAAGGATACCACACTGATCTTCACTAATCCCGCGGGAGGCCTCGGGCGACGGAAGACACGATCGTCATGACCCAAGGGGAAATCCTTCGGAGTACGACCGCGACATCCACGACTCGCGGTACGGTAAGACGGGGGGCGGTCGCGAGTTCGACGAATCTCGATCGGTTCCATCGGGTTATGGCCGCTTTTCCGCCGATTCGCGATCGGGATCCGCGGGTTGTGGCCGCGGCAGTCAGGATTCGTTGAATACCAGAATGAACGCTTATAACACCATGCGAAAATGGGACTTGAAATTTTCGGGAGCGCGCGGCGAAGACGTCGAGGAATTTCTGTCTCGTATCGACGAAGGGCGTCGACTGGTACCGGTCTCCGATGCCTCCGATGCCGATTTATTGAGTTGTATTCCCTTCTTTTTGTCGGGAATCGCACGGATCTGGTTTCTAAGCGGAAGGATGCGTTACCCCACCTGGTCGGATTGTGAGGCGGCATTTCGCACGAGGTTCTGCGACCCGACTCTGCAGTTTTCACTACGCGAGGAGATACTGCGACGCACCCAGGGCGCTGAAGACCCTGTATCCGATTTTCTCACGTGCCCGAGGGCGATGTTCGAACGTGTGGTACTGCCGATGCGAGAGTCGGAGCAACTCGACTATGCCCATCGCAATATGTTGCCCCGGCTGCAGATTGCCATAATGCGAGCGGATGTGTCCACCTTCGAGTCGCTGGAGATGATACTATCATGCTCCTCCCACGCCGGAGAGCTCTCTGTATCCGGACCTGGCCTACCATCCACCGGTACAGAAGCCCAGACCGAGAGCGGTGGGCTTTACTATTGCCGACGCGGATTCAGGGACGTCGAGGCCCTGAATCCGCGGGCCCTGAATCCTGCTCACACTCATGCCTTCGCCATGAGTGTGAGCAGCCCGCGCGCGAGGACAACTATTCCCGCGTTCCGAGCTCGCACCCCTGCTATTACGTGCAGCCCGCCGCGGGTACCAGAGTCAACGCGGTACCGACGACTCCCTCGAGATCTGCATTGGCCACGAGACCGGCCACCCCCGCACGAGCCCGCACTCCGACGAGAGCTCAGGAGGCTACCCACTCTGCAGCCCAGTCACCTGGGAAAACCGCGTCGACGTCGGTCACGGCTCTGCCGTTTACACCCGCACCTGGAGCGGCGAATGAACTTTCGGATGCGCAGACGGCGCGACCACCGATTATTTGCTTTAATTGCAGCCAGCAAGGACATTTGTCGCGAGGATGTACGGCCCCGAGGCGTGTTCGCTGTTCTAACTGCGGCAAGGAAGGAGAAACGACATGAACTCCCAACGACTGTAAGGGAAACGCGAACGGGAATCGTCAATAAAGATTTATATATTATTCGTGGTCCGGAGACAGTTACGGAAACTAGGTTTGTGCCCACAGAGAACCTTTGTGCCCACAAGGCTCTGAGTGCTCTGCGGCATGCTTAATGGTTCTACGGCAATAAAAAGGGGTGCGACGAGAGGTACCGCGGTCTGACTAAGTACTTACTAAGTGCGTACGATGCGTCAGGTCTCTCCGCAGCGCTTTGCACGAATTTATATTTTAAAAGATTATTTATTATTATCAATCGATTCTTAATATTGGGAGTTACATGAGATGTAACCCCGCCGTGTTTTGGAATATAGTTCGCCGACCGTCCCCCTTCCCCCCCCCCCCCCCCCCCCGTTCCTGAGTTAGCCAAGAGCCGAGCGACGTTGAGCAAGCGCTACCGAGTCGACGAGGCCCCGCCCGGGGTGACCAATTCAAGGAGCCGTACCGTCACGATCGAAGGAGGGAAGGACGTTCTTTTTTGGAGGTATGGTACGGGGGAAGGACGGGGTATGATATCATCCCTTTGGTTTCACCGAACGTCGTCTGGAGATCGTGGATGCCCGTCCGACCTATTCGCCACGGCAGAGTCTTCCGATCGGCTTTCTCCCCTCGATCAAAGCTACGGGGAGTAGAATAGGCCGGTCTCGAACGAATGGAATGAAGCACCTCTGCCTGAGCGGTGACGATCAGGGAAACGGGATAGAAGTCGACGTCGAGGAGCAAGAGAGACGGAACAACAACACGGTAACCGCTTGCTCTGTCCAGTGCTCGAGGCATAGTCACGTGCTCCCGAAACCCGAGGTGACGAGAGGAGAGGAACCGAGGTGCGAGTCCGATCTCGTTACTTCAGCGCAACCCATCGTAGCGACAGCGTGTCGTATTATTGCCCTCCCACGAGTAATTATTTTGTATAGTGAATTGCGTGATTAGTGTAATATAGAGTGAGTGAGACAACCCCAAAGCCCTCCCCTACCCTTTTGAAAACCCTTGACGCATTCCCGCGTTTCCCAAAGCCCGAATATTAAATATTTGTCCCCGAGCCTTCTCGTTATTGAGCCACGTGCGCGGTGAGACGCGTTGTTACGACTTTGGCTCCTACGCTTGCATTATATCGAGTCTGAGCCTCCCCGATAGTATTTCCCTCCCTATCCAAAGAAATTACCAATTACCCAAAGTCTTATTCCCCAATTGTTTTGGACCTTCCCCCCCCCCTTTTTGTCCTGTGTGTGCGAAAGTGAGACACGCGAACCGGTGCTCGTGCAATATCGAAAGCGCGTTTCCGCGGTACGACGCCGGCGAGAGAGTCGAGCAGAACACGTAAGTTTTTCGTTCGTATTCTATTGGTCCTCTTTTTATTATATTCAGTCACGAGTGTCACAGCAGTGCCCCGCGAATTACCGAGACTCCCTCGTCCGAACCTGGACAAGCTCTCCCAGAGCAGGTAATAATTAAGAGCCGTCGAGGTCGATAAGAACCCTTTTACAACCCTGAGATTAAGGGTTGTAAAAGGCGCCCATTAAAATAAATTCGGATTTTCATTCGCCTGATTCAATGAAGATTTCATTTTGTTTAATTTGGCGAGTCATGATTTCATTTCGAGTTCCCTCTTCCCTTTTCCCTTCCCAGAGCGAAATAAAACCATTACAAGCTTCAAGAGCGCGAGCAAACCCTTGTGGCTCGGGTTAGTGAGGTTTTGCCGGTACCGTTACTCCTGGGTTTAGATTCACTCGCACGTTTGCAAATTGTTGTAGACCACGTTCGCCGCGTATGGTATTTCAGCGGTGAGAGTAAAGATCAGTTTCATTTCGCGACTGTAGACGGTCCCGATCGCGTTGATTTTTGCGCTCCTATCTCGGATTTGACGGCGGACGATGCGAAGAGGCTCGAGAGCTTTCTTCAGGAACATATCCCACGGCTTCGAAAAGCGCCTGGGGTGACCACGCTCATCGAACATCGACGGAGGTGGGGAATAATGTTCCCATTAAACAGCGTTATTATCCGGTCACGCCGGTTATTATGCGAGCCATGTACGATGAGGTGGATCGAATGCTGGCCGCTGGCGTGATCGAGCCTTCACAGAGTGATTGGAGCAGCCCCGTTCTCATGGTGAAACAGGGAGAAAAATACCGATTCTGCCTAGACCTCCGGAAGGTAAACGATGCAACGAAGAAAGATGCATATCCTTTGCCCCGGATGAACTATATTCTCGACCGGCTACGCACAGCGCGATATATTTCGACGATTGACTTGAGTAAGGCCTTCCACCAAATTTCGCTGGCCGAAGACTCGCTAGAAATCACTGCTTTTACGGTACCCGGAAAGGGACTGCTTAAGTTCAGACGCATGCCGTTCGGGCTCACGAATGCGCCGGCGACATTTCAGCGATTGGATATGGAGCCGCACGCGTTTGCCTACCTGAACGATGTCATCGTGATCTCGGAGACCTTCGCTGACCATCTGAAAATTTTGGCAGACGTTTTCGATCGCATCCTGTCAGCGGGATTGTTAATTAACCCGGAGAAATGCGATTTCTGCTGTCGCGAGGTTAAATATCTGGGCTTCGTGGTCAACCGCGAGGGATTGCGAGTCGATGCCGAGAAGACTGTTGCGATAAAGGAATACCCCGCGCCAAAGAACGTCTCGCAGATTAGACGATTTTTGGGGATGACGTCCTGGTACCGACGATTTATACCGCATTTCGCGACCGTCACGGATCCGCTGACACGATTGACCCGGAAGGGACAGGCGTGGGATTGGGGTGAGGAGCAGCAGACAGGCTTCGATGCTCTGAAGGGGGCGTTGACCTCTCCTCCGACCTTAGTAGATATACACAGCGGATTCTAAGCCTAGGGATCTACCCCGACATTTACCGACACTTTTTAGCCTAGACTCGAACCACTTAGCTCAGACTCGAACCACTTGGTGGCGGGTGGCGGGCGGGTGTCTGTGGGCGGCGGTGGGTGGGTGCGTGCTGCGTGTGGGTGGTGGGTGGTGGGTGGGTTGATTTTTTTTTTTTTTTGCAAGAATCGGCGAGCGATATGCGGTGGGTGGTGAAGAGGTGGGTCGGGTGGATGGGTGGGCGGGTGGTAGAAAATTTATTTTTCATGTGAATCGGTGAACGACATGCAGTGAGTGGTGGTGGGTGGTGGGTGGTTGGGTGGTTGAAATTTAATTTTTTTATTTTGCGTGAATCGATGAGCGGCATGCGGTGGGTGATGAGGAGGTGGGCGGTGGGAGGTGGGTGGTTGGACGGTTGAATGTTTATCTTTTTTCTCTGAATGTATCGCTGGGTGACCCTCCAAGAGCTGTCAATTATTACCTATAATATAAACATTAATAAATGAACACACCCGAGTTGAACTCAAATTTTCATCAAGCGGTTGTTTAGGCTATAATATATACAAACACTTCAAATATCTTAGACCACTTGTCACTCTTGAAATTTATTACTGCGATAAACATGTATAAACAAATATTGAATAGAACAGTTATACCCAATGAATGGATAATGAGTCAGGCCCTTGTTCGTCGTGAGACGTGGAGCTCATTTCTTAAATCGATACACTCATCGATGAGTCAGACCCTTGTCCTCACAATTTCTCATAGGGGGAGGGTTTAAGTAAACAAACATCGTCGCACCGAATATTCAACGCTTTATATCGTGGTGAGTTTATAATATTGAGTGTATAAGACTCGAGAGTCGTGAGACGTGGAGCTCATTTCTTAACTCAAAGGCAAGATGAATTCAATCGATGGTGTACTCGCGGTTCATAATATTAAAAATCCGTGGGAATTAACGAAGGCTGAGCTGAAAAATATCACGAAACCTCAGCTTTTGCGGCATTGGAGTAAGCAAATTCATCATCTATGGGATCGGCTGCCCGCACATCTCCATGCGGATGTTGAACTGGCATCGTACTTGCCCTGTATGGAGCATTGGAATACGCCTGATATGCGAACGCATATCGATGGACCAGCACCTCGTCGTCGAGAATGTGAGAAGTGTATACGGAAAGCTGCGATGAATGCAAAGATAATAAGAGGCTGTCAAAGTGTTGATGACGAAAAAATAACAAAGTTTGTTAAAGAATAAAAGGCGGAACTTATTGATGAGGCTGTCGGGATTTTGGGGAGGGGTTAAACCCGAAAATTGATGGAGGATTATAGGAGGGGTTCAAGCCTGAAAAAATCGGATGCTGCAAGTTTTACTCAGACCAAACCAGAACGTAATGCAGGTCAGACGTGTGGAGCTCAAAGAATGTATCCGACTGCTTTTTGAACACATCGAAGAAGATAAAAGTTTGATTCGTACAAGAGAAGACCTGCATCTCTTCGCGCAAGAAATTTCAAGGCTTCGCATATCACCGAGGGTCCACGTATCAACGGAAAATGGATTTCTCTGCAATCAACGCGGTGGGCAAGATCGCGGAATTCCTTCCAACGAAGAAGCTGAAAGACTGGGAGGTGCAGCTGGACCATCCAATCACTCACATCAAATTCGTCGAAACGAAATACGGCAAGAGAATCGTCGTCGAGGTGGGCAACGAATTCGCCACATTCCTTCCTGCCAGACTTGTGAAAGCTCTCGACGAGGATAAAGAACAATTTCAAAAAATTGTGAAAGCTGCACAGGCTGGAGAACTGTATATGAACTATTACGGTGGAAGATATAATAGTGTCGAATTCAAAAGCCTGTGAACCGATGATGAGGATGTACAGGACCATGTAGCAGCAACAGCAGCAGGCAGCCGTATGAGATTCATGCAGACGATCCGAGCATTGAATTGGCAGCAGCAGCATCGAATTCTTCAAGCTGCTAGATTTGTGACAATTTTCGACAGTGATGATGACGATGAACTGTTTCACAACGTGTGTGCGTGCGTTGAAACGAACAATCTTTGATCTCGAGTTGGGGGCTCCGTTATATATATACTATAACCATATATATATATATAAATATGTATTGATTTGCTCAATTTTTAATACTGTAACAAAAATTTTGGGTGTGGGTGGGAAAATAAAATATATTTTATATATTGTATATATCGTGTTTATTCATTTCTTGGGAAACCTCCTCCGTCTTACATGAAGTTTGAGCTGATTTAAGTCAATTCTTCAAGGATTTCACGTTCGCTTCGGCACAATTATATTTCAAGATATTGGGGTGATGGGGGCATCCGTTGGTCGATAGGATAGTCGGTAATTTTCGCAGCGATGGACAGTCCAACGATTCCATGTCAACGATGGATGATGGTGATTTTTCGATGAAGCTTGCTATCCATCTCTTCTTCTCCAGACCTTTCACGACAATGGTTCTCGCATGTTGTAAAATGGATCGAACTGTCTTTGCTGCTGCTTGGTAGGATACATCGCCGGAGGTCCAGGATATTCCATGATAATTGCGTTGAAGCCAAGAATTCATGGCCTTATATTTTGCTGGTAAGGCTGACCACGCACAGGGCGGTTTGAGGAGAAGTGTCAGAGGTTCGGCTGCTTCGTCACCTTTAACTTCAATGACGGGAAATTCTTTCGGAACAAACTCATCGAAAGGTTTCTTGAAGCCCTGAACGTCAACGATGTAATCCATCTTGAATGTCACTAACTCGATTCACGATCGAGGGTCGGCTTTTATACTAATTTTTTCACCCCACCACTAATTGGATTATATTCAACTATTCGATCATGTATGATTAGGCAATATGCAGATGTTTCAGCGGGGAAATTATTTTTTGCTTCAAACTCCAGGCGAATGTCAACGGGGCCAGATTTAAGAGATTCGTTCTGTTTTGAACAATCGATTACGATTAGCGGAGCATCATTTTTAAAATCACTTTTGTTCAGCAACGGTTCGGCATCTTTACTGTAATAGCTAGATTGGAAATTCGTATACATTTCATACAGCAAAGCGTACTGATTTTGACCAATATTCAGATTCAAGTTTCCATATGGATAACATTGTGAATTCAAGTACAATTTCATATCGCTAATGTTACAATGATCGAAATGGTTGAATTGTTTCCACATTTTATTTTTTAATGTGCGATTAAATCGTTCACAAATTGAAGCTTTTAAATTGCTAAATGTAGAATATAAATGAATATTGTATTTCTTCATGAGAGATTGGAAATTCGAATTGTAAAACTCTCCGCCATTATCCACATGTAATTTCGATGGAACGCGACCTTGAATAAGTACCGATTTCATTGCGTCAGTGGTATCTTTACCTGTCTTACTCTTCATTGGTACAGCCCAAGCAAATTTTGAGAATATATCAATTATGGTGAGTAGATACTTGTCATTATTATTTTTACTTGCGTAAGCTGACATATCAACAAGATCAGCTTGCCAAGTTTCATCGAGACCACGAATATCGACATGACGACGAGGATAATTACATCGAGCTGATTTATGCAGTTCCTCTACGAGCGCTTTCTTGTGCACGCTCATTTTTTAAAACGTTTAGTCTAGAATCCAAATCGGAAATGGCATTAGAATTTCGAGTTGCCAAGTCTTGTACTGTTGTAAGATCGACGTTTAGAGTTTTAATAATATTCTGTATCGTCGCTTCAAGACCTTGAACCAATAGTAGACTACTATCATTCATTTCTTTTCGTAAAAGTTTGACGGTGTTATCTATTTTGCGGTGTACGATGTTTAACGTTGCGGCATCACTCTGCTGTTCCGGATTGGCAACGTTGCAGAGTCGTTTGTTCTCCAAATCGTAATGGCCGTCCGCAGTCAGCTTAAATCCGACACCTGGATTGCCTGGTGGACCACGATTTTTTACAACGGCACTCTTATCCAGCTGTCGTCCGAACACATCGACACTCATCTTGCGAATGATCGAAATCATGATAATCAATGGATTAATATATGATTTGAGCCTCTCGTAATTCCTCAATAATAGACGTAATTTCATTTCCGTGAGATGAGTTGCCGGCTGCTTGAGATGCTAGGAGCAGACGAAGGCGATTCACCAATTCATTGGGATCATCCCAGTAAACATAATCCATCTGAATATTTGTTTCTGCCACCTTGTACTTCGGCATACCTTTTCCAGTTCGCTTAGGATTGGGGATAAACGATTTTGGAATATAATAATCGAACTTGAAACTCTTACTCGTACGGATCGCTTCATCAGCTTTATAAAACTTTTTATGAGCATTTGTTTGAAGTACAATGGTTTTATAATTTTCCAAATCACTGTTGTTCATATTAGCCTCATCGGGCTCCTTTTTGAACAATAATTCGATGAGCCCGATAGTTTTATCATCGTCATCGTCATCGTCATCGTCATCGTCATCGTCATCGTCATCGTCATCGTCATCGTCATCGTCATCGTCATCGTCATCGTCATCGTCATCGTCATCGTCATCGTCATCGTCATCGTCATCGTCATCGTCATCGTCATCGTCATCGTCATCGTCATCGTCATCGTCATCGTCATCGTCATCGTCATCGTCATCGTCATCGTCATCGTCATCGTCATCGTCATCGTCATCGTCATCGTCATCGTCATCGTCATCGTCATCGTCATCGTCATCGTCATCGTCATCGTCATCGTCATCGTCATCGTCATCGTCATCGTCATCGTCATCGTCATCGTCATCGTCATCGTCATCGTCATCGTCATCGTCATCGTCATCGTCATCGTCATCGTCATCGTCATCGTCATCGTCATCGTCATCGTCATCGTCATCGTCATCGTCATCGTCATCGTCATCGTCATCGTCATCGTCATCGTCATCGTCATCGTCATCGTCATCGTCATCGTCATCGTCATCGTCATCGTCATCGTCATCGTCATCGTCATCGTCATCGTCATCGTCATCGTCATCGTCATCGTCATCGTCATCGTCATCGTCATCGTCATCGTCATCGTCATCGTCATCGTCATCGTCATCGTCATCGTCATCGTCATCGTCATCGTCATCGTCATCGTCATCGTCATCGTCATCGTCATCGTCATCGTCATCGTCATCGTCATCGTCATCGTCATCGTCATCGTCATCGTCATCGTCATCGTCATCGTCATCGTCATCGTCATCGTCATCGTCATCGTCATCGTCATCGTCATCGTCATCGTCATCGTCATCGTCATCGTCATCGTCATCGTCATCGTCATCGTCATCGTCATCGTCATCGTCATCGTCATCGTCATCGTCATCGTCATCGTCATCGTCATCGTCATCGTCATCGTCATCGTCATCGTCATCGTCATCGTCATCGTCATCGTCATCGTCATCGTCATCGTCATCGTCATCGTCATCGTCATCGTCATCGTCATCGTCATCGTCATCGTCATCGTCATCGTCATCGTCATCGTCATCGTCATCGTCATCGTCATCGTCATCGTCATCGTCATCGTCATCGTCATCGTCATCGTCATCGTCATCGTCATCGTCATCGTCATCGTCATCGTCATCGTCATCGTCATCGTCATCGTCATCGTCATCGTCATCGTCATCGTCATCGTCATCGTCATCGTCATCGTCATCGTCATCGTCATCGTCATCGTCATCGTCATCGTCATCGTCATCGTCATCGTCATCGTCATCGTCATCGTCATCGTCATCGTCATCGTCATCGTCATCGTCATCGTCATCGTCATCGTCATCGTCATCGTCATCGTCATCGTCATCGTCATCGTCATCGTCATCGTCATCGTCATCGTCATCGTCATCGTCATCGTCATCGTCATCGTCATCGTCATCGTCATCGTCATCGTCATCGTCATCGTCATCGTCATCGTCATCGTCATCGTCATCGTCATCGTCATCGTCATCGTCATCGTCATCGTCATCGTCATCGTCATCGTCATCGTCATCGTCATCGTCATCGTCATCGTCATCGTCATCGTCATCGTCATCGTCATCGTCATCGTCATCGTCATCGTCATCGTCATCGTCATCGTCATCGTCATCGTCATCGTCATCGTCATCGTCATCGTCATCGTCATCGTCATCGTCATCGTCATCGTCATCGTCATCGTCATCGTCATCGTCATCGTCATCGTCATCGTCATCGTCATCGTCATCGTCATCGTCATCGTCATCGTCATCGTCATCGTCATCGTCATCGTCATCGTCATCGTCATCGTCATCGTCATCGTCATCGTCATCGTCATCGTCATCGTCATCGTCATCGTCATCGTCATCGTCATCGTCATCGTCATCGTCATCGTCATCGTCATCGTCATCGTCATCGTCATCGTCATCGTCATCGTCATCGTCATCGTCATCGTCATCGTCATCGTCATCGTCATCGTCATCGTCATCGTCATCGTCATCGTCATCGTCATCGTCATCGTCATCGTCATCGTCATCGTCATCGTCATCGTCATCGTCATCGTCATCGTCATCGTCATCGTCATCGTCATCGTCATCGTCATCGTCATCGTCATCGTCATCGTCATCGTCATCGTCATCGTCATCGTCATCGTCATCGTCATCGTCATCGTCATCGTCATCGTCATCGTCATCGTCATCGTCATCGTCATCGTCATCGTCATCGTCATCGTCATCGTCATCGTCATCGTCATCGTCATCGTCATCGTCATCGTCATCGTCATCGTCATCGTCATCGTCATCGTCATCGTCATCGTCATCGTCATCGTCATCGTCATCGTCATCGTCATCGTCATCGTCATCGTCATCGTCATCGTCATCGTCATCGTCATCGTCATCGTCATCGTCATCGTCATCGTCATCGTCATCGTCATCGTCATCGTCATCGTCATCGTCATCGTCATCGTCATCGTCATCGTCATCGTCATCGTCATCGTCATCGTCATCGTCATCGTCATCGTCATCGTCATCGTCATCGTCATCGTCATCGTCATCGTCATCGTCATCGTCATCGTCATCGTCATCGTCATCGTCATCGTCATCGTCATCGTCATCGTCATCGTCATCGTCATCGTCATCGTCATCGTCATCGTCATCGTCATCGTCATCGTCATCGTCATCGTCATCGTCATCGTCATCGTCATCGTCATCGTCATCGTCATCGTCATCGTCATCGTCATCGTCATCGTCATCGTCATCGTCATCGTCATCGTCATCGTCATCGTCATCGTCATCGTCATCGTCATCGTCATCGTCATCGTCATCGTCATCGTCATCGTCATCGTCATCGTCATCGTCATCGTCATCGTCATCGTCATCGTCATCGTCATCGTCATCGTCATCGTCATCGTCATCGTCATCGTCATCGTCATCGTCATCGTCATCGTCATCGTCATCGTCATCGTCATCGTCATCGTCATCGTCATCGTCATCGTCATCGTCATCGTCATCGTCATCGTCATCGTCATCGTCATCGTCATCGTCATCGTCATCGTCATCGTCATCGTCATCGTCATCGTCATCGTCATCGTCATCGTCATCGTCATCGTCATCGTCATCGTCATCGTCATCGTCATCGTCATCGTCATCGTCATCGTCATCGTCATCGTCATCGTCATCGTCATCGTCATCGTCATCGTCATCGTCATCGTCATCGTCATCGTCATCGTCATCGTCATCGTCATCGTCATCGTCATCGTCATCGTCATCGTCATCGTCATCGTCATCGTCATCGTCATCGTCATCGTCATCGTCATCGTCATCGTCATCGTCATCGTCATCGTCATCGTCATCGTCATCGTCATCGTCATCGTCATCGTCATCGTCATCGTCATCGTCATCGTCATCGTCATCGTCATCGTCATCGTCATCGTCATCGTCATCGTCATCGTCATCGTCATCGTCATCGTCATCGTCATCGTCATCGTCATCGTCATCGTCATCGTCATCGTCATCGTCATCGTCATCGTCATCGTCATCGTCATCGTCATCGTCATCGTCATCGTCATCGTCATCGTCATCGTCATCGTCATCGTCATCGTCATCGTCATCGTCATCGTCATCGTCATCGTCATCGTCATCGTCATCGTCATCGTCATCGTCATCGTCATCGTCATCGTCATCGTCATCGTCATCGTCATCGTCATCGTCATCGTCATCGTCATCGTCATCGTCATCGTCATCGTCATCGTCATCGTCATCGTCATCGTCATCGTCATCGTCATCGTCATCGTCATCGTCATCGTCATCGTCATCGTCATCGTCATCGTCATCGTCATCGTCATCGTCATCGTCATCGTCATCGTCATCGTCATCGTCATCGTCATCGTCATCGTCATCGTCATCGTCATCGTCATCGTCATCGTCATCGTCATCGTCATCGTCATCGTCATCGTCATCGTCATCGTCATCGTCATCGTCATCGTCATCGTCATCGTCATCGTCATCGTCATCGTCATCGTCATCGTCATCGTCATCGTCATCGTCATCGTCATCGTCATCGTCATCGTCATCGTCATCGTCATCGTCATCGTCATCGTCATCGTCATCGTCATCGTCATCGTCATCGTCATCGTCATCGTCATCGTCATCGTCATCGTCATCGTCATCGTCATCGTCATCGTCATCGTCATCGTCATCGTCATCGTCATCGTCATCGTCATCGTCATCGTCATCGTCATCGTCATCGTCATCGTCATCGTCATCGTCATCGTCATCGTCATCGTCATCGTCATCGTCATCGTCATCGTCATCGTCATCGTCATCGTCATCGTCATCGTCATCGTCATCGTCATCGTCATCGTCATCGTCATCGTCATCGTCATCGTCATCGTCATCGTCATCGTCATCGTCATCGTCATCGTCATCGTCATCGTCATCGTCATCGTCATCGTCATCGTCATCGTCATCGTCATCGTCATCGTCATCGTCATCGTCATCGTCATCGTCATCGTCATCGTCATCGTCATCGTCATCGTCATCGTCATCGTCATCGTCATCGTCATCGTCATCGTCATCGTCATCGTCATCGTCATCGTCATCGTCATCGTCATCGTCATCGTCATCGTCATCGTCATCGTCATCGTCATCGTCATCGTCATCGTCATCGTCATCGTCATCGTCATCGTCATCGTCATCGTCATCGTCATCGTCATCGTCATCGTCATCGTCATCGTCATCGTCATCGTCATCGTCATCGTCATCGTCATCGTCATCGTCATCGTCATCGTCATCGTCATCGTCATCGTCATCGTCATCGTCATCGTCATCGTCATCGTCATCGTCATCGTCATCGTCATCGTCATCGTCATCGTCATCGTCATCGTCATCGTCATCGTCATCGTCATCGTCATCGTCATCGTCATCGTCATCGTCATCGTCATCGTCATCGTCATCGTCATCGTCATCGTCATCGTCATCGTCATCGTCATCGTCATCGTCATCGTCATCGTCATCGTCATCGTCATCGTCATCGTCATCGTCATCGTCATCGTCATCGTCATCGTCATCGTCATCGTCATCGTCATCGTCATCGTCATCGTCATCGTCATCGTCATCGTCATCGTCATCGTCATCGTCATCGTCATCGTCATCGTCATCGTCATCGTCATCGTCATCGTCATCGTCATCGTCATCGTCATCGTCATCGTCATCGTCATCGTCATCGTCATCGTCATCGTCATCGTCATCGTCATCGTCATCGTCATCGTCATCGTCATCGTCATCGTCATCGTCATCGTCATCGTCATCGTCATCGTCATCGTCATCGTCATCGTCATCGTCATCGTCATCGTCATCGTCATCGTCATCGTCATCGTCATCGTCATCGTCATCGTCATCGTCATCGTCATCGTCATCGTCATCGTCATCGTCATCGTCATCGTCATCGTCATCGTCATCGTCATCGTCATCGTCATCGTCATCGTCATCGTCATCGTCATCGTCATCGTCATCGTCATCGTCATCGTCATCGTCATCGTCATCGTCATCGTCATCGTCATCGTCATCGTCATCGTCATCGTCATCGTCATCGTCATCGTCATCGTCATCGTCATCGTCATCGTCATCGTCATCGTCATCGTCATCGTCATCGTCATCGTCATCGTCATCGTCATCGTCATCGTCATCGTCATCGTCATCGTCATCGTCATCGTCATCGTCATCGTCATCGTCATCGTCATCGTCATCGTCATCGTCATCGTCATCGTCATCGTCATCGTCATCGTCATCGTCATCGTCATCGTCATCGTCATCGTCATCGTCATCGTCATCGTCATCGTCATCGTCATCGTCATCGTCATCGTCATCGTCATCGTCATCGTCATCGTCATCGTCATCGTCATCGTCATCGTCATCGTCATCGTCATCGTCATCGTCATCGTCATCGTCATCGTCATCGTCATCGTCATCGTCATCGTCATCGTCATCGTCATCGTCATCGTCATCGTCATCGTCATCGTCATCGTCATCGTCATCGTCATCGTCATCGTCATCGTCATCGTCATCGTCATCGTCATCGTCATCGTCATCGTCATCGTCATCGTCATCGTCATCGTCATCGTCATCGTCATCGTCATCGTCATCGTCATCGTCATCGTCATCGTCATCGTCATCGTCATCGTCATCGTCATCGTCATCGTCATCGTCATCGTCATCGTCATCGTCATCGTCATCGTCATCGTCATCGTCATCGTCATCGTCATCGTCATCGTCATCGTCATCGTCATCGTCATCGTCATCGTCATCGTCATCGTCATCGTCATCGTCATCGTCATCGTCATCGTCATCGTCATCGTCATCGTCATCGTCATCGTCATCGTCATCGTCATCGTCATCGTCATCGTCATCGTCATCGTCATCGTCATCGTCATCGTCATCGTCATCGTCATCGTCATCGTCATCGTCATCGTCATCGTCATCGTCATCGTCATCGTCATCGTCATCGTCATCGTCATCGTCATCGTCATCGTCATCGTCATCGTCATCGTCATCGTCATCGTCATCGTCATCGTCATCGTCATCGTCATCGTCATCGTCATCGTCATCGTCATCGTCATCGTCATCGTCATCGTCATCGTCATCGTCATCGTCATCGTCATCGTCATCGTCATCGTCATCGTCATCGTCATCGTCATCGTCATCGTCATCGTCATCGTCATCGTCATCGTCATCGTCATCGTCATCGTCATCGTCATCGTCATCGTCATCGTCATCGTCATCGTCATCGTCATCGTCATCGTCATCGTCATCGTCATCGTCATCGTCATCGTCATCGTCATCGTCATCGTCATCGTCATCGTCATCGTCATCGTCATCGTCATCGTCATCGTCATCGTCATCGTCATCGTCATCGTCATCGTCATCGTCATCGTCATCGTCATCGTCATCGTCATCGTCATCGTCATCGTCATCGTCATCGTCATCGTCATCGTCATCGTCATCGTCATCGTCATCGTCATCGTCATCGTCATCGTCATCGTCATCGTCATCGTCATCGTCATCGTCATCGTCATCGTCATCGTCATCGTCATCGTCATCGTCATCGTCATCGTCATCGTCATCGTCATCGTCATCGTCATCGTCATCGTCATCGTCAATTTTTTTCATACCGTCTTTAATTTCATCTTTCATTTTCTCCCTGATCTCATTCTTCACTAGTGTTTTATCATGATTGTCGGCTGTATCAGACGAACGCACTAATTTTTCTAATGGCTCCACTATTGGTTAGAAGGCGACTTGCATTGCCTGTTCATTGGCCTCTCGACCTGACTTTAACATTTTATGTTTTCTACGAATTGCATCGCTGGCTTTAACGATTTGACGCAAAACGTCTTTTTCCTTGGATATTTTTTCGGTCTTCATGCTGTCGGAGCTGAGTCACGAATGCTACTGCCTCTCATTCGTCTAGTTAGGGAATATTTATGCCATGTTCATGCATGCAAAACAGTCAAACCCTTTCCGATATCTCCCCTCCTCAAGATCGCTATCCTTATCAATCACAATAAATCCATACTTTATGACCGGGTATTTTCATACCGCGTCATCTTCGCCCTAGCCCCTCCGTTCCGTCGCCGTGAGAGCCTTGGGCGCCAGTCGATTTTTGTTTATCCGGCGGAATCGACAAACCACTGACGGATTCTTAAACGGAGATCTTGATTTTCGCGGAAACGTAAACGTAGGGCACGGCTTCGGAACGGCGGAGCTGGTTCGCGGTACACCTCGGGTCGCTCAGGATGCGGGTCGTGGAGAGAGGGCGTGGACGGCAGTGGACAATCGAGTGAATTCGTACACAAAAATTAAATATGAAGGTCGGAGAATTTATTCGAACTCATGTACTCAAAATAGGAGGGCGTAATTCTCGGACCCTAACTCTTACATACCGGAACGCCGTGAAAGTGCTAGCGGTAGCAAATTATCGTAAATAGCGAGAACGAACCGGTGGAGAAATCGGCAGCACGCGAACAACCGAGAGCACCTATCGATATCTAGACGGAGCGAGCATACGGGAATCAGAGAGGGAGAGAGAGCGAGCGATAGGCAGCTATTTCGAGAGAGTAGCCGCGGACCGCCGTACGAGAACGCCGCGAGGCTCGTCGCGATAACTCTTGGCCTTGAGTACCCCTAGTCAAAGCGTTATCACCGAGGCTTGCTAACAAGTAATTCCGGTACGCCAAATAACGGAACTTAATGACGAAGGGTGTAATTCCGTAACGATAATCAGGGTCATCCCTGGTAATCGGATCGAGAATGCTACCTTCGGGAGAGGTAATCGAAACATAACCGGTAACAGAATAACGGGCTTTTCGGCGGCGCGCGGATCTACCGCGGAACGTCGATCACTTGCGTAAGCTCGAGCGCAGAGGGCGATAGCAGGGCGGGAGCTCGGGAGCTAGCTCCGCTCTCGACGGTAGCCAAACGAGAACTGTCTGAAAAGGCGACAAATAACGAGAAATACATCTTAGGTGGGTCCGCTGGGTGTTACAAATTCGTTAGCGCGAGGCAGGTAAATCCGGTTTCATCCGGAACGTTCGAAATCGAGAACAGACTCATAACACTTATTCGGTAACTTATACACGGGAGCAGTTCTTCACAGGGGTCGTTGTTCGCCCTTCAGATTTTCTCTCCGCCGCAGTGGCTATCCGTAGGACGTACTCTCCAGGCATTTCGGGTCGAGACACACATCTAAATTCGAAAAATTCTAACGATAGCAGCGATCGGGCAATCCGCGACGGCTGGGGGATCGCGATCCCAGACGGCACGGCCTTCCATACTTAAACGTACACGTGAACACAACTTAAATTCTTCCTCGACTCTTCCCGGAATGCCAAAAACGGAGCGTCGAATATTCAGTTCGAACCTTTGTATGGCTCGTAGGAACTCGCCGTAAGCTGTTCGTTCGAATATACCCGGTGGCTCGGCATATCGGCCCTGATCCACGGTAAATTCGATATTCTAACCGCGACTCGAATCCTATAGTTTCTCCTTATCTCGATAACTGGCCTAACCATCAAACCGCAAAACGGAGATCGAGAACAGCGGCGCGGACTCGCGAACATGCCAACCTTCCAGGATACGGCGGAATCTCGCTAAACACTCGGAAGACAGCACTCTTCACGAGGGTTGAGGCGGGGTCGTCGCTGGCGACGGTGTGACGGAGCGAACTCCCCAAAAAATTCCGTCACAACTTATCGATCCAACAGGCTGAGCACAAGTTTTTGAATTCGGTGTAAGTCATATCGGTATTCCCATGATCATTGTATACGTGCTTGAGATTCATATCATCCTGCTTAAATAGTAATAGCAGATTGGCATTGTCACGCACGAGATGCTTCGGAATACGTGCATATGTCTGACAGAGGTAGAATGAATCGACGTGTTCGTGCCTTCCCATTGAGAAATTCGCTCGAACATTATCCTGTTTCTCACAGGCTACATCATCGAAAATGAATATCGAGTTTGGTCTGGCTTCGTTTGGTGGCACCACTTGTTCATTCTCATTAAATGGAAAATATTCAACACCGTTTACAGAGTCCAGTAATTTCTCTAGTAACTTATATTTTGGTTGTTTGAGAGATTTAGAGTATATGTAAATGTTTTCGAATCGTAATCCATGGGGATGAGTTATGAGTGTAAGCAGCGCGTTAGTTTTACCGCAGTTCGACGGTCCACAGAACACTGCTCGAACTGTATTCGGTAATAAATTACCATGACGTTTCTCAATCCTCTCCTGCTGCGCAAACTGATCAAAATTTATCACGGGCAAATCCGTGGATTGTGTCTTGAACCTCATCTTGACGAAGACTACGGAAACATCTTATAAATATGAGAGTTATAAGTAATTTTTCTCAGTAGCTCATGAGTCTTCTTGTGGATATGAGTGTGCAGAGTCGCGCCAAAAAGCGCGGTAAGGGCTTGGTTAATAGCATCATTAACAATCTTCCCGTTGAGTTGCATCTGCCCGGTTATCAGTACTGTGGACCTGGTACGAATCTGACGAAGCGTCTCGCGCGCGGCGATCCCGGTATTAATCCGCTCGACGCAGCCTGTAAGAGCACGATATTGCTTACTCGAAAAATCGAGAGGACATTTCCGCTCGGAACGCAGCTGACAAAGTTTTGGCTGAGAAAGCTTGGAAGCGTGTATCCGCCAACGATGCCAAAATTGGTGAGAAGGCAGCGGCGTTGAGTGTAACAGCCATAATGAAAGCTAAAAGAAAATTGGGTATGGGAGTCAAGAGACCGAGTACCGCAGGACTCAAAAAGATAATTGGAGCTGCTAAGAAAGCGATGGTTCAGAGTAATGATTCAAGTATAGCCATAAAGACAGCTCTTAAAGGTGCGCGACAAGCAGTCAAAAAGGTGGGCGGCAAGAGCGAGTTGCGTACACCCCGCATTCTCCCTGTACCGCGCAAGATCGGCGGTTTCCTACCATTTCTTGTACCTATATTTGCGGGTCTCAGCGCTGCCGGTGCGCTGTCCGGCGGTGCAGCTAGTATAGCTAAAGCCGTTACGGCTGCTCAAGCAGCTAAGCGTGATTTAGACGAAAGTAAGCGGCATAATAAAACGATGGAGGCAATTACTTTGGGCAAAAGGTTGCATCTAAAACCCTACAAAAGCGGATTCGGACTTCATATCGCATCAAAAAACGGAAAGTGACGCTGCCGCATCGACCGCTTACTGATACGGATTTATTCATATATGCTAAAATTATGAAAATTCCCCATTTTCGTGGCGTTTTCATGCGAAATGGTTTACCGAAGAGTGGTCCATTCAAGCATGAGTCGGGGATTATCAATCTTGACGATAATGACGGATCCGGGACGCACTGGGTAGCGTATAACAAATCTAATAACAACGTCATTTACTTTGATAGTTTCGGTGATCTTCAACCACCAATAGAATTCATCAGTTACGCGGGTGTTGGCAGCGTTAACTATAACTATAAACAATATCAGTCTTATGATACCGTAGAGTGCGGACATTTATGTCTCAAATTTCTTTGTAATCAGCTTGATCGTAAAGGAAAATATTTTCTATATAAACATACGCTATAATGCTATACGCTCAGTCATGTATACGTCAGCATCATGAGCGATACATTTACATTAACTATATCGGGAACATCGTCTGTTCTCGAAGCACAATATTTTCCGCCTATCGAACTTTCCGCATATAAAAACCATACTCTCGGACTTGTTGAATTATTAACCTTTAATTCAATTCCGAACATAGATGTTGGTAATAATAAGCTTTACATTGGAGATGAAGTAATAACCATTCCTACTGGTAGTTATGAAATCGAAGATATCGAAAATTGCATGAAGCAAGTTTTAATTGGTAAAAATATTGTTATCGATATCAAACCAAATAATAATACTCTTCGCAGTGAAATTAGGTGTACTCGTGACATAGAGTTTAGACCGGGAGATTCTATTGGTCGGCTACTGGGATTCACTCAGCGTATTTTGACAGCGAATAAAAGCTACGAGTCTGACCTCCCCGTAACCATTCTCAAAGTAAACGCGTTAAGAGTCGAATGCAATCTCACGACTGGTGCGTATATAAACGAGCAAAATGTCCATACGATTCACGAATTTTTTCCATTCGTTCCACCGGGGTATAAAATAATTGAAGTGCCATCGCACGTCATTTATCTACCAATCATCGACAAGATAATTGACCATATTCAGCTACGAATAGTAGATCAGGATGGGAATTTGGTTAATTTCCGCGGCGAAGTCATAACAATTCGACTGCATATCAAATCCCAGTAATAATGGGTATAGTGTTTAACAGAAAAAATATTAATTATAATAAGCCATCATGTGCGAGTCAGATCAGTCGACGGCGAGCTCCCAAGGCGTTAACACATCAGAACATACTGCTTCTAAAGAGTCTGGGGCTGAAGGTCAAGCAAGTCAGAAAAAGACAATAAATCGATATTTACTTCGCGTATTTTACATCTGCGGCTGCATACGATGGAGGAAGAAATACTCAATATTCAGACACCCATCGTCTTCGATGAATCCATAATACATTGTGAGATCCACGCTCATCAACCTTATGCATCATCAACTTTCAACAATAGTGATGAGATACGAATTGCCGTTCAGCATCAAGATCTCAGCTTACTACCCAGCAAGAGTTCGATTCACATATGTGGAAGACTCGTAAAGGAAGATGGAGCAGTCGTCACTACGACGAGCCTCGCCAATAATGCTATTTGTCATTTGTTTGAGGAAGCTCGCTATGAACTGAACGGTATAGAAATTGATCGGAACAAAAACGTTGGGATTACAAGTCTTATGAAAGGATATGTGTCTCTAAATCCGGGCAAAAGTTCGTTATTGGAAAATGCTGGTTGGCTGGATGTCGAAGAAAATAAGAGCTTAACCAGTGCCGGGTACTTCGACGTATGCGTACCACTCAGTTCGATCTTTAGATTTGCCGAAGATTATCATAAGATTATCGTCAATGCTAAACATGAGTTAATTTTATCTCGATCAAAAAGTGATGACAATGC
The DNA here is from genome assembly GCA_958510785.1 of Exephanes ischioxanthus. Lineage (NCBI taxonomy): Eukaryota > Metazoa > Arthropoda > Insecta > Hymenoptera > Ichneumonidae > Exephanes > Exephanes ischioxanthus. The sequence goes on along the minus strand of OY294016.1, from coordinate 15,672,127 downwards.
TGTTATACAAACAACTGCAGAGGCGTTTAAAATTCTTATACATAAAGTAGAATGGCTTATACCATATGTGACAATCTCAGACCAACGAAAAATACGACTACTAAATTTGATTGCCAAAGATCCTCCAATTCCCATGAGTTTTCGTACTTGGGAATTGTATGAGTATCCGTTACTCCCGACTACTACGAAGCATGTGTGGACCGTCAAAACATCTTCCCAGCTGGAGAAACCTCGATATGTACTTCTAGGCTTTCAAACTAGCAGGAAAAATAAGCCCCTTAAAAATGTCAACCATTTCGATCATTGTAACATTAGCGATGTGAAATTGTACTTGAATTCACAATGTTATCCATATGGAAACTTGAAGCTGAATATTGGTCAAAATCAGTACGCTTTGCTGTATGAAATGTATACGAATTTCCAATCTAGCTATTACAGTAAAAATGCCGAACCGTTGCTGAACAAAAGTGATTTTAAAAATTATGCTCCGCTAATCGTAATCGATTGTTCAAAACAGAACGAATCTCTTAAATCTGGCCCCGTTGACATTCGCCTGGAGTTTGAAGCAAAAAATAATTTCCCCGCTGAAACATCCGCATATTGCCTAATCATACATGATCGAATAGTTGAATATAATCCAATTAGTGGTGGGGTGAAAAAATTAGTATAAAAGCCGACCCTCGATCGTGAATCGAGTTAGTGACATTCAAGATGGATTACATCGTTGACGTTCAGGGCTTCAAGAAACCTTTCGATGAGTTTGTTCCGAAAGAATTTCCCGTCATTGAAGTTAAAGGCGACGAAGCAGCCGAACCTCTGACACTTCTCCTCAAACCGCCCTGTGCGTGGTCAGCCTTACCAGCAAAATATAAGGCCATGAATTCTTGGCTTCAATGCAATTATCATGGAATATCCTGGACCTCCGGCGATGTATCCTACCAAGCAGCAGCAAAGACAGTTCGATCCATTTTACAACATGCGAGAACCATTGTCGTGAAAGGTCTGGAGAAGAAGAGATGGATAGCAAGCTTCATCGAAAAATCACCATCATCCATCGTTGACATGGAATCGTTGGACTGTCCATCGCTGCGAAAATTACCGACTATCCTATCGACCAACGGATGCCCCCATCACCCCAATATCTTGAAATATAATTGTGCCGAAGCGAACGTGAAATCCTTGAAGAATTGGCTTAAATCAGCTCAAACTTCATGTAAGACGGAGGAGGTTTCCTAAGAAATGAATAATCACGATATATACAATATATAAAATATATTTTTATTTTCCCACCCACACCCAAAAATTTTGTTACAGTATTAAAAAATTAAGCAAAATAATACATATTTATATATATATATATATATGGTTATAGTATATATATATATATCGAAGCCCCCAACTCGATATCAAAGATTGTTCGTTTCAACGCACGCACACACGTTGTGAAACAGTTCATCGTCATCATCACTGTCGAAAATTATCACAAATCTAGCAGCTTGAAGAATTCGATGCTGCTGCTGCCAATTCAATGCTCGGATTGTCTGCACGAATCTCATACGGCTGTTGCTGCTGCTGTTGGTGCTACATTTTCCTGTACATCCTCATCATCGGTTCACAGGCTTTTGAATTCGACACTATTATATCTTCCACCGTAATAGTTCATGTAGAGTTCTCCAGCCTGTGCAGCTTTCACAATTTTTTGAAATTGTTCTTTATCCTCGTCGAGAGCTTTCACAAGTCTGGCAGGAAGGAATGTGGCGAATTCGTTGCCCACCTCGACGACGATTCTCTTGCCGTATTTCGTTTCTACGAATTTGATGTGAGTGATTGGATGGTCCAGCTGCACCTCCCAGTCTTTCAGCTTCTTCGTTGGAAGGAATTCCGCGATCTTGCCCACCGCGTTGATTGCAGAGAAATCCATTTTCCGTTGATACGTGGACCCTCGGTGATATGCGAAGCCTTGAAATTTCTTGCGCGAAGAGATGCAGGTCTTCTCTTGTACGAATCAAGCTTTCATCTTCTTCGATGTGTTCAAAAAGCAGTCGGATACGTTCTTTGAGCTCCACACGTCTGTCCTGCATTACGTTCTGGTTCGATCTGAGTAAAACTTGCAGCATCCGATTTTTTCAGGCTTGAACCCCTCCTATAATCCTCCACCAATTTTCGGGCTTAACCCCTCCCCAAAATTCCGACAGCCTCATCAATAAGTTCCGCCTTTTATTCTTTAACAAACTTTGTTATTTTTTCGTCATCAACACTTTGACAGCCTCTTATTATCTTTGCATTTATCGCAGCTTTTCGTATACACTTCTCACATTCTCGACGACGAGGTGCTGGTCCATCGATATGCGTTCGCATATCAGGCGTATTCCAATGCTCCATGCAGGGCAAGTACGATGCCAGTTCAACATCCGCATGGAGATGTGCGGGCAGATGATCCCATAGATGATGAATTTGCTTACTCCAATGCCGCAAAAGCTGAGGTTTCGTGATATTTTTCCGCTCAGCCTTCGTTAATTCCCACGGATTTTTAATATTATGAACCGCGAGTACACCATCGATTGAATTCATCTTGCCTTCGAGTTAAGAAATGAGCTCCACGTCTCACGACTCTCGAGTCTTATACACTCAATATTATAAACACACCACGATATAAAGCGTTGAATATTCGGTGCGACGATGTTTGTTTACTTAAACCCTCCCCCTATAAGAAATTTTGAGGACAAGGGTCTGACTCATCGATGAGTGTATCGATTTAAGAAATGAGCTCCACGTCTCACGACGAACAAGGGCCTGACTCATTATGCATTCATTGGGTATAACTGTTCTATTCAATATTTGTTTATACATGTTTATCGCAGCAATACATTTCAAGAGTGACAAGTGGTCTAAGATATTTGAAGTGTTTGTATATATTATAGCCTAAACAACCGCTTGATGAAAATTTGAGTTCGACTCGGGTGTGTTTATTTATTAATGTTTATATTATAGGTAATAATTGACAGCTCTTGGAGGGTCACCGAGCGATACATTCAGAGAAAAAAGATAAACATTCAACCGTCCAACCACCCACCTCCCACCGCCCACCTCCTCATCACTCACCGCATGCCGCTCGTCGATTCACGCAAAATAAAAAAATTAAATTTCAACCACCCCACCACCCACCACCCACCACCACCCACTGCATGTCGTTCACCGATTCACATGAAAAATAAATTTTCTACCACCCGTCCACCCACCCACCCGACCCACCTCTTCACCACCCACCGCATATCGCTCGCCGACGCTTTGAAAAAAAAAAAAAATTCATCCAAACCACCCACCCACAGACACCCACCCGCCACCCGCCACCAAGTGGTTCGTGTCTGAGCTAAGTGGTTCGAGTCTAGGCTAAAAAGTGTCGGTAAATGTCGGGGTAGATCCCTAGGCTTAGAATCCGCTGTGTATATCTACTGACCTTCGCGAGACCCGATTTTTCGAAGCAGTTTACGCTGCAGACCGACGCTAGCAGCATAGGACTCGGGGCTGTTCTAACCCAAGAATCAGACGGCGTGGAACATCCCATCGCTTTCGCTAGTCGGACCCTGTCGAGCGCCGAAAGGAATTATACCGTGACCGAGCAGGAGTGCTTGGCGATTCTCTGGGCGGTAGACAAATTCCGAATGTACTTGGACGGGTACCGATTTAGAGTCATTACGGATCACGCCAGCTTGCAGTGGCTCCGAAACCTGAAGGATCCAACAGGTCGACTCTCGAGATGGGCGCTTAGCACAATGCGGTACGATTTTGAGGTCGGACACCGTAAGGGGGCTTTGAATCATGTACCGGATGCGCTCTCGCGGATGCTTGAGTCGACGCCGTCCGAAGAGCAGGAGGCCATTGCTGAACCAAGAATCTGCGAGGAACACTGAGTTATGATGGACGAGACGGAACCGGAATTCACGCAAGAACAACTAGAGGATCCTTGGTTCGTCCGACGACATCGAGAGATCACCGAAAGTCCAGAACGATTTCCGGACTGGAGAATCAACGGAACAAGGATGTACGTACGCCGTCGTATTGAGCGCCAACTTCCGGCAGGGATGGAAGACTCGGAGTGGAAGCTGGTGGTTCCTAAAGCGGCACGAGAACGAGTGTTGCGAGAGAGTCACGATGTGCCACCGGCGGGTCACCTCGGTACCGATAAAACTTTTCGTCGAGTCGTTTATTCCTATTATTATTATTGGCCGCAATTATACGCTGAGGTCGCGCGATATGTGCAACGATGCGGGGTGTGTCAGCGCACGAAATCCTTGCAGCGTCCGCCTTTGGGTATGATGGGCCGGCGAGTTGTTGAGGGGCCGTGGACAGTCGTGGCTGCGGATATTATGGGACCTTTTCCCCCTAGTCGTTCGGGCTACGCGTATGTATTGGTGATTCAGGACTTATTTAGCAAGTGGGTGGAGTGCTGTCCCTTCAGGAAGGCTACGGGCGTACAAATTAAAGAGGCGCTCGAGGAGCTTGTTTTTTCGCGGTGGGGAACACCGGAAGTCCTTCTGACTGATAACGGTACCGAATTTGTTAATCGGAGTCTGTGGGCTTTAGCCGAGGAGTATGGCATTTGTCACGCTATGACCCCTCCCTATCACCCGCAGGCTAACCCCGTCGAGCGAGTAAATCGAGTGTTGAAAACAATGATAGTGGCCTTTATTAAGAACGATCATCGAACCTGGGACGCGCATCTATCGGAATTTCGGTTTGCTTTTAACACCGCGCATCACTCTTCTATCGATAATAGTCCGGCTTATTTAAATTTGGGAAGAATGCCCCGACCGCATCGCTTTTATCGTCGAGAGGGGGAGGGGGGGAGGGGGGGGGGGGGATTTGGTGCCGTTATCTCGCGATGATCGGTCCGCTGACATGCGGGAATTTGAAGCTTTACGCGAGAAGGTACGTTTTGACCTTGAGGAGGGTTACCAGAAACAATCCGCACAATATAATAAACATCGCTCGGTCCCGAATTTTGCGCTCGGTGATAAAGTATGGCGACGTCAGCGTGTTCTGTCCTCGGCCACTCAACACATCGCAGCGAAACTCGCGAGTAAGTATTTCGGGCCGTTTATTTCGACCAGGATGATATCGCCTGTGGTTCTCGAGCTTTCCGACGAGACCGGTAAGATTGTGGGTAAGACGTCCGTCGAGGACTGAAAGGTTTATTACGCTCCTCTTCATAGCGATGACTCCGGAGGAAGCCGCCCGGCTGATTGCCCTGCTGGGCCCGTTGCTGCATCGAGCGCTGACGACAAGGAGGACGACGCCCGAGCTAGCCCTGGCGGCGGAGTTGCACGACCTTCTCGCCGAGGCCTACGATGTCGCGGATTTTTCCCAGCCCATCCGGGGGGTCCGTAACGCCGGTCCCATCGTCCGAGGGATTTTGGAGCGTTGGGAGGAGGAGGTCGAGAGACCGGAGGCGGAGCGAACCTCCGACGAGCTGTTCGAGTCGGAACCGAGTCGGGAATACGAGGAGGAGGACGAAGGGGCAACGGGTGGATCCGGGGTCGGGACCGTGGCCATCTCCGGCGCTCTCAGCGTGGCACCGGAGGCAGAGTTGCCACCGCTCCTGCCGATTTTTGGGGGGCTTTGGGGCCCGTACGGACCGGACGAGCCGCGTGGACGGTCGCGGTTGCCACCGGCTGGACGAGAACCGGGGACGAAGCAGCCGCCTCTTCCGGAGCGGGTGGGAGCCCGTCGGATCGGCCGAGGGGCCGTTCGACGACCTGGGCGCCCTGTCAACAAGGAGGGGTTGCATCGACCGGCGCGGATTCTCCCGCGACCGCGTTTCACCTCGGCGCGTTGTTTTAATTGCGGCGAGATCGGGCACCGACGCCGAAGATGCGAACTCCCGCTTCGGGAGGATTTATTTTGTTTTAATTGCGGGCGGGACGGCTACACCATGTCCGATTGCCCGAGGTGTAGCCCCTGGTGGCATTCAGCGGGCGGGACGTTCAACGCTGCGACTCGCGATCCGAAGCTTCTGGAGCAGCAACGTCCGGAGGCTGAGAGAGCCGAGCTCAAGGACCGGACGGAGCCGAGCGATGCTGGGAGGAAGTCCGGCGACTCGAGCGACGAGAATTAAGACGACGACACCCTGGGTCTATTCCGCCTCGCCAAGATGGGCTCTCGCTGCTGTAGCCTGAAGTTTTGCCGTCGAGTTATTTTTTTCCCGTTTCTTCATTGTCTTAGTTTTCCCCTTGATTCATCGCGGGTTCGAAACAAGGACGATTCGCCGATTTTTGTTCTATTATTTTCCGCTGATTTTTAGAATTTACCGTTTTTTGTTTTGGCGTTTTTTTCCCCGTTCACCCTCGATTTATCGTTGGTTCCGAAACGAGAGAAACCGTCGAATTCTTTTATTATTGTATTTTTTTTGGGCACCGAGCATTCGGCGAGTGTAAATACAGGCATTACTAACGCATAGATGTTCGTTCTTCTTGAGCATGCTATCTCCTTACGATAATCTGTTTTTCTTCCGTCTTGTGCTTATTTATCGACGCCTTGAGATCACCTGGGACCGAACTAGCATCGCCCGTCGAATTTAGTTTTTTTCCGTCCGACCCCGAGTCAGAGGTTTTACGGCCGAGGACGGCCTTGCCGGAGGGGGGGAATCGTTGTGACGCGGTAATTTTTGGTCGCGTCCCAGATCCTCGTAAACTACGAGTTTTGGGAGAGCACACGGGGCCTATCTCGTCGCTGAGAGTCTCAGGCGATCTCAAGGGCAAGAATTATTGTAGAAGCACGGTATTAATTCCCCAGGATTTATTTTTATTATTTTTCGGGACCATCTGGAGCTGAGCTGACCACCGCTACGGACCGTCGACGGCATGGCTTTAACCCTTTCACCCGCTTGCACGTCTTAGCTTTCTATCCGCTTGCTGCACCATCTTGGGCGCTGGATTTCCGTGAGTCGCAGCCTGATGGATGCAGTCAACGGGGATCACCGGTACCGCCGATCCGACGGGAGACGCCGAGCTTCGACGCGCGACACATCTAGCTGATAAGCAGCGAATTCGAATATAGGTCGCGCGCGTTAAATTAGTTACGCGAGGTAGGCATTGTCGGGAGAGGCGCCAGGTACCGGACACTGGGCGAAAATCGGGAAAGGTGGGGACCGAGAGAGAACGCGAGCGAGGCACCGAGCTCGGCTCCGAAAATTAGGTCGGGACTCTCTTCTGTGAAGCGACGACGGAAGGACGTGCGTGCTCGCCGTATAATTGTTCAATTGTGTCGAGCTCTGGATATATTTTACACTCGGGGACGAAACGAGGCTTGACCGATCCGTTCGAGACGGGGAAAATGTTCAGCCGGATACGTTGAAAGGACGTAGGAATTTTTACCGGCAAGGATTTCTTTCCCGCTATCATCTGCTCTCGCGGAAAGCCTTCTAAATTTCGGGGAAAATTGTCGGACACGCGGTTTACCGTCGGTTTTGCGCGCAAGATTATCGAGCGTGCCCGCGACTCGATCGCGGCGTGGAGTTCCGTCCCGGGCAAACTCTAGCTTATGTTTCCATCGATCATTTTTCATGTTTTCTTATTTCTTGGGGAATTATCTGTCTTCTTTTCTTTCTTTTCGTGTAATTCGGGGATCATAAGTGCCGGGAATTGGACGGCCTCTCGTCGCACCGGTACCGTATTCGACTTGATTGCGTTAACACTGTTTAAGCATCGTAACCTGCCGATTCGTATTCATTACCATTTTAATTACTCACGATCATTTAAATTATAATATGCAAAATTGTCATGTTCAAATATATGAGATAACATACTACGTTTATACTTTTTGCTCGCGACCGCTCCCAACGGGGGGGAGGATTGTCACGTCCTGCCCCTCGGATAACACTATTTTATTCATTAGCAATAATTTAATTTTCTTAAATCTCATGAATCTTGCCTCCGATAAAATTATAATTTAAGTATTTTCTTCCCATTTCCGTTCACACGCTCGAATTATGTATATTCGATTTTTGTCGTCCGGTCTTTCGATTTTCTCTCTCTCGACCGGACGCTAATATCAAATTTCTGCGATCCATATCCGCTCGCGCCAGACGCGAGCGTTCGCTTTATTTTATTTAACTTTTTTCGAGTCCTTTCTGTGCTCGCGCGCGGCATGCGAGCTCAGCATTTTTGGCCGCTTCACGGCAATTAGTCTTACAGAAATTAGTCAGTCTCTACCGAACTCTTGGTCTGACCGGTCTTCTATCGGCAGTCCAATATTTAACAGTCTTAATTCCAACTTCGAAGCGAACAGTCGGACTGGTCTTCCACCAGTCCACGATAACAGTCAACGGACTTAGAATAAACCTAAAGAAACCTCATCTCGACCCGACTCGAAATAAATTCAAAGTGTTAATATCGAGGCAAGCTCGATTAAAATTAACTTTATTAAATACTATTTACGCACGGTAATGTTAAATCTTCGAGTGTAAAACCGCAAGTGTCATCTAATAAATCTGCACATTTAATCATCATCTGTTGACGGAACAGAATAGTTATTCCGTACGGAGAACGGACCCGTCTCAAATCACGTTACGTACACGTCCTTCCTTTTCCTCGACCTCTGAGGCTCGCGATCCGGCTCTCACCTCTGAGCTGCGCGCGATAACGTTTAAAGGTACCTCTTATCGCTGCAGACAAGTATCTCGTTCGCCGCGACTCGACGAGCACATGTCTCGTTCACAAATAGACCGCTGAGACGTAACAGATTTTTTGGTGTCAGAAGTGGGATACTTCTCCGTGTTCCGTTTTTCCTTTTTTTAAAAAAAAAGTGCAGTGACACGGACTATATAGACAGTTACCAGTGCTTCGAAGAGAAAATATCGAAGAAAGAAAAAGAAGCCATCGGTCCAGGAAAACTCCACGCCAATCAACCTCTATCGCCAGGATGATCATCGGACTCGTCGTGTTCCTCGCAACCCTCGTGTGAGTACACTTTATTATCGAATTTGGTCTTCCGTTCGCTCTGCAAATCCATCCTACCCAAGGACTCACTCCTTTCGAAATATAATTCCTAAAAAAAAAAAAAAAAAAAAAAAAAAAATTCTCGAATTCTTTCGAGAAATTCAATTTTAAAATAAATCTCGAATTCTTTCGAGAATTTCAAATTTTTCAATTTTAAAAAATAATTCTCGAATTCTTTCGAGAAATTTCAATCTTTCAATTTTAAAATAAATCTCGAATTCTTTCGAGAAATTCAAATTTTTCAATTTTAAAAAATAATTCTCGAATTCTTTCGAGAAATTTAAATCTTTCAATTTTAAAATAAATCTCGAATTCTTTCGAGAAATTCAAATTTTTCAATCTTAAAAATAATTCTCGAATTCTTTCGAGAAATTTAAACCTTTCAATTTTAAAATAAATCTCGAATTCTTTCGAGAATTTCAAATTTTTCAATTTTAAAAAATAATTCTCGAATTCTTTCGAGAAATTCAAATTTTTCAATTTTAAAATAAATCTCGAATTCTTTCGAGAAATTCAAATTTTTCAATCTTAAAAATAATTCTCGAATTCTTTCGAGAAATTTAAATCTTTCAATTTTAAAATAAATCTCGAATTCTTTCGAGAAATTCAAATTTTTCAATCTTAAAAATAATTCTCGAATTCTTTTGAGAAATTTAAATCTTTCAATTTTAAAACAATTCTCGAATTCTTTCGAGAAATTTAAATCTTTCAATTTAAAAATAAATCTCGAATTCTTTCGAGAAATTCAAATTTTTCAATTTTAAAATAAATCTCGAATTCTTTCGAGAAATTCAAATTTTTCAATTTTAAAATAAATCTCGAATTCTTTCGAGAAATTCAAATTTTTCAATTTTAAAAATAATTCTCGAATTCTTTCGAGAAATTCAAATTTTTCAATTTTAAAATAAATCTCGAATTCTTTCGAGAAATTTAAATTTTTCAAGTTTAAAATAATTCTCGAATTCTTTCGAGAAATTCAAATTTTTCAAGTTTAAAATAATTCTCGAATTCTTTCGAGAAATTCAAATTTTTCAAGTTTAAAATAATTCTCGAATTCTTTCGAGAAATTCAAATTTTTCAAGTTTAAAATAATTCTCGAATTCTTTCGAGAAATTCAAATTTAAAAATAAATCTCGAATTCTTTCGAGAAATTCAAATCTTTCAATTAAAAAAAAAAAAAAAAAATTCTCGAATTCTTTCTAGAAATTCAAATTTTTCAATTAAAAAAAAAATTCTCGAATTCTTTCGAGAAATTCAAATCTTTCAATTAAAAAGAAAAAATAATTCTCGAATTCTTTCGAGAAATTCAAATCTTTCAATTTAAAAAAATAATTCTCGAATTCCTTCGAGATCTTTGAATATTTTAATTTTATTTAAATCTCGATTTCTGTCGAGATATCCAAATTTCCAAATTTTATTAAATCTCGATTTCTGTCGGGATAATCGAATTTCGAATTTAAAAATAAAATCTTGAATTCTTTCGAGATATTCAAATTTGCGAATTTTATTAAATTTCGATTCCTATCGAGATGTTTGAATTTCAAATATCGAGTTACAAATTTTCGAAAGTTTCCCTCATTCCCTCCTATCGAATTTATTGTGCTTCAAAATTTATTCAAAATATTCTAATTTTCAACGCATGAACAAGTTTAAATTTATACGGAATACTTGATTTCTCTAAATTTCAATTAACATTCGAATTCTTTCGAAATATTTGATTTTTCTGAATTTCTAATAAATTTTCGAACCTTTCGCAACTTCTCGAATAACAACCTAAAATGACTGAATCATTCACCTAAATCGCTAGGCTAAGATTCGAAGATGTCACACTACTCGAATTACTATCATGACAGACCGTCCAAATCCTACAGACGGGACTGCGACTACTCGAACAGAGACAATCGTGATGACCGCAAACGAGATTCTTCACGATCTCGCGTTCGCCGCGTAAGATTCGACTCTCGTGACAGGTCACCCAGTCGTGCAAGATACAAACAATACCGACATGACAAACATAGCGATTATTCACACAATACAGACAAACCCTTTTCGCGCGATAGTACGAACAATCGACGTCATGAATACCGACACGAATCACGCGATAAATGGAAAAATAAACATCACGAATGTTCATCTCTAAAGAATTATCCGCGAAAGAAATACGATTCTCGATCGTACGCAGACAAGGATTACTCCGACTTAGACGCCGATCATTACTATCATTTTAACTGCCAAGGGATTCGACACAACAGCGCGAAGCAGTCAATCAAAATCATTCGGGCTAACATCACGATTAGTCATGGGCTTCCCTGGCTCCGGAGCCCTATGGATCTAAATTATCCTCAAATCCGTAAATTCACAACGTTATATGCGATAGACTATAGCGCGAAAATCAATATCATTAAACAGAGATATTTATTCTCGCATCTCAAAATTAATCGCGACTTACTCTGCGAAATCAGTACCGGTGCACGAGACCCCGACTATTCTCTGGGAGCTGTCGAGATGCGTGTTAACGGAATTTTCGCGACCTTTCATGTTGTGGCCGACGATTTTCCCATCAAGGAGGATGGCCTTGTAGGAGTACCATTCCTAGAAAGTTGGATAGCCATGTACGGCGAAACCTTTCCTCACCTACATCTTGGAATCATCACGGTGCCCGCGAACACCCAACAACTCATGTGTATTCGCGTTATTAACGAAATTCCCGAAGGCTACGTACCTCCTAAAACCGTCACAAAGGGCGTGCATTACGGAGATACTGTCGTCGAAAATCAGAGCGGTATAGCGTATCTCTATGTTACTAACACCGCGAATGAATCCGTAGATGTAGTCGTACCGTGCATAGAATTAATTCCGCTCGAGTCTCTAAACTCACTATCGAAGAATAATACCTCGACGAAGAGCGATTCGTTAGTCAAAAGAAAAATTGTTATCTCTGAAAAACCTCAAGATTTGGAAATTATGCGACGCGAAAACGTGAATTGCTTGCGCTACACTAATGTTGCAAATTCTTCGATCACCGAATCCGATTCATCGACCTGGATCGCACCCGTAACAGACTCGGGACTTTGGTGGGACGAAGAAGGGACAAGTTGGGACGATCCTGCAGAACAACCAAACTATCAACTATACGAAGAGAAATATCTTCACGCTGTAGATCCGTCTCAAAGCTCGCTATTGACAAATTCTCGCAGCTTTCTACCGGTTTCACAAGAAATCGACAACTCCACCAACGCTGTAGAAGATCGTATATCCGAGCTCACCGAGTCAAAGATTCCTACAATAACATCTGATATTTTCGCATCCGATTCTTTCAACGATAATATGAAGATGCTACACCAACGTCGAAAACGTACGCATTCGTACAACGACACGGGTGATCATCTTGATCACTCCACACGGAAAAAATCGCACGAGGAAGGAACTACCTCGCAGTCACACGAGCTAGACCATCCGGTGCAAGAATCTGTTGACGCTGCAAAACAGCAGACACCGCTATCCACAGTATTCTCACCGATGCAAGTCGACCCTGGTACTGACCTTCACCTACGCAAGCCAGGAACCTCCATTTTTTATCATTCGTCTCCAATTTCGGAAGAAAAATCAACGAATCGAAAATCGACTAAACCATCAGAGGATGCCCAAGGACAATTCCGTTATCCTACCGGAGAGGTGATAACAATGTCTGCCACCCACAATCGAGAGCTATCGTCAAGTCCGTCCATCCCTACGTTAAAATCTGGAAACATCGTGGATGAAACACCCGAAACTCTCGCACAAGACGTCGTTGGGGAATTACCACCACGACCGACAACGTTAAACACTACGGCGACCATCGCGTTGAGTACCGAAAATGTATGCCGTCAACACTGTTTTACGGATATAACTGACTACCTCAAACGGCCTACTCGGTTGAAGAAGTATGAGCCATTGACATACGGAGCTCACGACGAGGAAGCTGCGTCATCTGATCTCGACGCTTATCAGGGCGAGCCGCCGGCTGATGCTTCCCGGTCTTCGGTCAACGAACACAACGACTCTCTGGCATATGTGTACGGTATACGTCTGACTCTGAACGAACCACCCAAACACCTGCAGAATGTGGACAACGATTCGTCTATCTTCAAAGAAGTAACAACGTCTTACGAATTGACGAACAATTTGTCGAACGTGCGTATCAACCCCTATGCAACAATGGGGGAGGCGATCGGCCAATGGCCAATCGCAGCAATAAGTCAACATCAACCACGACTAGCTGCATTCTTGCACGACATCAAGTTGTTTGATTCGGCAACAAAAACTTCTTGCGCAGTCAAATTCACGAAATTATCTTCGAACTCTCAACGCAAGCGACCCATGTTAGGAGCCTGCACGATCCGAAAAGGAATAGGATAGATTAATATAGAATAAAATAAGATAAAAATAAAAATACAATGAAAACAAAAAAAAATAATAAAAATAATAATTAGGATAGACAAACTGGGTCCATCATCAATCAAATATTTTTAAGTAACTGCTCAATGAAAGACTCTTAATTTTGCTTGGATTTGAAATCATTGTTTAAGCTATTCGAAATTTCAAAACATCTCAAAACTTTTCGTATCTCGTGAAACTAAATTCGGAAAACAAATTCAAGGCTATTTTATTATTTTCATCGTTATTATTATATAAATTATTTTATCCTCATATAATTCTAAAAAAAAAAAAAAAAAAAATACAAAAAAAAAAAAATTAAATAAGAAATATATTTATCGAATATATTTCGATCCACCCCTATGCAACAACTGGGGAGGCGATCGACTCTACAAGTCTATCGCCTAAAAATGCAAAATCTGCAGTATAGAGTATAATTAGTAATAAGTACTAATATTAGGTACTACCGCAAGGATCTTTGATCACAGAATCTCTGAGTGATATGTTCGCTATGTTTCCATATTCCTCTACTCAGTTTTCAATTCCCGCTCGAATGATTAACCAACAGTTCAAATCAAACAAAAATTATTCGCAACGTCGTATACTACGCATGTTAAAACCAAATACACCATCTTGTAGTTTCGCTCCTAGAGACTATTCTAATCTGATGCAACCTACACCATAAAATATTGGAAAAATGAAAATTTAATAAACCCTCAAAAATAAATTTAACTTGTAACGAGACATGACAACCTTTCCCTTGTGACCTTGTACATGTACTAGGCGCACAAAAGAAAGGGGGGGGGGGGGGGTCCTTCTCGTTACCTCATACCAAATTCTTATTGTCTACAAAATCTAACAAATAAATAAAATAAAAAAAATAAAATAAAAAAAATAAAAAAATCGACAAATTCGATACATTTTACCGAATTCAGCCTTAAAGGAAGAATACACGAAAATAATGATTGGCCCGGAACTGGGGAGGCGAATGCTCGCCTCGGAAAATTAAATTCTTAAAATTTTCGAGAAAGTCAAATTTTCTAATAAAAATAAATTCCCAAGATTTTCAGAAAATCAAATTTGCTAATAAAAATAAATTTTCAAGATTTTCAGAAAATCAAATTTTCTAATAAAAATAAATTCTTAACATTTTTAGAAAATCCAATTTCCTAGTAGAAAAAAAAATCTACATTTGAGGAGTCCTTCTCACTACCCATGCCAAAATTTCCGCCATCCCATGTTAAAACCATGTTATTCGAATTTTTATTTAAATACCACGACAAATATATCTGTATTTCGCTCCTCGGGCATAGCCTGGAAATTGTTGCTGATCCTAGGATCCGCTAGCTAATCAAAATCAAGATCAGTTTCAGGAAACTTCTAGCAAATTAACAGCGAAGTTCAAAGGCCGGGGTACCTCACAATTCAACTCGGGTACAAAAGAACCGAAAGAGACCGCATAGAATAGGTAACATAGGCATACCAACAATCCTTTTTTTCCCTGCATCAAGGTAAGCAAAGATTCAAGAGAATCATGTCCTCTATCTCATACTACAGACACTTTTCGAAAGTTGCAGATCTGAGGTCATACGCCAGTAGCGATATCAACTGTCGCGAACCCCTAATAGCGCCATACGCGACTTCAATGTCATCAGGACCATCGCACCGTTCTTCACCAAAGCCATGATCAGACGGCAGTCACTCGTTCAATCTATCCCCTGGACCTGCATCGCATCAGCCCACGACCCGGACCCGCCAACGCGAAGACAACGAAGCGTACCCATGCACGACAGAACTTTATCGGGATCATCGAACCAAAAACAAAACAAAAAAAAAATTAAATTATATGAAACAAAAAAATTATATATATACAAATGTATTAGTACATTCACGGGATTTTTGAACATTGGCAGGACTAGCTTCGCCATAGTTCTTCTTAATAGTCGAGGCATTGTGTAGCTTCGACTAATTATCAGAAGGGGAGGTGTCACGTCCTGCCCCTCGGATAACACTATTTTATTCATTAGCAATAATTTAATTTTCTTAAATCTCATGAATCTTGCCTCCGATAAAATTATAATTTAAGTATTTTCTTCCCATTTCCGTTCACACGCTCGAATTATGTATATTCGATTTTTGTCGTCCGGTCTTTCGATTTTCTCTCTCTCGACCGGACGCTAATATCAGATTTCTGCGATCCATATCCGCTCGCGCCAGACGCGAGCGTTCGCTTTATTTTATTTAACTTTTTTCGAGTCCTTTCTGTGCTCGCGCGTGGCATGCGAGCTCAGCATTTTTGGCCGCTTCACGGCAATTAGTCTTACAGAAATTAGTCAGTCTCTACCGAACTCTTGGTCTGACCGGTCTTCTATCGGCAGTCCAATATTTAACAGTCTTAATTCCAACTTCGAAGCGAACAGTCGGACTGGTCTTCCACCAGTCCACGATAACAGTCAACGGACTTAGAATAAACCTAAAGAAACCTCATCTCGACCCGACTCGAAATAAATTCAAAGTGTTAATATCGAGGCAAGCTCGATTAAAATTAACTTTATTAAATACTATTTACGCACGGTAATGTTAAATCTTCGAGTGTAAAACCGCAAGTGTCATCTAATAAATCTGCACATTTAATCATCATCTGTTGACGGAACAGAATAGTTATTCCGTACGGAGAACGGACTCGTCTCAAATCACGTTACGTACACGTCCTTCCTTTTCCTCGACCTCTGAGGCTCGCGATCCGGCTCTCACCTCTGAGCTGCGCGCGATAACGTTTAAAGGTACCTCTTATCGCTGCAGACAAGTATCTCGTTCGCCGCGACTCGACGAGCACATGTCTCGTTCACAAATAGACCGCTGAGACGTAACAAGGATGTTCGGTGACTCACAGTATTGTATTTTTATTTGTTTTTGTTTTATTTCTATTTGTACGAATAACCATATTTAAATTGTTAGAGTTAACTAACTTTCTTGTATATTGATGGGCTTAAAATCGCTCGCCATCTCACCTCTACGCAAGATACGCGCGGTCCATAGATCGCCGCGCTCGGTCGAGTCGCGTCGGCATCGATGCCAAGACTAGCGGACGAGGGAGCGAGCGAGCGCGTGCGAGGAAAGATAGTTCGTCGACGTCGCTCGGGCGACGCACGTCGGGTGTACGCGCTTCCGAAGAGCCCGAGGCCCGATCCGGGTTTTTCCAGCCCAACCAAAAGACAATTCCAGCCAGCGGGCTGCCGAGACGATCTCAACTCAACAGAGTTGACGATATATACATTCAACGCGACGGGGTTGACGAAAATCTTCGGTGTCAGGAGAGTGAGAAAACGGCAACAACCCCAGATTCTCCATCTCAAGGCAACCAACCTTCTACCACAAGGAAACGATTATAGCTCAAAGACCTCACAGCACGGGAGGTTGTCGTCCAAGATGAACCCTCTGCTGAAAGAGACGGCTACGGCTCAAAGATCCTGTGGTATGGGGGTTGATAGTGTGACGTGGCACGTCACAATTCCCTTCCGCTGCCTGGCTCGGAGTCCCACCACTCACCTAGGGAATAAATTAGAATTAGACCTACAATTTAAGCAACGACATCTAAGATTTGTTAACCCTTTTCCTCGACTGACCCTTATCACATACCACCCAGTCAGACCCCTTACTCACTCAACGAAGTCCCCGTCAGCCCTCCGACGCAACCACCGAAGACCCACCGAAGAGCCAGCGCAGACACCGAAGACCCATCGCAGACACCGAAGACCCATCGCAGACACCGAAGATCCATCGCAGCCATCGAAGACCACCCTGGAGGGAAATGGACCCCCTGCGGACCCTGATCGACCACGACCGACCTAGACAGCCCAAAAATTAACATCCGGGCAGACCTTTCAAGCACTAACCTGCAAACCAGACGACCGTCCCAGGAGCCAGTCCGACACCGACAGCCCGGGGAAAAATTCCGACGAGTCGGAGCATCCTTCCCCACTCGTCCACAGGCACTGAAGAACCCGGCGACACCCTCTCTGCTCGGATTGCCGAGTGTAAACCGACGAAGTGTGTCGTCCGGGTAAACACTAAATTCAGCACGCGATCTGTCACGGGAGACGCTTCGCCAACAGGCCGCCTGGAACCGCCACCTCTCGACGCCAAGAACTGCTCGTCGATCGATGGGCAAATCGATGACGAGGATGCGCGCGCCGTACGTCGCGACGAGTCTTCCGTCGCGACGAAATATTCGCACGGCCGCGCGGCCAATCCCGACGCCCACCAGCAGCCAGTCCCGAAAACCACCAATGGGAAACCGACATCCATACGCTCACTTGCAAGACCGACCCTAAGGTCGGAGAAGAAGCCGGAAGCAGCGAGGCTGACATCACTTCGAGCCAAGGCGTGCGATAGAGTAGATTGTGTGAGACGAGAGTGCGAGTTAAGCGAGATTAATAACCATTGTACGACGACCAGGCATTTCCCAAGTTTACACTGACTCCTTCCCGGAGAGATACCGACCCTACGCAAAGTCCAAGGACACGATTCGGATAGCTCGAGGAATTATAAAGACCAAAGCGACACCCGAGGACCCGATTGGAAATTGTACCAGGATTTATAACGGACAGGATCGATAAAGGAATAGATTGGAAAAATTGTACTCGAGTGAAAGCGAGAGGTTGAGTGAGTACTGAATAAGTTTCCCCGCCCGCCTGCCCCGTTCAATATTTCCCCCATCCCCCAGACATCCCCCGAAAAATCTACCCAGCCCTTTTTAATAGTATTAAGCCGTTTTTTTTTCTTTGCATTGTAAAATTTTCATTGATCGTCGAGTACCGGCCGCCACGTGCGCCGACATTTTCCCTATTCGAACACGTGCGCGTGAGTGGTGGTAATAGTGAACATTCCCAGCGTGCGTTACCAATAATTTTCCCCCGGCCCGAGACACATTTAGTGAGACATTTAGCCACGATTATTTCACATTTGCATTATTGTAATTTTTGCTAGTTTTTTTTGTATATGCCGAGGTAATTTGTTAAGAAGCCCTGGAACAGTGTCAACGGCCTGAGAAGTCTCATCCCCCTCCCCCCCCGTTCCTTGCTAGCCGCGTGCCGCGCAAATTTGCCGATTGTCTTTCTTTTTTTTTTGTGAGTTACGGTGCTACGCCGAGAAAGTAGCTGGCGCCCAAAAACAACAATTGACAAATTTATTTTGAGTTTAATAATTTTTCGAGTTTCATTATTTTTTTGAGTTTTCTTATTTTTCTCCTGAGTTTCGATCTTAGCCCGATCGAGGTTTTTGTGTAGAGTTTTCACCGGCCAGCCCCCCTTTTTCCGTGCGACCGACCCCAACCCCCTGCCGTCCCGATACTTATGATAAACATCGTTTTTTTTGTATAAGCTCTTTCAAGTTCAGTTCTTTTTGACTATTGCGATTATTATTTGATTTTTCCGTTTCCCCTTTTTTTGTTTTCTTCGTTTGTTACATTCGATTAACGCTGTTAAGCTCTTTTCTTATTTCCCTCCCCGATAATCATTGACGTACCCCCCTTTTTTTTTGTTGTAAAACCCCGAACTCGTTTCTTTTTTTTTCTTTTTTTTTGTTATTACCTGTTATTTTTGACACGTTGAACTGTTGAAGAATATAATATTTTAGTTTCCTACACAAAACTTCGGACCGTTATTTCCCCCTTCCCTTCACCCCCCTTACTCCACAGATCGACCCAGTTTTGGGAGACTACACGAAAAGGTATCATCACAATAGAAACGAAACGCGATATAAAATTTTTTGTAAAGATTATTGTAAAAAGCATTAACTTCGTCGTGGGTTTTTATGCCGCAAGGCTTCTCCCACATGAGCCAATAAAGATTGATTTTGGTTGGATGGCTCAAAATTCGCGAGTGTGCTCAATTTATTCGATTACCAGTTCCCCAAAAAATATATATATCCGAAACGATGAAGCGACTTCAAATAGAAGGAGCTTCGACAATACAACTTTCTTAATCAAATATGCTATGTGTTTGAGCGGGCAGCGAGCGGTCGAGGATAGCGAAGCGGGAAAAAAGAAAACTCCGGAGGGTAAATCGATGAAAATAAATGCGTTATATTTTCACAACAATGCGCTACCGGTACGGTAGCATGGCACTTCAACATAAGAAATCAAGTAACGAACGAAAAACGAGAATGAACGTAAAATAGCGATAGTCAGAGCGGTCAACAATAACGCGACCAGTCCTAGAACGAGCAGTCGAGAGTCCACCGCGAGACCGTCGTAATATTTATTAATTGCGCCGTCGCGATAGCGAGTCTCACGCACTGACCGCGTGTCGCGAAGCGAGCCGTCCGAGCGATTCCGAGCACGATCGGTCGAGACCGAGTGCACGAGAAACCACGAACTGGTTGTCGATTTCGCCGGACACCGACTCTAAACTCCGGGCGTGTCCGATAGAGCGTTTAACGAGATGCACGACGAGCGAAAACGTGAAGAAGAACCCGATACAATTTATACGGACGCGAGCACGCTGTTGGTTGCCGCGGCCATTTACCGAATCTGCCCGAGCACGGAACCTGTTGCGCACGGCACGTCGTCTTCCTGGTTAGCGCGCATGCCCTGACGTCACGAGCTAGCCTTGCCGGACTCGCCCGGAAGGTGCTGCCGGCCAGCGGCTATCTTGGCAGCCGCGCTACACGGCGAGACGGCGGCATTCTCGAACATTCTGCCCCCATCAGCGCGGAGTGCTGGTGGTCTCGGTGTTGTTTTGATGAGCCGGGACCGGGAGTGGTGCGAGCTTAGCCAATGGTCTGGTGAGCGTGGTGGTGGCCGTTCGAAGCGTCGCAACCCTGGCGAGTCCGTCCTTCCCTGGGTGCAACTCAGTGATCCGAGCAAGCTGCCACTTGCACGGCGGAAACCGTTCTTCGGTGAGCAGCACGAGTGAGCCGATCTTGAGCCGGTTGGATGGATGATGCCACTTCGAGATGGCCTGCTGTCTCTGTAGGTAGTGAGCTGACCACTGGGACCAGAAAGCTTGAACCCGCTGCTGGATGAGCTGCCAGTGAGCGAGGCGAGACGTTGCCAAGTCCAATAACGATGGCTCTGGAAGGGTCGTAAGAGCGCCGCCGACCAGAAAATGACCCGGAGTAAGTGCAGACACGTCCTGAGGGTCATCGGTGAGCGGTTCGAGCGGACGAGAGTTGAGGATGGCTTCAATCTGTGCGAGCAGCGTGGCGAGCTCCTCGAACGTGAGCAGCGTCTCTCCCACGGTGCGGCGGAGGTGAAATTTTGCGGACATCACCACAGCTTCCCATTTGCCTCCCATGTGAGGAGCTGCAGGCGGGTTGAATCGCCATTGGGTGCGATCTGCCGAGAGAACGTTGACGATTTCCTTATGCTCTTGCGAGCTCTGTGTGAACAAACTTCGAATGGCGGTGTCTGCCCCGACGAAATTGGTGCCGCAGTCCGAGTAGAGCGTATGGGCGAGTCCTCGTCGAGCTGCAAACCGTCGGTACGTGGCGATGAACCCGGCTGCGGAGTAGTCCGACACAGCCTCCAGATGCACCGCCGACGTGGCGAAGCATACGAAGACGCAGATCCATCCCTTGTAGGTTTTTGCTCCGCGTCCCTTAATCGTCTTGAGCGTGAGCGGTCCAGCGTAGTCCACACCCGTGTGCGAGAACGGCCGCGCGGGTGATACTCGAGAGAGAGGTAGTTGGCCCATCAACTGCTGGGCACGGATCCCCCTCTGCCGAGCACACACCACGCACCGCAAGATGTGCGACTTCACTGGGCTCCGCCCTCCGAGAATCCAATATTCCTGGCGTAGGTGTGCCAAGGTGAGCTGCGTACCCCCGTGCAACGTACGCCGGTGAGCGTGATCGATGAGCAGGCTTGAGAATCGAGCGTGGCGAGGGACGATTGCAGGGTGCTTCTCTTCCTCCGTGAGCGATGACTGAGCGAGTCGACCTCCAACTCGAATTATCCCCTGCCCGTCGACAAAGGCTGTAAGTCGAGTGAAAGGGCTGCTGCGCGGTAACGCTGACCCCGAGCTCAGCATCCGCAGCTCGGATGCGAAATATACCGTCTGGGTCGCCTGGATCCAGAACCTTTTCGCCTGGTGCAAATCCTCAGCTGTTAAGACGACCACCGGTGAGTCGAGTTGTCCTCGTAGCTTGCGACCGATTCTGAAACAGATGGCCGAGAGCCGTAAAAGTTTAGTGAGCGACGAAACCTTGTGAATAAGGTCCCAATGGTAGTCGACGCGCGGGGCGGCGACGACCAGCGAGATGCCCGGACGAGCCTCTTGCGCACTGAGGCCGGCCGAGACCGGGGGTTGAGCAGGCCACGAGCCGTCTTCTTCTGACATCCATGGTGGTCCCGTCCACCATAGCGAGTGGTCAGCGAGCTGAGCGGCAGAAACGCCCCTGGAGGCACAGTCCGCGGGATTGCAGGTCCCGGGAACGAATCGCCAGTGAGCATCCGTCGTGAGATCCTGAATCTGCGCGACCCGGTTCCGAACATAGTCCTTCCAGCGAGAAGCGTGAGATCGGATCCACATGAGAGTGACCTGAGAGTCCGTCCACAGATGAACAGCTCGAACGTCCGTACGTAGGGCCCCCTGGACGTATTTGACGAGCTTCGAGAGTAGCAGCGCTGCTGTAAGCTCCAACCTCGGGATGGTCAGCCGTTTGAGCGGAGCAACCTTTGTCCTTGAGCAGACTAGCACCGCCTGGGCGGGTGACGCGGACGGCGAGCGGACGGTTATGTAGATAACCGCTGACATTGCGAGCTGGGACGCGTCTGAGAAGCCATGGAGTTCCACCGTGGAGTTGCGTTGCGTGTTGAGCCACCGAGGTAGCGACAGTCTGGCCAGACTTGAGAGATCTTCTCGGAGCGCGTACCATCGAGCGGAGACCTGAGCTGGCAGTGGCTCATCCCAGCCGACCTTATGCAACCAGAGCTCTTGCATGAGCATTTTGGCGCGAATGGTCACCGGCGAGATGAATCCGAGCGGATCGAAGATCTGAGCCACCTCAGATAGCACGATCCTTTTTGTGAGCTGACCTGTTACCGGCGCGAAGTCCGACGAGAACGCGAATTTGTCCTGTCGCGGTCGCCACCGAATGCCGAGAATCTTCGTTGCACAGTCGTCCAAGGTGAGATGGTCGGTGGTATTCGCCGACGATACCGATGTTAGAAGTTCTTGGTGCGTTGAATGCCACTTGGCTAGCGGGAAGCACCCCGCGTCGCACAGGCCTTTCAACTGACGAGCGGTCTCGATGAGCTGGTCTAGGTTGTCCGCGCCTCCAAAAATGTCGTCAACGTATCGACCGAGCCGCAAAGCCGCCACGGCTAACGGAAATCGGTGCCCCTCGTCCTCTGCCAACTGGAGCAGAGCACGGACAGAGAGAAACGGTGCTGACTTCGTCCCGTATGTGACGGTGGTGAGCTGATACGGCACCGGGGTAGACTGGCTGTCGGTCCACAACACTCGTTGCAGATTCCAGTCGTCCGGGTGTACAGCAATCTGACGGAACATCTTGGTAATGTCTGTCGCGAATAGACATCGATGGAGGCGAATCCAGATGAGCACATCTGGAATATCGAGCTGTAACTTCGGTCCCGTGTGCATCAGGTCGTTGACGGAATATCCTGAGGTGGTTTTGGCTGAGCCATTGAAAACCACCCTCAGCTTCGTTGTTTCACGGTCAGGCCTGAGTACACCGTGGTGTGGGAGGTAGTACAGAACCTCGCTGGTGGACGCGGCAGCTGGCGCCTTGACCATGTGGCCAAGCTCTGCATACTCCTCCATGAACCTGTGATACAAGGTCCTGTAAGTCTCGTCCCGGTTGAGCCGTCTGAGCGTGTGCTGCAGACACCGATGAGCGGCGTTGTACGAATTCCCGAGATGCGAGCGGTCCAAAGCAAGAGGAATCCGTACAATGTATCGACCGTCCGAGTCCCTCGAGTGCGTCGAACGGAAATGAGCCTCACACTCCGCCTCCTCCAGGGTGAGCTGCCCCGTCTCGTCTGCTGGTAGCTCCTCCTGAACCCAGAAGCGGGTAAGCAGCTCCTGAAGGGTCGCGTCTTCGGTCTGAGCCACCGCGACGCGCGCTGTGACAGCGGTCACGTGACTCTCTCGCACTGGTCCTAGCACCAGCCAGCCGAAGATCGAGAGTTGAGCGAAAGGCGTTGATGGCTCGCCCCGAATAATGTTGGGCTTTATGATGTGGCCGTAATGGTCCGCTCCGATGATCACGTCGATCGGCCGTGGGACGAGAAACTCCGGATCGGCGAGCTTGCGTCCCACTAGGTGCGGCCATGTTTGAGCCGGAATCTGGAACGACGGGAGAATGGAGGTTAACGTTTGTAGCAGATACGCGTCAACCGTCACCGAGCGTGAGGAGCGAGCAGAGCGAAGTTCGAGCCGAGCGATGCCACGGGTTCGCGTGGACTTGATTCCCCCAATACCGACAATAGAGATCGACCCTTGCTGTCGCGGTATGCCGAGCTGGTTGACAAGCGCCTCGGCTACGAAGCTAAGCTCTGATCCTGGATCCACCAGGAGCCTGACCTCGTGTGTCGTAACCGCGGTGACAAGGCGAGCGACCGCTGTGGCGAGCAGAGTTGTCGGACTGGAACTGAGCGGAGAACGAGCGGACGTGAGGACGACTGCCTCGGACCTTCATGCCGTAGAAGCTCCGAGTGGAGCGGCATTCTTCGCTGGAGCTGACGTCTGAGCGGCCGAATCGTGGAGCAGCGTGTGGTGCTTCGCTCCACACTCCTTGCACTGCATACTCGAGCGGCAGGCTCTCGCCGAGTGTCTCCCGAGGCAATTGAAGCACAGACGTTTTTCGACCGCCACCTGTCGACGCTGGGCTGCACCCAACTCTCGGAATTTTGTGCATGCCACGATGTAGTGAGACGCACTGCAGTGGTCGCAGGGGAACGGCTTTGTCGCGGAAGACGAGTTCCCTGGCTGCACCGGTTGAGCGGTCGGTGGAGCAGACGGTTGAGCGGAAGCCTGATGAGCGTTGGCCGATTTTTTCTGACTGGACTGCTGCCCTTTCCCCTTGGACCCCGTCTGTACAGGTCGATTCGTCTCCACCCAGGTGAGAGTGTCTGAACGGCTCGTCAGGAAATCCTTGAGCTGATCGAAAGACGGGAATTCCATGGAAGCCTTCAACTCATGGTCCCAAGCCTCTTGAGTGGCCCGATCCAAGAGCTTCGAAATGTGGAACACGAGCAGAACTCCTCCTTCGCCGGTGGTGATGTCAACTCCAAGGCCACGCAGCGCCCCGGTCGTCTTCGTCAGCGTTGCAATGATGGTCTTCAAGCCGTCTGCGGTCTTGGACGGGATCGGCCCCAATCCGTAGAGCGTGTTCAAATGACCTTGAATCTGCAACCGCTTGTTCTCGTAGGCCGCGGCGAGAACCTCCCATGCGGTACCGAAGGAGGCGTCGGTGAGTTCGAGAGACGCGATGAGCTCGGCTGGAGTGCCCTCGAGGCATCCCCGTAGATAGTGCAGACGAGCGACGTCGGTGAGTCTCGTGTTCCTGGTGATGAGACTCACGAATAAGTCACGGAACGTCGGCCATTGAGCGTAATCGCCCGAGAACTTCGGCAGCGAGATATCCGGGAGCTGTCCTTGCGAGCGGGCGCCGGAGGGCGAGCGAGTTCCATCCTGGGATGGCAGAGCTGGTGCGAGCGCTTGCCGCAACTTCCCGGCGGTCTTCTTAAACTCGACGTAGGCTCGATACGTTTTGCGACTGACCCGATCGCGCCGATAATCGGATTCCGCAAGGTACCCTGCGAACGCTGTCTCCAGACATCGGTGCTCTTCCAGGAACCCAGAATGCAGCGCGTCCATGCTAGCAATCTGCGCGTCGAGCTCACCGAGGCCGTAGCCGGCTCCCTCGGCCAACAGATCCGCCAGTCCCTCCTCGATCATCTCGGCACGGTCAGTCTGACCCTCCAATCGAAGGGTGAAAGTCGTCGCCGCGTCCGCGGAGAGCGGCAATCCTACCTCGATCTTCCCCGCGCCGGACCCGGGAACCGTCAGGAACGGGCTGGGTGACGCACGTCCTGTGCCCTGGAGCGGCGAACCTCCTGTCTGGGCCGGCGGAAGCGTGACATCGGTAGTTTTCCCGGCCTTGTCCGATTTGTCGGACTTCGTAGAGCCCGGCATAATCACACCTCACTGGCGAGCGTTCAAAACCCGAGAGCGTCAACGTGCACCCGACAGCTCCGCGTTGTAATATATGTGGAGCTATATTCAAATTGTAGGCGTCGCCACGTTTGCGCGATTTAAGCGCCATTAGACTGTATCTATGTACGACGCATAAGCGTCTCGTTCTCTCTACGCTCAGCAGTCAAGCCGACCACACGTGTTGTGTGTGGTTCCAACAATAAAGCAAGTGTTATCACAAGTATCCGAGTCCATCATTATTATCTGGATACACTACAATTTGGCGACGAGGATAAAGGCAGCGTGCAAAACTCGGTGGTGCAGAAGAGGGATCACCGGGATCATTTTTTTTTATCTCCAAGTGAGAAGCCCGCGCGAAAAACAATTAGTTCGCGACACGTGGTGGTAATGGCGTGCGTAAAATGACTTCGCGGCTGAGGGTAGAGGAGCAAATCAAGTTACTCGAAGCTGAAAGAAGAGCTTTGGACGAAGAGAAGAGACAAGTGCGGCAGGAACGGCGTGACTATCAAAATAAGAATATTCGGCGTTCTGAAGAGTGGCAGCGTGCTCAAGAAGAATTGAGGCAGCGTGAATCGGAACTACAGGAGGAAGAATAGCGGTTACGACAACTAGAGCGAACAATGGCGATGCCGGCGGGACAGCCGGCGGTTGTCAGCATGGGCTGTTTCGGCAGCATTAAGGAATTTAACCTGCAGGACGATTGGTCTTTGTGGTGCGAGCGTTTGGAGCAATATTTTATTGCAAACGACGTGCCGGATGCCAAATGTGTGGCTCTGCTGCTAACTCTCTTGGGTTCGGAAGGTTACGCGCTGTTACGCAACTTATGTTCGCCGGTGTTGCCGAGTACTAAAACATTAGCGCAACTCAAGGAAATTATGAAGAATCATCTCCAACCGAAGCCGAATATTATTATGGAGCGCTACCGTTTTAAAGAGTGCCGGCAGAAGGAAGGAGTGAGCATCAAGGAATATATCGCGCAGTTGAAGAAATTGTCGTCGGACTGCGTATTTGGAGCGAATTTGGAAGCTTGCCTACGGGATCAATTCGTCTGGGGTTTGCGAAGCGACGCCATCAAGAAGAAGCTGCTCGGCGAAGAAGATTTAACGTACAACCGTGCAATCCAAATTGCTGCGGCGATGGAAGCAGCTACGAGGGACGTTGCGGAGATGGGGCCGATTTCGAGAGACGCGGAAGGGTCAGTCAACTTCGTCGGCAACAAAGGAAAAGCGTTAAGTAAATTTAAATCTTCATCTAATTCTTGCGCTTGTTGTGGCCGATCGAATCATTCGACCGACCGTTGTAAATTTCGGAAATATTCGTGTCATGTTTGTCACACCGAAGGGCATCTGGCCAGCGTGTGCAAAAACAAAAAGAAAACAGAGTCGTTTCCGAAGCGATCGGACGATAAGAATAACAATAATAAGGGGCAAGCGGGACAAAAGAAAAAGAATGAGAGTCACCATTATGTTGATGAAGGGACCGAGCTTGAGCAAACTTTCGATTATATGTTTTGTTTGCGTGAAGAAACCACGCACAATAGTTCTGTAGATTTCGAGGAAATCAGCGACGAACCGATGTTGGTTGAATTGAACGTTCAGGGTGAGCAATTAAAATTTGAAATTGACACGGGTTCTCCGATCACGGCTATGTCTGTGAGGGATTATAACCAAAGCTATAGTTTATCTAGGTTGACTATGCTCACTACGGATAGGAGGTTCAAGTCACACGCGGGTCACGCAATTATTCCGAAAGGGTTAATTAGGGTTAAAGTTTCATTTAGAGGAAAAGAGAAAGAGCTAGAGATGTTTATTTTGCCGGGTCAGGGACCGCCGATTGTGGGTCGGTTATGGATTCGCGCCTTGGAAATTGCTACGCTTGAAATCGGGAACAAAATTGCTGATAGGGTAAATTCGGTTGTGGTCGCAGAGTCAAGTGAGATTTGCAAGGAATACCCATCGGTTTTTACGGATAAGCTTGGGCATTATTCTAAAGGAAAATTTACGTTGCATCTGAAGGATAACGCTCAGCCGGTTTTTTGCAAACCGAGGCCAATACCGTACGCGTTGCGGGACCGAGTAGAAGAAGAGCTCGATCGATTGATTAATGAGCAAATTATCGTTCCGGTAGAATCGAGCCAGTGGGCGACACCGGTCGTACCAGTATTGAAAAGCAATGGTCAAGTCAGAATTTGTGGCGACTATAAAATTACGGTCAATCCACATCTTAAGATCGATAGACATCCGATTCCGCGGGTACAAGATTTGTTTGCCACGCTCAACGGTGGTAAAGTTTTTTCGAAACTCGACCTCTCAAATGCGTACTTACAAGTGGAACTTGACGATGAGTCTCAAAAGTTAGTCACGATTTCGACCCACAAGGGACTTTTTAAATATAAGAGATTATGTTTTGGTGTGGCCTCAGCTCCTGGTCTGTTTCAGAGAGAGATCGAGAGGATTTTGCAGGGAATCGACGGAGTCGTTTGTTTTTTTGACGACATCCTTGTATCCGGAGCGACGGCGGAGGAACATCTCGGAAGACTGCGTCAAGTTTTAGACCGTTTTCGTGATTGCGGCTTGACGGTGCGAGAAAAGAAGTGCGCTTTTTTCTGCGATAGTGTAACCTTTTTGGGTTACGTTATCAACGCGCAAGGATCGTCGATTGCTCGCGAGAAAATTCAAGCTGTTTTAGACGTTCCAACGCCGCAAAACGTAACGCAACTCAAGGCGTTCCTGGGTATGCTAAATTATTATTCTAAATTTATCAAGAATTATGCTATGATCGTTAATCCATTGTACGAATTATTGCGAACAGGTACCGAGTGGCAGTGGACCCGCGATCGAGAGCGAGCGTTTCGACAGGCAAAAGAAAGGCTGACATCGCATGACGTTTTAGTGCATTTTAATTCAAGTCTGCCAGTTAAAATATCGTGCGACGGTTCACCCGTGGGGCTGGGAGCGGTATTGTCGCATATTTTTCCGGACGGCGTAGAGAAGCCGATTGCTTTCGCCTCAAAGTCTCTAACAAAAGCCGAGCGAAACTATTCGCAACTCGATCGCGAGGCACTGGGACTCGTGTTTGGAGTAAAATCTTTCCACCAATTTGTGTACGGAAGAGATTTTATCTTAGAAACGGATCATAAGCCTCTAATTTATATTTTCGGGTCTAAAAAAGGGCTACCACAGATGGCTGCGAATCGTGTGCAGCGTTGGGCCGTCTTTTTGTCGGGTTACAGTTTCACGATTAAGCGCATAAAAGGAGTTGAGAACGGACACGCGGACAGTCTTTCGCGGTTTCCTTTGCCATCTGCAGCCGACGACTTCGATGAAAAATTGTTAAAGGAGTATTCGTATTTAAATATAGTTTTAGAAAACGTGTCTGCTATTAGAAATGCGGATATTAAAGCCGAATCGACGCGCGACCCCGTCGCGAGAAAAGTTTTATTGTACGCAGTGAACGGTTTTCCGAAAAACGTGGAGGAAGAGTTAAGACCATATAAGAGTAGAGAACGTGAACTCGCCGTAGTTGACGGAACCCTGATGTGGGGTCATCGCGTAGTTGTACCGAAGTTGCTGCGACAGCAGTTGTTAGAAGAGCTTCACTTAAGTCATATGGGCGTTATTCGTATGAAAATGGTGGCCAGGTCGTTCATTTGGTGGCCT
Source organism: Exephanes ischioxanthus (assembly GCA_958510785.1). NCBI lineage: Eukaryota > Metazoa > Arthropoda > Insecta > Hymenoptera > Ichneumonidae > Exephanes > Exephanes ischioxanthus. The sequence goes on along the minus strand of OY294016.1, from coordinate 15,642,871 downwards.
GGGATCGATAAAGATATTGAGGGAATAACGAAGTCGTGCGAGGAGTGCCTGAGAAAAGCGGATAATCCGCCACGCGCTAAGCTGAACGTGTGGAAGTGGCCTGAGGGCCCGAATTATCGGGTGCACGCCGATTTTCTCGGTCCAGTTGGAGGGAAGATGTTCCTAGTTTTTATTGACGCGCATTCTAAGTGGATCGATATTAAACAAATGTCTGATATTACTTCGGAACAAACTATTAAAGCGTTCAAGGAGTATTTGTGTACTTGGGGTTTGCCAAGACAATTGGTTACGGACAACGGTCCGTCGTTTGTCTCGCGGGTTTTCGAGGAGTTTCTAGAACGAAATGGCATCCTCCATGTGAAAACAGCTCCGTACCATCCGGCGTCTAACGGTGCGGCCGAAAACGCGGTTCGCACTTTTAAAAATAAATTCAAGTTGCTTTTGGATTCCGGGTTGTCACAACACGAGGCGCTTTGCCGTTATTTAATGTTATATCGCGCCACGCCGCACTGCACTACGGGAGTTTCTCCGGCGGAATTACAAATCGGAAGAGTTCTGCGAACTCGTCTAGATTTAATTAGACCATTAGTGCATAAACACGTTGAGAAGAAACAGGCCGATCAAAAGCGTTTCTTCCGTGGTAACCGCATGTCTGATTTCGTGGTAAATGAGATTGTGATGGCGAAAGATTACTCGGACAGTTCGTGGCGGAAAGCAGAAATCTTAGAGCGTTTGGGCCCTGTGACGTTTGTAGTCCGTACGGATGATAAGCGGGTTTGGAAGCGCCATCTTGATCAGCTTAGGAAATGTAGCGTCGATCTCAATGTACCGTTTGTGACGCGATCTCCGCGGAATTCGTGTATTATTCCTCCGGATATTCAATCCGACGATATTGCGCGTGCTGTAACCACTCCGGGCGTTGAAGCGAAGGTGAATGTTGCTTGCGAGAGCGGCGAGTCTCATATTGTAAGCTCGCCGGTGTGTGAGAAGCGCCTAAGCTTAGAAACGATTCCTGTTAATCGCGAGTCAAAGGTATTGACGCCTGCGTTGCCAGTTAGGCGTAGTTCTAGGGTGGTGAAGCCGCGACAAATTTTGGATTTGTAAGACTGGCTAATTGCTATAAATCATAGTTTTTTTAAGAATGACTGATTGTTTTTTTAAGACTATGGGGAAGGATTGTAATATATGTGGAGCTATATTCAAATTGTAGGCATCGCCACGTTTGCGCGATTTAAGCGCCATTAGACTGTATCTATGTACGACGCATAAGCGTCTCGTTCTCTCTACGCTCAGCAGTCAAGCGGACCACACGTGTTGTGTGTGGTTCCAACAATAAAGCAAGTGTTATCACAAGTATCCGAGTCCATCATTATTATCTGGATACACTACACGCGTAACCCGAGCACGGACGTCGTGTGCGCACGATAGCCCGCCCTTCGCGCGACTGAAGGCGCACGAAAACTCGCGGCACCTCGACCTCGAACGCGTGAGCGCGCACCGCGAATCACCAGATCGCAAGTTGACGTCACTCACCGAACACGAGTTAATTGATGACTCGAAAGATCGCCAATTTCACTCAAATCACGACTCGAAAGTTCGTAATCTGTCACCCGAGTAACGTCTCGAAAACCCGTTACACGAAAACCCACGAGAAATGTCCACGAGTGTCGAGACGCTTCGAGAACGTTCGAACGCGTCGAGAATATTCGCCACACGAACGCGCGGGAACACGAGAGGCACGACTCGAAGCGCGCGAACTACCGCTGAGCAGCTGAGCGTCTCCCGGGTGCACGTGCACCGACCTACCGCGCACTGATGCTACCTGTCGCTTCGCTATCCGGCTCGAAGGACCAAAATGTTTGAGCGGGCAGCGAGCGGTCGAGGATAGCGAAGCGGGAAAAAAGAAAACTCCGGAGGGTAAATCGATGAAAATAAATGCGTTATATTTTCACAACAATGCGCTACCGGTACGGTAGCATGGCACTTCAACATAAGAAATCAAGTAACGAACGAAAAACGAGAATGAACGTAAAATAGCGATAGTCAGAGCGGTCAACAATAACGCAAGCAGTCCTAGAACGAGCAGTCGAGAGTCCACCGCGAGACCGTCGTAATATTTATTAATTGCGCCGTCGCGATAGCGAGTCTCACGCACTGACCGCGTGTGGCGAAGCGAGCCGTCCGAGCGATTCCGAGCACGATCGGTCGAGACCGAGTGCACGAGAAACCACGAACTGGTTGTCGATTTCGCCGGACACCGACTCTAAACTCCGGGCGTGTCCGATAGAGCGTTTAACGAGATGCACGACGAGCGAAAATGTGAAGAAGAACCCGATACAATTTATACGGACGCGAGCACGCTGTTGGTTGCCGCGGCCATTTACCGAATCTGCCCGAGCACGGAACCTGTTGCGCACGGCACGTCGTCTTCCTGGTTAGCGCGCATGCCCTGACGTCACGAGCTAGCCTTGCCGGACTCGCCCGGAAGGTGCTGCCGGCCAGCGGCTATCTCGGCAGCCGCGCTACACGGCGAGACGGCGGCATTCTCGAACACTATGAGTGAAATGAGTTATAGTTTTGTAATGAACGGTGATGAATGCATGAAAAATTGCCTCAAGTCGGACAAAATCTGCAAATTTCAGTTAGCGATTTATTACAATAAATTTCGCGTTAAGTGTTGACGTTTTCGATTTTATGAGATATAGACATTTTTATGTTACGAATAAAGGTGCAAAGTAATTTGCACGTAGCTTCCTCGTGTTTTATAATTGTAAGCATAGCTTCCACTTTGAGGAAGCCAAAATCGTTCAACGAACTTTCTGATAGAGAAAGCTATGCGTATAATTGTAATCAACGAGGAAGCCTTGTGCAAATTAGTTTGCACCTTTTTATATTTAACATTCAAAATTGGAACATTGATCCAAACGTGCTTGGGAAGAAAGTAAGATCTTAGTACTTTATAAAAGTACTTTGGTACTTTGAGTACTGCCCAGCTAGGGAATGGACTAACAATATACTATCTTTCACATTAAATTTGGCGAAAATTGATCTAACCGTTTATGTTTTATGGGATTTTGAAAAATTTTCATTTTTTGATTTTTTTTTTTTTTTACGTCCACACGAGTTTCTGGATCAAATATAACGCTAAGAGTAAAATATGTTACAGTTTTGTAATCAGCGGTGACGAATAGACGAAAAATTGTTTCAAGACGACGAAATGTGCAAATTTCCGTTTGCGATTTCCTACAATAAATTTCGAAGTTCATTTTGACGAGGTTAACTTTAAGAGATATAGAAATTTGTTATGTTACAAAAAAGGTGCAAAGTAATTTGCACACGGCTTCCTCATATATTACAATTTTGAGCATAGCTTTAACGAAGTCAAAATCAATCAAGTAACTTTCTTATAGAGAAGCTATGCGTAAAATTGTAATAAATGAGGAAGCCATGTGCAAATCACTTTGCACCTTATTATATGTAACATTCCGAATTGAAACATTTACAATTAGAATACATTCTAATGAGTTTCAAATAAGTACTCATGTACTTTAAGTACTGCATAGCTCTGCTTTGAAATATTGTTTCTCGGCAAAGTACCGCAACAATGAAGACGTTGCGTTCGTTGGAAGTATTTGAGTTGTTAAAGGGCTGTACTATATAAGTGGGTTTGGAGGGTTCATTCACGAAAACAGTCGGACGTCCGTTTCTTAATTTTGCTTAACCCTATCACTGGCTTTACTTAACTCGATACTATCCATACCAACCCGAAATCTATTATTATTCGTTATATTTTAACGAGCTGTCATCTAAGTTTTCTTAGATCTGACAATAGTACTTTGCGATACTAGTTCGTAAAAGCGGACTTTCGGCAAAGGTTGGGAAGTGGCTGCACGAGCCGGATCGAGCGCTACAACGGCAAGGGGCGAAACCAAGTGTAGCGCGAGAGAAGGCGAGTGCGGCCACTTCACAACCGCCGTCGGGCGTGCGCTTTTACGTACAAGAGTAGTATGCGGTGCACTATGGCGACCCCCACTCCTATCCCCACTCCCATCCCCACTCTTTTTCCCCCACTCCGCGGCAGTCCAAAATTTTGGACTGGGAGGGGGGATAGAGTGTTTGGAGTCGTCATAGCGCACCGCTGAGTGTATATAAAAAATGTGGCCAATAATTGGGGGTGGCCAAAGACTGGTGGCCAATAACTGTGCGGCAGTGGTAACTGCATGGCACAGTGATTGGCAGCCGGCCAATAACTGGCTGGCCAATGACTGGGCGGATTGCCAATCACCGTGTGACAGATGTGGGTTTAGGACACAGTGATTGGCACACCGATTATTCGCCGAGGCGAGTCAATTAAAAGTTATTAAATAAAATAAAATGTTTAATATTTGTTTAAAAATAATTTTCGTCAATTAAAAAATTTGGAAAAATAATCTTTAATTTTACCTTTTAATTTATTCCAAGATGCGTGTCACGCAGCTGCGGCAGTTTTCTCGTATCACGCATGTTTTTTATTACGTATCCCGCACTCCTGGTTTTTTCACGTATCCCGCACTCCTGTTTTTCACGTATCCCGCACTCCTGTTTTTCACGTATCCCGCACTCCTGTTTTTCACGTATCCCGCACTCCTGTTTTTCACGTATCCCGCACTCCTATTTTTCACGTATCCCGCACTCCTGTTTAACACATCCCGCACTCCTGTTTCACATATACCGTTCACACGCTATTCCTCCTCCACACTCAAGCCCGAAAGTGACGAATCATCGTTGAAACCGTCGTCCGGATCGAGACGGTCGTACCCGATGCCCAGATTGAGACGCTCAATAATAAGCTCTCCCAGGTCCCGACGTTCCATGTCGAACAGACGGAGAACCGACTGAGCACAGCAGTGTCCTTCCTCGACGAGAACTCCCACGATGTCATCACCCGGAGTCACCAAATTTTCGAACAAAGAAACGACGCCGTCATCGTCGACACGTTCGAACCCGTATAGCGCGCACGGTATACACATTACCGGTAGAACTGCGCAAATGGGGTCCGGGTGAAAAATGTGTCGCAGATGAACAAAATCGGAAAGCCCCTCATCGACGAAAAACACCTCTGTATAACCGTCGTCGTCGAAATCTATTATCTCCCCGCGGAAAACAGCGTTGTGACGGACAATTATACACGATAAGCCGGCCTCCAGTGTCTCGAAGTCCATTGGCACTTGTAAGCTGGGCTGCGTGTAGCCGCTCTGCAGGTCGCTCTGCAGCTGCTGATAGGCGACGGTTATTCTGTTCGGGCGCACATACACGTAATTTGCGGTCTCGATCCCAATCACGCGGCACAGAAACATCGTCTCTAATATGTCGGCACCGTAACGCGGATACATTTTCAAAAAAAATATGCACACAGCGCGAGGTGCGAAGACGAACTGAATAATAAAGTCATCCTCGCGAGGATGCTGGAGCTGCCGTCCGAGCACGATTCCGCGAAATGCACTATCAGCAGAATAGCAGTGCAAATGCAGCATCAGCAGTACGCCGCCGATGAAGGTCGCGCGCTCGACGGCACGTGTCCCCAAGCGCGAGCCGCTCGCCCCCTGCGAGCGCAGGAAGTCGCGAATGCGCCGTTTGCAGTATTGCAGGCGTTCTTTCAGGTTCACGGTCGAGCGTGATGCGATGCATGTGTATAGGTAATGGATGAGTTTAGACAACCGGATGAAGCGTTCATACGAGAACCGGATGAAGCATTCATATGATACCACGGAATCAAACCGTGGGTAAATCTTTTATACGGACCACCTGTCTATACCCGTATCAAAAATCTCGCTGAATATGGTGAGAAACTGTATTTGCACGCTCGCGATCACGCGTTATTATAGGTATGAAAAAAAGTGCAAATCAATAAAATTTTGAACATAAGTCTTTATGCTACGAAGCCGTCACATATCACTCAGAAATATAGAATTTAGTCAATCCGTCAGTCAGTCGTAAGACAACCAACGAGAGTACTGCATCACCGATTGATAATGGCAGGTTACGCAGTTCGCGCGAGTATTCGCGATTTTTTAAAATTAGTTAAGTTGCACAGTATTCATCTCAGACGCCGCTGCAATGATCAGTGGTGCGAAAAAAAACGTCGAGAAATAAATAAAAAATTACTCATAGAATTTTACAACTGAAGCAAATGACCATCGAACGATTAATACGATACAAAAACAATGAAGTTATGAAACCCGAAATATGAACATTTTTCAGATGCAGATATCTGTATGAGTCATGACATAACTTGCTTGTCAAACGTCCGAGAAGTTTTCTCAAAAAAGTAGCCGTTCATTATTAATTACCCTATCGATTCGTCTTTGGGTGATCGATGTATTTCATCGGGTGGCCGAGTTGAATCAATGCGCGTCTATTGGTAACAATGAAGTGTATTGCACGTTCCGGCAGCGACTCCTTCCGCCGCTCAACCATCTCCGGTATAAACGAGGATTTTTTAAGGCGATAAATAAATAAAAAATTACTTAAACAATTTCACAACTGAAGGAAATGACCATCGAACGATGAATACGATACAAAAAAACAATGAGGTTATGAATCCCTAAATATAAAAAATTTTCAGATGCAGATATCTGTATGAGTCATGACATAACTTGCTTGTCAAACGTCCGAGAAATTTTCTCAAAAAAGTAGCCGTTCATTATTAATTACCATATCGATTCGTCTTTGGGTGATCAATGTATTTCATCGGGTGGCCGAGTTGAATCAATGCGCGTCTATCGGTAACAATGAAGTGTATTGCACGTTCCGGCAGCCACTCCTTCCGCCGCTCAACCATCTCCGGTATAAACGAGGATTTTTTAAGGCGATAAATAAATAAAAAATTACTTAAACAATTTCACAACTGAAGGAAATGACCATCGAGCGATGAATACGATACAAAAAAACAATGAAGTTATGAATCCCTAAATATGAAAATTTTTCAGATGCAGATATCTGTATGAGTCATGACATAACTTGCTTGTCAAACGTCCGAGAAGTTTTCTCAAAAAAGTAGCCGTTCATTATTAATTACCCTATCGATTTGTCTTTGGGTGATCGATGTATTTCATTGGGTGGCCGAGTTGAATCAATGCGCGTCTATCGGTAACAATGAAGTGTATTGCACGTTCCGGCAGCCACTCCTTCCGCCGCTCAACCATCTCCGGTATAAACGAGGATTTTTTTAAGGCGATAAATAAATAAATAATTACTTAAACAATTTCACAACTGAAGGAAATGACCATCGAACGATGAATACGATACAAAAACAATGAAGTTATGAATCCCTAAATATGAAAATTTTTCAGATGCAGATATCTGTATGAGTCATGAGATAACTTGCTTGTCAAACGTCCGAGAAGTTTTCTCAAAAAAGTAGCCGTTCATTATTAATTACCCTATCGATTCGTCTTTGGGTGATCGATGTATTTCATTGGGTGGCCGAGTTGAATCAATGCGCGTCTTTCGGTAACAATGAAGTGTATTGCACGTTCCGGCAGCCACTCCTTACGCACAACCATCTACGGTTTAAACGAGGATTTTTTAAGGCGAGAAATAAATTAAAACTTACTCAGAGAATTTCACAACTGAAGGAACTGACCATCGAACGATGAATACGATAAAAACAATGCAGTTATGAATCCCTAAATGTGTCTCGGTGCGGGATTCGAACCCACATCTCCTGGTGAACGTCGCTTAAATCAGACTTCACTATATTATTCGCTAAACATTCAAAAAGTATACTTTTAACCTCAAAGCAATTTGACTTTTCGGTAAATAATTTAAAAAATATTTTCAAAAAAAGTCTCGGTGCGGGATTCGAACCACGTCTCCTGGTGAACGCCGATTAAATCAGGCTTCACTATATTATTCGCTAAACATTCAAAAAAGTATACTTTCAACCTCAAAGCAACTTGAATTTTCGGTAAATAATTAAAAAATATTTTCAAAAAAAAGTCTCGGTGTGGGATTCGAACCACGTCTCCTGGTGAACGCCGATTAAATCAGGCTTCACTATATTATACGCGCTAAACATAAAACTGTTTCTAAAATTTCTCGAAAATTATTTTCAAAATTTTTGTCGAAAATTTTTACGGACTGCCGGACGAACGAACGGACGATCGATGAGAAAAATAGTTTGATGAGAAAAATAGTTTGATGAGAAAAATAGTTTGATGAGAAAAATTCTTTGATGAGAAAAATTCTTTGATGAGAAAAATTCTTTGACGAGAAAAATTCTTTGATGAGAAAAATTCTTTGACGAGAAAAATTCCTGTCGAGAAAAATTCTTTGATGAGAACAATTCTTTGAAGAGAAAAATTCTTGTCGAGAAAAATTCATTGGGAGAAAAATTCTTTGATGAGAAAAATACTTTGATGAGAAAAATACTTTGATGAGAAAAATACTTTGATGAGAAAAATTCTTTGATGAGAAAAATACTTTGATGAGAAAAATTCTTTGATGAGAAAAATACTTTGATGAGAAAAATTCTTTGATGAGAAAAATACTTTGATGAGAAAAATTCTTTGATGAGAAAAACAGTGATGAGAAATCTTTCACATCAAAGAATTTTTCTCATCAAGGAATTTTTCCCATCAAAGAATTTTTTCATCAAACCATTTTTCTCATAAGACTATTTTTCTCATCAAAGTATTTTTCTCATCAAAGTATTTTTCTCATCAAAGTATTTTTCTCATCAAAGTATTTTTCTCATCAAAGTATTTTTCTCATCAAAGTATTTTTCTCATCAAAGTATTTTTCTCATCAAAGTATTTTTCTCATCAAAGTATTTTTCTCATCAAAGTATTTTTCTCATCAAAGTATTTTTCTCATCAAAGTATTTTTCTCATCAAAGTATTTTTCTCATCAAAGTATTTTTCTCATCAAAGTATTTTTCTCATCAAAGTATTTTTCTCATCAAAGTATTTTTCTCATCAAAGTATTTTTCTCATCAAAGTATTTTTCTCATCAAAGTATTTTTCTCATCAAAGTATTTTTCTCATCAAAGTATTTTTCTCATCAAAGTATTTTTCTCATCAAAGTATTTTTCTCATCAAAGTATTTTTCTCATCAAAGTATTTTTCTCATCAAAGTATTTTTCTCATCAAAGTATTTTTCTCATCAAAGTATTTTTCTCATCAAAGTATTTTTCTCATCAAAGTATTTTTCTCATCAAAGTATTTTTCTCATCAAAGTATTTTTCTCATCAAAGTATTTTTCTCATCAAAGTATTTTTCTCATCAAAGTATTTTTCTCATCAAAGTATTTTTCTCATCAAAGTATTTTTCTCATCAAAGTATTTTTCTCATCAAAGTATTTTTCTCATCAAAGTATTTTTCTCATCAAAGTATTTTTCTCATCAAAGTATTTTTCTCATCAAAGTATTTTTCTCATCAAAGTATTTTTCTCATCAAAGTATTTTTCTCATCAAAGTATTTTTCTCATCAAAGTATTTTTCTCATCAAAGTATTTTTCTCATCAAAGTATTGTAACGGCTCCAGCCTCTTATTACCTTTCACCAACGCAGCGGTGTTACTTTTCCGCTGCGTTTAATACGCAGAAGCCCTCCCGGGTTATCTGCATCCGGCCGCACGGCTTAGAGCCGTGAGACGGGCCTTATCGCGGGCGTCGCGACACTCTGTCGCGACTTTGTCCCTTTGTGAAGCGCGCGTCAGGCCCTCGGCTTCACGCCCGCTTCACATCAGTCCAGCTCGAGCTGCCAAGCGGTACACTCTCCGTTACTCTCGTATCAAAACCATTACCCTTTCCGCTGCGACTAATAAACTAGTGACAAACATATATCACCTCGAACAATCATCTATACCCGCATTGCCATTCTATTACATGGTGTCAGAAGCGGTCCTACCACGTAAACACGTCCACATTTAAAAAAAAAAATACAGTGAAAAAAAAAACAAACAGTGAAAACGTAATAAAAAAAAGTGATATAAAGTGAAAAAAAAAAACAATACAGTGGAAAAAAAATATAGTGCCAAGACACTTAATAAATAATAATCAACTTAGACATTAAATACATACATACAAAGACATTTATTACATAAATACTTAATAATAATAATAATAAAAGAAGAAAAAAAAACAGTGTTAAAAAAAAAGAAAAGAAAGGACAATAAAATTCGTTTAAGTGTCGAGTGAACAGGTGAGCGGGCGCGTAACGTCGGGACTGACCGACCGTCGAGAAACATTTTTTTTTCTCGATCAACGGCAGCAGCCGCCTTTACCAACGTCGAGCCGTCATCGACCGCGGCATCGATCCGCCGCACCGACGCGACCCGTCCTACCAACCGACATACCACCCAGCTCCAAAAAAGGGTTTTAGAAGGAAGGAAGGAAGAAACGAGAAAAAAAAAAGGAAAAACCCGAAGAGGAGAATTTATAATATATGCGACTGTTGCTCGCAATCCTCGTGGCAACGTAAGTACCCATCATTTTACTTATTTTAAGTGTTTTTTTTTACCTGTCTTATATAAAAAAAAGAGAGAAAGAACAAGAAAAAAAAGAAAGAGGAAATTTTTTTTTTCCCCTTTCACGGCCCTACGGGAACCGAGCGCCGACACGCGACGCGTGTAAAAAGCGTGCGACCGCTAAGGGTACGTAAAAACAAAACAAAAAAAACTAACTAACACATCCACACCCTCCCTAAAATAAATAAAGACAAAAAAAAAATAATAATAATAATAATAATAATAAAAGAAAAAAAAAGGAGAAGAAAATCTTTTTTTCTCTTCGCGTGCCTCATCCCAGACGGCAGCGAAATAAGAAAAAAAATATATAATACATATTAATAAATAGAAATAATGAAATAAAAATTTTAAAAAAATAATAATAATAACCAATAAACATATATACACATATTTACAAAAAAAATAATAAGCAAAAAAAATTATAATACCAGACGCGCTGCACACCAGCGGCAGCAACAGCATCCAATAAATGCATATATATATATATACCTACAGTAACAAATAACGATAATACCAATAATAAATAAATAATTCGATAAAACAAAAAAAAATAATAATAAAAAATACAAAAAATATATAATACATAAAAAAAAAAGAGAGAAATACAAAAAAAAATAATTATTTTTTATTTCATTTTTTTTCCTAAACGCGCCCCACACCGAATGGCAGCGAAACAAAAATACCGTCACAAATTAATAATTACCAACAATAAATAAATAAATAAAAATAATAACAAAATATATATACATATATAACATTAATAATAACCGATATTCAAAAAAAAAAAAAAAAAAAAAAAAATTTTTTTTTTTTGCTGGGCCTCAAGCTGAACAGCAGCAGAATAAAGGCATATTAGAAAAAAAAGGGAAAAATAAAATACCTATATACTATATAACTAACATACACATACATATATTAAAAAAAAAATTTTTGCGCCTCATGTCAGACGGCAGCAATACAACAAAAATTTATTTAAATTATTGTTTTTTTAAATTACTTGGGTAGTTCAATAACTACACCAAAATTGCTCCACCAAAGCCGCCTCAGCGCCCCGCGCGAGCAAACAGCGAAAATAATTTACATCGCCGAGCGTTGTCTACCGAGCGACTCCCGTCGCGAACATACTTCGCGATGGCGAACAATAATAGCTCGATAACGCTCCGCGATGTTCAAAACCTCATACCCAGTTTCAACGGAAAAAATATACCGCTGAACGATTTTACACGCGCTTGTAAAAAAGCTGCGAAAATCATTTCAGAAAACGATCAGCCACAGCTCCTCGAAATCATCCAACTTCAAATATCAGCGGGAGTCGCCGCTGATATCGCCGATGCCAAAGCATATAATACATTAGAGCCACTCCTGAGAGATCTCAGAAATGCGCTCGAAAAACCGGTCGAATTATCGGACCTCGAACTAGAATTAAAATCAAATTCTCAAAATTATAACGAATCGGTACTCGATTACGCGACGCGCACGCGAAAAATCGCAATTAAAATTGAAAACAGATTAAAAGAAGTCTACCGAGCGGAAAATCAGCAGCAGTATCTGCATAACCGCACCGACGAAGTTCGACGAACCGTTATAAAAGCTTTTATTCGCGGTCTTTTCGACCAAATTGCGAATATCATTATGCACAAAGATTTGATAACCCTCGACAGCGCAGTCGACGAAGCGCTAAATATCGAAAACGAACTCGTACGTAGACAAAACGTACACCAGGGCCGAAAACGCGATAAATCGGAAACTAGGGACAAAAGCCCGGAAAAAGCGAAAGTTCGGTTTACGCAACTAACCGACAACAACGGACAAAAATTTTGCGAGATCCACCGCGAAAACCCTAAGCATTCAACATCAGAATGCTACGCCGTGCAACAATTACGCTAAAATACGAATACACGCGTCAACAGCCGCCAATACCGTAACAACTCACCGAGTAATTTCCAAAACAATTTTCGCGGAAACTTCCAGAATTATACTCGTGGCGGTTACCAAAACAATTCACGCGGTAATTATCAAAATAATTCGCCCAGCTACTATCAAAACGGATCACCCGGGAATTATCAAAATAATTCACGCGGGGGTTTCCGTAACAATTCATGCGGAAACTACCAAAGCAATTATCAAAACAATTCCCGTGGGAACTACCACAATAATCCGCGAAATAACTATCAAAACAATTCACGCGAAAATTATCGTGATAGCTCGGGCGATTATCAAAATAACCAACAACAAAACAACTCGTGGGACCGCGGTTACCAAAATTTCCCGCAACAAAACAATCCGCGCGATCAAAATAACCAAAACAATTCGCAAGAGCGTAATTATCGTAATAACTCACGCGACCGAGATAATCGGGACAATTCGCGTGACCGAAATAGCCGGGACAACTCGCGAGAAAGACAGAACCCGAGCAGCGGTCGAAACTCGCGAAAATCAGATCACCAGTCGAGCCTCGATGCAACGCAAATCGAGCAGATTTTCGAACGCGTGCTTGAAAAAAACGAGAGATCCGCCTCTCGCGACAGCGCGACGAGAGGTCGGACACCGGAGCGCTCGTCAACGACAAACTAATAAAAGACGCAAACAAGGCGCAAACCGAAACCAAACCTGTAAAATATATAGGTACTGTTTGAGAATTGCCAGGATGAGATATAGCGGAACGGGGGTAAATAAACTGAACACTGCTGATGTTAACAGTGAAAATAAACTCTTTATTAAATAACAGCGAAGATGTAAAAAAGCGCGCGAAAAACACTGTACAATGAGTAGACCGAAAGTGAGCGGTAATGAATAACAATGATGATATTGTTACGTCGCAGGTTTTGACGCAACGGGTTGATATAAAGTCGCTCCCTTTTTTAAGCTTGAGTCCAAGCTTGGGACAGGAGCAAGGGTCTGCTAATTCGATTGGCGATCGATTCGTTACCATTTATGGTAATTAATATGTCGCTTCTTACCTTTTTCGGCGATTCGCTTTTACTCCAGGGTGACGATCTCCACTGTCGATGCGTCCGAATCTTCGTCGTCCGAACTCGGGGTCGGCGCTATCGGTTGCGGATGATACGGGCGCGGGGGCACCGCCTCGGGACGTACCGGCGCTGGAACGTAGGGCTCGGGTACGTCGAACGTAAATGTTGGTCGTTGCACCGGAGTGGGCAACACGCGCGCTATCGGTACGAATTTCTTCTCGCCGCGCGTAGTGAGTTCGAAATTGTCTCGCAACACCGTCTCTGTTGCCGAACCACCAGCAAGGTTACTGCTAGATGGAGCGTTTGGGGCAGAACGATCGCCGGCGCCAACACCAACGGAATTCCCAGCGAGGTTACCGCTGGGGGCTCCGAGAGCGATCGCGATTGCTCGGCGCAATTGGTATTTGACGCCGCTTCGTCGTTTCTTCCCCATCAACGCTTAGGAGAAAAGTAAAATAAAGAGTGGGATTGTTTCGAATGTTTAAAACGGAAATATCTCTCTGGGCGTGCAAATTTAATGCTGCACCGCCAATCGAGAAAAAGGATGTTGATACTGCGTGCAATGCAATCTAGCACAGCAGTATCGGAAAATGTAGGGTCGTACACCTGGCGTAGCCGGCGTAACGACGTTTAGGGTGTTTGTCTCGCGTGCAGAGCAATTTAGCACAGCGAAACAACCACATAGATTTCGTGAATTACGTGCAAAGCGATCTAGCACAATAATTCACTAGAGAAGAAGTAGATTTTAGAATATTTCGTTATTAGTCGAGCTCAGGGGAGGCAAGGTGAAGGATAGCGTAGTTCGTCACCACCACTGAATCACAACCCGAAAATACCTTTTCACAGTTTATTAGCGTAGAAATAAAACAGTCTCTTAATCACTAAATCGTAATGGTATTTCTCGAGGTAATACGAGTTTATGAGTTGAACGCGTTAACCGAACCAATAGTTCGTTACGCGGCACAAGTTAAATAAATTTCCTCGATATATTCGAGGGAGCACTCTTGATCGAGACGATGAACGCGTATCCCGACTTCACCTCGGGTCCTTCGTCGACGGATACGAATTAGAAACGATACTCGCGTACACCCCGGCTTCACTTTTCGTTCTTCGCTCTGAGGGTTTTTAATTTTTATAGTCGCGGTTCGGAGTTCTCGACGGTACTGATTGTTCTCCGTTCAGAGCTTAGCCATTACGACTCTGTTCCCCACTTTTAATTTATCAAAAGTGCTGATGATTACAGCGAGGTGTTTAGTCGTCGCACGGTGCTCGCCTCGATTCCTCGAAGGGATGTGCTGACGTGCGAGGGAACGTTTCGGACCCTTCGTCGCACGGTATTCGGATACCCTATACTCTAGCGATAAGGAATCGCTCTCGCAACTCGCTGCTATCGTCTCCCGAGAGAACCGAGATCAGCGAGTCGCACTTATACCCTATACTCATATGAGATTTAAAATAAAATATAAAATAAAAAAAATAAAATGCAAGTGGTTAAAATTCGCTCAACACTGACCGTAGTCGGAACCCCGGACGTAACACCTCCCCGTTTTAGTCGGATGCAGAGGCGCGGCTCTGTATTCGTGAGGCGAACAGCCGTGAGGAAAGTTCGGGGTCGACACCGCTCAACGTTAGAGTCGATTTTGCTGGTGACAACACAGGATACTGATTCCGGTATGCTGGCGTCGGTGGTGATATTTGTTCAGCCTGGTCCTCTTCGATTTGTTGGCCGGTCTCGACGTCTTCGTTGTTGCTCTTCGCTGTTGTGACGTTTCGTCGATGTGCCAGCGTGAGAAGGAGGCCGGTTAGCGATCCCCATATTGCCCCCAGCAGATGGATGCTCCATCCATAAAGTGCGTGGAGGGCATAACCTTGAACGCATGTATCGATGATAAATTTTATTAATGCCAGCACCACGATGATACCCGCGATGCCTCCAGTAGCGGATCCGAATTTCATAAATCCATTCCAGAATTTCGCAGTGGCATTTTCGGCGATACGGTCGAGTGTTTTCTCGTCCAATAACCCGGCGAGCGACAAACTTCCGGCAGGAACGTGATACCCGGCCGTTCCTCGTGCGATGTTGTTGAGTAGAGCCGGTTTCTCCGCAGGAAACATGATCCGCTCCCGGAGATTGTTAATATCGTCTTGTGAATAGATGCCACTGCTAGCGAGATTGCCTGGTGACGCGTACTTCCAGTTGAGCTTGGATAGTGGTTCCAATGACTGCGGCGTTAGGACTTCTATTGGCCCCGGGGAAAGACGATACCAAGTTCCCTCGATTTGGTACTGCACAGGTACGACCGGATCGCAGTTTATCTGCGTTGCTGATTTGATCAACATTCTCGATGTCGCTGACAGGAAATAAGATTCGTTGTGGTACGTTACGGGAAGCTCCTGGTAGCATTCGTCCGTCCGTCTGAGTTTGCAGTCGATCGGTACGCATTTTATGATGTGAGCGACTTCGCCCGCGATGACTGCCATGAAGCCCGGTCCTTTCATGACCGTGCGCGCGAATCGCTCCGGTAGCAGTGCGGCGGTTGACAAAGCGCCTTGGAGGATCTGTCTCTCCAAATTGCACCTCTGAACGACCACATCGCGGTACAGATTTTTCATCTGCTTTCTCACGTGTTTTTCAACGTAAATAAACTTTGAGTTTATGTACGAGAACATGTCGAGATTATTAACGGAGATCTTTTTTTTTGTTGCGAAGGATTGACCTCGCTGTGTCTCGAGGATAAATAACTTCGGATGTTCGGTTCTTATCAGCCTATAGCCACAGACTGGATATTCCGAGCGTTTGGCTAGTGCGAATGTCGTCTGATCCGTCGTTAGCGTATATACATCTGGGAGGTGTGATCCATCTTCCACGGTTGTGAATTTTGAGGCGAGTCCCTCGTACAATACGTCGTACGTGTCGAAATTGCAAGAGTCCGATGGTGTCGATTTCCAGAACACGGAGTTTCCAGCGACGTCGATGCACGTATCGTCCGCAAGTTGACATTGCGTTCCAGATTGAAGTACGATTTTTCCTGCTTGAAGGTTGACTACTGCCTGGTAATTAAATAGTGAAATCTTCACGGACGCCTGAACGATGACGTCGCTCCATGTACCGAAGGGATCGTTGTATTGTGTCCCCTGGCATTCTCCGTTGGCTGTTGTCGATCCGGCTAGAGTGATGCTTCTGGTCGTGGTGTCGTTTCGGCGTAGTCCGTGGATTTCGGCCGTGAATCCCAGACGAATTATTCCCGTTTCCTGAAGACGGCGGCACGAGCTTTCATCTAACTCGTACAGGTATTCGTGGAATCCGTTGTGCACCATTGAGCTATGGGAGTGCATACCGCAATGCGTCACAATGCGGGATATCTCGATCTTGCACTGTATCACTGGCGTGTCCGCGAATTCTGACAGTTGGAGGAGTTGTATGTAGGTTGAGACTGGTTCCGGCTCGTTCGCTGGGACGTCGCACTCTTTTACGTCGTTTAGTGACATCGTTGTGACGTTCAGTGTCGATCCTCCACAGTCGAATCCGATGATTCCTTGGCAGATGCTCGCTCCGCTTATTCGAACGAGGATGGCAAGGATACCCATTGTCCCAAACATTTTTCCCCTTTTTCTTTAAACGCCCTGTAACAAACAATTCACAGCCGCGTTAACCTCAGTTTGTTCGCGTGGACAACCTTTGGTTTTCCCTTATATTTTATTTTAATGTTTCCCCGGGGAGTATTTCCAATACTTCGCAAGGTTCGGTATATTGGTCGTAAAATTTCCCGATTTTTGGTTCTTTGAGCATAAGAACCTTGTCACCGATTTTAAAGTTTTGAGGGTTTAATTTTCGATCGTAATATATCTTTGATCTTTCCTTGGCAGTCTGCAGATGATCGGCTGCCATTTCTTGGAGACCTTGGATTTTTGTGAATAGCTCGCGAAGATACTCCGCGTACGTTGGGTCACGCTGTGCTTCTATTCTGATGTCTCCGGCCGGTTGTCTTGCTATCCTTCCGAATACCAGTTCGTGGGGAGTAAAGCCTGTCCCCTCATGTTGGCTTGTGTTATATGAAAACATGGCCATCTCTAGAAACTCGTCCCAATCGTTTTGTCGGTCCACATAGGGTTTCAGGTACTCGACGAGGACGTGATGAGAGCGTTCGATGGACCCATTGGATTGCGGGTGGAACGACGTGGTCCTGTATCGTTTGATTCGGAATTTTTTTGCCACCGCGTTCATGAGGCTACTACAGAAATTCGTGCCCTGATCGGTGAGCAGCGCCCTGGGGGCCCCGAATCGAGCGATAAACTGCTTGACAAATGCGTCCGCTATATCTATCGCCGTAGTTTTTTGCATGGCGATTCCTAATGAATATTTCGTTAAAAGGTCCTGGATCGTCAGAATATGTGTAGATCCCTTCTTGGTAATGGGGAAAGGTCCGACGATGTCCATTGCCACCTTGTCGAAAGCAGATCCCGGTGTGTCCGTGATCAACATCGGTTGTTTCGTCTTAACTCGGACTAATTTCTTGAGCTGGCAGTCCTTACAGCGTTGGATGTACTCTTGGACCTCCGTCTTCATATTCGTCCAGAAGTAGTTTTCGCGGATTCGTTTGTAGGTCTTTGTAACCCCTTTATGGCCACCGATTAGGGAGTCGTGACAATCTTCTATGATGCCTCGTTTCTCTTCCTCGGTTGGTACACGAACGAGTTGTTTACATATAGTGAGTTCGAGCGGCAGATCCGCAAGATGCTGGCTAATACTTGCTTGTATTTTCGCCCAAGAAATGTTGTCTATAAATTCGGTTTTTGCTATGCTTAACGATCTTATTCTTAATTCGGTTACAACGTCTCGAAGCGATTCCAACGCCTCGTTTAGATCGTCCCAGACGACGTTAGCCCGCAAATCGTTTTTTATCGGTAAACCGATCATCAGACGGCTGCCGATACGTTCGACGCCCGCCCGTGAGAGGTTCAGGTGTCCGTACACCGGCAGGGTGGCTGTGGATGCTAAGTCTTTTGCTCCCGCCCCCACTGCTTGATTTTTTGTTGTTATAAAAAATGCCCAATTGTCCTTACGCATCGAAAGTCTATCGCGAGTCTCTACGATTTGCAGTCTATCGGCCGGTACAGGGGAGACTGATCTACTCGAATTGACAGGTGAATCGGCAGAACTGACTGATCCTCTCGAACTGACAGGTGAATCGGCAGAACTGACTGACATTTCGTCGGCAGACTCGAGATTCTCGTCTCCGGAATCAGTAGTTACTGTCGATTCCCTATCACGTGCTTCCGGCACCGGACGTTCAGCGGAAGTTTCTGGTTGTTCGCTTCCTTCCCCAGGATCTGCCGACGCCGTGTTTTGTGTTTTACGTTTTTTTAACCTGGTAAACCTCATAACGCTCTCGTCATCCGTCACAGTTTCGTGAGACCTTGTACGGACCGGCGCTACGACGAGAACAGATTTGTTATTCTCAGGGGGGTTTCGCGATAATGCGTCAGCGTTACTATTCGCCCTCCCTGGCTTATATATAATCTTATACTGATAGTTTTCGAGTTTGAAACGCCACGCGACCAACCGGTTGGCGGGGTCCTTCACTGAGTGCAGCCAAACCAGTGGTTTATGGTCCGTCACCAGTGAGAACTCCCTACCGTAAACATAAGGCCTAAAATAGTTTACAGAATATACTATCGCCAAACATTCTTTCTCGATTACAGGATATCTCTCTTCTGCTTTGTTCAAAGTTCGCGATGCGTAAGCTATCGGTCGATCGCTGCCTATTGTGCCTTGGCTGATTACACCGCCGATCGCCGTCGCGGACGCATCCGTCGTAATTATGAAAGGTTTTGTAAAATCCGGATGTTGGAGTACAGGTTCTTTACACAGTAAGTCTCGTAGCTCCGTAAATGCCTTCTCTTGGGCATCGGTCCACTTGAAGAGTGAATCCTTTTTCAATAGCTGAGTGAGTGGTCTCGCAACACCAGAAAAATTATTAATAAATCGTCGGTAGTAACCAGCCAAGCCGAGAAATTGCTTAATCTTAGTTGGACTGGTTGGTCGCGGATAGTTTCTGATTGCCTCAAGCTTTTTAGGGTCTGGTCGGACCCCGTCTTCACTAATAACGTGGCCCAGATACCCTACCTCTTTCCGTAAAAATTCATACTTGTCCGGTTGAAGTTTCAGGCAAGCTTGACGCAATCTTTCCGCCAAGCGTTTGAATTTAATCTCGTGTTCCCGTAATGAACTCGCGTACAATACAACGTCGTCGAGATACACAAAGAGTTCGGTACCTTGTAAGCCGCACAGCACGCGATCCATCAATCGCTGGAACGTGGCTGGCGCGTTTTTTAGTCCGAAGGGCATTCTTGAAAATTGGTAATGCCCAAACGGCGTTGTAAATGCTGTTTTATGGGCATCTTGCGGGTGTACTTGAATCTGATGAAACCCGCTTGCCAAATCAAAAACGGAAAAATACTTTGCACTACCCAATTGATCGAGGATTTCCGTAATATTAGGGAGCGGATAAGCGTCCCCTATAGTTTTCTCGTTTAATTTCCGGTAATCTATAACCATCCGCCACCTAGGTCTCCCGTGCGAATCGTTCTTTTTCGGTACGATCCAAAGGGGCGAACTATATGGCGAATCTGAAGGCTCTATGATCTTTCCCTCAATTAATTCCCCGATTTGTTTTGTTATCTCGTCCTTATGTGCGGGCGGAAAACGATACTGTCGCGTAAAGACTGGTTGGTCGTCCGTCGTCGTGATTTTGTGCTCGATCGCATTTGTTGAACTCAAAAAATTCCCGGGAATGTGAAAAAGATCATAGTCATTTTTCAACGTTTCCTCTATACTTGCCCGCTCCTCTTCGTTGAGATGGTCGAGTCTAAGTAGGGTTTTTATTTTTGATATTATTTCATCCGCGTCTGGCATACCTGTTTTTACCGTGTGGACCTTTTGGTCGCGCGTAAATCGTTCGACACTTGATCGATCCCATGAATTTACATCCGATTCTCGCGAATTATTTTCGTTACCCAGTGTTCCATGTGGACCTTGATCTTCCGGATCAGGATGGCAAAGCTCGAATGCCTCTAAGGTGACCGTCGGAACGGTGAGCTCTACATCCTGCCCCGTTGTATTAAACGCTCTCAAGTACGCTACGCCATTTGTGTTCGTCACAGCGGCTTCGCCGATATAGACCCCTTCGCGGATATTTAAACGCGGAATATAGCCCTCTATAATGTCGGTATTCCTTACGCGCACGTGATAAACTCGACTGGATCGACTCGGTATTACGACAGTTTCTCGATTTTTAAACGGCACTATACGATCTTCCCATGTCACGTTTTCCGCGTTCCAATCTATTGCCGCTCTATTTAGCCCATGAAATTCTGCCCCCAAAATGGCGTCCTGCGGTATCGACAAAGAATTTTCCACTACATGAAATTCGGAATTTGTCCCTAATATATCTATGTTCACCGTTCCGGTGGTGTATACGGGTTTATCCGATATTCCCTGTAACTTGAGGATCTCGCTTCTATCGATTTCCGCAATCGCCTTTAGAGCCTGTATTTTCACTAGATTCGGCTCCGATCCCGAATCCACGAGAAAATCGACCTTCCCTTTTAATTGTGGGCTTTCAATTTCTATGATCGGCGTAAACGAGTGATTGTTTAAGCGGACGTTGACGCTTCTGACCCGTCGGACGCTTGTACTATGTTGACAGGGCGCTCTGTCGCGTTGTCCTTGCGGCTCGCACCCTGGGTTGCCGAAGGTTGTTTCGCGTTTTCCGAATTTTTCGCGTCTCGGAGTCGTTTATAACAAACTTCCGCGGTATGATTCGGACGGCTGCAGTACGTGCATGTTTTGCTAGATTGGTCATTTGAATTCGCGGGTTTGCTCGGCTGAGTCGTTGAATCGCGATTTTCCGATTTGTTTGTTTTTTGTGGGCGTTTGCTTGGATCTTTGACCCAACATTTATCCTCGGCGTGACCCGATTTTTTGCAATGCTCGCAGGATGATTTGGTCCCCCCATCTGTTTGTGCTGAAGGTGTTGATGGTTTTTTGGGAGCTTTCTCCGATTCCTGAAAACGCGTTTTATCCCGTTCCATTTCTTTTTCGACTTTTATCGCGGTTTGGTAGGCTTCGTTTAAATTAGCGTACCCTTCGAATTTTAAACGTAGACGAAAATCTGGTGGGAGTCCCGCGATAAAACACTCCATCGTTTCGTCTTCCAGGGCGGCCTTGTGCTGTCGCGTTAGGCGCCCCACAGCTTGCACCTCGCCATCCACAATAGCCGAATGGATGTCCTTGACGCGGCTTATATAGTCGAGTACATGCTCCGTTTTTCCCTTAGCTACGTTACCCAGTTCGCCCTTATATTGATTTACCGACCGCGATGCCCCAAATATCTCCTTAAGACGATCGGTGAAACCGGAAACGGTACGAAACGTATCGTCTTCGATAGCCGTGTATGCGCGGTCTTTCAATTTGTTGCGGAGAAGGCGCGTGAACGTGGGCTCGAGCGCCGGTGCGAGCATGTCCTTGGCTCTTTTACACGCGCGCGTAAATTTAAGAATCGGTATGTTACTTCCGTTAAAAGTTGGTACTGATTCGAGAACGTCTTTAAACGAAAGCTGCGTATTTACAGCCACACTGCTTTGAGCTACCGGTTGAGCTGCTTCAAGTGCCTCGCTTTGATTTCTAACTCGCAGTTGTCTTAACTCGTTTCTGAGTTCGCGTAATTCGTGTCGTGTGACTGGAGTAGATTCTTCAGCTTCGGTTTCGTCCAGTGTTTCGTTGTGGCTCTCCGTTGCTGCGGCTCCCGATTCCCTGATTTTCGCTTCCCTCTCAATCAGAGCGATTTCTCTCTCCTGGACATCTATGAGACGTTCCTCACACTCTACCTCGCGTTCTCTAGTTTTTTTTTCGAGTGCTGACAACTCGCGTTGTTTTCGGAGTAGTTGGTCTTGAAGCGTCATGAGTTCTTTCTCCGTAAGGACAGGGGTAAGCGGCCCTTCCATTTTTGCTGGGTCTGACATTTTGTCGGCCCGTGTTTACGTTTTATTGTTTTACTTGGTACGAAAATGCTCGCTTTTTCCGATTAACAGACCTAATCCCGACCGCTGTCACCAAAATTTTCACCTGTTACGTCGCAGGTTTTGACGCAACGGGTTGATATAAAGTCGCTCCCTTTTTTAAGCTTGAGTCCAAGCTTGGGACAGGAGCAAGGGTCTGCTAATTCGATTGGCGATCGATTCGTTACCATTTATGGTAATTAATATGTCGCTTCTTACCTTTTTCGGCGATTCGCTTTTACTCCAGGGTGACGATCTCCACTGTCGATGCGTCCGAATCTTCGTCGTCCGAACTCGGGGTCGGCGCTATCGGTTGCGGATGATACGGGCGCGGGGGCACCGCCTCGGGACGTACCGGCGCTGGAACGTAGGGCTCGGGTACGTCGAACGTAAATGTTGGTCGTTGCACCGGAGTGGGCAACACGCGCGCTATCGGTACGAATTTCTTCTCGCCGCGCGTAGTGAGTTCGAAATTGTCTCGCAACACCGTCTCTGTTGCCGAACCACCAGCAAGGTTACTGCTAGATGGAGCGTTTGGGGCAGAACGATCGCCGGCGCCAACACCAACGGAATTCCCAGCGAGGTTACCGCTGGGGGCTCCGAGAGCGATCGCGATTGCTCGGCGCAATTGGTATTTGACGCCGCTTCGTCGTTTCTTCCCCATCAACGCTTAGGAGAAAAGTAAAATAAAGAGTGGGATTGTTTCGAATGTTTAAAACGGAAATATCTCTCTGGGCGTGCAAATTTAATGCTGCACCGCCAATCGAGAAAAAGGATGTTGATACTGCGTGCAATGCAATCTAGCACAGCAGTATCAGAAAATGTAGGGTCGTACACCTGGCGTAGCCGGCGTAACGACGTTTAGGGTGTTTGTCTCGCGTGCAGAGCAATTTAGCACAGCGAAACAACCACATAGATTTCGTGAATTACGTGCAAAGCGATCTAGCACAATAATTCACTAGAGAAGAAGTAGATTTTAGAATATTTCGTTATTAGTCGAGCTCAGGGGAGGCAAGGTGAAGGATAGCGTAGTTCGTCACCACCACTGAATCACAACCCGAAAATACCTTTTCACAGTTTATTAGCGTAGAAATAAAACAGTCTCTTAATCACTAAATCGTAATGGTATTTCTCGAGGTAATACGAGTTTATGAGTTGAACGCGTTAACCGAACCAATAGTTCGTTACGCGGCACAAGTTAAATAAATTTCCTCGATATATTCGAGGGAGCACTCTTGATCGAGACGATGAACGCGTATCCCGACTTCACCTCGGGTCCTTCGTCGACGGATACGAATTAGAAACGATACTCGCGTACACCCCGGCTTCACTTTTCGTTCTTCGCTCTGAGGGTTTTTAATTTTTATAGTCGCGGTTCGGAGTTCTCGACGGTACTGATTGTTCTCCGTTCAGAGCTTAGCCATTACGACTCTGTTCCCCACTTTTAATTTATCAAAAGTGCTGATGATTACAGCGAGGTGTTTAGTCGTCGCACGGTGCTCGCCTCGATTCCTCGAAGGGATGTGCTGACGTGCGAGGGAACGTTTCGGACCCTTCGTCGCACGGTATTCGGATACCCTATACTCTAGCGATAAGGAATCGCTCTCGCAACTCGCTGCTATCGTCTCCCGAGAGAACCGAGATCAGCGAGTCGCACTTATACCCTATACTCATATGAGATTTAAAATAAAATATAAAATAAAAAAAATAAAATGCGAGTGGTTAAAATTCGCTCAACACTGACCGTAGTCGGAACCCCGGACGTAACAATATTAATTGGCCGTTTGTGTTGAGCACATCCCCATGAACCCGTTGAATTATATTAATCGCCCGAGTCGATCGAGAGAGAACCTGCGGCTTACTGTAACGCCGCAAGGTGACCGTTGAGAACGCGAGTCGTTCCAGTGTACCGACGTGTGTCGCGCAACTGAGAACGTACAACCGCGCTATGCTCCAGATGAGTTGTACGATATCCCGAACCCGAAGATACGACGAACCCGTGTTGATGTACCGATAAACTGAGCAGACCCGTGAGCTGAACTCTGAGAAAAGACCGAGAGAAATCGGCGATCTACCCGACCGCGTGGTGACCCGTGTCAGCCATTAGGCGTAGATGAGCGCGAAACCTGTTGCACGCGGCACATAACCCGTGCCGCCTCGGATCAGCCGGTGCGCGTGCGTCGGTGGCGCGCGTCGGCCTCGCCGGACTCGGTCGGGAGGTGCTGCCGAGCAGCGGCCGCTCGAGCTAGCGCACGTAGCCGCGCTGATTCTCGAACATTCCGCCCGCCATCAGCGACGGCGTCGATGATGAGATGATCGCTGATCCGGTTGAGATGATTCCTTGTAGAGATGAAGCGCTACTGATGATGTTGAGCGTGAGCGGTCCTGCGCAGTCCGTATCCGAAGTCGATCCGAGGGTGGGAGTGCCACCCGGAACAGAGGTAGTTGGCCCATCGAAGATGAGCACGGATCCCCCCATGCCAGGTACACCCCACACCCCGGAAGATGTGGGACGTCGCAGAGTTGAAGTTTCTACCTCCAAGAATGCCAAAGACCTGGCGGATGTTAGCCAGGGTGAGCCAGGTTTGAATTGAGCGCCTCTGAGTAGCGCCGATGAGCGTGACCAATGAGTATGACCGATGAGAGTAGCCAATGGGCATGGCCGATGAAAACGACCGATGAGCATGGCCAACGAGCAGAAGTTTCCTCTGAAGATGAACACATTTCTGTAACAAAAATATCAATGAAACGGAACAAGGCTGTCAGAGGTGAAACCTCGCAAGTGAGAATTCCTTGAGAGTCGACGCGCTGAGCGGCGACGAACAATAAAATATCCGGGTGAGCCTTGCGTACGTCAAGGTCACCGGATACCAATGGCTGAGTTTGCCGTGAGGCGAGCCAATGAGTCGTCCATAGATTTCTTGAGTTGTCCATGGTGATCCCGTCCACCATGATGAGTGATCTCTGAGCTGCGCGATGGTGACGCCCCTGGGGGCACAATCAGCCGGGTTAATTACTCCCGAGATGTGCCGCCATTGTACGTCTGCGCTGAGCTCCTGAAGTTGAGCGACGTCGTGTTCGACGACGTCCTTCCACCTTGAAGAAGGAGATCGGATTCATGTGCGTTGAACGTGAGTCCGTCCGTTACATGTAAGTCCGTCCACAGTGAGTTGTCCGCACGTCCAGGCGCAGTGTAGCCTTGAGACGTGGTTGACGAGTTCTTTTGAATCTCGCCGTTGCAGCGCTGCGATGAGTTCCAATATTCGGGATGATGAGCCAGTTGAGTTGTGCTACCTGGATTTTGGTGCACACCAGGACCGCATGAGCGGTTGTGGACGGTGAGCTGACGACGATGCGGACGCCTGCCGACATCGCGTGTTGAGATGCACCAGAGAAGCCATGTAGATCCACCGTTGAGTCACTCCGTGCGTTGCCACTGAAGCAACGAGAATCTGGCCAGATATGTGCGTACTTCTCTGAGCGTGAGCCATCACGTTGAGACCTGAGACGACAAAGTATTGTCGCAGCCGACCTTGTGCGACCAGAGCACTGCAGAAGTGTCTGTGCACAAGTCGTAATCGTCGAGACGGAGTTGAGATGTCCGACTATTCCAACCTGGTATGATGATCCACGTAATGAGCGTGCCCATGAGCGCGAAAGAACCCGTGACGAGCACGAGTTGATCGATGATCGCAATGTAGCTAGCGAGACCCCGCCCGCATAGCACGATTCCTTTAGTCGGTGAACCGACTGATGATCTGAGCTGAGGTATCCACTCCTCCACCTGTGCTGTCGAGTGAGACACCCGGTTGAACTGGTCGTTAGTCCACAACATTCGTTGCAGATGCCAGCCTTCAGGATGCTTGACGATCGTGTGCGACGAGGCACAAGTGTAGTCGAACCAAGATGAGAACGTCCGGGATGTCGAGCTGAACCTTCGCACTTGTGTGCATGCGTTCCTTCGCGGAGTATCCGGAGGTGATGATAACCGCGGTGTTGAAACCCGTTGTCCCAGTCCGGGGTGAAAACTCCGCTGGAGGTTGGTAGTGACGTACTGCGCCGGCAGAGGAAACAGCCGGCACCTTGTCGACGTGACCAAGTTCTTATATCCCTCCATGAACCTGCGACAGAGCGTTCTATCACTTCCATCCCGGATGAGCTGCCTGAGCACCTGCTTCAGGCACCGATGAGCTGTGCGATACCAATTCTCTAATAGCGTACGCAACGCCTGAGGAGATCATGCACGACTCCTTGAGTCCCAATGAGCATGTTGACCGACAATGAGCGTCGTACTCCTCCTCTTCTGGGGTGATACGTCCAGGTGTCCAATGATGGTTCTTCGCGCGTCCAGAACTTCGTGAGAAGCTCATGGAAAAGAACATTCCCCTAATGACCCGTCGATGTGAGCGTTGTACACGCGGGTGCGTGAGCAGCTTCCATCGATCCAACCGTCAACCAGTAAAAGATGAAAAAACTGAGTGATCAGTGCCATCGAGGCACCACAGATGTTGTTGGATTAGGATGGGTTGTCCGGGTGATCCGCTCCGATGTTAGAGTCGGTAGACCGTGGCGTGAAAGCGTCCGAGTCGGCAAGCCTGAGCTTGTCCGAGCAAAGCCACGTCTCCATGGGAACCTCGAACGTTGGTACAGTCGAGATAACCGTTCTCGGCAGATGAGCAGCAACTGTAATTTGAGCGAGGAGTGAGTAGACCGGAGTATATAATAAAATATACCTCAAGTTTGAGCTGGCCTGGGGACCTCGATACCAGAGGACGGTATCGAGGATCGTTGACGCGGGACACCGCGCCGATCGATGAGCTGTTCCGACACGAATGAGTTCCTGCGACCCTGGGTCTACCAGAAGTCGAATCCCGTGAGTAGTATCTGCAGAGTCGACATGAGCGAGAGCTGCTGTGAGCAGCGTCGAACAAGATGAGCGGAATCTTGATGCTGAGAGGCCGAATGGCCTGAAGCTCTGTGGGCAGCTGGACAAGCCGTTTGTCGACAGCCACCTGTCGACGTTCCATGTCGTCATCCTCGAGGTTGTGCGCACATCACAATAAAGTGATCGCCCTGTGCAGATGTCATCTGAGCACTAACTCGAGTGCCCAGCCTCCGATGATACCGATTGAGCAGCCTGATGAGCGGTCGCCTGGTGAGCCAATTCCGGATGAGTTGTCTCCGCGTGAGCTGTGACCTGGTTGCGCTGACGTTGGTTGAGTAGATGTGACGAACTCCGTTGACGGAGTCAGCGGCGTCGCCTTCTTCCCCGTTGCCGTTGGAACCGGCATGATGTCTTTAAATAAGCGCGAGCGCGAACCGACGGGTGTCATAAAACCCGGAGGTTGTACGAGCGTCGCAACCCGAAAGACAACCGAGCGACGCCGAGCTGAATCTGAAGAGCGACGCCGAACCGAAAACCGAAACCCGAGAAGCGGTGCGAACCATAAATTGAACGACCAGCGCGAGCCGTGTGTTGGTCGTATACGCGACACAGATAGTGTCCATATGAGCGACTCAGAACCGCGAAATAATCGCACGCACGTCATGAGCCCGAAAGCTAATAGTTATAGACGCTGAAACCGTTTATTTGAAACCGGAACGTAAGAACGGAACAAAAGATTAAACAAGCACCGAAATCCGAATGAAAGTCGCTCAGGCGACGCGAGATCGTAAAGTCACCTGTCACTCAAGTAGTCAAGTGAGCGACGCACCAGGTGCCGAATCCTGTGGGGTCATTTGTTCCCCCCCGTGAGAACCGATAAAAACCGAATGAGCGGCGCGAATCGCGCGAGAATTGTCCAGGCGACGCGAAATCCGTGACGTCACCTCGCAACTGTCTATTGAGATGCTCGAGAGCCCGATTGAGCGCGAGAGCGACGCACCGGAACTCCCAACGCACAAAATAAGTGTTAAAATGCGAAAAGAATTCACTAGCACGAGCACGTCCGACATACGACGCTGCTATACTGTGCGAGCGCGAGAGAGACGCGGCATGCGAATTCCCGATACAAACCGCGCGAAAGATGCGATGAACTGTCTTCGTACGAACCGCGTGCGAAGTATAGAACGCCACACGTGAAATTCTGATGCGCGAAACCGATGGGAATAGCGAGGTGTGTCACGATGAGCGCGAGAGAGACGCGAGACGCGATCTCTCACCATACGTAACCGGTGTACCGTCCGAGCGCGTGAGAGCGAGCGAGAGAGCGAACACAAAACCTAGTCGCGCACCGTACAGCTGTGATCCTGACTGTGAGTGGAGGGGAGAGAGACGCGACACGCGAACTCTCACCGCGCAAGAGTCGGTTGAGCTATCCAAAATGGCCGAACGCGCGAGCGAAGCACGAACACGTGGGTGCTCGCCGCGCGAGAGTCCGATGTAAATGTCCCAAAAATGGCCGAAATTAGTAGCAACGCACGAAACGCGCGAGCTCTTCTGACGCGAGCATTAGCCGTTGAGAAGTCCGAGCGCGACAGGAGATGTGCGCCGCCCGCCTAGGCCGACTGTCGATGGTGGGGAGAGAGACGCGACACGCGAGCTCTCACCGCGCGAGAGACAGCTGAGATGTCCAAAATGCCGAGCGCGCGAACGATCGACGAACGCGCGCGCTCTCCTTGCACAAGAGTCGACCGATGAGTCGGCCGAGACGCACTGCGTGGGAGAGAGAGACGAGCTCTCTCCACACGAGAACACTGCTGAGCTGTCCGGACGGTGTAAGCGCGAGAGAGAAGCGCTAACGCGCGAACTCTCACAGCGCGCGAGTCCGATGAGTCTCCCGAATGTCACTGTGCGAGAGAGACGCAACACGCGTACACTCCCTGCACGACACTGTTGAGCTGTCCGAAATCTGCGAGCGCGAGAAACGCGCAGAAACACAAGCTCTCACTGCGCGAAAGTCCGATGAGAAATGTCCAAGTGCCGATCGCGCGAGCGAGGCACAAATACATGGCTGCTCGCCGCCCGAGTCAGCCGGTGAGTTGTCCGATTACGCTGAGCGCACGTCACACAAACTCTCTAACTGTGCACTAAACTGATGATAAATTGACAGTTACCAAAATTTGAGAGAAGCGCAGCGCGCGAACTCTCGAGGCACGAAAAACCCGTTCAGATGGTCGAACACTATTATACTCGCAACCGAGATATAAAGCCGAGATAAATGCCTGTACGCGAGAACGACGCCCGATGCGACGTTTAGGCGCGCACTATACCGATGAGCAGTGCCACTGGCACGGTGTGTAAGAGAGAGAAGTGCGACGCGCGAGCTCTCACTGCGTGAGACACTGGTGAGATGTCCGAAATGCTCGAGCGCGAGTGAGAGAGCACACAATAGTCACTGTCCGAGCGTCCGATGTGTCGCCTGAGAGCGACAGCAGACGCGTACCGCCCGCGTGAGAGACCCGACCGTCGGTGGTAGGGAGAGACTCATTGCCACGCGAGAGCCTGGTGAGATGCCCAAGATGGCCGAACGCGGGAGCGCGGCATGATCGCGCGCGCTCTCCACGCACGAGAGTCCGGTGAGTCGTTCACACTGTCCGTGACGCGGGAGCGGTGCACACGGCACGACAGCTCTCCTCGCACGAGAGCCGGCCGGTGAGACGTACAGGTGCGCTCGAGCGCGAGCGAGAGAGCTTTCCGATGAGCTGCCCAAGTGTCATTGCGGGAGAGAGATACACGACACGCGCACTCTCTCCGCGCCTCACAGATGAGATGTTCCGATGAGCACACTTACACTGACACTTTTCGCGCACTTTTCGCTCCCCACCGTTCCGCTATCCGGCTCGAAGGACCAAATGTTTGAGAATTGCCAGGATGAGATATAGCGGAACGGGGGTAAATAAACTGAACACTGCTGATGTTAACAGTGAAAATAAACTCTTTATTAAATAACAGCGAAGATGTAAAAAAGCGCGCGAAAAACACTGTACAATGAGTAGACCGAAAGTGAGCGGTAATGAATAACAATGATGATATTAATGGGCCGTTTGTGTTGAGCACATCCCCATGAACCCGTTGAATTATATTAATCGCCCGAGTCGATCGAGAGAGAACCTGCGGCTTACTGTAACGCCGCAAGGTGACCGTTGAGAACGCGAGTCGTTCCAGTGTACCGACGTGTGTCGCGCAACTGAGAACGTACAACCGCGCTATGCTCCAGATGACTTGTACGATATCCCGAACCCGAAGATACGACGAACCCGTGTTGATGTACCGATAAACTGAGCAGACCCGTGAGCTGAACTCTGAGAAAAGACCGAGAGAAATCGGCGATCTACCCGACCGCGTGGTGACCCGTGTCAGCCATTAGGCGTAGATGAGCGCGAAACCTGTTGCACGCGGCACATAACCCGTGCCGCCTCGGATCAGCCGGTGCGCGTGCGTCGGTGGCGCGCGTCGGCCTCGCCGGACTCGGCCGGGAGGTGCTGCCGAGCAGCGGCCGCTCGAGCTAGCGCACGTAGCCGCGCTGATTCTCGAACAGGTACTAATCATGTAAAAAATACGGACTGTAGTATAACCATTAGAAAAGCGACAATTAAGTTAGGATTGTCGCGACGGCATAAACCACCAACGGTGACCTTAGAGTCTCCAAATCTATTCACTAAACAGGCTTTGTTTCTCGCCGACACTGGAGCGGAAACAAACCTGTTAAAACAATCATTCCTAGGCTTGCGTACGGAACTGGATCCGACGCTAATATACGAGCTTAACGGGATAACAGACGGTACAGCAAAAACACTCGGTAGATGCTACCTGAGAATTAAAGAATTTAAAGTCGAGTTCCACTTAGTGGAAGACTTTTTCCCGATTACGCAGGACGCTATACTCGGCGACGTCTTCTTCAGGGGGACTCCAGCCGATATTCTTTATAGCGAAGCCTGCATAACATTCGCTGGCTATCGAATTCTGTTCGAGAGCTTCGAACTAGTAACAATACCTGGCAGATCAAAGCTTATTGTACCTATCGGACTAAAACCAACCGATCTCGAGGAGGGATACATCCCAAGAATGGACGTAGGTTATCGTCTTTACTTGGGTAACGCGCTCGTTAAAAACACAAACGGAATTGCGTATCTTTGCGCGATTAATTCGCACAATTGCGAAATTAATCTAGAAATTCCAACAGTTGAGCTAATCCCAGTAGAGGCAATCTCGGAAAAACCGATCGATAGTCTCACATTGAGCGACTACCGCGATTCTCAGAATGAGAACTGTGCGGAGGTATGCTCGATACAATTAGACGATCAATCCAGGCTCGAAGCCCTTCGAGCACTTCTACAACTGGATCACCTTAACGAAACAGAGAGAGACCACGTGCTTGAATTGGTCTCAAAATACCAACATCTATTTTGGTTACCCGGAGATCGGCTAGGTCATACGACACTAACAAAACACGAGATCCATACAACGGATGACAGACCAATCAACACAAAACAATATAGGTTTCCACAGGTACACAAAAAGGAGATACAAAATCAGGTCAGCGATATGCTAGACAAGGGAATTATACAACCATCCCTTTCTCCTTACAACTCTCCAGTTTGGGTCGTTCCCAAAAAACCAGACTCAAAAGCTAACAAAAAATGGAGAATCGTAATAGATTTTCGAACACTCAACGATAAAACTACGCCAGACGCGTACCCACTCCCAAATATCATAGATATATTGGACCAGTTGGGTAACGCCCGTTACTTCTCGACATTCGATCTGGCGTCCGGGTTCTATCAAATCGAGATGCACCCAGCTGATAAACATAAAACAGCTTTCTCAACCCCGAATGGACATTACGAGTACCATCGAATGCCATTCGGACTCAAAAACGCGCCAGCAACCTTTCAGAGGTTGATGGACGTCGTACTATCCGGACTACAAGGCACAGACCTATTTGTCTATTTAGACGACATAGTAATATACGCACAAGACATAACAGAACACGAAAACAAATTCAAAGCCTTAGCAAAACGCTTAACTTCAGCGGGGCTAACGCTACAAACAGAGAAATGCCACTTCCTAAGAAGAGAAGTGACCTATTTGGGACACATCATATCCTCAGATGGCGTTAGACCAAATACTCACAACATCCACGCAGTAAAAAACTTTCCGATACCGAAAGACAAAAAAGGAATTAAGCAGTTTGTCGCACTCGCTGGATACTACCGACGGTTTATCCGCGATTTTGCGAAGATTGCTATTCCACTAACCGTACAACTGAAAAAGTCCGAGAAATTTGTATGGACAAACGAATGCCAATCAGTATTCGAATACCTAAAAGCAAGAATCGTCGAACGGCCGGTTCTAAAATATCCGGATTTCGCCAAAACTTGCACTCTCACTACAGACGCATCAGACTACGCCATAGGCGCAGTACTTAGCCAGAAACACGTTGACTTTGACCACCCGATAGCGTTCTACTCGAGAGCATTGAAAAAAACCGAAATCGCGTACGACGCGATGAAAAAAGAATTACTCGCAATAGTAAATGCGGTGGAGTACTTCAAAATGTACTTGTACGGGAAACGCTTTACGCTCGTCGCGGACAACAGAGCGTTAACGTATATAAAAAACAAACCCGACATCCCGCAACAGCTACAACGATGGCAAATAATTCTGCACGGGTACGATTACGACATCGTACACAAACCTGGTAAACTAAACGTAGTTGCCGACGCTTTATCGAGAAACCCTGCAGAAATTATGCCGATTAGGCAACGCGACGAAAGCTCGTCGGAAAATACCGCGAACCAAGAGTCAAAAAAGCAAAAACTGACTCCTAAAATATCACCCGAGACTCGCAATCGGTCAACAACTGACACGGGCTCCGGAAATCCAGCGCCAAAAAAAAAGCGGATTATACAGGAAGACAGTCAGGATACACCCGACGAACCAAGGGAACAAAAAACAAAAAAAAACCCAACAAGAAACAAACCTACAAACGGAAAAGACGAGAACCAAAAAACAAACAGAGAGTGTACCCACAAAAACCAACTTAAATACAAACAACGAAACATCAATCTCGGAATTATCCGACAACGAAGGCGAACTCATTCAACCAATCAAAAAAATAGTTGAAGAGCTGTACTCAAAGGAGAATACGCAACCACAATGGCGACTCTCCAAACGTCCAGTAGATACAACGGACGACGAAGGAAATAGGCAACGACCGCGCAAACAAATTAGGAAACGAAATGATACAGAAAAACAATATAAATATACAGATATAGAAGATAGCACGACAGAAGAAGAAAAAAGCCCAACGAGGCCACAAAAAGCAAAAAGCCCAACGAGGCCACAAGAAGCAAAAAGCCCAACGAGGCAACAAAAAGAAAAGAGTCCAACGAGGCCACAAAAAACAAAAAGCTTATAGCAGCAAAACAAAAGCGAGTTTCGCGAAAAAGTCAGCCCTGATGGGAAAACCAGCCACTTATACGGTGACAAAAGCGAAAAAACCAATAGATCCGAAAACAAAAACGATAACCAAAAAGCTAAGAATAAGGAAAACGATACGGAATACGAAACGGAATCCGAGAACGAGAACGCTGGCAAACCACCTGTCCAGCCGACCTTTAGGTCACCACCTTCAGTTCCGATACAAAAATCTAACGATCTACAAAAAGACGAAAATAGCGAAAAACGGACGATACCACCAAACTTCCGTTCACCACCCGCAACTTTAGAATCTCGAGAAACTACTAAATCAAAGCAACCGAAAAAACGATTGCCCGAACCAGTCAAAAAGCGAACGAAAAAGACGCCAAAAGAACCGACTAGGCGTAGTGAAAGGTTGGCAAATAAACAACCGAAAGTACCCGATACTCAACCCAAAAACCTACCAACTCCGAAAAATTTAAACGATCCTGAGAATCTGTCACCCAAAGTAACAGACGAATACTGGGATTCTAAAATCACGCGCAGCGCCCGCAAAATAAAAAATCCACAACGAGAAACAAGAACTCGATTCCAACTTCCGCATTCAACATCCTCAGACTCAGATCCACAACCATCATCAGACTTAGATCCACAACCATCACCACAATTAACAACAGAATATTGGGACTCCAGAGTAACTTACACCAACGATATAATACCAGAAACCCCAACCCAACCAGATCCTGAGGATGCACAATTAAAAACACAATCACATGTGCCAATGTCACCTGAAATAACACAGGAATGTTGGGACTCAAAAGTCACGGACACTCCCCATAAAACACCACCGATAGAACAAACTATCGATCCACAAATCAAACAGCCAAATACAGGGCGGAGTACTCTACCAGAACAGCCAGTCGCCACACCAGGGTGCTCATGGCAAATTGACGACTACACACCAGAACAATTAGTCGCCACACCAGGGTGCTAACATCAAATCAACGACAGCACACCATCAATGGACATCGAGCCAACATTCAGATCACCAACGTGGATTCCACACGAAACAACAGATACGAAATCAGACGAATCGCGACCAATTATATCAAACCGATACCCAGAACAAGCATTAACAAACCAATACCATCAAATGTCGCCATCGTCAGAAAGTGATTCTGACAACGATTCAGCGTATCAACCATCGCAATATCAACGAAAACGTCTAACAGTACAAACTCCACCAACAAGGGAATTAACGACAAACAAAAAACGACGAATGAACACAGACACAATAAAACCTGACGGATAAACAAAACGCACTTACACACAACAATCACCTCCTCTTACACTAACAAATAATCATAAACACATTAATAATACACATAAACACGCGACACGCGTCGCGAAGGCCAAGGCCCAAAACAAGAAAAGAAGGGGAAAAAAGAATGAGGTTCTTCATTAAAAAAAAAAAAGGGAAAGAAAGAAAAATCTTTTTTAGTTTATTTTTTATTTTGTTTTCATTTTACGTTTATTTTTACTTTGTTCTATTTTATTTTATTTTTCTATTATTTTGTACCTCATTTCCTTCTATATATCTTGCTTTGTTTTTTTTTAATCAATATACGCTACCTTACTATATAATATCAATATTCGTGTTTATTATTTTAACCATTCTAGAAACAACTCCCATCTTCTGCCTGCAGAACCACTCCAAATAACACGCCCAACCCACTAACCACCACTAATTAGACATTTAGAATGTTACAGGTAATAAAGTATCCAAATTGGGAAAACTAACATAACAAAAGCATCATAAAACAGAGGACAAAACGAATACAAAGGACTACTAGGGAAAATACAAAAATCAGAACGACAAGAAGGAATAAATACGTGGAAGAAAAAAGGAATATATACAAACAATTTGGAAAACAATAATCAAACCTACACCAACCGAATCAAACAGGACATTTTAATTTTTCTTAACTGTTTTTAACACCAAATTTAAACCCATCCAACTTAACCAAACCATTCCCACTAACA
Organism: Exephanes ischioxanthus; assembly: GCA_958510785.1. NCBI lineage: Eukaryota > Metazoa > Arthropoda > Insecta > Hymenoptera > Ichneumonidae > Exephanes > Exephanes ischioxanthus. Next base: position 15,606,923 of record OY294016.1, on the reverse strand, counting down.
CGAACAAATAACAGGTTTTTTTAGATTGTTACAGATCAGCATAGATGCCGATATTTACCACACAAATATATTCAGCAGCGGGAGAGTGCCGAGACAGATACCAAACAAAGGAAATTTAAAAAGAAAAATAAAACCAAATTCGGACGACAACAAAAAAAAAAGAAGAACCATTCAACGACCAACGAAACAAAACCAAGAAAGAAAAATACAAAACATAACACATCTACACAAAAATGAAAATATATAAAAAAAAAACAAAAACCCCCAAAAAACTTTTAATTTATATAGAATCACACTTGACAAATGTAAATTCTGTTTAACATCCGATGCGGGGGCATCGTTTTCTCTGGAGGGGGAGTGTAACGGCTCCAGCCTCTTATTACCTTTCACCAACGCAGCGGTGTTACTTTTCCGCTGCGTTTAATACGCAGAAGCCCTCCCGGGTTATCTGCATCCGGCCGCACGGCTTAGAGCCGTGAGACAGGCCTTATCGCGGGCGTCGCGACACTCTGTCGCGACTTTGTCCCTTTGTGAAGCGCGCGTCAGGCCCTCGGCTTCACGCCCGCTTCACATCAGTCCAGCTCGAGCTGCCAAGCGGTACACTCTCCGTTACTCTCGTATCAAAACCATTACCCTTTCCGCTGCGACTAATAAACTAGTGACAAACATATATCACCTCGAAAAATCATCTATACCCGCATTGCCATTCTATTACAGTATTTTTCTCATCAAAGTATTTTTCTCATCAAAGTATTTTTCTCATCAAAGTATTTTTCTCATCAAAGTATTTTTCTCATCAAAGTATTTTTCTCATCAAAGTATTTTTCTCATCAAAGTATTTTTCTCATCAAAGTATTTTTCTCATCAAAGTATTTTTCTCATCAAAGTATTTTTCTCATCAAAGTATTTTTCTCATCAAAGTATTTTTCTCATCAAAGTATTTTTCTCATCAAAGTATTTTTCTCGTCAAAGTATTTTTCTCGTCAAAGTATTTTTCTCATCAAAGTATTTTTCTCGTCAAAGTATTTTTCTCATCAAAGTATTTTTCTCATCAAAGTATTTTTCTCATCAAAGTATTTTTCTCATCAAAGTATTTTTCTCATCAAAGTATTTTTCTCATCAAAGTATTTTTCTCATCAAAGTATTTTTCTCATCAAAGTATTTTTCTCATCAAAGTATTTTTCTCATCAAAGTATTTTTCTCATCAAAGTATTTTTCTCATCAAAGTATTTTTCTCATCAAAGTATTTTTCTCATCAAAGTATTTTTCTCATCAAAGTATTTTTCTCATCAAAGTATTTTTCTCATCAAAGTATTTTTCTCATCAAAGTATTTTTCTCATCAAAGTATTTTTCTCATCAAAGTATTTTTCTCATGAAAGTATTTTTCTCATGAAAGTATTTTTCTCATGAAAGTATTTTTCTCATGAAAGTATTTTTCTCATGAAAGTATTTTTCTCATCAAAGTATTTTTCTCATCGAAGTATTTTTCTCATCGAAGTATTTTTCTCATCGAAGTATTTTTCTCATCAAAGTATTTTTCTCATCGAAGTATTTTTCTCATCGAAGTATTTTTCTCATCGAAGTATTTTTCTCATCGAAGTATTTTTCTCATCGAAGTATTTTTCTCATCAAAGTATTTTTCTCACCAAAGTATTTTTCTCACCAAAGTATTTTTCTCACCAAAGTATTTTTCTCATCAAAGTATTTTTCTCATCAAAGTATTTTTCTCATCAAAGTATTTTTCTCATCAAAGTATTTTTCTCACCAAAGTATTTTTCTCACCAAAGTATTTTTCTCACCAAAGTATTTTTCTCATCAAAGTATTTTTCTCATCAAAGTATTTTTCTCATCAAAGTATTTTTCTCATCAAAGTATTTTTCTCATCAAAGTATTTTTCTCATCAAAGTATTTTTCTCATCAAAGTATTTTTCTCATCAAAGTATTTTTCTCATCAAAGTATTTTTCTCATCAAAGTATTTTTCTCATCAAAGTATTTTTCTCATCAAAGTATTTTTCTCATCAAAGTATTTTTCTCATCAAAGTATTTTTCTCATCAAAGTATTTTTCTCATCAAAGTATTTTTCTCATCAAAGTATTTTTCTCATCAAAGTATTTTTCTCATCAAAGTATTTTTCTCATCAAAGTATTTTTCTCATCAAAGTATTTTTCTCATCAAAGAACTTTTCGCCCAATGAATCTTTCTCGACAAGAATTTTTCTCGTCAAAGAATTTTTCTCGTCAAAGAATTTTTCTCATCAAAGAATTTTTCTCATCAAACTATGTTTCTCATCGTTCGTTCGTTCGTTCGTTCGTTCGTTCGTTCGTTCGTTCGTTCGTTCGTTCGTTCGTTCGTTCGTTCGTTCGTTCGTTCGTTCGTTCGTTCGTTCGTTCGTTCGTTCGTTCGTTCGTTCGTTCGTTCGTTCGTTCGTTCGTTCGTTCGTTCGTTCGTTCGTTCGTTCGTTCGTTCGTTCGTTCGTTCGTTCGTTCGTTCGTTCGTTCGTTCGTTCGTTCGTTCGTTCGTTCGTTCGTTCGTTCGTTCGTTCGTTCGTTCGTTCGTTCGTTCGTTCGTTCGTTCGTTCGTTCGTTCGTTCGTTCGTTCGTTCGTTCGTTCGTTCGTTCGTTCGTTCGTTCGTTCGTTCGTTCGTTCGTTCGTTCGTTCGTTCGTTCGTTCGTTCGTTCGTTCGTTCGTTCGTTCGTTCGTTCGTTCGTTCGTTCGTTCGTTCGTTCGTTTCTCGTTCATTATTAGCTACCTGACAAGCCGACGCACCATCAAGATACTTTTCTCTACAAACTGGCAGAGTTTCATCACGATCGAATGATCAGAAATCAATCTAGGCACGATAATTCTTAGAGATCGTCAGATTCAAATATGTCAGGACGCATTTCGGTAATCTCATTGATGAGGGTTTTGCGCAATGCGTCCGGAGAAAATTCAGCGAAATTTGAAAGGGGCGAGGAGCCTCGTTCAACGATCTGTCGTATATATTCGATCACGTATACTCCGCAGTTATAATTTCCAACTTGTCGGGGGCAGGTTAATTGCGGCAGCGCATTCCCCGTCATTCTCCATTCTCGTTCGTCATCACGAAATATTATTTTCCAAATTGCGACAAATTGTTTAAAATATTTCGCTCGTCTGTTTACGTCGGAATCATTATCCGCCAATGAGTCAAGAAAATGACATATTTTTTCACGAACGTCCGCAACTAATAATAAAGTATGCTCCTCATTCATTATCGGGAACAGGATCATATCTTCCCTGCAGATGATTTTCGCTCAGTGACGGATGTACCCCGCGCTTGACATACTTTCGTGTCCTCGTCTGTTGATATATAAAAATATCCCACGAGCTTTGACAATCAACGTAATACACGGAGACGTTCGAATTGCAGTGCGCGATTGCACTGGTTGCACAAAAGTCAATAACAATGTTATTGATTCTTGTGCAACCTTGCAGCGTATCAACGTCTGTAGCCTTTATCGGTACAGCTCGATTACCAACAAATGGAGGATTTGCCTTTTCCATAGACGACTCACCGCCGACCGCGTCAACGCGACCTCTTTCCGGCAACATTTGAGTCCATGACTTTCAGTGCATTTTAAAAATGCCTTCCGCCATATGACTCCGTGCCTTACAGTTCCTTGATCGCATGACGAGCTTCCAAACCTCCTCGAAAATATCTTTGTTAACATTATCGCGGTATTGGCATACGGTAAAATTCTCCGGCACTGGTATTCACTTTCTCAACCAGGGTAATTGTATTTCACGCACCGCTTACCCTAATGGCTATTGTCTATTTGCATTTGAACTAACGCCCGATCTTTCGGCAAATAGTAATACTCATTGGAATTTGGTGAAACACGGCAGTGTCAGAATAGAAGTCCGTTTCGAAGAAGCTCTAAAAACATCGGTTAACTGTATTGTGTATGCGGAATATGACAATGTGTTGGAGATTGACTCGTCCCGACAAGTAATTGTAGATTTCAGCGGGTAGGGCATGCTAAGCTCTGTCGACTGGCTCTTCAGTATTCGCCGAGAACTTGAGACGACAGGTTGGAATCATGGCTGTTGTAATTGATATTCAGGGTCTAAAGGATAAATTCAATCATTTCACGCCTAAAGAAGTGGCTGTCACCTCAGTGCATTTAACATACTTTGGCCACTGGATAGTAAAACCAACCTGTACCCATGACGATCTATCACCTGCTATAAAGAGACAATAACCTGGCTGCAGAGCAATTATCACGGTATTGCATGGTCTGAAGGCGATACATCTGTGCAAGCGATCGAAATTATTCTGAAGAAAATTGCTGCAGAAGTTGATCGAATATTCACGAGAGGCTCCGATAAAGCATCGTACCTGACAAATCTCACCGGATGCTTCATTATAAATTTGGAAGAAGACGACGAGGTACCGTCATTCCATAACCTACCGACGGGCAATACACGCTGCATATATCACGGACTGCTGCGCAAAAACCACACATACAAATGCGCCCTAGGCAATGTGGCAAAGATCAAAGCGTGGCTGTGTCATAGTGATCGCTTCGATTCTTTGTGGGAATATCGTACCACTACTAGCTGGAGGGTCGGGTTGACAGAGTGCGCCAACGAAGACCAAAAACCATCGACTGTTGCTGCCCATTGTTATGAACAGCCTACAAATTCTGCAGTCTCTCCGGAACATAAAGGATCATACAGTGGGCGTGTACCCTGCAGATCGTATCCCGAAGGTGTGGACGAAACCGACAGCCATCGTTGTTAATACCGATGGACACAAGCTGCCAGGGGCCCACTGGGTCACCATGTAAGTCGATCGAAATTGTCATGGATGGTTCTTCGACAGCTACGGACTCCCACCGATCATTCCAGAGCATCTAACGCGTCTCCGAAGAAACTGCAAACTCTTCCGATACAACGCTATTCAACTTCAAGGTCCGGATTCGCAGTGTTGCGGACAGTATTGCATTATGTTTCTTCATTATATGTGTACTGGCCTCGGCATTAATAAGTTTAGAAGTGTATTTTCAGATGACTTGTCGAGAAATGATAGAATAGTATATGATTATTATAATGCATTCGTCAATAATCGTGACAGATTTAAGTCGCCGGGTAAAACTTTCAGTACGGGCGCTGTCATAGGTGGCAGCTACAAAATAAATAGCTTTAGTGATAAGTGTTTGCGTTGTATACAGAGCTGTTGGCCCCGTGCTCGGGTATTGTGAATATTATGCTTATCAAATAAAAAATTAATAAAAATTCCTTTTACTATCTACTCTGTTTTCCTATCCCTCATAAAAAAAGTTCATTTCAGCAGATATTATATTTCTTCTTGGAATCATCTCTCTACCTCGACATCGCAACAGTCATACGTGAGCAGAGGCCTTTTGGAGCTGCTAAAAAGCTAATGTCAGCATATTTTATATTTCTTCCTGGAATCACAAAAACCGTGCGTGACCAGAGACCTTTTCGAGCTGCTAACAAAGCTGATTTCAGCAGATATTATATTTCTTCTTCGAATCGGCTCTTTATCCCTATGTGATAAAGGCTGCACGTGGTCAGAGACATTTTCGAGCTGATTTCAGCAGATATTATATTTCGTTTTGGATTCGGTATGGCGTGGAGGAAGCGCTATGAGTCACGAATTACTTGTGGAGGGGGAGACGCTGACAGAATATTGATATTGTCCTCTTGCGAGCAGACATCAGTCGTGGTCGAATCGTAGACGCAATCTCCATCTGACTCCGTTGCCGTTAATGCAAAGGAAACGAATCGAGCTAAAAGTGCGCATAGAAAGACACTTGCACGATATTGCAAAATTAAAATCAGTGATACGTGCAAGATCAGAGTTTCGACGTGTAATACGACGGCTAGAAGAACTCAATCTCCATAATGGATCTTACTCAAATCAACAAAGTGGGCATGCTTGCGTCGTTTCTGCCAATCAAAAAACTATCCGAGTTGGCTCTCGAGAGAAACTACGGCGTCACTGACGTAAGGTGTGTAAAAACATCATTCGGCCCGAGGATTACCATCGACATTGAGGAATCATTTACTTGCTACCTCCCAGCGAGATTCGCCAAGGTCTTCGAGGATGACACCGATCTCCTGCAGCAGATGACAGCTGCTGCGCATGAGAAAAATCTACTCATGCAATACTACGGGACAAGATATAATAATCTAGAATTCAAGCCCGTCAACCGAGCTGAGGGCTCATAGTTATGATGGGGTGATGTGGTCTGCCTGGTTCGTACGAGTTGGATCATTCAGCAGCAGCGGGAGAAGAAGAAGAAGACATCGCTCTGTCTAACGGCAACAACATCCATTGTAGTTAAAATGTTATCGTGCTTGGTCCATGTACAAATAAATAACAGGTTATCGATAAAAAATTGATTTTATTTTTATAATCAGCAAAATATACCCTGCATAATCATAATGACATCGCCAACAATTTCCGTTTCCACCATAATGTCAAATTCATCGCTGGTGAAAAAACGAGAGACTTTTGGGTCTCTCTCTCTCTCTCTCGTCCTCAATTCGTTTCTTAAACTCCTTAAATTCAACGATTCAATGTCGTTCGTTATAGTTGCCATCGCTGCAATCGCTGAATCAGCAAAACAGCTCGCTGCATCTATCTCACGGGTAGTTAATATTCTCAAAGACAGGTTCAAGGTGACACATACCCACACCACCCTCCCCACCCTAACTGTTTAAAATTTGCACGTGCAATCTTGCTGACGGCTGCTACTCTGTTACAACGGCTTCAACGCTCTAATGCCCAGTCCTCTGCCGCCTGTTGAGAGCGTAAAACGTGTCCGGGGATCTCTTCGATAATATGCGTTGGACACATCGAGTGTTTGATATGCCCGGTACGGATCTGGTGTTTGATATTCTGTATTTAAAAGATAAGCATGGACAATTATTGCCGAAAGAGGTGGCCGTGGGTTCGGTGGATAAACCGCGACGCCGAATGTTGTGGGTCGTCGCGCCTCCTTATCACGCCGACGTATTGCCATCATCGATACGGGGAATAAACAATTGTCTGACTACTCGCGTCCATGGTATACACTGGTACGTGGACGGCATCACGCTTGCTGATTTGTATCAGGAATTATACGAAGTTGTGGAGGGCGTTGACGAGGAATCTCGACTGTATGCGGTAGGCGAACATACTGTACAAATCTTAGAACAGGCCACAGGGCGCAAAATCATAAACCTGGCCGGAGACGAGGATTGTCCATCACTCCATGATCCGCCGCCGAAGACAGCAGAAGTGTGCTCATGGCATAGTCACCTACAGACAGAATCCAGAGGGGCCCAGTGTGCTCTACGGAACGTTAAAAAACTCCAGCGCTACCTTAACGCGTTTCCCTTTGAAGATCTCATTAATTCATAAAGTGAATAAACGTTAAGAAACACCGGTGTTACCCTTCTTCTTCTCGTTAATCCGTAAAGTGAATTATGTATTTGAAAAAATTGGGGAAACTCAATGACACAGGCTGCGTACCGTCCCGCCTACCATATAAAATGATTGCGGAACTGGATCTTCAGAAGATATATAAAATCTCAAGAATGAGGTTAGTCAATACCAAACACGGGAGACAAGTGATTGCCGATATCGAAAGGGATTTCACTGTTTTCCTGCCTCTAAGGGTTAGTTTTTTCCTGAACTATTATGACGAATTGTTCGACGAAATGGCAGAGCATTGTTAAAAAAAGGGTCTAGGGTTACGATATTTAGGCTCCGTATATAATCGTATTGAATTCATCGATCTAAATGAAACCTAGTTTTAAGAAATATGTAACTATGGACATAATAATAAAAAAAACCAGTGGTACACTACGGCGATACCTCACACGCACACATTCCCACTCTCACACCCACATACCTCCACACATTCAGTGCTGGAAGGGGTGGGGGTAAAAGTGGGACTGCTGCGCATCCTATCCCCACTCTTACCCCCACCACCTCGAACTACGCTCTCAACAGGCGGCTCGAGGAGTGGGGATAGGAGTGGGGATAGGAGTGGGGGTCGCCATAGTGCACCGCATACTACTTACAAGTTCGCACACTACTTTATGTAATGAATGCAGGAGAAGTGCTACTCCGTGCCTGCTCATTGTGGCACTACAAGCAGCGTGCAATAATTTCCAGAAATCGCATGCGAAAAAAATTCGCACGCAAATGAGTCGATCTGCGCATGCGCCGGGAAATTATACAAGTCATGGCTGCAAAGAGCTACTTACGCCACTCTCGGCACGCACGGAAAGCAGTGCTTTTCATGCATGAGTTACATAAAACTTAATTTAGCTCACAGCCAAACACAACAAGTTTCGAAATTAATGCACCACAAACCCCTAAGAAATTGATCATGGTTCACTGTGCCCAGTGACACATTGTGCACCACTCTCCCCTATTGCGTTGTTTGCGTATTGTTTCCCGTGCTCGGGGCATTAATCACTCCGAAGCGTTTGGGCCACAAATTGTTATCCCGATGCTCACGTCGCGTTATCCACACAGTACTTTATGTTTCAGCTTTTAAAATGATCTATAAGATCGGTTTCTTACGGTAATTCTTTTTTTCTTTACAGATCTCCATTATTCGTGAAAAGCCTTCACTAGTAAGCCGCGCTTACTTTTTCCTTTCTTCTTCTATTCTTTTTTTCCTTTCTTCTTCCATTCTTTTTTTCCTTTCTTCTACTATTCTTTTTTTTCCTTTCTTCTTCTATTCTACGATTTTTATCGTTTATTTTATTAGCTTGTTCGGCGCTTTAAGCGCTATACCCAGGGCTACCCTACGCTCTGCACTAACGGCTGCTCTAAGCGCCGCACAAGCTGCTCTAAGCGCTTGACTGGCTGCTCCAAGCGCTTGACTAGCTGCTCTAAGCGCTGGACTAGCTGCTCTAAGCGCTTGACTAGCTATTGAGTTTAAGCATTAGCTACAATGTACACGACAAGCTATTTAAATAAATCAATAAAGTTTCATCAATGTCAAAAGGTGTAAAAAAAATTTCAAGGACGTATTATCGAGAGCCGACAATGGCTTAATGACTATATTGATCAGTTTGGAAAGTTGTTGAGTACGCATTCAGGATTCAACCCACGGCTGCAGTTTTTATTTTACGTATACAGTAACACGGACACCCACTTATAGCGTCATCATTATTCACACCTATGAGGTAGTCAACGCATCGATAATTCTACTGTCACAGCAACGAGTCCAAAATGGGGATTTTTCGATAATCCGCTTAAATAGCCTAATTATCGTTGAATGCCGACATCGTTGAATGTCGACAGGTATGCTTAATTGTTCATTTAGATACTTTTGAGTACGGATAAAATGTCTTTCCACAGTGATGTTGTTTCCGATGCCATTGTGCATTGTATTCAAAATATTGAAGAGCTCTCTAACGGACCTATATTTAGGCCGTTATTGCTAAAAATATGCAAACACTTAGGAGTACGAAAATCTGCGGTTACCAGATTCCGTACCAATCTATATTTTCACTGGATCCACAACCACAATGGATTCGCTGAAAATATAAAAAAAACGCATCTTAAAGAAACCTCCGGTTCAGATTGCTAAATCGCCGGATACGGCAAACCTTACACCGGAATGTGAACCGGAACGGCATTTAAATCAGATGACGGTTTGAAAGAATCGCCCGGCGATAAAACCAATCCCAAACTGAGAAAACCTGACTACCATCCTGTTGGTCCTGTACAAGTTTTGTCGATTACGATAATGATCAAGAATCAGGAATTCTCGTCGGATTTGTATCATGCGTATCTTCGCAAGGTTTTTGCAACTGAGCTCAAGATCACGTGTATACTGCGCTTCGAAGGATTTAACTGTGCCAAAGGAGCTCAGAAGTTTCGGGACTATGCTTCGTGTAGGCAACCTCAATGCGATCTAAAGTTCAAGTTGCAAGGAAAAGTTATTCGTTCGAATACGAAAATAGAAGTGAGTTGCGCGGGCTCAAAATCGCAGCATATGCTACCCCTAGCGTATCAACTGCGCGGTGCTAAACGAGAGCAGTTAGAACGCGAATTGCTTCACGTAATGCCCAGCGTTATTCATGCAAAGCAAGTGAACGAATTAGACGAAAAATTAGCTATCGAGGAAGGAAACTATCAATCCTGCTATTCACTTGAAGTGCTGCAACAAGCAAGGTCCGAGGCATTAGGTAAAAATGATTGCGATACGGATGACATGGTAGATATTATACGGAGAATTGTACGCGCAAATCATGATCACCCTTACATTCGCAAGTTCTCCACGCCGTTCACGATTTATCTTGGAATTGCCAAACAAGTCGAGTTTCTTAAAAATCATCATGATTTGATACTCTACTTCGGGTAACAGACAGTTGACCGAATGCGAACTGTGAATCATGGCCAACCTCATCATATCGAAAGTCTCTAGCGTAGTTTAGGTCCGAAGTTTTTATAACTAAATGTTATAGGTATCCACGGTCGAATGAAATGTTCGTATAGAATGCCTGGATAGGTTTGCATATTCTAGAAAAAATATTAATGGTACAATCATTTTAGTGATAAATATCAACATCGCAATGGATACGCATCGAACTCACTATCTACGAACGCCTACCTACTGCATACTGCAAGAAAATTATAATTTTTTTTCAAACATCCATCTTGAGTGCGAAACGATTTTTAGCCAACGCGATCGGTTAATTTATCGGTGGGTCGGATTCGAAATTCCACGACGGCTTTTTAGCACATTACCGCCCGAAACCGTTTATGTAGAACAGATAGAATATCTGCCCTCAAATAGAATTTTCGTATAGAATCACCTGAGATGTTGCATGATATAGGAAAAAGTTTAATAAATGCGATGATTTTCATAACAAATACCGAAATAATCGAAATATCGAAATGACCGATACGTATTCCGTACGCATAATCTAGAAACTCCTCGCAACTACATAGTACATGAAAACTCGAATCTCTCCTCATGAAGTAAGGTTGAGCGAAAAGCGATTGCGACGGTTTGAGTCAGGAGAAGCAGCTAAATTACCGACGCTTGGAGAAGCGAGTAATGCAGGTATCTGCTTGCCTCAAAGGTATAGTTATTTGCCGATAGACGTCGCTGATGTGTTTAGCCTATCGAAATTGCCACAGTCGCGATGTACTGTTAGAAAATGGCGCTGAATGGTGCTACATTGCAGAGCCTGACTGAGACGCGGTAATTTTTCATGTAATTGTAACAATAACGATATTTATTAAGACAGTGTAAATAGTGTTCGAGGTAGTGTCCGAATTTTTGAACATCGTCAACGACGATCTCAAAGATTGCGCGTGAACAATTTCGGGGTGACGCACGATCTGAAAAAAAAGCTGAATCGTCGACGGTGTCACCGCCCATGGTGCGTTACTACACATATGTGATCCTAAGAATATAGTGCAAAACGACGCTGCGAGCTGCATTGCCGTTCATCCCAAGGTACGCATTTTCATTCTTTCCCGATTATTTTTCCAAGAACGAGCTAAACTCTCTGAATCAAATTTTTGTTAACTGCAATTTTTGTGTCTTGGCTCTCACTGGGGAATTATTCAACTGCGCGATCATCAGGGAAACAATACAGAATCCAGGATGCTGCAGGGTCACAGCATTTTCGTCAACGAGATATCGATCGACCAGAAAGGCAATTTCATTGCGGCGTGCAGTGACAACGGAAACGTTTTCATCTATGGCCTGTAGAATGGAGAAAACAATCATAATATGAATATCGGATGTCTCGTCCAGAGCATTGCCATGGATCCCAGCTCTTACAAGAGAGGAAGCAACAGAAAATGTATTACAGGTTCAAAGTTCCAGCTATTCTCGAGGCAATGCAGATGCTTGCATAAAAGCTTCGTCATTGACAAATTATTGTCATTCTATGCGCCGTTCGAATTCATTAGTTAAGATGTTTGCGGTCACTATAATTTTGATAAATTATCTGTTCTGTGACTCATTTCTTTTCCATGAATTTGGTCTTGGAAGAAATGCTGTGAATCGTTGAAAATAACGTGGAAGCAATGTACGAATTAAAATTTGAACGTTTTTGTTTTCTGTTTTGTCGTCAGGTGATGACAAGGTTGTTCTCTACGAGAAGACTTTCCTGTCTCAACTGTACTGTGCGAGGCAGAGAGCAGCGTGCATTCCGTCGCTTGGGCCGGTCAGCTTGTCATCTGGGCTTCCGACACACCTTCACTCGGCCTGCTCAAGTGATCCCGATCCGTCGAGTGAGTTTTCGCCTTCTCTTTCCATTTATCGACAATCCTATATTTAATCAGCAAATTATTTTCGTTAGCGCGCCGTCTGTGCATTACAGATGCAACTTGCGATGGTCCGGAGACTGGGTGCTTCTGATAAGCTAGATGGATGTTGTTAGAATTTGCCAGATACGAAAACGTTTGATGCGAGAAATGATAAATCGCTATGTGCCGGAGTACATCGTTGATCCGGGTAAGTCACATTCGTACACCTATCTATCGTCGTATTATATTTCATTACGTTTTTATATTTTGTATGATTATTTCACGCATTCAAAAGTATCGACGTTCCAAGTGGATTTTTATATATCGGGTATCGCGCCGCTGGAACATCAATTGGTGTTACTGGGCTGCCTCAAGGAACTCGACGATGACGGTAAGAGTCAATGGCCGACCCTGCACGTCGTTGAACCGAAGTATCAGGACTTCGTTCACGTGTCCGCAAATTTGTTGTCACTTCGAGGATACAAAGAGTACAGCTGTAACGACTATCATTTGGATTCTCTGACGGAGGAGAACAAGTATCGATAATAAGGTCAGCATTTTTTTTTATCGTATTAAGGAGCTTCACACTTAAGTTCCCAGTCGAAAGTGATATTCAGTGAGAATTTAAAAACTTGCTAATGTTATAAAAATCTGAAAAAATAAATTGTATTAAAGGTGCCACGAACATTAATTTTGCACAATAATAATGGCAAAATGTTATTGACAAATTGCTAAAAAAAATTAATTGTTCGTCGATAATCAGTAAGCCTTTTTTCTCTTTTGAAATGAATTGATTGATTGTCTAGACGCCACAAAATTTTTTTCAGAGTTTTCTTACATTTTTGAATTTTCCGTTTGTCCTTGTGCGACGCATCCTTAGTCGGGCGGTCGAAAGTCATCAAAGATAATTTTTTTTTATGTTCAGATTTTTCATCGTGAGCCCGAACGACATTGTGATAGCGAGTCTGGGAAGCGTACGACAGAATCGAGTGGCTACTGAGCCACGGACCTCGACGCTGACCGCGCTATAAAATTTTCCCTGGGCAAAGATCGCGTACCATCAAAAATGGTCGTGCAGAAGTTACAGAAAAATCATCGTTACTTGTATCTCGTGAGTCGACGATAAAATTTGATAGAACGATTTTTTTTAACGTTGCTTTATTAATTGCTGTGCTTATACGTTAATCAGTATCTCGACGCCCTCGACAAGAGATCCACGAAGGACTCGAAGGGCAAACATCACGGACCTCTGGTGCGCCTCTATGCGGATTACTCGCGCGACAAGCTTCTGCCGCTTCTTCGTCGCAGCTTGTCTGAGGCTCTGGCTCTGATGATCCGCTAGCTCAATGATGTGGAGAGCGCCATTGCGTTTTGTCGAGAGCACAGCGACCAGGAACTGTGGAACAATTTCATAGACTATTCCTTCAATAAATGCGGTGAGTCGAGGAGAAAACAGTTGGCCGACTGGATGGTAGTCGGAGAGTATAACCCCAACATGAATCGCATGCCTTGTGACATGTGTAAATACATTCCATATGGATTTCGAAATCTATTTTATATGCTATAAAAACCGAAATTCTGAAATTATACCATATATAGAATGGAATTTCGGAATTCTAGTTGTTATAGTACTATAACATATAGAAATTATTTAGAATTATAGTATATAGAATGGATTTCGAAATTTCGGAATTTCGGTTTTCAACAAACAATTCCACAATTTTCCAACATATACGATATTTTTAAAAATCTCTACAGAAAACATAACATTCCTACTATAAAAAATTGTAACTTACGGCGACGGAATATTTTGCCTGTGATCCAAGAGTGAGTTTATCTAAAAATTATAATTCCGCCCCCATCGTCACCTGTTTATCGCGTAGGTCGTACTGCTTGTTGTATGCAAGCTCCACTTTTTTCCCCCACGCGGGGCCTAACTACCGCTCAACAGAACTAATTAAACCGAGTCCGAAAAGAACTTCGATTAAGTACGGATCGTCGTGTCTCGGTATCGCGATATCCCGTATGGCCTATCGATATAGCATAGGTATACCGCGACGCGTAGCTGTATACCTATAGACGTCGTTACGTCACAGGTTTACGCCGTTTCGCGTAAACGCGTCGGTATATCTATACAGGTGTTCTCGCCAACATGCTCGCGTATACCTGTATACCTCATCGCGCGCGGCCAGCCGACTAGCCTCGCGTGCCGTGTGCAAATGACGTCACCGGGCGACTCGCGGCAGCGGGCCTACACGGAACGCGAAAAATCCGATTAATCACCATCGACGATTCCCCCCCCCCCCCCCCCCCCCCAAAATGTACATAATTTCCCCGTGCGTTATACCGTCGGAAAGCCCGCGCTTCTGGCTTTCCGACGGTACCCCCAGCGTGGGGACTTTATAAATTATAAGCCCCGTATTCTTAGGTATACGAATCATCCTCTCTAAAGGAATTAATATTCTGCGTTTCCCGTAAACGGGGCTTTATCATTTTCGCTCGACGAACCAATCTGTAATAATTAATTACCTATTTAAGACCCCATCTGAGCACCTTCCGCCATTGGACTTTCCAAATTTATTTTACTTTCTCCGGCGCTACATATTTCTTTAAACCGACTCCCCCCAGAGGGTCGGGAGTTAATCACGATTTTCGGCCAGAATTCGCGCCTCTCGTAATTCACGATGTAAGGAAATAATTCTTTTTGTTTAATACCATAATGTTAACCCGATAACCCCATATACCGAAAAATTGCTAATTCTTTACTCTTTAAGTTGTTGTGATTTATATCGATTCTGCGAAGGGGGGGAGGAGAGCTGGCCGATTTTCGTCAGAATTCCGACACAAAATTCGCGCATTGAGCGCGCGCGCGCTGATTTCGCGACCGAGCCTCTCTCCAGGGTCCGCGCTCGGTAACTTGACTCGACCAGCTCGCCTCGTGCCTCGCCTTTACGCTCACCGAAGCTGTACAGACAAGACATTAAAAATCTATACCACTACATCAACACGGATCTTTACTCGGCGTTATCCCTGGACAATTCTTCGTTCGCTAACCCGCACTTTTCAGTGCGTATAACGTGGACTATCCTTCTTCGACTCATCGATTGTTTTTTGGACATCGGCCTCCCTCGGACATTCTCGTCGTTCACGCAACTGCACTATCCAGTGCGTTGCTCGAACTCGACCCCGGTCTCTACGGATCATCGACCCAGCTGCTCTCCGGATTTTTCTACGCACCAATTCGATCTCGCGCCTCTTAGAGCGGGCTTCGGCAAACCAACCGCTCTTTTCAGAGCGAACCACGCTGACCGAACCTCTCTGCCCCACTTCCTCCCCCCTCGCCCCTCGATTTTTGCGCAACGTTCGTGCTCCCGTTCGGGCGCACGGCTGCCCAATATCGGGAGCCGAGGCTACCTCCTCCTCTCTTCCATTTCTCACCTTTTGTTTCGTCCGCTCCCTACGGTCTCCGAGCCGTTTAACGAGCTCCTGCTGCAGGAAGCTCGCACGGCCGCATGGTAATTTCCACCGACTCATCGTGCCGATTGCCCATCGCACGCGACAACGAGTCTCTCCCCTTGCTGGGCACTGTCGAATCACACCGCCGACACCATCGTAACCCCCTAGCGGGGATCTTGCCGCACACACACGCGCTCGAAGCCCACGCGAGGTTCATTGCGGGCAAGCGTCGGGCTCCGCGAGGCCTCAGCTGGCTCCTTCAACAAGAAGCCGACGCGGTCGAAAATTCCGAGGCTCGTGCTCGAGAGGCTCTCGCGTTTATGTTACGCGAGCCGCCGCGTGCCTTGCCTCCGTGGCTCCGCGATAACGGGACCCCCTCAGGTAAAGAACAAAAGGAAGCCCTTTACCCTTTATTTTTCCAATCGCGCTTCGATCCCTTTCCTTGCCCCCCCTTCGCCGCGATCGCGCCCTCCCCCCCTTTCTTGTGCATTCGACTCACGGAAGTCGAGTGTACCCTGCTACTCATGAAACGCTTCCAAATTCCAGATCCGATGTCGGAGAAGATGTTGCAAAGATTGTGCGATCCTAGTATCCAGAGGAATTGCGTCGTGGATTTGGCGAACTTACTACCAAAATTCTCCTCTAAGTCGTTCGTCGGGAAATGGTTGACGTGATTGCCTTGCCCACGGAGGGGGAAAGCCGCCGTCGATATTATTCGATGCAGCGCAGATGTGGGCGAGTTGGAATATTTTGCCTGCGATCCGACAGTGAGTATACCGAAAAAAATAATAAATTCTCAATACTCTTATATAGAGACGGGCAAAGTACGTGAAGTACCGAGTATGTACGTACCACATACCTGAAGTACTCGGTAATGCAAATACCAGGTACTTGATTCATTAACAAGTACTTAGTGTCTCAAGTGATATGCCGTAACAAGTACTTCAAATACAGATTATTTTAATGTCATGAAATCTTGAGGCAAAAGAAAAAATGCTTGAAACAATGGCTATTATACTTTTAAGAATATTTTATTTTCGGCGCTTCCAAATCAAAGTAAAAAAAATTGGTTAGCTCGTTAGCAATCAAGGATATTGTATTATTAAATACAATATACTTGATTGCTAACGAGCTAACCAATTCTTTTTACTTTGATTTGGAATAAGAGACCGATATTTGCGGAATATTCGAAACAAAAATTGTTGATAGTTTTAAAAAACAAGAATGCAACATTTTCATAAATGGTTAGTCACTGAAAAAAAAAACCATTCAAGTTTTTCGTTTGAAAAGTACTTTCGTTTCCTGGCAAGCAATACAATCATACAGGAGATTTTTTGATTTCCGGTATTTTTGTTGACATTTCAACACCGATGCGACATTAAGAAAAAAAAAAATCTCAATGTGCAATGCTGATAAAATAAATCTGTTTTTTACCACTTTAATGCATTTTCCGCGTTAACATTTTTTCGCACTTTCTTTAGCACCGTTTGTTATTGGGGGTGACATTGTTACGTCCCGATTTTCACGAGTTTCGAGTCTCTCGAAACTTCTCGAGAATCGGTGCGTAACTCTCTTCTGCTGACGCGCTTTCCCGCGGGTCGAGCGGCGAGTCGCGCCGGGCATCCGGGGTGTCATTTGAAACCGCGGTTGTCCTCGCGGTGCGCTCCCGAGTTGGCGGAGATCGCTCAGCATAAATGGATATCAGAAAAATAATAAATGAAAAGAATAAGAGGCTCGGGAGACGCGCGCTCCGCGACTCGTCCAGGACTTGCAAATTCCTGCACGCGCCGCGGAGCCTGCACCCCGCGACTGCTGAGTCGACCCGAAACCGATGCTCTCCTCCATCGGCCGCGGCTTTGGAAAGCCTCGGACGATCGACGAAGAGTAGTCTCTAGACAGCCATGATCAAAGATAGATCGGTCTAGGGTCTCCACGACACCGTGGCCACATAGGTCTGTAAATCTTCGACAGTTAACACCCGGTACTGCAACAAAGATAGTTCGCCATAGAACCGGGAACGTGGCTTCGTGAGTGTGTTCCGCCGTGGTGTAAATCGAGTCGTGTTAGTGATAAGCAAAGCTCCGTGATCTGTTTCCGCATAGGTCTGTAAATCTTCGATAGTTGGCCCTCGATACTGTTACAAAGATAGTAACGTTAGTATCGAGAACGTGGCTTCGCGAGTGTGTTCCGCCGCGGAGTGAATCAAGTCGCGCGAGTTAATGTTAATTTACCAGCAACGTTATCAAGAACTTATTAGAGACTCTAGTGATTCAGCGGCTTATGTTCAAGCATAGTAATAGTGTAGAAACTAAGAACCCCCGCCGAAGGGAAGCGGCACAACGTGTGAGTAATAGTATGGGTATGAGTGTGGACGAATGTATGAGTAGCGTAATCCCCATGTTGACGGGATTGCGAGCATGGTCTTTCGGCGTCAACTCGCATTTTGTATTTTAATATTAGTAATACAGCAACCACAGTTTTCCCCTTAATTCGGTTATTATTTTATTTAAACGAAAACCCTATTCGGAATTCCCTTTCAGGTACTCGGGGACCGGGCCCGTACGGGACGGAGCAGGGCGGCCCACAACAAATAATTAAATATTGGTTTGCTACGTTCGAGAACGAGCTCCGCTCTACCTCGGACGTAACAAATAAATTGGTGGCAGCGGTGGGATGCACTGCTTTGCGTTTCCCGAGTACCTCAAAGATATTTAAAACATAAAAAAAAAATTCTAATTTTTACAAAAATAATTTCAATCTACCATATTAATTTAACTGATTACGTTCGATTTGTAGGTGTTTCTTCTCGATTGTAAACCGGTTTCAAAAAAAAAAAAAAAAAAAAAAAACACGCCGAATTTACCAATTGCGGATAGCGGGGACATAAGCATTTATTTATTCTGTGAGTGACGATCGGGAAGGCATAATGTGTGTCTGCGTGCCCTGCGAGCTGAGTAAGTGAGTAGATAGAGCTGTGCGCACTCGAATGTATGCACTTGATATGTGAAGTGATTTTCGGAACTTTGCGTGTGCGGATTGCCCCTCCGCTTGGGGAGCTGCGCGCACACGACGTCTACGAGGTACCGGTAAATCTCCGACGTAAAATTCTATGTTGGTCAACCGTGGTTTGGGGGTCGTCTGCGTGGCGAATCTGACACGGGTCGGCAACCCGCATACGCCCCAAAAAGTTAGAGTGTAAAGTGAAGCGTGAATGGAAAAAACGGAGGGAAATGCTAACTCTTGAAATTTTAAAAACCTCACATGGCGCGCGGTGCTTGGGGAGTATCGCGGGTGTATTTCGGGTGTGACTTTGCAGCGGAGAAATTTTCAGTTGCTCCTGGTTAAACATTCAGAAAGACTTTGTTGGAATATTTGAGACTTAACTTTGGGAAATGTTGTTGAAATGCAACGAAAGTTGTTAAGGAATTCAAATGTACATTCAGAACACGGCCTGTGAAATTTTTGAGCTGATAATTTCGATGGTATTTTTGCAGGGTATCAGAAGCTGGGTTTTTATTAGATTCCGCCATGTTTTGGTAATATTGTTGGCGGGTACGGAGTGCAGGTTTGTCATTTCCAGAGAGGTATCTCCGTGATATGTTCTGGATATTTCGGTGTTGTGTGGGTAAGCTCGGTGTTTGGAGATTTGTTCCGAAAAATAAAAATTAAAAAAATTATAAACAAAGAAAAAAAAATTAATTAATAAAAAAAATATATAATACTTTGCTAATATTAATAAATAAAAT
The DNA here is from genome assembly GCA_958510785.1 of Exephanes ischioxanthus. Classification (NCBI taxonomy): domain Eukaryota; kingdom Metazoa; phylum Arthropoda; class Insecta; order Hymenoptera; family Ichneumonidae; genus Exephanes; species Exephanes ischioxanthus. The sequence goes on along the minus strand of OY294016.1, from coordinate 15,587,451 downwards.
GGGAATCAAGTTGCCACGAGTGTGATCCGCAAAAACATTGACAAAGCAAAAATGGCAATACTGCGATCCGGAAAAGTCAAAGTAAAAGTCGAATTTCGAAAACCAATTCATGATAATGGTACAAGATAGAAATTTAGTAACAATGATAAATGGATGATTGTGGAATGGAGTGACTGAGTGCAATCGCGCTTAGCGCTGCCGTCGGGCCCGTCTTGCGCTCAGGCATCGCTGTCGCGCATTCCAAGGGAGCGATAACATGCCCTTGCCATAGCCAGCGGTCAGGGATGGCGATGCCAATGCTCGGACACGCCCCCAATCGCCGAACACTCCTATGCATATTTGATTCATTCTGAATATAAGCATTAGAAATCCAATTTGACCCTTGTAGTGGTATCTACAAACATTGTTTGATGCGCGCGAAAAATGTATACATTTCGGGAATGGAAGCTCATTTTGCGGTGCCCACAAACATCCTCGTTAAACAGTTTGGCCAAATTCCCGGATTAGTCTTAACCCTGCGATTTCAATAAAATTAATAAACTCAGAAATATTAAAATAAAACGCGAATCTTGAATTTTGTCGTTTCCGATTCAAAAGCAATATAAACATATTCCATAACTGCTTTCACTTCTCGATTCTTGCAAGGTTGATCGAGTTTCTTTAGCCTTGTCGCCATGCCCCGAGATGCGTCGAGTGCGGCCCAAGCGGATCCGTCCATCGCGCTCACCCTCTCGCATGGTCGGGGACCTATCGCTCGGAGACCAAAAGCATCTCACTCCGCCGTTTCGCGGCCGAAATATTCCGTTACGCTATCATATTCAGGACATTTGTAACACGGGCACATTCGTTTCCGACGGCGGGAAAGCAGAATTTGCAGCCACGATTATTACAAAATAGAGTGGCGACGCACGTAATTGCGTCTTCGGCCGCACAATAAATAGCCTAAAAGACCTCCTAAAAACTCTAAGAACAATAATGGAAAAAAGGGGTTGACCCGAGGAAAGGATTTTTGTTCCGAACAACTTTCGTGGCTCCTAATGAAATTGAATGAGAGTGTGGGTCGATTCTATGATCGTGTACGATATCTTATCGCTGATAGTCGGAGCGCATGGAAACCTGAGAACAACACCGAGCTTCCGTCGGACGCTAGGGACCCGCTCCGTAAAATTCCGTTTCGCGGGTTTATCGATACCCTCCCTACGCGAACTAGGGAAATAGTCGAGATGAGAGAGCCGATGACTCTCGATGACGTTCAATATCGCAGAGAAATTTGTGCTGCGCAGAGGGCGAGACGGGAACTTTTCTGCTGATGGCATCATCACCTGCCGTCGATAACGATCCGATATTTAAAATAAAAAAAAAAAAATGAGTAATTTTGCAGATTTTATTATCCATCAGATTCAAACCCTTGATAGATTCTCCAACGTAAAAAAAAAGGGTGATATAGGGGAAAAACCGGAGATCAGGTTGCATAGGGTAGCGTGGCTGAGCGATGGGAGCTCCAGCGCCTCGCGGTGTGTCACCGTTGGGGAACAGCGCGTGGCGCGACAGCCGTGTGAGTGAGGGGGACGGAGATTCTTCGGCTGTTCAGCCTTTACAGCCCATGGTGGATGGTTGAGAAGCGTAAATAACCGATAGGAGATGTAAAGAAATTTTAACGGCTCGATGTCGCCTTGTACCACGAATAGAAAATTTTGCAATTAAAAAAAAAATATATCGAAAAGGATATATATAAAACAAAGTAAATACAAAAAAAAATAAGAAACAGAAATTACAAGGGAGAAATTCAAAAATTCGAGAGAAATATTCGAGGTTTGCTGGGATCAGGGGTGATTGGCACAATTGTTGGGAATACCGAGAAGCATTAAATTCATAGAAAACTCAGAAAAGAAAATCACTGTATGAATCTATGGGTCCGAGAGCGCATCTGCAATGTAGCATTTTATTGCAATCTTTGCAATAAAATGCAAAGAAAAAGGTTCCTTTTTCTCGATCGACGTCTCTTCGGTGTCACTTTCAATGATCTTCTTTGACCGAGGATCCTCGTTCGGTTTCCGATGCACGGGCTGCTGGTCGTCCGAAGAATTTCTGCGGAAATTCGAATAGATTTTCCGGTATTCTTTTTGGAGCAGCGCTGAAAATTTAAATGGAACGCCGACTAATGTTTCCTCACTTGTCTTGGACAAATCGCTGGAATTAACACGAGCTCAACATATCGTGCATACATTTTCTAGATCGGCCGACGCACTCGGTACCGAAGAGACCCATCAGCCTTTTTATTTACATAAAAAAGTAAGAATTTACTTTTATATCGGTACATTTTTTTGGGATTGACCTCGGCTTGAGACATTTAATTTTTAATCATTAGTTTTTTCCCGCTATACGGACACTATTAAATATAGATGTTCCATAAGAAAATAAATACCGTGTAGTACAAGGTATATAGTAAAAAAAAGTAGTACGTTTTGATACGAGTGTGAAAAAACTTTTTCTGACGAGTGTGACTTTGCAGCACGAGCCGAAGGCGAGTGTTGCAATCACACGAGTTCAAAAAACATTTTTGGCACGAGGATCCGATAAAATAGGGATCGTCCGGGGATTGTCCTGGGATTGTCCTGGGATTGTCCCCGGGATTGTCCCCGGGATTGTTACCGGGATCGTCCCGGGGATCGTCCCGGGGATCGTCCCGGGATCGTTCCCGGATCGTCCCGGATCGTCCCGGGATCGTTCCCGGATCGTCCGGGGATCGTCCAGGGATCGTCCCGGGGGTGGAAAGTGGCCGATTCTTGACGAGGGGGCAAAAAAGTGATTTGCGGAAGGAAATAATAGAATGAAATTTAAAAAAAAATTGCAAAAAAAACCAAAAACCAATTAAAAATTGCAAAAGAATTGCAAAAAAAATCCAAAAAATAATTAAACATTGCAAAAAAATGTGAAATTATAAAAAAAATTAAATATTACATAAAAAATAACCTTTGCAACAAAAAATAGAAATTGCAAGTAAGATAAAAATTGTAAAAAAAAAATTGCAGCTTTATAGTTGAAGATTGTGCCGTTGCCGGCATAGAAATATGGCCACTTTTCAGCATAGTCAGGAAAAAAATAGTATATGCCACTCGAGAGGAAGTGTATTTTCACCTCGTGTGAATTTCGTGATGGGGGACCCATTTGACCAGAATTCGTCGTTTTGTTCGTAAGAAGGGCCCATTCACTCGTACTTTGAACTGTAACGGAAGTGACGTCATATCGGGGGTTCTTCACTTCTCTTTCGAAAATCTCGTTTTTCAGCCGACAGTGACGTCATACCGAGTAACATTACTTGCAGTTTGAAAATCTTATTTTTCGACCGGAAGTGACGTTAAACCAAGGATGTTCCCGGAGATCGTCCCCGAGATGATCCCGAGCGTGGGCGTGGGCGTGGGCGTGGGCGTGGGCGCGGGCGCGGGCCAGGCGCCTCGTCCGGGACTCCTGCACCTGGAAAAGAAAGACAGAAAATTAGTGTTACGTCCTGATCAGCATTTTCCTGCATCTACGGTCAAGGAGATTTCTCTCCCTTTTACACGTTTATCGCATGTGACGCTTTATCAGGACAATGGCCAGTTTCGAATCTATCCTTTCGGAAATTTATTCAGGGATGGGCTAAGAATGCATGCCGAAAGAATATAGGTCGAAAGAAACCATACGGTGTTTACTATGGCTCGGTAATTAATTCTACTCGGCGCGTACTACGATGTTTACTACGTCGAACTGATATGACGCTCCGCGTGGACCTCGCATACCGTAGCAAGGCCGTGAAACAAAACTCCCGATGACGCGTGGTCCGCTGCGATGGCCGACAGTGAGTCAAGGCTAGCGTTATCGCGGACTGGTGGGTTCGATGCTCTAACACAGTGGACAGACGTCCTCGAAGAAAAATCGATGAAGCTCCTTAGTTTAATCTATCTCTCATTAATTTAACCAAATCACGGATTGAATATTAAGTACCCCGAATTATTTAAGATACTCAGTTAAGTGAAGGTAACAAACAAAATTAAACATTCGTCAGAGAAAGATGAAAATAAAACAAAATTAATGAAGATGCAATATTCCGATGACTTACGATAGTTCAATTTAAATTCGGGTCGATTGGAATTATCGAAAGTTGGATTCGGAATTCCTCTTCCTTCCTTCCTTCCTTCTTTTTAACGTTTCAGATGATTGATGGAATCAACGAAAGATGTCGAATTCAGTGAATGAATGTTGATAAAGTTGAAGGATGCGATAATGGAATGAATTGTTGATAAAACTCCGGTATATTTACTTATAAGTGATTTGCTTGTGATAATTAGCGATGTCACACCAGAATGCTAGTGTCTCGATAAGTGAGTCGTTCCACCCTCAGCGGAGCTTCTTTTATTGTTTTCATCGGGGGGACCCCTTGCCACTCAGCTCCCCGTTGCATCCACCGATGTCCAGTGAACTACCGACTGATCGGCTGGTCCCCTTCCACGATGATTATCGATCGGTTTTTGACATCGTACGTTGCTTACTTAAATATTTTTACAAAGTTTGTCTTAACAATGAATTCCCGGATAAACAGGTTTCCTTAATAATTTCTAATTTAAATAACAAGAATTTAGAAATTTGAATGAAATTTCTATGATGTTTCTATCCCAAGTTATCTTCTTAGTTAAATAAAATTTGTTTAAATATTCCGGATTTTTAAAGGATAATTATCTTACTTCGCTTAAACTATAACAAACCATCATTTTTAATTTATAAAATATTTTCCCCCATTATGATAACATTTTATAATTTGTTTACAATAATTTATACAGACGAATTGACCCAAACGAATTATCAAGCTTGACTCTATTGCATTAGTATTTGGTTATTTGTTTACTGGTCTTTTCCCATAAATATTCGAGTCAAACGAATTTAATGTTGATAATAAATTATTATAATTTCTCATAACCCTTGAATAATTATCCTCCGAGAGGTGCTGCACTCGTTAGCGCTGGCGGTAAATCTGCTAATCAATCGCTTCGAGACAGGTACACCGATTCTTTGGCTGCACCGCTATGTGCGTACGTGCGCCGCCTCGCTCTGCGTGTTAGAGCGATAAGGTGTCATGTCTTTTATTCTGTACCGCCACATACGAAAGATTCACGTTACCTTTTGCGCTTTAATTAAGACAATGGGTATGGACCCGAGGTATCGTCGCTGTCGATGACGCTCGAGAACGAGTCGAATAACCACATTGTTTAATATTGTTGGCCATGTGATTGTCACTATGCCAGTCTCTGAATTAAATCGTTTGCCGAATTAAATGCGCAATTTCTAAAGATTTAACATGCAATCACCTTCCAGTGGTTACCTTGTTTACATGAATTGTACCATGACTCGACAACTATTTCCCTTCTCTTAAATTTCTTATAAATTGATTAATTTATTATCGAACATTTATAGATTTCTTGACCAGTTGCGTCAATGAATTTTACCAAAAATTCACAGGACGTAACACCTCCCCCCCAAAACGAGGGTTGCTTCGATGAACAACGCTCGATCTCGGTAGAGACAGTGCTCAAAAGAAAATTAAGTTTTGGGTGGATTCGCTATCCTGATTTTCCTATTCTATTCCTATTAATAATCTTATGATATAAAATTTTATAACATTAAAATCTTTCCAACAAATAATAACTGCCTAAATACTCGTTCGACGATCAATAAATGCTTAAGTGTATGGTGTATACTTGAGACGGATATTTCACTGTGTTCGGTCTGTCATTTGAACCCTGCGATAACGAACCTTCTACCAGCAACCCTCAGTGACAGGTACGCAAAATTAATTCATTCTGCAGACAACTCACTCAGAGATCAGACGTCGTCGCTGTCGAAATACTTCATCAATTTCCCACTGTAAGTACCTTTTACTTCTCTTCATTATTACCTATTTTCTATTTCTATTTCCTATTTACCTATTTATTCTTATTTTTATCAGACCTAGGAAAACAATGGGTGTCCAAAGGGTCCGTGAAGCTCGGGAAATTTTTGACGCACGCCGCTCCGGAAAAGAGCCCTTCCCGACTCTCGCCATCATTTGGGACCCTCATGTGGCAGTCCCAACAAATCATCCCCTGTTCCAAATACAGGGGTCCATCATGGACTGGCACATGGTGGAAAATTGGGATAATTGTTGAGAGATCCTGGAGGACTGTCGCTGTCCGTTACCAGGCCCTCCCTCACCTGCACGGATGAATCTATCTCTCCCTGCAGCGGACCGAGCCCTCCTCCTGCTCGGCTAATTCTTTTTTTTTTTTTAATAAACTATATATTATTATTTCGAAAGTAGTCTTTCTTTTGTATGTTGAACATAATATAAAATTATAATTAATAATCGAATATTTTTTATTTTTTTATTTTTTCCTTTCCCGACTTTTCGGTCTCCCTTTTGCTCCCCCATTTATTTTAAAATCTTAGTTTTAAGTAACAGTGGTTGAAGCCACTATTAATTTTTTTATTATTATTATTATTATTTTTTTTTAAATTTATTTCTACACCCGCGGTGCATTCCTCAAGGAATGGCTCCGGCCCGCGTAGCGATCGATATTCTTATCGCTTCGCTGAGGCCCCATTCTTTCACTTTCTCTTTCTCTCTCGTTTTCCTTTCCTATCTCTCTCTTTACCTTCTCGCCTTGTCGATAATTCCGCGCTCTCATTACCCCTCATACTGCCGATAATATAATTCCTTATTCCCTTAAGTAGATAATATCAATCCCGTATTTATACACTAATGCTATTACCCCACATTTTTTTTTTTTTTAATTCCCTTAACTAAGTCTCGGATATACTCCAACTACACCTCCTCCAGCTGTCTGAGATGCTCTATCACTTCTCCCTTCGTTTACATGTTCATTTGTCTCTCCTACTCCTTCTTCTCCTGATTCTTCCTGTTCCGATATTTCTACTTGCCCTAACTCTACATCTATATCTTTTGGTTTTTCTCCTGAAGATTTTGATCCATTCTTTAAATGCAACAAAAGTCCTGTTACCGAGTCCCAAACTGCCCCTATTAAAAATAGCGAACAGCCATATACTGTGTGTAAAGCATAACCGTGTATGATTGTGTCAACTATTAACTTTATAGCTCGGACTATCATAATTACCCCGATAAGTCCAGCACTAATATGGCCGAAAGCAATCAAATTATCCCACATTTTCTTCCAAGCATTTTCCATTATTTTCCATTATCTTTTCTAATTCTGGCCCTTCAAGTAATTTAATGAACGTTGCCCCTTGTTTTACGGTCGATTTCCCCATCATTCCTCTTACTACTGAATTTATCATGGCTGGTCTTTCTGCCGGAACCATGATATATTCCTTCAATTGTTTCAACTCCGCTGATGTATATATTCCGCTAGTTGCTAGTGATTTTATTTTGCTATATTTCCATGTCGATTTAGTACTAGGTTTCATGGTTCCGGGAGGATAGACAAGCGTCGGTCCAGGCATCATTCCATACCATTCTTCGTCTATAAAATACATTGGCGGAACCATTCGATTACATGTAATTTGTAATCCTGTTCCCATTAATATATGCGTTCTCGGAGCCAAGAAATAACTATCATTTCCTCTAATTACTGGTAGATGCGTATAACATTCTTCTAAGTGTCTAACTTTTACCTCTACTGCAACACATTTTACGATATGTACTACTTCCCCTGAAACTACTGCCATATATCCAGGTCCTTTCATTAAATGATAAGCGAACTCGTCTGGTGCTTGAGTAGCTATAGCCAAACGATTTTTCAACATTTCCCGTTCCAATTCACACTTTTGCGTTAAGAGATCGGTATAAACTTGTTGAATTTGAGTTTGAACATGTTTCTCAACATACACGAATTTTGAATTAACGTATGCGTATATGTCCATATTAACCTCATCGATCCTTTTCTTTAGCATAATCATTCGTCCATTTTTCACCTCATAGATAAGTAGTCTAGGATGCTCCGTTCGAATAAGAGTTTGTCCACATACATCAATAGATGAACGAGAAACAAGGGCGAAAATAATGTCCGAACTCGTTACAGTATATACAGTGTCGGCATCCTTATCAATCACCTTTTCCGCCGTTCCACTATAGAGTATTCCATACCCACTTTCGCCACATTTATCGGTTGGAACTGAATTCCAAAATGTGTGTCCGCCTTCCATGTCCATGCATTGTCCCTTACTTAGTTCGCACCGCACTCCCGATCTCAAATATACTTTGTTTGATTTTAAAGCAACCGATGCATAATAATCTCTCAAAGTAATTTTTATCGTGGACAGAACCACTACATCGTTCCAACTTCCAAAAGGATCCGAATAAAAGGAACCTCTGCAACTTCCATCTACTTCCAAATGTCCCACCAAAGTAATCGGATAACTCAAACTCCGATTACTACCGATTCCCATGACGATTGCATTGTCCAATCGGAAAGATCCAACTTCATGCATTTGCATGCAAGCGTCTCGAGAAACTTCGAAGATATATGAAGCCTTTCCATTAATAACGTCACTTGTATGTGAAAACATTCCACATTTCCGAACGTCCCGATCTATTTCTATTTTGCACTGATGAACGTGCACAGTTCCATATTCATTGATCTGAACCAACTGGATATGAACTGAAGAAATGTTCAATGATGATGAGGAAATATCACACTTCTCCACGTCCAAAAGAGACAAAGTTGTGATGTTTGAAGATGGCGACCCACACTCGTATCCGATCATCCCTGAGGAAGGTGTGGGTCGAAGAAATACCCATATCACCGCTAATGACAACTCCTTACGACACATCTGTTCAACAAAACAAAACAATATTATTTGAATGAATGACTATTTTATTGGTAACAAACCATAATATTGTTGATTACAAAGATGAGGTGTTCTTGATGCACTGGAACATTTTGATTATTTGTGCCACCTTAATTATCCTTATTTAATATTTATGTGATTACATATATCTGTATACTTGATTATTTTCACTATATCCTAATCCGTACGTATAAATTCTACCCCAAACAGTGCATTAATATTTTATAATCTGCAAACTTAAAAAAAAAATTATTTATTAACATATTTCTACATTCTTTTTCCCCAAATGGCATATATAAACCATGATTTGCCAAAACAAATATTTACCCCAAACTAAAATAGATACATATTTTTTTTTTTTTTTTTTTTAATCACCATTGTTTTTTCGTTGACATTGCCAATTTTGTTTCCTCTGTGCTACCCTCTCCTCATGTTCTTTCACGATCGCGTCTGACTGCTTTATTTCCCTCATTTGAGCAAACAACCGTCCCCTTACAATATACAGAACATGCACCAAAGCTTCTAACTGAGCTACATTCTCATCTTCGTCAAACTCTACCACGGTAACAACAATATCATTTTCGGAATCTATCGTCATGCTTACACCCACTTCCTTTTCTCTCTGAAGCATTTTCGTTATCACCGTTATTCCGAATTTTGCAAGCATTTCAACAGCTTCTCCAACTAGCTCGATAGTCTCAAATGGACTGATTTTTCCTTGATTATCGCGAATTTTGTCTGCTATTCTATCTATCGTCTCTACTCCAAATTCTTTCAACGCAAGCTGCAATTTCTTTAGTCGTTTAACCAACTGTTCGTTTATTTTCTTAAGATCATCATTTTTATTAAGCTCTGGTGTTATGCTATCACTTATTCTCTCTATAAGAGCTTCAGCAGCAGCCTGGGTAGCTTCCTCGTCGCTGTTGCCGACTCCTACATCTTTCCATCTTCCCAATATAGCTTGAACCTTGTGCGTATATTCCGATGTACTCTGGGTAACCCATACATTAACGTAGATAGCTCCCTTGCCATACATACGCTCCAGTCGGTAACACGTCTCAATAACACAGAACTATGTTGACATTTACAAAAACAACACAAGAACTCAACATTGTTGAAATCAACAAACTTTTTTTCAACATACCACATTCAACGTATGTAATCTCAACATAACAACGAGAACATTAGAACTCAACATTGCTGAAATCAACACACGTTTTTTCAATACACCACATGCAACATAACCCGCCTAAAAAATATCCTCAAAAATCCAAATGAATTCAACCACAATCGTATATTTTTCGATTTAATACCAGGTCGATAATTCATAAACAGAATTCTAACTGTTCGGATATCAATATCCTAACAGTTCGGATATATTCAAATCGCTAACCGAATTCAGGTGTACACAACTATGTACACATATACACTATGGTTAGTCATAATAAATCGAACGCTTCGTTTGAGATGGGATATTTCAAACTATTTGAGATTGTAAAAATAAAGTGATTGAAAAAAAATATGAAATGCGATAACATATATTTTGTTGTATTATATTATTTGTTTGTCTAGTTTGAGATGGGATATTGTTTGCCAAGAAGATGGAAGATGGAAATAAAGTGATTATAAAAGAGATGAAATGAGATAATATTATGTTTTTGTTATTTGTTTGTTTTGTTATTATGTTTTTTTGTTTCGTTTGTATATTCGTGATCGTTTAATATGCGGAGGTTGTGTGTTACCTAGCGGGTGTTGAATTAACATGTGTTGAACCGGCGAATGTTGAGATGACATGTGTTGAATTGGGTGTGTTGAAATTACGTGTGTTGAATTGGGTGTGTTGAAATTACGTGTGTTGAGCTGACGTGTTGAATTGACGTTATGTTATTGAGACATGGAACCATATTTACAAGAGACACAACATGTGAAATTTGAGGTTTCCGTTCACAGAAAATAAAAATGTCAAGCCAGGAGAAAGCGACTGCTCGACTGGAGGGATTGGCTGCTAAGCCACGGGATCGCACACTCGTCCATCGGGAGCACTCAGCTGACCGGGGGGTCGGAGCGAGCGTAACGCGAGCGGATCGATACGCGATCAAATAATTACCGAACGATAAACTCACCGAATCAGCGTATTCTAATCCAATAATGGGCGGTAACTGCATCTCACGATGTTTCGAGAACTCCAACACAATCACTGCACCTCAAAAGCATCCCTCAGAACGCATCTCGAGCACAGAAAAATCAGTAGTAAAATCGGAACCGAATCCGCACGAAACACAGCACATACGAGTCAACTAGCGCACGCGCAAAGTGACAGGTAGCGTGAGCGAGATACGCGAACCGAAGCGAGAGCGATAGCCGGAGTCGACGGCAGCGCGAGCGAGAGCGAACGACTCAGCGCGCGAGACAATAGCCCAAACGTAAACACCGGTCGCGCGAGAGGTCCGAGCTGCCTCGAGGACGACTCTCGGCGGACTGATTAGCCTACGACGATATTCTAAGGAAGCGTTATAATTATCGCGAGATCCTTAGCCGATAGCTACTGCCCTCTCAAACTATTTCCAGAGCGTCAATTAAGCGGGAACCGAAACTGTAACGCGGTAATTTTTGAGATTCGCCGCGATCGTTACTCCAAAATCAGGACGTGAAAACAAGGCTCTCTCTCTCTTACTAAAACACAGCACAAGGTGTTCCGACCTTGCCCGGACCGTACTTAAACCTCCGCCTGTTCTCCAACGTCCTGCATTATCACCTAAACAGAGTGCCGGGTTTGCACCGGACTTTGACGTATTCGCGACGAAATCTCGTCGGTCTCTCCTCTATTCGTGTTTTTCGTTGCTTCGAGATTCTCTCCACCGAATAGATTCGAGGATTCCGACCTGAACTGAATCTTTTGATCTTATCTCCAAGCTTATCCCACACTCAAGCTCATTAGTAAAGTCTAGACTGGATCGTGACCTTAACGAACTTTACTTAAACGAGAGCTGGACGGTACCTGGACAGCCGAGGAGCAGTAAATCGGGAACTATAACGGGCTAACCGAACTAAATCGCTAGCTGTACCCGTAAAACTTTAATTTATTGATATTTTTGTGACTGTGATAAAAAAAATCACGTTACAATATATATATGTATATATATTTTTTTTTATTATTTATTATTTTTATTCATGAAGTGATTATTTATTCATTTACTTCCTTTATTCCTGCTGTCTATACTCTTCAAATGTTTCGCGAAGTTTCTTTGTCAAATATCTTCGGATATTTATTAATACCTTTCCTAGACCTTTCAAATCGATTACTTCTTTCTGCTTTCCTACCTCAATACACACAAATGGTTCGGTATCTAGATACACCACAACATAGCACACTCCATATTCGTTCTGTCCCTCATTTGTTTCGCGTCTTATGTCAATATTAAATTCCCGCATTACGTCCCTGAGTTTACCCCAATATATAAAGAAATCTTCATCGCTTATTGTATTTTCATGTCCTATTATCTCTTCTTGCATATCCAATATTTGATTTCTCCCCAACCTAATCGCAGTCGCTTTCCAATCCTCACTCTTTCGAGTGCGTCTTACAAATTCATTGCAAGTTCTCCGTATGGTTTCCCCTACAGTTCCTCTTGGCTGGACTTCCTCTCCTCCACTAATGGTTGGACAATTTTCTCCTGGAATATTCATTCCGGCAGGCTCTGAATTGACCTCATCCCTTATCTGATAATTAACATCGCTTTCTTTCGGCCATGTTGTTGCCATTCCCGTCACTCGTTGCCATCTCAACCTTTCTCCTGCTATGGATGTATTTTATTTTTTTTATTAATGTTCCATTCCAGGTATACCCCTTAGGGGTTTTTACCTTAGCTCCCCCCCCCCCCCCCCCTAGCCTAACCATGTACCTATTCTAACACTTTCCTACCCGCACTTCGCTAACCTACTGTAATTCCGTGCGTCCGCAGTCGACTTACTTCCCCCTAACTGTACCGCATTCGCCGAGGACACAGGGAAACTGCGGAAAACCCATGTCGGTACAGCTGGCGATATTCTACCGATCCTCAGGTATTTCTGCACTTGAGGAAAGTGCAGAAACACCAAAGTTTCAGAAGGAAGCGTCTCCCGCTCACCGGCCGATGCGCCAGCTAGCGTACGGCTGAGCGGTCACCCATCCAAGCACTGACCGCGAACGATTGTGCTTGACTTGGGAGACCACCGGAGCCGCGCGCCAACCGCGCATCCACCGCTGTCGATGCTATGGATGTATTTCTTCCTTGCATTTTGTCTGTAATAGTATATTTAATTTTTCGACTGAAATTTATGTATATATATATATTGTGACGATACCTTTTCGCTCAGTCTCCCAAAATTGGGTCGATCCGGGGAATATGGGGTGAAGGAAAGGGGGAAATAATGTTCCGAATTTTTGTGTAGAAAACTATAATATTATAATCTTTAATGCTCAATAACTCGAAGAAATAACAAAAGAGAAAGAAGAGGAACTTGAAAATAACAACCGCTTTAACGCCGGTACGGGTACGTTGAAGAGGTTCGAAAATCACGATAAAATACTGATAATGATAACAAAGAATAGTTCGCGAGATAACAGAAAAATAAACTTAAAGAAAACTTATGGAAAAAACGAAATCTATAATAAGGGTTGGGAAGGCATTCGCCTGGGTCAATCGCACGGAAAGGGGGGGCTGGCCGGTGAAAACTCTACACAAAAAATGGTCGGACTAAATCGGAATCAAAAAGAATAAAAACTCATGAAAATGTCAATCTCTACTTGGGCGCCAGCTACTTTCTCGGTGTAGCACCGTAACTCAAAAAAGGGAGGAAAGCAAAAAGAAATCTATTAACTTGCGCGGCACACGGCTAGCAGGGAAAAGGGGGAAGGGAAGGGGGATGAGACTTCTCAGGCCGGGGACACTGTTCCAGGGCTTCTTGACAAATTACCTCGGCACACAAAAAACTGGTAAAAATTACAATAATGACAATCGGTAAATACTCGCAAAAATGCGTCTCGGGGAACGGGGAAGAATAATAATAGCTTGTAGGAACGCACGCGGAAAAATCCCGCGAATACCACCACTCACGCGCACGTGTTCGGATAACTAAAAAATGTCGGCGCACGTGGCGGCCAGTACTCGACGGTCGAAAAATTATACAAAGAAAAACGCTTAGAATTACAAAAAGGGGGCACGGGTAAATGTTTAGGGGTCGGGAAGATGGGAAAAATCGAGAAAGGGGCAGGCGGGGGAAAACTTATGCGCTACTCACGCAACCTGGTCACTCGTAAAATATCGGTTACAAATCCGTCCGATATTTCGCTCAATATTCCTCTCTATAAATTGTCTCGATTGGCCGGGTCGTCGATATTCCTTTCAATCCAAATCGTGTCCTTGGGCAATGGCTTATTGGTCTGTACTCTCCGGGAAGGAGTCTTACTCTCGACGGGGATAGCCGAGTCGTCTTAAAATTCCTTAATACTTTCGCTTATCACACACACTCTAATCTCTCACACGCCTTGGCTCGAAGTGAAGACAGCCTCGTTGCTTCCGGCTTCTTCTCCGACCATAGGGTCGGTCTTGCAAGTGAGCGTACGGATGACGGATTCCAATTGGTGGATTTCTGGACTGGCTGTCGGTGGGCGTCGGGATTGGCCGCGCGGCCGTGCGAATATTTCGTCGCGACGGAAGACTCGTCGCGACGTTCGGCGCGCGCATCCTCGTCATCGATTTGTCTAATTCTAGTTTTGTCCCTAGGTGAGTGGTGGGACTCCGAGCCAGGCAGCGGAAGGGACTTGTGACGTGCCACGTCACAATATATATATATATTGTAACGACCCAGCAAATGAATAACGCGCGTATTTAGTTTGGGGGCGGATATTATTAATACAATCGTATCTAAATATCCCGAGCACGAGCTGTCATACGTCTGTTCGTTCAGACGTGTCAGTCCAGACTGTTTTACATGACGATCGATCTTGTATCGATCGTCCGTTCGTCTGTCTATCGTCAATCCTAACTAATATCGTGTGTCTTAACGAATAGTCAGCTACATATTCGTTACAATATATATATATATATATATATATATATATATATATATATATTGTGACGTGGTACGTCACAAGTCCTTCCCGCTGCCTGGCTCGAAGGCCCACCACTCACCTAGGGAATAAACTGGAATTAGAACTACGATTTAAGCAACGACTTTTACCATTGTTAACCCCCTCCCTCGACTTACCCTCATCCCCTGCTACCCCGTCAGCCCTCATACTCACTCATCGCCAGCCCTCCCACGCACCCACCGAAGACCCACCGAAAACTCATCGCAGCCATCGAAGGCCATCGAAGACCATCGAAGACCATCGGAGACCAACCTGGATGGGATTCAACCCCTGCACAGCCTGACCGACCCCGAACAACCTGAAAAGCCCAAAAATTCAGGCACCGGCAGACCTCCCTGGCACTAACCTGCAAAACCACGACAGTCCAGAAAGCCAGTCCGTCGTCGCCACGGACCGGGAAAAATTCCGATGAGTCGGATCATCCTTCCAGACTCGTCTACCGACACTGAAGAACCCGGCGACACCCTCTCGGCTCGAAATACCGACTGTAAACCGACGAGGTGTGTCGTGCGGGCAAGCACCAAAATTCAGCAGGCGAACTGTCAAACCTGACGTTTCGCATACGCGCCGCGGGGATCGCCACCTCCCGGCACCGAGAATTGCTCGTCGATCGATAGGCGAATCGATGACGAGCATGCTCGCGCCGAACGTCGCGACTAGTCTTCCGTCGCGACGGATATTCGCAACGGCCCGCGACCAATCCCGACGCCCATCACCAGTCAGTCCCGAAATTAGCCAATGAATCGACGAACCACCTGTCGCTCCAGTACAAGACCGACCCTAAGGTCGGAGAAGAAGCCGGAAGCAGCGAGGCTGTCTTCACTTCGAGCCCAGGCGTGTGAGAGACTAGAGTGTGTGATAAGCGAGCGAGAGATTAAGAAATTATAAGGACTATTTAAGACGACTCGGCTATCCCCGTCGAGAGTAAGACTCCTTCCCGGAGAGCACCGAATAATAAGACTCCTTCCCGGAGAGTATCGACCCTAAGCCATTCCCCAAGGACACGATTTGGACCAGTACGGAGAATATTGAGAGGAATATCGGACGGATTTGTAACCGATATTTTACGAGTGACCAGGTTGAGTGAGTAGCGCATAAGTTTTCCCCCACCTGCCCCTTTCTCGATTTTTCCCATCTTCCCGACCCCTGCAAATTTACCCGTACCCCCTTTTTGAAATTCTAAGCGTTTTTCTTTGTGAAACTTTTCGACCGTCGAGTACCGGCCGCCACGTGCGCCGACATTTTTGAGTTATTCGAACACGTGCGCGTGAGTGGTGGTATTCGCGGGATTTTTCAGCGTGCATTCCTTTAAGTTATTATTATTCTTCCCTGTTTCCCGAGACTCATTTTTACGACTATTTTTCATTCTTATTATTGTAATTTTTACCCGTTTTTTGTGTGCCGAGGTAATTTATCAAGATGCCCTGGACAGTGCCCTCGGCCGGAGAAGTCTCATCCCCCTTCCCTTCCCCCTTTTCCCTGCTAGCCGTGTGCCGCGCAACTTAATAGATTTCTTTTTTTCTTTTCGCTTTTCTCCCTTTTTTGAGTTACGGTGCTACACCGAGAAAGTAGCTAGCGCCCAAGCAACAATTGACATCTTTATGAGTTTTCATTCTTTTTGATTCCGATTTAGTCCGACCATTTTTTGTGTAGAGTTTTCACCGGCCAGCCCCCCCCCCCCCCCTTTCCGTGCGATTGACCCAGGCGAATGCCTTCCTAACCTCTATTATAGATCTCGTTCTTTCCATAAGTTTTCTTTAAGTTTATTTTTCTGTTATTTCGCGAACTCTTCTTTGTTATCCTCTTCAACGTACCCGTACCGGCGTTGAAGCGGTCGTTATTTTCAAGTTCCTATTCTTTTTCTTTTGTTATTTCTTCGAGTTATTGAACATTAAAGATTACGATAGTATATTTTCTACACAAAACGTGGGTACGTTATTTCCCCCTTTTTCCCCTACCGTATATTCCCCGGATTGACCCGATTTTTGGAAGATAAAAGAATACCGCAACATCACAATATATATATTTTTTTAAATTAATAATTTATTTATTTATTTTATTTTTATTTTTTTTATTTTTTAAAGTCAATCGAGGTTTAATGTGAGAGTATCTCAAACGATTGGCATGGACAACCATTGGTTTCTTATTGGTCTTTATTTTGATAATTTGGTTGCCTTTTACTTCAATTAACTCAAAAGGTCCTTTGTGTTGATTCTCCAATTTCTTTAGTTTTGGTCCATTTTTCAAAAATGCATAATCTTCCACTTTAAATTGCCTAACATTAAGATTTTTATCGTACCGATTTTTAGACTTTATCTTTGCCTTTATAAAATTTTCTCGCGCGATTTTTCGAATTTCATGCAATTGCGTCACTAATTTCACCAGGTAATCCTCATAAGTAGGCAATCTATCTTCCATTTGTAAAGGCTCACTCGATGGTGTTCTTGCTAATTTCCCGAAAACGAGTTCATACGGTGTGTGTTTGGTGCCTTCATGGACACTAGTATTCTAATTAAAAATAGCTAATTCAACCCATTCATCCCATTCGAACTTTTTATCGACGTATTGTTTCAAATATTCCCCAAGTGCGTGATGTGATCGCTCTAAGGAACGCAGTGGTTCGAATTCTCTTTATTTTAAACCTTTTTGCAACGCGTTTAATTAGATTGCTAAGAAAATTTCGTCCTTGATCGGTTAATATACTCCTAGGTGCTCCGAAGATACTAATGTAATATTTTACCATTGTATCCGCAATCTTAATCGATGTGGCATTTGGAATCGGGAATGGCAGACAGAATTTTGTCAATTGATCCTGTATTGTAAGAATATATTCATTTCCTCGTTTAGTTCGTGGCAAAGGCCCTACTATATCCATAGCAACTTGGTCGAAAGCTATTCCTGGAGTGTCAGTAATCACCATAGGTTGTTTCGTCTTTACTCTGACACATCTTTTTAACTGACATGGTAAACACTGCTGTATGAACCGTTCGATATCATTTTTCATCCTTTCCCAATAAATACGATGTCGAATTCTATTAAATGTTTTCGTTACTCCTCTGTGTCCTTCCACAGCTGATCCATGCATTTCTTGTATTATTCCTTCCCGCTCTACTTTACTCGGATATCGAATAATTCCATGACACACTATTACTTTTACCGGACTGTTTAAAAATTCCAATCGTAGTTCACTTGCAATCGCATCCCACGGAACGTTTCCAACAGCATCGGATTTAGAAATGCTAACACTTTGTATTTTCTTTTGTTCCGCGAAATTCCGTAAACTATTTATAGCCTCTTTTATATGGTTTAATATTAAGGAAGCTCCTTCCCCAGAATCGTCACTTACGGGCAAAGCTATATGATATCTGTTCCCTCGTTTTATTGCACTAACCACTCCCAGTGCAAGATTCGAAAAATAAGGCAATTCATTTCTGTCAGCTAATTTTTGAGATCCTGTATCAAATGGTTCACCTTTTAAATTTAGAAAATAAATAAGTGAATCTTTACGAGTAAAGAAAATTTCTCTCGATGCAATAACATTTCGCGATATGGAATTTTCAAGTTCTAATTCGGACTGTTCGCTATTGTCACAGTTTTCGTCTTTGTCTTCGTTTTTATTTTCGTTGTCTGTTTCGTCAGTGTCACTCCGAGCTGACTCCTGAGAGGATTCTTCGTCTTCTGAGTTTTGAATTGGAATGTTTTCCTTTTCCTTTTTCCTTTTTCCTTTTCCTTTTTCCTTTTCCTTTTTCCTTTTCCTTTTTCCTTTTCCTTTTTCCTTTTCCTTTTTCCTTTTCCTTTTTCCTTTTCCTTTTTCCTTTTCCTTTTTCCTTTTCCTTTTTCCTTTTCCTTTTTCCTTTTCCTTTTTCCTTTTCCTTTTTCCTTTTTCCTTTTCCTTTTTCCTTTTCCTTTTTCCTTTTCCTTTTTCCTTTTTCCTTTTCCTTTTTCCTTTTCCGTTGTACATTTTCTTCCTCATCTGACTCTATCTTCTTACGATTTTTCTTCTTTTTACGAGGCCTTTTTATGGGTTCATCCTCGAAATCATCATCTTCCGTAGTATCTTCGTGTGTAGTACTTTGTATTGGTCGAACTTTCCTTTTATTTTTCACCTTTTTCTTCTTGTGTACTTTCTTGACTTCTTGTACTTTTCCTTTTTCCTGTTTATCTTTCTGAAAAGTAGCCTTGATTTTCTCGAGTGCTTTCCGCTTTGCTCCACGTTCGATCTTCTTTCCTTTTTCCCCGTTGTCGACTGGTATTTCTTCTCCCACTGAATCCTCCTCTCCACTGGTGTTGACTGATGAATGATCGATATGAAAATGCTGAACTTCACTTTCTGATGATTCCGATAATGAATTGACTTTATTATTTTCTTGCAACTCCATCATTTTTAAACTCTCCTTCCATAACTCCTCCGGATCCTCCTCTTCTTCCTTTATTTCCTCGTCGCTTACACCATCTTTTTCTTTGCTATCCTCTTCCAAAAATCTCCACATTTCGTCATCCGTCCATTCTGTCCGAGCTTCAACCTTCGTTATAAATATTTCCTCCTCCACCTTACTATCTTTACTTGCAACTGGATTCCGAGATAAAGCGTCAGCATTTTCGTTTGTCTTTCCCGTTTTATATACTACATCATATTCATACTCTGCCAATTTCAATCTCTATCTGAGGACACGTGTGTTTCCATCCTTGCAACTTCTAAACCATACTAAAGGTTTATGATCAGTTACCAACGTGAACCTTTTCCCGTATAAATATTGTCTAAAATGCAAAACGCTATAGACAATTGCTAAAGCTTCCTTCTCGTATGTGTCATATTTTGTTTCAGCATCGTTGAGTGTACGTGAGGCATAGGCCATTGGTCTATCTTTTCCTATAGGCCCTTGCGATAAAATACCTCCGATCGCGTAACCCAAAGCGTCGGTTGTTACAACAAAAGGTTTTGAAAAATCTGGGAATATCAAAATTGGTTCGGTACAAAGTTTTTCTTTAAGTTCTTCGAATGCCTCTTCTTGGCTACTTTTCCACACAAAGGGTGTGTTATCTTTCGAAAGATTAGTTAATGGTTTTGCTAATTTTGCGTATCCCTCGATAAATCTACGGTAATACCCTGTTAATCCCAAAAATTGACGAATTTTCTTTGCGTTAGTCGGTTTTGGAAAATGTCTGACTGCTTCTATTTTCTTCGGATCAAATTTTAAACCATCACGACTAATTACATGTCCCAAATATCCAACTTCCTTTTTCAAAAACTCACACTTATCCGGTTGTAAAGTCATGTTGGCTTCCCTTAGCCTATCTATTAACCGTTTGTATTTATCGTTATGTTCTTCCAAAGTTTTCGCATAAACCACGATATCGTCCAAGTAAACAAACAATTCTTGACCTTGTAAACCCATTAAAACTATATCCATCGCTCGTTGAAATGTAGGAGGCGCGTTCTTTAATCCCATTGGCATTCGAACATATTCGTAATGTCCGTACGAAGTTGTAAACGCAGTTTTATGACAATCATCTGGATGCATTTTTATCTGATAAAATCCCGAGGCTAAATCGAAAACCGAAAAGTATTGAGCTCCACCCAACTGATCCAATATTTCTACAATGTTAGGTAAAGGATAAGCATCTCCAATCGTCTTCTCATTTAACTGTCTGAAGTCCAAAACTACTCTCCACTATTTATTTCCCTGTGAATCTAATTTCTTCGGTACCACCCATACAGGTGTATTATATGGAGATGTCGATTGCCTAATATATCCAGCTTCAAGAAATTCTGCAATTTGTCTTTTAATCTCGTCTTTATGAACTTCGGGGAATCGATATTGTTTAGAATTAACCGGAAAATCGTCGGTAGTTGGTATTCGGTGTGTTATTACATTTGTAGCGTCCAATCTTTCTCCAGGTATGTGGAATCGGTCTGTTCCATATTTAATAATTTCGTGTACAGCATTTGTTTCTTGTTCATCCAATCCAGTCAATCTCAACAATGTTAAAACTTTAGGTACTCGCGTCTGATCTTGGAGTTTAGCATTGACACATAAACATTTCTCTAACTTGTAAAATCGAACTCCTATCAAGGGATCACAAATCTCATATGTTTGGGCATTCTCTATTGTTTCTTTCTTTTCAAAGTCATGAAAAAGACTTTGTTGCTTCTCGTTCTCTTTCAAATTGTCAATTTCTCTTACCCTTGGTTTGAATTCCTCATTCGATATCTCCATTAAATGTTCGCTATCTTTATTTTTGTCTGAAATTTCCTTTTTGTTTATTCCTTCTTTTACAACAATTGTCCGACTTAATACCTCACTTTCTATCATTACCTCGTTTGAACTCGAATTTTCTTGATTTAAATCTTTTCCTTTTTCCATTTCCTTCTTCCCACAGCTGTTTGAAACGTTTCGTACGGTATTTTTACACATCCCGACTCGTTAACTTGTTCGTTTTCCTCAATTTTTTTCATCGGTTTTAATTCCTCATTTTTATCTTCCAACCTTGCATTACTCTCAACACTTCCAGGCTTTTCTTCAGCTACACCTATTTTATTTTATTTATTTTCAGCGATTACATATATTTCCCCATTTGATATTATTCCTTTCTCTATCACCGCTACTTCCTCAGTTCCGACACAATCTTTGGACAATTTCATGCTAGGGATCAGTATTTCAATTTGCTCATCCTGATTGTTAGTAATGTTAATAAAGCACTTACCATTGATATTCTGTACAAGACCTTGTTCCACAATTATTCCCTCACCTAAATCAATCGGGGGCAAAAATCCTTCACGAACTGTATCATCGTTTATCCTTACATAAAAAACCTTTTTAGTTTTTGGAGGAAAAATCATACTTTCTCGGGTAAAAAATTCTATTTCTTTGTCACGAACCTTAAGCACACTATTTTCGTAATCTATTTTAACAAAATTTTAGCGAAAATAATCATTCGACAAAATTCCATCTTGTTTGGTAGGAAAGTTATTACCCACTATATGATATACTGCTTCTCGTCCCAAAGTTTCGATTATGATATATCCTATTGTATAAACAAATTCGTCCGTTATTCCACTAAGCCTCAAAATCTCATCTCTGTATATGGTATTATTTTCGTTCAAACATTTTTCTTTTAACACGTTTTTACTGGCACCTGTATCCAATAGCATAATAACAGGGTTTTGAAGGTCATTACTATTCAATTGAATGGTAGGAGGGATAATACCTTTTTCTGGTCTGACCAAAAATACATCAATTATTCGGCACTGCTCGTCTATTGGCGAGGTACCGACCGTATGGCATATATTGGGTGCGAACTCGCTTTGGCCTCTGCCGGCGCACCCTTCACTGGCTGTCCACTCTCGTTTCCTTGCATCGTGTCTCGTCCGTTATTAATTTGTAAACGTTGGGGACATTCGTAAACTACATGGCTCCTGATTCCACAATAATAGCAAATCACATTAGCATTATTTGACTGAGAGGGTTGATTGGCGCATAAGACATTGCACCTCGCATAAGACATTGCACCTCTATCGTTCGACATTTGATTATTATTTCGATTTACATCCGAGTCAAAATTTCGATTTTGATTATATTTTGGATTGAAATTACGATTTTGGCCATAATTTGAGTTGAAATTTCGATTTTGATAATTTTGATGGCGATTATAATTTTGATTAAAATTTCGATTTTGATTAAAACCTGAATTGAAATTTCGATTTTGATTGGAATTAAAATTTTGATTTGAATTAAAGTTTGAATTTTGATTATAATTTGCTCGTGAATTCTGATTAAAATTCGGATTATAATTGTGATTTTGACGTCCATTGTCAAAATTATTAGAATTTAAATTTCCCGAGTTTTGATTTGATCGATAATTTTGCTGACTCGGTTGTCGATTTTGACGTTCATTGGTCGCTCTGTCACTTTCACTTTGATCCTTTTGATTGCAAATTTCAGCCCAGTGTCGTTTTCGACCACAAATTACACATCCCGCAGCTTTACATTTATCCGCTATATGGCCTCGTTTGTTACAATACTGACAAATATCTATTACATCTTTTTCGGGTATTTTAGGACATTGATTAGCAGAATGTCCTTGATTTTTACAAAGTTGACAATTCGTTATTTTCTTTGTCTCGGTAAATGGTGCCATAGTAACTTCCTCTGTGGGCTCAACAAATTTTATACCAACTTTCTTTGTAGGCTCTATTAATTGTCTTAATTTGCCACTCTCAGATATTTCCAATTCTATATCTAACGCTTCATTTATAGCTTCTTCGAGTGAATTTTGCTCATTTTTCATGTGACCTTTTATTTCTGATTTTAATCCCCGTTTGAAACTATTAATTGCCATTGTTACGTCCCGTCGAGCTCTCGGTGAGTTCGCGCTGAGGGAAACGTAACGGCGGTCTCTCTTTCGAGTCAAGGCGTTGGCCCTTTACATCAGGGACGGAGACCTCGCCTTACACTGCCTTGTAGATGAGCGATGCGTTGAGAGGATACTTGAGACTTCTTAGCCCCTCGCACGTGGTAGAGCATGCAGAACAAATGTAGACTCGATGATTCAGTTTAGTACTCACGGAAATTATATTTTATTTTCTCGAAGCCAGATGATGTACAGGTTCTCGTAGATTACTCGACCAGACTATGTCGATGTCCGAAGACTTAGCCTCGCAGGGCTATCGTACAGAGTTTCGTTGTACAGAGCTTTGCTCGCTCTTCGGAGTCTCGTAGATTATGTAGCAGCACGGCGGTGTCGGTAGGAATAACTGATTTGAGCGTAGCGCGTACGCTTTTTATACTAGATCGCTCCTATGCTTCATATGGAGATATTTTTAAATCTATCTTTCTTGGAAACTAGCTTCGAGGGAGTCGAAATGCGCACAATGCGATTTTCGGGTGTCATTGCGGTACCAAAGGCACCAGTATACAATTGGCACGGGGTTTAGCCCATAGAATATTAGAAAATAGGACTCCCGCGTCGATGCGACTCCTTCATTCTTCTAACACACCGTCTTATTTTCCTTCAAAATCATATACATTTTCGTGATGTAATTGTATCGTATTTCCCAATTCTCCCATGAGTTGAACTATATCTTTTGGAGGATCATATCTTCGTTGTAAATATTCTATATAATTATTGGGTCTATCGAAATTAATGTCGTTAACATCTTCCCAAATTTCACCAACCAATCTACTTCTTGCTGCTCTCATTACTTCTGCTTCAAACTCTGGTCCCCCCTCTTTTATAGCGTTATCCAAACCTTGAAGATATGGACCTAATTTTGATTTCTTTCCATCAAATTCGGGAATTATTTTAACAGCTGTTTTCCATACTCCTTTGTTTTGAAATACCCTTGGTATTGTGCCATTGCTCCCTCCACCATTTTCTCTATTACCATGATCACCTACGTCGCTACTTCCGCTATTATTATTCCCATCACTTCCCCCTGCATTATTTCCACCACTGTTTTCTCCGTTCCCTTGTCGATTTAATTCCCTTATGGAATTCATATTTTCGAAGAGATTTTTGACTATCTCGTTTGATACAATTCTAATAGATGGACGTGTCTCCTTACAGATCGCAAAAACGTGTTGTAAGTGTCTTTGTGTTGGTACTGTATTGACACAAGATTTAAAAGATATTAAATTAGCGGCAGATACTGCTACAATTTCTGCTTGTTCCGTTTCTGAATTACTATTTTCCTCTTCGTCACTAAATTCGGATGCAACTTCATCGTTTACTCGATTCGAATTCTTATCCTTATTCTCGAATAATTCACCATTTTCCTTATTTTGTTCCTCAGTACGAACACACGAAGCACTTTTCGTTCTTATCGAACCTACTTTTATACACGATTTTATAGCGGATCTTTGTCTAATCGGACTATCCACCGAACAAGATCTCAAACGATGCGTTGATGTTGCATTTATTCCCGAAACAAATCTGACACTCGGTGTAACATTGGCTAAGTTATTTGCCAATCGAGAAATGTCAAGACTCAATAGCGAGGATTTACTTTGCGCTTTTATCAACCCCTGCTCAAGCACGTCAATTCGATTTTCTACATTAATCTGTTTTCCACTAGCAATTATATCTTCCGATTCAGATAATTCAGAATCGACACGCTTGTTTGTTTTTGTTCCGGATGAACAAGCCTCTACATTATCTTGTTGATCACCAATTCGCGAATCATCAAAAACCATGAAATTTTCTTCATTTAACTCCGACGTATCCGTAGACTTTGACTGTTTACTTTTTCTTTCCGACAATTTCTTTGAAGCTTTTGATTTTATACTTTTTTATTTCCCGGATATATACTGTAATTTTATCCCCTTTAGTTTCGATCTTCTCACGCGGGTTTGTGCTCTGGGCAGTCGCGATCTGTCCGTCAGGTCTGTCCTCAGTCGTCTTTTTTTCTTTTGGATGGGAAGAAACTTCAGAATTACTCGCCTACAATGTCCGGAGACGGAGATTTTATCATCATGAGTTTCCAGGCGAGGATGGATGAGGAGTGTCGGTTGAGGTTTCTGGTGGGTAATCGGTTTTATTGCGAGGGTGCGTGGTTGCTGTCTCCTATTCCTTTTTCTAATTCTAATTCCACTCCCTCGACACCTGTAGGGTCTACTCGAAAGACAGCTTTTGTTGGAAAATTACCTATCTTACGCGTTGCCTATGGGCTCTAGCCAACGGAGCTGGGCTGGCTCAAGTCGCGAATCTTTCGTAGTCGAATTCCTACGCAACGGAGTTGTGCTATCTTCGCTGTTGTTTTATCGATTTAAAAGTTCGCTCTAGAGAGTGGTGCCTTTCTCATGGATTGTCAAACGAAGGCCAGAGATGTCTGGGGCTCGTTTAACACAGGAGAGGTAGGTGGGTATAACTACAAGTGATTCTGAGGAATGATATCGGAATAAGGTGCTGCTCGATCGGTTACCCGCGCTTATATACTCGGACGAAGTCCCGTTATACGTGGCGTCGACTGACGTCGATGCAACGGTTAATTCTTCTTAAAATCAAATTTAATTTATCCTTGCAACGGCGGAAAGTCCTTATCATGCGGGCTCATTCGCGTTGGCCCTCCCGGTGGGCGGAGCTTACGCGCTCGCGTTGAGCTTTCGCTACGTCCGTTCCCTCGCTCTAATGCCGGAGATTGGAAAGCCGCGGGCCGGGTGCCCCCCCTGTCCCGTTACAGCTGCCCCCCAAAGAATTAGATACCTGAGAGAGTTCGGGCGTAGATAATTCTTTGCGCTTTTATTTGCATTTGTCTACAAATCGTTTGGTAAGCTCATTGGTTGGATGTCGTTATCTTTTTTTTTTTCCGTTGGTGTTCCCTCGGCGAGCGGTGGACGCCGCTTTCCGGTCTGTACCCGGGTGAACGTGTGTTTCCGTTGCATGGCGGCCTCGGTAATCGGGTCGGGCGTACTGACCTGCGCTCGTTTCCCGGCTGTCACCGTCTGCTCTGGCACCTGCTTGCCAAAAATGATGGACCGCCAGTCCCTTCTTGACGTCACATCGCTGGTGATCTTTTGGTGCGAGATTTAGGGCGTTACTATATATATTTTTTTTTTTTTTTATTATTATTATTATTATTATTCTTATTATTATTCCCGTTACTACTGTTATTATTCTTATTATTATTATTATTCTGATTATTACTATTATCGTTATTATTATTTTTTTTTTTTTTTTTTTTACCTTAGGCTTTTTCGGGACAAACTTGATGTGCTGTCGCTCCGTCTGGGTCTTTAAGATCCCCTCGACCGCAATTCCGTTGGCCTCCGCCAAATTCGCCAGCTCTCTCACTTCCCGATTCACTTTTTCGTAACCTTGAATCAGCTCGAAATACGCCGGTTCCGTGTTCGATTTTTTTGAGAACACCTTAATTTTTCTCTGCGGATTACGCCGGTTCCGTATCGCTGTGAAGCGCGTATACTGTCGCGGAATCATTTCGCGACCGCCACCGTTCGGGGCTTCGGTTTGAGTTTGCTTGTCGCACATCCTCGTTATCCGGAATTACGATTGGAACTAGATGATCTTTGTGCGTAGTGTTATTCTTGTGTTCGACCGCTATGCGTATCTCCGGCGTCTATTGTGATTTTCTCGCGGTCCTTACTTGCCCGTACCCTTTGTGTTCGTCCTACTCCTCGGTTGACCGATTCCGCGCGTTGTATACGTGTGCGCACGGTGGGATTATTGAATTCCTTCGATTCTGACGGGTGCTTGGTACGGACGTAAGTCACGGGTATGGTATTGACCGCGCTCCTTATTACTATTTATATATTTCAGGATATATGACGTTTCCCGAATTATTTTTTTTATCTCGTATGGCCCTTCATATAGTTTCATGAATTTTGCTATTAGTTTTTTCGCCGGGTTCGACACGTTTAATGCTCGAACGAGCACGTATTCTCCTAAAGCGTATTTTCTCTCCTTATGCCTTTGATTAAATTCTGCGGTCTGCTTACCACGTCGCTCACTCATATTTTTTCGAGCTATCGCTATCCATTCTTCCTGTGTTGCTGTTGGTTCCTCGGGTTTTTCCAGCAAATGCGCCCATGGTTTTGGCGGAGCTCGTCCCGTGTGCACCACGGTTGGAATGCAGCCTGTGGTATCGTGGTGCAGTTCGTTTATGCATGATTCGATGATGTCGAGGTAGTTGCTCCATGCCGTATGCTTATCTTGCAGAAACGTCCGAAAGAACCGCGAGAGCTCTCGGTTCGTTCTTTCTACTGGGTTTGCCTGGGGGTGTCGAATCGAGGTTAAGATGCGTTGGATCCCTAGCTCTTCCAGTTTCCTTTTCCACTTGTCTCCCGTAAATTGTGTACCTTGGTCGGTCAACAGTGCTCGGGGCCTGCCGAACCTCGGAAAATAGTCATTCGTAAGACATCGTATTGTTGCCTCAGCGGTCGCGCTCTGTAAAGGATACAGTCGGGTTATCTTCGAGAATACGTCGATCACCGCAAGTATATGTTTCATCCCGTATTTCGCTGTCGGGAGTGGGCCATAAAAGTCGAGCGACACCAGGTCACTTGGTCGCTCTGGTAGAATGCTTCGAGCTTCGGCATACGAGCCTGCAGTATAGACTTTGCTCTTCTGACATGTTATGCACGATGCCAGGAGTTTCCTCGTCATTCTATACAGGTTTGGGCAATAAAAGTCGTCCTTCATGATCAGGTAACACTTTTTTGCCCCCGCATGACCGTATATTTCATGACACGCCTGAATAATTGTACCGGCTTCTTTCTTCGGTATCACGGCTTGTAGCTTACCGCGTGTACTCTTGTATAGAATCTTGTTTCGTATTTCATATCCGGGGATAATTTCGTTGTTGTTAATGGATACGATTACCGGTCGCATGGCCTCGTCACGGCTTTGTATCTCCGCTAAATTCTTTAGTAAACCCTCGAGGTCTGGGTTTATTCCGCATGCAAGTGCTGTTATTCTTACTTCGTGTTTGTTGTTTCCCGCCTCGGGACTTGGTGGCCTGCTGAGGGCGTCTGCGACGGTGTTTTTTACCCCTGGGAGATGCTCCACCACCATATCATAATCTTGTATGGCGAGCGTCCATCGAGTTAATCGCGCGTGCGCGAGCTTACACTCTCTCAGGAACGTTAGTGCGGCATGATCGGTAGTCGTGATCACTTTTGACCCGAGCAAGTATGACCTGAATTTTTGTAAGGCCCACACTATCGCCAGGAGCTCCTTCTCCGTGGTGAAGTACCCTATCTCAGCGCCTTTCAGGGTTCGGCTTGCGAACTGCAGGACTCCTTTCTCACCGTCCTTGTCACGCTGAAACAACACAGCCCCCAGTGCATAATCACTCGCATCTGTTTCAATATAGTAGGGTTTGCTTTTGTCTGGATATCGCAGTATTACGGCATCGCAAAACTTTGCCTTGATATCTTCGAAACATCGCTGTTCATCCTCCCCCCACTTCCACTTTATCCCTTTTCGTATGAGATCCAGCAGGGGTACTGTTGCGGCTGCGTGTTTACTAGTGAATTTACTATAGTAATTTATTAACCCAAAGAACCCTCGGAGTTGTTTTACATTTTTTGGTGCCGGAAAGTCGTGAATTGCTTTGACTTTTTGTGGGTCCGGCTTGATTCCTTCCGGTGTAAGGATGTGTCCGAGAAATTTCACTTTTTTTCGAAAGAAATTTGACTTGCCGAGGTTGATCGTTAGACCATGCTCAACGAATCGACCAAACAAATTGTCGAGGTCTTCGAGATGTTGATCGAAGCTTTCCGACATACACAGTAAGTCGTCGACAAAATTAATGATATTTTGTAAGCCATTGAGCACCGGCTGTAAACCTCGCACTAAGCTTGCCGTGCTTGTCCGAAGTCCGAACGGGGTTACGCAGAATTCATAACTTCGGCCGCGATGCGTGAATGCCGTATACTTCCGTGATCGTTGAGTTAAGGGAATTTGCCAGAAGCTGGCTGTCAGATCAAGTGAAGAAATGAAAGGCATTCCGGTGCATTCTTGAAACAACACCTCTGGTGTTTCCATTTGTTCGTTGTCGTGCTGTAGAATTTCATTAACTCGGCGCGCGTCGAGGCATAGCCTTATGCTATCATCCTTTTTTATGACTACCAGTATTGGGTTGCGATAAGGACTCGTTGAGCGCTGGATTACACCGAGTGACAGCATCCTCTGGATCTCCTCGTCCACACGGTCTCTGTAGGCAATTGGCACTGGATATGAGTGTGCCTGAAAAGATTCGTGCGGAATGACCTTGAGATCGTGCTCGTAAGTAAGGAGTCTTCCTGGCTTTTTGTCAAATACCCGCCGATGTTTTTGCAGGAGTTTAATAAACGCTGATCTTTCGCTCTCGGATACCCACTCGGTCGCTGCGACCTTTTCTTCCAGCTCTTCGTCAGTGATGGCTGTCTCTTCGCTCGCCTTTTTTATCATCCGCATGATCGGCGTGACCCCCTCGATCGTCGGTGGATTCGCGAATTGTAGCCGGTACGTGCTCGCTGGGTTGTGCGGATCCGGGAAAGTGAGTTCGTACTTTTCCAAATCTATTTTCATTTTGAGCTTATGCAAGAAGTCGATCCTTATGATGCAATCTACCGTCAATTTTGGTACTACGAGAATCGTCCCTGTTTCGTTCACCTGTCGTAGATCGATATTTGCGTGAAATTGCCGCGAGACCTTGGTCACCTTCTTTTCTGTTGCTGATGTCACTGTCACGCCGGTGAGTGGTAACGTCGGGCATTTTCCGAAGCGTGTGATATTTGCCTTGTAAAATGCGTCCGACACCGCGCTGACTTGGCTTCCGGTATCGATAAGCGCGTGCACTTCGATTCCGTCGATCCCAATTATCAGTGTTGGACATTGTGGAATTGGTCGTGGACGTTGTAATTCTTCTTCTAGCAGATATTCTCGGGTGTTTTCCCCATAACCAAGCATCACGTCGCGTAGGGGAATTTCTATTGACGCGACGCATCCTCGTTTTCCGAAGATGTACCTTCTTCGGTCTCAGTGATCTCTTCGCTGCTTTTCTCTTCTTCATCTACTTCCAGGGTGCGAATCCCGCGATGTTCGGTTGAGTATCGTTTCTTTAAGGTCTCTTCCTTCGGTGACGTTACTCGGGTAGACGTTGCTGTTGACTTCGGCCTCTCTTCCGGCTTCTGTATCGCGATGCTTCGCTCCGGCAGTGCTTGAGTCGTTGGATTTCGATTAAATTTGTCGACGCGTCTACGCTGACTATTGACTGCTCCCCCCTGGTCATATGATTCGAGCAGATCAAGGAGTCCTGTTATCGTTCGTATGCCGCGTGCGAGTATCGCACCGCGGATCTCCTCTGTGAAATGCCGAGATAGCTTCTTAATTATTTGCTCGTCCGCTGGTCGCGGTATGAGCTCTCGGGCTAGCCCGATGAGATTAATCGCGTATGATAAACGTTTTTGTTTACTTTCCGAGTTATGCCACCCGTGATCCAGCGTTTCCAGTACCTGGTGCTGGACGTCTTCGTTCCAGAAACGGTGTGTGAATAAGTATTCGAAATCTTGCCAATTATTGACCTCCGATTCGATCAGCGTCCACCACTCCTTGGCCAATTGCAGCAAACTCTGTTCGATTAGCGCTTTGAATCCGTACCGGTTCCCGAGTGTTTCGCAATACCGTTTGAATTCTTGTAAAAAGCGCATTGGTCGCTCCGACGCGTAACCCTTGTACGTGGGTACCGTGAGTTTCGGTGCTCCCCAGATTTTTCCATCGCTTGCGTAGTTCCGTTCGAAATTGCCTGGAGCATTCGGCAAACGTACCGTAGATTCATACGTCGGCAACAGCGGATTCTGTCGCGGCCCGCGAACGGTGTTTTCGCGAGTTGATTCAAACCACGGCCCTTGCTGTGTTTCCGAGAGCTCGCGTCGATCAAACGTCATATCATGCGTTCCTACTTCATTTAATCCTCGCCTTGTCAGATTTTCGTAATCGCGAGCCAAACGATCCTCGGTTGATTCGCGTCTCACGGATGGATTTTCGCCGTCTCGCGCGCCTGTCGCGCCGCTTGCTTGCCCCCGCTCGTTTGTCACCGCGATGGTCAGATTGCGTATTTCCTGCTGAATAGTTTTCATCGACTCGTCCGTGTATTGTTTTACATTATCTATTCTTCGGCGGAAAGACTCCGCTAGTCCACCGATTCGCTTATCTATCGCGGCGTTCTCGACTCGGCGTTGCGCCTCCATTTCGTCCAGAATCCCTCTCAACGACCTTAGATTTGCCTGCGCGAGTCCTGTATTTATCGGGGTCGGCGTATCTGCAGGTCTAACACGCGTTGCCATGCTCGGTACATTCGTATTTGGCCATGCCGCCGCGCTTGCCTCCGCCAAGAATTGAGCTCGATTCGGGATCGTATACGATGATATACAAGAGGCTATAGATGAATCGCTTAATGCTGCCGCTGTCGGCATCGACGCGTTCATACCGATTACCGTTGTTACTGTAGGTATTGTTCCCGTCGTCGACCTTGTATCCGTCGTCGTTCGAGTCGTGTTTATTGTCGTTTCGCTCGGCCGCGCGCTTGCTGACGAGCTTTTCGGTATCTTATTTACTGTTCCCGTGCCCGTATGATCTATAGGCGGAGCCATGCTTACTTGAAATATTCACGTCTTGGTTAATGCCTTCGTCTTATCGATTTTAATTCTGACTTTATTTCGGCTTACTTCTTGGTCGCTCAGGTTCGCCTGGCGAGACGTATGATTTATTTATTTGAAGAGTCTACGATAGTCTCTTCGATACTCAGTGTTACCGGACTTTATAATTTGAAATTATATGCTTTCGAAATTTTCGCAAATGCTATTTTGCTTTTAGCGGTTTTCCTGACGCCAACTATCAATCGACTGCCCCACGTTGGGCGCCAATGTAATTTTATCCCCTTTAGTTTCGATCTTCTCACGCGGGTTTGTGCTCTGGGCAGTCGCGATCTGTCCGTCAGGTCTGTCCTCAGTCGTCTTTTTTTCTTTTGGATGGGAAGAAACTTCAGAATTACTCGCCTACAATGTCCGGAGACGGAGATTTTATCATCATGAGTTTCCAGGCGAGGATGGATGAGGAGTGTCGGTTGAGGTTTCTGGTGGGTAATCGGTTTTATTGCGAGGGTGCGTGGTTGCTGTCTCCTATTCCTTTTTCTAATTCTAATTCCACTCCCTCGACACCTGTAGGGTCTACTCGAAAGACAGCTTTTGTTGGAAAATTACCTATCTTACGCGTTGCCTATGGGCTCTAGCCAACGGAGCTGGGCTGGCTCAAGTCGTGAATCTTTCGTAGTCGAATTCCTACGCAACGGAGTTGTGCTATCTTCGCTGTTGTTTTATCGATTTAAAAGTTCGCTCTAGAGAGTGGTGCCTTTCTCATGGATTGTCAAACGAAGGCCAGAGATGTCTGGGGCTCGTTTAACACAGGAGAGGTAGGTGGGTATAACTACAAGTGATTCTGAGGAATGATATCGGAATAAGGTGCTGCTCGATCGGTTACCCGCGCTTATATACTCGGACGAAGTCCCGTTATACGTGGCGTCGACTGACGTCGATGCAACGGTTAATTCTTCTTAAAATCAAATTTAATTTATCCTTGCAACGGCGGAAAGTCCTTATCATGCGGGCTCATTCGCGTTGGCCCTCCCGGTGGGCGGAGCTTACGCGCTCGCGTTGAGCTTTCGCTACGTCCGTTCCCTCGCTCTAGTGCCGGAGATTGGAAAGCCGCGGGCCGGGTGCCCCCCCTGTCCCGTTACAATACTTAGACACTTATCAGAAACTTTTCCTTTAGATCTTGTAAAAGGCATTTATACTTGATTTATTTTTTTAATCTCATAATTAAATTCACCGTTTTTATTAATTTGTTTATTTATTACTTCGTTTTTACTTCATCCGAAAGTGTTTATTTTTTTATTTTCGGCACGCAAACTTTTAATATCCCGGACGAGCCCCCAATTTTTATGTTACGTCCTGATCGGCATTTTCCTGCATCTACGGTCAAGGAGATTTCTCTCCCTTTTACACGTTTATCGCATGTTACGCTTTATCAGGACAATGCCCAGTTTCGAATCTATCCTTTCGGAAATTTATTCAGGGATGGGCGAAGAATGCATGCCGAAAGAATATAGGTCGAAAGAAACCATACGGTGTTTACTATGGCTCGGTAATTAATTCTACTCGGCGCGTACTACGATGTTTACTACGTCGAACTGATATGACGCTCCGCGTGGACCTCGCATACCGTAGCAAGGCCGTGAAACAAAACTCCCGATGACGCGTGGTCCGCTGCGATGGCCGACAGTGAGTCAAGGCTAGCGTTATCGCGGACTGGTGGGTTCGATGCTCTAACACAGTGGACAGACGTCCTCGAAGAAAAATCGATGAAGCTCCTTAGTTTAATCTATCTCTCATTAAGTTAACCAAATCACGGATTGAATATTAGGTACCCCGAATTATTTAAAATACTCAGTTAAGTGAAGGTAACAAACAAAATTAAACATTCGTCAGAGAAAGATGAAAATAAAACAACATTAATGAAGATGCAATATTCCGATGACTTTCGATAGTTCAATTTAAATTCGGGTCGATTGGAATTATCGAAAGTTGGATTCGGAATTCCTCTTCCTTCCTTCCTTCCTTCTTTTTAACGTTTCAGATGATTGATGGAATCAACGAAAGATGTCGAATTCAGTGAATGAATGTTGATAAAGTTGAAGGATGCGATAATGGAATGAATTGTTGATAAAACTCCGGTATATTTACTTATAAGTGATTTGCTTGTGATAATTAGCGATGTCACACCAGAATGCTAGTGTCTCGATAAGTGAGTCGTTCCACCCTCAGCGGAGCTTCTTTTATTGTTTTCATCGGGGGGACCCCTTGCCACTCAGCTCCCCGTTGCATCCACCGATGTCCAGTGAACTACCGACTGATCGGCTGGTCCCCTTCCACGATGATTATCGATCGGTTTTTGACATCGTACGTTGCTTACTTAAATATTTTTACAAAGTTGGTCTTTACAATGAATTCCCGGATAAACAGGTTTCCTTAATAATTTCTAATTTAAATAACAAGAATTTAGAAATTTGAATGAAATTTCTATGATGTTTCTATCCCAAGTTATCTTCTTACTTAAATAAAATTTGTTTCAATATTCCGGATTTTTAAAGGATATTTATCTTACTTCGCTTAAACTATAACAAACCATCATTTTTAATTTATAAAATATTTTCCCCCATTATGATAACATTTTATAATTTGTTTACAATAATTTATACAGACGAATTGACCCAAACGAATTATCAATTTTGACTCTATTGCATTAGTATTTGGTTATTTGTTCACTGGTCTTTTCCCATAAATATTCGAGTCAAATGAATTTAATGTTGATAATAAATTATTATAATTTCTCATAACCCTTGAATAATTATCCTCCGAGAGGTGCTGCACTCGTTAGCGCTGACGGTAAATCTGCTAATCAATCGCTTCGAGACAGGTACACCGATTCCTTGGCTGCACCGCTATGTGCGTACGTGCGCCGCCTCGCTCTGCGTGTTAGAGCGATAAGGTGTCATGTCTTTTATTCTGTATCGCCACATACGAAAGATTCACGTTACTTTTTGCGCTTTAATTAAGACAATGGGTATGGACGCGAGGTATCGTCGCTGTCGATGACCCTCGAGAACGAGTCGAATAACCACATTGTTTAATATTGTTGGCCATGTGATTGTCACTATGCCAGTCTCTGAATTAAATCGTTTGCCGATTTAAATGCGCAATTTCTAAAGATTTAACATGCAATCACCTTCCAGTGGTTACCTTGTTTACATGAATTTTACCATGACTCGACAACTATTTCCCTCCTCTTAAATTTCTTATAAATTGATTAATTTATTATCGAACATTTATAGATTTCTTGACCAGTTGCGTCAATGAATTTTACCAAAAATTCACAGGACGTAACATTAGAATACTAAAGTAAAAACTAATATGTTGAAATACTACTCACCATGCAGCTGAAGATCCCTCGATGGGGCCACGAGGTTCCCCAGACAAACTTCAGGCGACGTCGAGCCAGGTAGCGGCTTACCCGCTACCTCACGTAACCTGAAAAATACAAAAAAACAAATAATTACTAATTACATATTTCTTTCTAAAATGGTTCTAAGGAACAATACTATAAAACTTACCTCGTCGAACACTATCGAGCCGCAGTCGAGGCTCGCCACAGTAACCCTAGTCGACGCCGAGCCAGGTAGTGGGTTACCCGCTGCCCGGCCGGGATCTGAAAAAGAGATAAAAATATTAATAATACTTAAATACTAAATACGTAACAAACCTTGAAATAAAAACTCACCTGGGCGACGATACCTCGACGGCGACTTGACGGTCCGGACTCCCCCGACGACTCCGAAGCGAGTAGTGGTTTACCCGCTACCTCACCGTAACCTGAAACAGCGAAAAAAATACATATTAATTAATATTAAAAAATGTATAATGATTCTAATTAGAAGTTAAGCCTAGAATAAGAACTTACCTGTGATTTTTGGACATGGGCCTTCCGCCCATGCCATTCGACGACGGACCCTCCGGCTCCCTTGAAGTCGCCGAGTAAGGTAGCGGCTTACCCGTAGCCTTGCCGGAACCTGAAACAAAAAAAAAACATGTAAATAATTAACGGTAGCCATAAGGCAATTAAAAAATAGAAACTAGATACTTACTAGTTAAATACTGTAGTGGGCCTTCTGTCCACGTTCCTCGACGCCGGACCATCTGTCCAGAGCTCCCGGTGAATCAACGCCGTGGAATCTGAAACTGAGAAAAATAATACACATTATAAAAAATCAGTTTAAGAAAAAAGATAGAAACTGTCGCTAGGAGAGTCAGACGCAGAATATTTAAAATAAAATCCGACTTACCAATAAGAAAATCCTCGCTGCTGCCGGTGACACACCTGTTGCGCGAAGATCACAACACTACACAAAAAACCCTGAAAATGCACACAAACACGCACTGACACCCACGCACACGATGTTCACAAGGTGTAAGAATCCACGTACTACACCTTTGACACCTCACTTTATCCGCGAACACTTTAAAATCGTGAAAAATACTGTAAAAGAACACTCGCGTAAACACTGAGCGAGGTTAAACCCACGCACTACACTAAACACACGCTCGACGCTTACGAGCCACGCGAACACCGAACTTTGCCGAAGATAGCCGAGCGCGGCGAGCACTCGCTTCAGCCGCTACACACGACCCTAGTTGTAAGATCCTTCGCGAGAGGAAGATTTCGCCATATTTTCTCGCAAGCAAAGATGTAACAGAACGGCTATAAGAAGCCGAGATTTTCACGAATAAAATCGGAATTTACTCAGCCTAACCAGTCCCCGACTCGGGAAGGGTTCATTCTCTTTTTTGTCCTCTCATCCCAAGACGACTCTGACTATCGAAATTGCCCGTGGCTTGCAACCACCGACATTTCCTACAAAAAAACCTTCCTTTCGAAACGAGCCACTCGAAAACCCGTTTCTTTCGAAACGACCAAAAATCCGCTTCTCTCGAAGCGAACAACTCCTCAACTGCTGCAGAACGGTTCTCATCCTGCTGAAGAGCGGAAAAACCGCTGCTGAAGAGCGGCCATCCTGCCGCGAGGCGGATATTCCCCATCGGAAGTCGCACTGTTGCAAAATCTCGGGACCGGTCCAACAGCTCTACGTATGCCGCGTTCCCAAAACAATCAGTGCTACCGGCGACGTCTAACCGCCTGAGCGAAGGCGCGTTTGGAGGCAAGAGCGAAAGAGCTCACGAAGGACCTGAGGGATCGCGGTCTGGACTGCACCGTGCGCATCGCTCGTGTCACTTCTGCCGACCCGCGCCCCTGGCCCTTCCACCCGCGTCTGCAACCGGTTCCAAATACGGTAAACGTGGTTGGACGGGGACTCTTTCCACCAATAGTGGAACGCTCGCGGGCGTTAGATCTGCCGTGTATTCCGTATCCTCCCGGGGGATCGATCATCGTGCGGCGTTCCACCCCTCGCGCACCTCGGGGAGGAGGCTACGCGCCACCTGTCGCCGTCACACGACCGATCTCCGTCCGCGTTCGTCCTTATCCACCGCGGGAAGGCAACGTCCGCCCGGAAGCGGCTAGGGGAATACTCCGCGAACAGAACGTTTTTTCACCCCACGAGGTGACCCCCAGGGTCACCTCTACATTGAGGCCCCCGGGAAACGACCCGTCCTCCCAGAACCGGAACCTCCCCGCCAGCCGGAAGAATCGCCCGAGACGCTCCACGGGTTGTGGCAACGACTTTACGGGAGTCCACCGCGGAGCAGACCCCGAGGGAGCCGACAGGAACCGACCCCAGCGCCAACGGGAACAG
Source organism: Exephanes ischioxanthus (assembly GCA_958510785.1). Classification (NCBI taxonomy): domain Eukaryota; kingdom Metazoa; phylum Arthropoda; class Insecta; order Hymenoptera; family Ichneumonidae; genus Exephanes; species Exephanes ischioxanthus. The sequence continues at coordinate 15,549,619 of OY294016.1, read as the reverse complement.
CGACTTCAAGGAAAACCGCGCACAGCTGATCGCGCTATTTGGCAACACCCCGGAAGCGACTGGAAAGATCCTCAGCCCGCCACCGACGACTTCCGGGAGCCGGCCGGCCGGGAAATCGGGGCCCTGCTGGTCTCCCGACAGCGACCTAAGCTCCCGGAGCTCGCTCCACCTCCTCGCGAGCGCCGCCGCGTTTTTCGCGGGAACTGCGAGTACGCCGTCGGTCCCCGGATTCGGATCCTTGGATGTCCTGGCGGAGGCTGCCGGGAACAGCCCCCGGGCAGAGGCTTACGTACCCGCAGAACAATATACGTCCGTCTACGAAGGGGTAGGCCATCACCCGGGTGTTTTCCGGCGGGCTCCGCCGCATTACATGCCCTCGCGCATCTACACCGAGCCAGTGAAACCCGCGCCCACCGAACCACAGGACGAGCCTTCGACTTCCGGGACATCCCGACCCCGGAACTAGGGACGAAGTAGCCCCCCTTCCGGTCTACAAAGGACCACGCTAACACGGCGTGAAACCGAACCATCCGGTCAATCTGACCGTGCCCTTCAGTGGGCTAAACCGAACCATCCGGTCTAATTTGACCGTGTCCTTCAGTGAGCTAAACTGAAAACATCGGTCTACTGACCGCGCATGCAAAATGCCAAACTGCATAGGAGAATAGGAGCGGGGTAAAACGCAGGATTAAAACGGCCCTTTTCAGGGCCAATAAAACCATTCAAACATACTCTCCAATCCCCCTAGTCGCAACATACCTCGAGATACGTCCGAGCTACACGACATACCGCGTGCTTTTCGTCGGTTTTTGTCAATATTAAAATCAATGCTTCGAAATTTTTATATTACGAACTCACAACAAAAAATATATGTATACGTTGTAATGGTTTTATTTCGTACCAACGCGGTGGGAAGGGAAAAGGGGAGAGGGAACTCGAAGTGAAGTAATGACTCGGAAAATAAAATGAAAATAAATAATTATTTATTGAATTCGACAGTGTGGAAAATCCGAATTTGATTGTAATGGGCGCCAGTCGCTTTCACAGCGACTTCGAATTTTCTCTTTCAATCGACAACCAAAAAGAAGAAGGGGGATGACTCGAATAACAATAATCTCAGGGTAGCAAAAGGGTTCGTATCGACCTCGACGGCTCTTAATTATTACCTGCTCCGGGAGAGTTTGTCCGGGTTCGGACGAGGGGGTCTGGGTAATTCGCGGGGCACTGCAGTGACACGCGTGACTCGATATAACAGACAAAATCGGGACTTATGAAAAACGACTGAAAAACTTACGTGTACTCGGCTTGACTCTTTCGCCGGCGTCGCGCCGCGAAAACGCGCTTTCGATATTACACGAACACCGGTTCGCCGTGTCTCACTTTCGCACACACAAGACAAGAAGGGGGGGGGGGGGCGAATGTTCCAAAACAATTGGGGAATAAAACTGTGGGTAATTGGTAATTTCGTTGGGTAGGGAGAGAAATATTATCGAAACAACTTGACTCTATACAACGCAACGACGGAGCCAGATTCGTTACAACGCGTCTCACCGCGCACGTGGCTCATCTACGAAGATAATCGAGGACAAATAATGAATATTCGGGCTTGGGGGAACTCGGGGATGCGTCAAGGGTTTTCCAAAGGGTAGGGGAGGGCTTTGGGAGTTGTCTCACTCACTCGATATCACACTGATCGCTTAATTCACAATATTGACTAATTACTCGTGGGAGGGCAAAAATACGACACGCTGTCGCTACAATGGGTTGCGCCGAAGTGACGAGATCGGACTCGCACCTCGGTTCCTCTCCTCTCGTCACCTCGGGTTTCGGGAGCACGTGATTATGCCTCGAGCACTGGACAGAGCAAGCGGATACCGTGTTGTTGTTCCGTCTCTCTCGCTCCTCGACGTCGACTTCTATCCCATTTCCCGGATCGTCGCCGCTGAGGCAGAGGTGCTTCATTTCATCCGTTTGAGATCGGCCTATTCTACTCCCCGTCATTTTGATCGAGGGGAGAAAGCTGATCGGAAGACTCTGCCGTGGCGAACAGGTCGGACGGGCCTCCACGATCTCCAGACGACGTTCGGTGAAACCAAAGGGATGATATCATACCCCTTTGTACGAACGTCCTTCCCTCCTTTGATCGTGGCGGTACGGCTCCTTGAATTGGTCACCCCGAGCGGGGCCTCGTCGACTCGGTAGCGCTCGCTCATCGTCGCTCGGCTCTTGGCTAACTCGAGAACGGGGGGGGGGGGGGGGGGAAGGGGGACAATCGGCAAACTATACTTTAAAATACGGTGGCCTATAATGTAAAAACAATTCTCTATTTCGTCGTGTCACAGCAGCCTTCGGGCAACCCTTTTTCTCCTGAATATTTTGTTACAACGTTTATAAATATAACTAAACAGTAATCTCTAATGACACTGAAATTGGCAATGAAGGAGAACATGAAAACTTCAGGTGGCCACCGCCTCAGTCTAGTTTTATTTTCATTCGAAGAAAATAATAAAATCAGACATAAGAAATAGACGAAAAAAATGGAAACATATATAGATGTGTAGAGAGAAATATCACAAGCGGTGTATGTGGCCACTATTAATTACACTATTTCACAAACGTAACATTAAAATTCACACATTCACTCATCCATCCATAAATATAAATCCAATAATTGTAGAATAATGTTAAAATGCGCAGTAAAACCCTTCTCGCCGACTCGATTACATGGCACGCTCATTATAGTACAGTGACGAGATGTCAGGCTCCTGGCCTGACATCTCGTCAGGTCACGTTATATACATCTAGATTATTACAATGAATAATTGCAGTCAGTACTCATCTACGAGTGAAGTGAAAATTATCCTCTAGTTTGTCTGTCTCGTCAGGCACTAGGATGACTCCAGGATGAAAAGAAATTCGCCGGGATATCGTTATCGATGACAAAAATTTTTGATTAGTCCGATCGTACATCGATCTTCGTCGGCGGCTCGACGAGAAGTACCTCAGCACTCATTACTTGGGAGGTGGGAGTTTACGTAAGCCTCCCACGTCATGATTAGAATTAACGTGAATTCATTAGGTTCTGCGTCTCTACGTAGCTCTGACGTGGGAGAGCGCGGAACCTTTGAAATTCTATCACAGTTTCGAACTATGACTTAAGCTGTGAAATACATTGAGTATATTTCTGCACGCTTATGTTACGGTCATTTTTGCGGCTATACGTTGTAATGGTTTTATTATCTCCAACGCTGCGAGGGGAAAGGGGAAGGGGGAACGGCACCTCCCGGCCGCGTTCGGCCGGGAGGTGCCGTGTGCACCCGGCTTCTTCTTCCTTCTTCGTTAATGGCCGCGATCTAGACGAACGTGTTAACGGTTTACTCATTTTTCACTCGAGTTTTTTTCACGGTTCAGCTCACGGTTTTGCTCAGTTTTTTGGTACATCATTACGTGGAAAACGTATCTTCGGTTTCGAGATATCGTTTGGCTCATCCGGAGCATAACGCGAGTTTATTCTCTCGGCCAAGTGCCAAGTGTCTTGTCTTGTCGCCGGAGAGACTCGCGCCTTCAACAGGTGTACGACGCGTCGAGTCACGCACGGTTCAGCTCACCCGATTGTTCCGCGAGTTTCATATAATTGTGACGGCTCATCTCGGGATTTTTCGACATAAACATTTTCGGTTCCGCTCATCGCACCGTGCACAGTGCATCTGCCTGTACATAATTATTGTTATGAAAATGTAGTTTTATTTTCTTTATTATAATTTTTTGTGACCATTCTTATTTCACCCTACCCGCTTCGCTATATGTCATCCCGGCAATTCTCAAACAGGGATAAACTTTACTTTGACTCTAATTTCTTTAACGGGAGGGAAATGTTTTCGGAGACGCTCAGACTCGATATAATGCTATCGTAGGAGCCGAGTTCGTTACAACGCGTCTCACCGCGCACGTGGCTCAATAACGAAAAATGTTCGGAGACAATTGTTGAATACTCGGGTTTTGGAGACGCCAGGATGCGTCAAGGGTTTTCAAAAGGGTAGGGGAGGGCTTCGGGAGTTTTCTCACTCACTCTATATCACTATGTTCGCGCGATTCACAATAATTAATTATTTCGCTACGGGACGGCAAAAAGACTTACGCGCTGTCTCTACGGAGGATTGCCCCGAAGTGACGAGTTCACGCTCGCACCTCGGTTCCTCTCCTCCCGTGACGTAAATTGACGGGAACAAGTGATTAGGCCTCGAGCAGTGGACAGAGCGAGCGGCTACCATCTTGTTTTTCCGTCTCTCTCGCTCCTCGATGTTGACTTGTATTCCGTTCCCTGATCGCCACCGCTTCGTGAGAGGTGCTTCATTTGTTTCGTTTGAGATCGGCCGCTTCTACTCCCCGTCGTTTTGATCGAGGGGAGAAGGCCGATCGAAGCACTCCGCGACGGCGAGAAGTTCGGAAGGGACTCCAAGATCTCCTGGACGATGTTCGGTGACACCAAAGGGACGGTATCGTAACCCTTTGTACGAACATCCTTCGAGGCTGACGGAACTTCTCCTCCTATTGACTGCCTCGTCGATGCCGTAACGCTCGCTCGACGTTGCTCTGCTCTCGGCCTCGTCGGGGAAGGAAAGGAGGTTGGAGGGCGGTCGGCGAAACTATATTTTGAATGCGGCGACTTATTATACAAGATCGAATTGTTGGGTTTTGTCAGGATGAGAGGGAAGGTATTTCCCGAACACGAGAGTAAAATATACACGCAGATTTATTTCGATGAGAATACGTTAATTACATTTTCATTAGGCATTACATAAAGACCGTGCTTGCTTTCTCGACAACTCGAGACAGGAACTGAAGCGTTCGACGCAACATCCGCTTTGCTTAGGTACTCTCACGCTCCACTCGTCACGCAGTCGTGCCATTGACTCTCTCCCTCTTATTGGCGCTCGCAGGCGCGGGAGATACGAGTCCGATAAATTACCATTTATCCAACACGAATATTATTTTACCGTGTCACAGCAGCCTTCGGGCAATCCTTTGCTATATCTATTATTTTTGTTACAACGTATCTCCACGCGCATCGCGTAACGGCGCTCGGAAAGGGAATTTTGCGTATGGAAAGGGACGGTGGGCAGGTACTTGGGCAGGTAGTGGGGTATGCAACTTACGCGGTCGTGCTTAATTGGATTGGCTCCCGAGAATCGGAGAAACGCGGTCGTGTACTGTACCTTGTTAGGTTTACACCATCGAAATGTAAAAAGTAAGTAAAGTCAAGCAAGTAATATCCACTTTCCACTCCGTCAACCTGATGCATTTCACGCTTTTATTGTGTAACATATTCCCGTATATACGAATCGTATCGTTATTTTCAGTATTTCATTCAGATGATCGTTGGAGAACGTTGTAAGCGGAGTAAGAAAGTTTGACGAGCTGTAATGAGAAGCATTAATTCCGAGCAATAAATTTGTATCTCGCAGATGATTAGTAAGATTGTCTCACGCTGTTAAAAGAATCGAGATTCATAGTAACAACGGAGAAACTTGTGAATTTTATAGGCATCCCAGCACAAATCATGAAGACGATCAAACTTTTCTTCGTTTTCACGCTCAAAGCCGTCCAGTCCATTTCGTAAATACCGTCTCTGATGCTTATACTCTACACACATGTATGAAGTTATTTTGTCTTTATTCATTTTATTTTTTTTGTCATACGTACTTCGAATGTAACTTCGTTTCCATAGAAACAGAATTGAAATATTTGCACGGACATGCATATCAAATAAATAATGATCGATGTGAACTCCGGACTGAAAAGGTTCATTTTCGAAACCTCGAAAACGCTGACGCAAAGTACGACGATGCTGATGGTATACTGAACAAATATCATAAGATTGAACGCATTGTTCAATTCTTTAGCAAACCTGTGCCATTGTTTCGTCAGTCAGTAGAAATAAATGTTTTAAACCTTCGTTACATGAAATGTTTTTTTACGTAACACATGCACAAGAAGTCCCACTTTTCGTGCATCCAATGCGTGACGAAGGTGACCATTTTTTAGTAAGATGTGGAAAAGAATACTGCGCATGCGCAAATCACACGAGTTAATTTTTTGCCCACTTTTTTAACACTCTCGCTAGTGTTTCGCACGTTCTTTTAATACTCTAGTTACTTTTTCGCTCGCTTTCGCCGAGCTACAGGCATGAAAAGAAGCAGTTGTCGTGCATTTGTTACAAAAGTAGTATGCGATACTTGTACAAAAGAGCGAACTCCCACCAGCGGTTGGAAAGTAGGCCACACTCGTCTTCAGCTCATACCACAGATAGCATTCGCCTTCGACTAGTGCTACCGTGGTACTTGCTTCGGACTCGCGTGGCCAAGTTCACAAGTGTCGTCGAAAGTTCATTTTTTGCACGAGTATTGCAACAGTACTTTGCGATACGTGTACAGAAAAGCGGTCTTTCGATGAAGGTTGTGAAGTTGGCTGCACGAGCCGGATAAAGAGCTACAACGGCACGAGGCGAAGCTGAGTGACGACCGAGCGCTTCCTACTTTCCAACCGACGTCAGGAGACCGCTTTTTCGTACAAGTATCGCATACTACTTTTTGTGACAACTGCACGAAAATTCCCGCTTTTTGTGCCTGTAAAGTGCGTGCAGAAAATTAACTACAGTGCCGGATAAGTGTGCGCGAAAGTAACTAGAGTTTAAAAAAAATGTGCGCAAAAGTAGCTAGAGTGTGAAAAAAGTATGCGCAAAAGTAGATAAAGTAGTAGCGTGTAAAATTAGTATCTACAGCATTTTTCGCGCATCCTCTGCTAGAAAGCGCCACTTTCTCCACACTTTACAGGCACGAAAAGCGGGACTTTTCGTGCACGTGGTACAAAAAGTACTATTATCGTTTCATTTTATAATCTAACTTGAATATCACAAGATGATGTTTCACGCACTCGGCGAGGACCTTCGTCTCACCAATTCCGTATGTGCGGTCGCTTCTCTCGGTCTCATGGTCGTGTATAACGTTGATTGCTTCGGGCACTTTTTTAATACGATTTTTCAGAATTTTCAATTGTCCACAAGTTTCAAGCATCAGACCAGGTACGATTGTATCGTACGCGACGTTGATGCTGGCACCAGCTACATGAGCTAATATCTGATGAAGATAAGCGATCCAAAAGCCGATCGATGACGAACGATCGTACGGTAGCCATATATTGAAGAGCAAAGTTTGTCGGGATATATCTTGAAGAATTGAATTTATTACTACAGCACCAACTGCAACCCCCGTCAGGGCAGCATAGCTTAAAATATTGAACCTTTGAAAGGACCAGGAAAAAAAACAATAATGATAATAATCGAATGTCACACATAAAACTACATTTCGGATTGTTCATGAAAGATACACAAATACGAACCCTCTTTTTTAAAATGCATTTATATCTGACCTGGTCAAACGATTGATATTTCTTTGAATCGCTAATTCTTCAAGGTTATGCGGTCGACATGGATAATTTTTCAACACATTTGTCAGCTCTATCAGTTTGCGTCGTTTCTTTAAGAAATTCGCGGTTTTACCACAAACGCCAATCATTGTCAATAGTATGAAAGAGTTTTGAGCAAAAGATTCAAGGTCATCTATCGAGCCGATTAGATCGATAAACTCGAATAGAGTAATAGCTGACACAAAGAGCACAACGAACAACGTGTAAGAGTTATATAAATTCGTTTTTAAGCCCGGAGGCCAATGGACCGGTCGCCATAAACCAATTAATTGAAAAATCATAAAGTTATACGGTAAAGTACGCATCGTGAAAGTTAATTTTTATTAACACGAGAGTCATTTCCTGCCTGGGAAACTCGAGGGTAGGACGAGAAGAAAAGTGTTCCCTACTCCGGCTATTACTTATTTCCACGTCTCGACGACATCATAGTCTCGAGTCACATGTTCAAATATTAATGAACTATTATTCCTTCTATCTTTTACAGAACAATAAACTCTATAGCTTGTGAGAGACCTAGGAAGAGCACGAGAAAGCCTTTGTTGTGTGCGGTAAGAGGGCGGTAAATAATACACCCCTTAATAACTGCTTATCCCATCGAGAATGAACCGCATTGCCGCGTATTGACATAAACGTTTTTACTACTGTTCCGTACATTGAAAAAAATGAGTTATTGATAACCCCCAGTATTTTTTTATAGTACATCTTGCATACTGTTACTAAGCCTGTATATATTGATCCATACGACAGTACAAACCGTGACTTTGAGTTGTGGTGATGTTAAAATTCGGCAGACAATTGCGATTGCATTTTTATTATTTTATACATAACCATATTATGCAGCGCAAGCTTTTTATTCTGCTGATTTTTGGAGAACGTTGTATGCCGAGTATGAAAGTTTGATAATCTACAATAAAATGTTTTCATTACTACATTATATAAAGTAATTACACAACATAATATGTTGTGTTACACAACTGAACAATTAAACGGATTGGTGATTGATCGTGTTACTCACATCATTGAACGATTCGAGAGATAGTCTAATGACACTAACATAGGTGAAGGTTATGGGCCTTAGAGAACGCAGCATGATCATCAGTAAGCTTCTTTTCGTTTTGAGACTGAACGATGTCCAATCCATTCCATAAACAGCATCGCAAATCTCCAGACTCTGTGTCGAACAATGGACTTGATAACGTTCAATGCCTAATTGTAGGTTGGGGTAATCCAGGTTGATATGGCCTGTCAGGTGGTGAGTCCATCGAGACCTCGAGACTCGAGACTTTACCCGGTCTTAAATATCGAGACTTTTCCCGGTCTTGAGTGTCGGGAAGGAGGTTTCCAATGTCGAGACTGTCGATCGAAATTTTCGAAGTTTTGATTTTTTTAAATATATTCATACATGAAATAAGAACTATTGGACGTCGTAGAATTTGTTGGTTCTTATACGGGCCGTTGGTAGTTTTTGGCTATATTGGCTCGAAATTCGTCGCTTCAAGAATTTCATCGGTCCGGAACTATTCGTCCAGAAATCTTCCGACATCTTCTGTAGTTATACAATCGAATGGGGACAGACAGATCAGGTTTATTGAGACAGATTAGAAGAAATTAGACTTCAATCGGTGACTCGACTAACTCTAACTGAGATTCTTATGAACTTGCAAGCTGAATCCTCTTGAAATCCATCCATTGATACACAGCAAGATTCTTGCTGATTAAGAAACGAGACAGTTTCTATGCTTCCTGATAATTAATTCAGCTTCAGAAAAGAGACGTTCAACACTTGTCGCTGGGATGCTCAAAATATCACAAGGCAACTTATCTAAATTTGGAAACGTGTTCGCGTTTAATTACCACTTCGCCTTTCGTTGCACGTTTTTGGTTCTCCACAAATATTCAACTCAAATGAGTCTGTTATTAATAATTAAATATTATTTGTTTTTATTGTGGCTTGAATAATTATCCTGTAAGGGTTCAATGAGGCAGTGGAGCCCAACCGAGTGGTTGTCCGAAAGAGGATACAATTGAACAATAAACGTTACTTTATTTAATAGTGCATAAAAGATTAATTAAACAGAGATTTCTTTGTTCCTGGTGTTTTGGGCGCGTGTGTTCAGTCGTGTGTCGTTGCTTGAAACTTCTGTCTTCGAGCCAGCTCCGTGTCCCCACGCTGTACTGTGGCGCCCCGACTCGAGTGTCTTGGCGAGGTTGGGAACCCGGGGATGGTTCCCATAATCCTCCGAGAGGTGCTGCACTCGTTAGCGCCGGCGGTAAATTTCCCAATCTATCGTGTCGAGACAGTTACACCGATTCTTTGGCTGCACCGCTGTGTGCGTACGTGCGTCGTATGATATGGTATGGACCCGAGGTATTCTCGCAGCCGATGACCTTCGAGAACGAGTCGAATAGCCACATTTAAAAATATTGTTAGCCATGTGATTGTTCCATGGATAGCCATGTGATCCAGCGATTTGAATGCGCCATTATTAATTATTTAATATGCAATCACCTTTCAGTGCTTACTTCGTTAATATAATTTTTACTATGACTCGACTCGACGATTGTCTTTAAATCACTTGTAAATTTAGTATTATTATTATTATTATTATTATTTTTTATCGCTATTGTCCCCCACTTGTCAAAGCTACTGCCTTATAGCGGGTGGGCTCGGTTAATGCATAATTAATTAATCCTCATTTTATTTTTTGTCCATTTCTGTTTTTTTTGTCCTTACGCACCGAGCCAGTCCCCCCATATTTGCGGCTTCAGCCGTCTTCCCCCCTGTATCGCATCCGCTTTAGTCTTTACAACTAAAGGCATAGGGAAACTGCAGAAAACCTATGCCGATATAGTCGGTCTCAGATTCGCTTCACGGCACCGGAGCTACGTCCAGTTTTGCCGAGAATGTAAACATGGACTACAGCTATATATTTGTGGCGCACACGGACAAGTACACGTGTGCCTCAAGTATATATCTGGAGCTATGTCCCGCTCATATTTTTATTTCAGGACGAAACGACGGCACCGAGAATCGAACCCTCGACCTACCAATGCTCTGGTTTAGAGGCGAGCACGCTAACCACTAGACCAACGCACCGGTTTTTATTATTTTTATATCGAATATATATCGATTTTCGAACAGTTGCGTCAGTGAATTTGACCAAAAATTCACAGGACGTAACAATTGTACAGCACCTCTCGGAGGATAATTATTCAAACCACTATACGAAAATATAATAATTAATTATATTATTAATATTAGGCTCATTTGAGTTGAATATTTGTGGAGCAATGGCGAGTAAATAAATATAAAAATATTAATCCAGTAGAATGAAGTTTGATGGATAATTTGGGTCAAATCGTCGATATAAAATTATTACAAAAATGATGGAGTATTACTATAATAATTGGGAAAATTATTTTATATATTAAAATCATATTTTTATTGCCAATAAAATAGACAATAGAATAATCGATAGAGGGGAATTAGTTAATATCATCCGAGATAAAGATTTAGGGTTATATTGTAGTAAGCGAAGTTAAATACTTATTTGTTGAAAATTCGGAATTTATAAGGAATATTTAAATAAAGTCAATTAATTAATTAATTAAAGTCAATTAATTAAGGTCAATTAATTAATTAATTAAAGTCAATTAATTAATTAATTCATTAATTAAAGTCAATTGGGTATTGTGTGTTACACCGATCCCGTAAGGGTTACGGGCTCCTTCACTTCTCTCTCTTTCCTCCTTCCTTATCCGTTGTCGCCGATTCGATTCTTGTGTCCGGAGCTTCGTCGCGCCCCGCCAGGTGTCAGTAGTCCCGGACATACGGTTATAGTCGTAGTTCGTACGTCCTATCTCCGGAGCTACGTCCCCGTCCGTTTTTTCTTTCACCTGCGGGACTTCAGTCTCGGGAATCGAACCCGCGACACTTTTCCCAGTCTTTCGGTTTCCCATACCGAGGCGCTGGTCCTTTCCTCTGGACCTACTATTATAGTGGGTTCCGAACCACTTTTACGCAGATAAAAACACCACAGAAAATTCTTGGTGCTTGCCGGGAATCGAACCCGGGCCTACTGCGTGTGAAGCGCGCGCCGATCCACTCGGCCACGCTCACCCTTTTAATTAAAGTCAATTAATTAATTAATTAATTAATTAATTAAAGTCAATTAATTAATTAACTTTTGATAGAAACAACATCGAAAATCCGTTGAAATTTCTAAATTTGGTTGACCGGGAAAATGTTATAAAATTCTATTTAAAAAAATTATGAAAATAAGCGATGAAAGATGTTAAGACCAATCGATAATCACCGCAGAAGGGGGGCAGCCGATCAGCTACTAGCTTACTGGACATCAACAGATGCAACGCGGAGCTTAGTAGCACGAGCGCCCCCCCCCCCCCCCCCCCCCCGATCGAAACGATAAAAGAAGCTCTCCAAGGGCGGAACGACCGGCCTTCGTGGAAGTTGTAATTGTCGAGAACTCTTTATCGTCAGAGCATCTGAGAGTCGTTGACTATTCCGATACTTGTCAATCATCTTAAAGGGACTCGGAGAGCGAGGTGTTTCTCCAAGCAAGCCACTCGGGGGAAATTCGCTTGGTGGATTCTTCAACGGAAAGTAGAAGAAAGTTTGTTGCGTTTGCTCTTAATGGGCGCGAGATCCCCGTGTCGAGCATAATAGGAAGGTTTCGGGCCTGATTCTTTATACATTAACTATCAATCATCATAAGTCTTCGACCATACGATGAAAAATCTGAAATTAATTTTCAACCATCGATAAATAAATAACTTGAACATTTATATCAACAATCGAAACAATTCGGAGTTATAATTTGTTATCATTCATTGTTGACATTGGTAATCTATTCCACCGATTTTTCTGAAAGAACGAAGCAAAAAAGGAAGGACGAGAAATCTCGAATCCGACATTTTCATTCATTTTCGACCATTTCAATATACTTGAACGATCAACTCATTTTCGAATCATCGTAAGTCATTGAAGCATTTAATTTTTTAATAATTTTTTAAAATTCTCATTCATCTTTGACGAATATTTTTTTTAGTTTACTTACTGAACATTAATTAATTATGCCGAATAATTCGAGGATAACTAACACTCAATCCGGGATTTGATCAAATTAATGAGAGATAGCTTGAATTTAAGAGTCGAGGTCATCGATTTTTCATCAAGAACGCCTTGAGTCAGTCAAGTAGCCTTGAGTCAGTGTCGTCCAGCGCAGCGCGAGCCATCGGGAGTCTTATTTCAAAGTTACTACCCATGGAGGTTTTGCCGATTGAACGAAAATGGCCGATCAGCGGGCCAGTGTTGGCGTAACGATATTACCCCAATCTTCGACTAATATTCGGCCATATATTGGTTTGTTGGTTTGAGGCCAATGTTCGGCCGAGCAAGAATTCACCATCCATTGGTCTGGCAAAATTAGTAGACCAATGTTCGGTCGAATATCGATTCGCCAACTGTTGGACATGAGTCCCCGCAGGGGTGGTAGAGGGGTGTACGGAGCTGTGGGATGATCCGTCAGTCATATGCTTGTCGCCGCTCGAACCACCGGGGACTGGCGACCCCGCGGTAACCGAGCTCGGGTCACGCAGGAGACTCGTAAGGGGGTCCGGGGCCTTTGCTTTGCAAATGGTCCTGGTCAACCAGCAACCTGTTCGAACGAGCACTGTTTCGGCCGGTGCCAAAGATCCATGGCCATCTCGTGAGAGTGCGTTCATGCGGGGGCGGGAAACTGCCCCCGTGCAGCTCTCGCGTACCGCTTGTTCGCCCAAGCGGGATGGCCGGGATTACCCGCGGTGGCTCGCAAGAGCTACTGCGGCGCTTGCGAAAGTCCACCGACCCGGCACGCGAATTCTCATGCTATACCACGTAGTCTTCCCGTTGCTTGGTCAGGACGAAAAAGCAGACCCGGTCAAGAGACCTCTGGCAAGTTCATCCCGTGAGATGCTCTGGGTGCTCATTCCCAGGTGCATTGATTATGGCTCCGTCGTAGGTAAATGCAGTAAAAGGAGACCATAGGTGGACGAACCAGGAGGTTGAGGCCGTCGAGAAGTGGAGGGCTCTCGCTTTGGTCTACCCCGGGTGGCTACCGAACCACTCGTGAGACTTGAAACAGTGGCTTGTACCACTAGTCAGTTATTGGACCCTAGGGGAGGTGACGATCAGTCTTCGAACGGTGTCTGATTGTCAAGACCTCTGCAAGAGGCGGTTTCTAGGGGGGCATACTGCATCGCATAAAGAGAAAGTAGATCGGATGTTCGTTGCGTTTGCTCTTAATGGGCGAGAGACCCTCACGGGTCAAGCAGAGAATGACGGTCTCGTGCCAGATTTCTTATACAATATCTGTTGGACATGAGTTGATGCATGAACTTACGAACCATTGGTCTGCTGATTTTAGGACAATGTTTGGTCAAGTATTGGCTCCCCATTGGTAGATTGGACAATTTGCGGCCAATGCTCGGCCGAGTGTTGACTCGCCAATTGTTGGTTTGTCATCTGGGATTAATGTCGGGTCGAGGGCGAACTCACCAACCATTGGTCTGCCAATTTTAAGCCAATGTTCAGCCGAAGATCTATTCGCCAACTGTTGATCTGTTGATGCATGGACTGATGAACCATTGGTTTATCGATATTAGGTCAATGCTCGGCAGTATATCGACCTGCTAATAGTCGGTTTGCCGATGTGACGCCAAAATTGGGCCATCAACCGGTGGGTTTCGCAGCTAGATGGTGCCAACCCAAGTTATTTCTCACAGGCGACAGTGGACGTTTCGCGCGTCCAGGCGGACGGACGTTTTGACTCGCTAGCGATTATTGTATTGTGATAGTGATATCAGGGACCTCATACCTTTCCTATATTCATCGCTAGTGCGGTATTCTAGCTGAGGGAAGGTAGATTTGGTGTAATTAGTCGTCAATTTTCTACTTCATAGTGTCACTTAGCGACATAACCTCGCCCTCGCGCGCCTCGGCGCCGGGTAGGCAGGAGACAATGGTGGGGTCCAAGCGCAGTGAGAATGAATATCAAGAGTACATCACAGCTTGTAATGAAGGCTTGAAAGTAACGTTCCGAGACTTCTTAGAAGATAGAAGATCGAACAAGGAGGATACGACGCTCCAAGAAGACAGGGGGGAGCAGTTTAGTTCGCAGGAGGAGATAGAGGACATTAAAACGCAGGACTGCTCAGAAGATTTCAACTTCAGTGCCCATAGTAGGAGGGCTTAGATAAGAAAGAAGGCCATCCTATCGACCGACTTCCACGCGGAGAGAAAAGAAAAAGAAAAGGAAAAAATGATTCCGAGTCAAGGACAGCGTTGAAAACGGAAAAAAACCATGAGTGCTGTGCTTCCGGTAGAGGCTCCACCATCGACGTCGACCCGGATTCACGGATCGCCGGTTGTTGGGGCTTCTCGGGAGACATTGGTGTTCGGGAGAACACACAAGGCTCCGTATGTTGTACATATTCGAGTCATGACACAGGACAAGGCAGCGAATCCTGAGTCAATTCTGCATGTTACACACAAGTTGGATAAGGCCAATGTTAAGAATATCCGTATAGATCCTCATTGCAGGAAAGAGTTGTATCTTACCTTCTCCGCACGAGACGAAGCCAACAACTCACTGTCGAACAAGTATCTGAGTGAACAAGGGCTTAAGGCGTACATTCCGCTTTGTGCCCATTCTTGTAAGGGAAAGATTTGGAACATACCAGCGGATCTACCTCTGGACAAGCTATGTGCTGCCATTGTCGAAAGGAACAAAGGCTTGGAGATTGGTGAGATGTTCAGACTGAAGAAGCGTAAGGTGGTTGATGGTCGTTCGGTGTGGGCTGACGGTGAGACTGTCGGTTTGCATTTTATTGGTCGCAATATCCCGGAATACATCTACGAGTGGACGGTCCGGATTCAGGTCGCTCCATTCGTTGACCCTGTGAGGCTTTGCTACAACTGTGGAGAGGAGGGTCATATTCAGAAGAATTGCAAGAAGAAGGCTCGGTGCACTGTGGACTCGATCGACATCTGGAAGTTGGAGAAAAATGCGAGGGACAGTGTATCAATTGCGGTGGCAGGCATAGGCCCCTCGATCGAAGTTGTCCGGTGTATAAGAAGGCTGAAGAAATTAATCGAATCATGGCCTACGACAATCTTTCATATATTATGGCAAGACGTGTCTTCGAAAACAACACGAGAGATCTTCAAGTTCCCGGGAGGACTGAGACGAACTTCCCGCCACTTCCATCTGGAATGGGAAGCTCTATGGCTAGGCTGGAGCCTCCTGGCTTTGATCATAAGACTCAAGGGAGTTATGCTAACTCACGGCGTTGGAATCAAGCTGCCTCCTCTGTGAATAAGGTAGGCCCGAGAAGGAAGAGTCAACACTCCCCGGATTTCGATTCCGGTGGGATGGCCTCGTTTGTGGAAGGACTTCCGTACGAGACGCAGAGGAACTTAAGGCTGTTCACTGAGGTCCTGGCTTCTGCACCGGATGCTGTTCCCGTCTACTGTACCGGTCACCTAAGACCCATTCTCCCCTGGAACGGGTATATCGGAGATCAGCGCGAAATGCCCGAAACGCACCAATAAGGTAGAGCGCGGACAAGCCAGGCGCTTACCCGGCGAGTCAGAATTAGCCGAGCGGCCTGGCTTACCCCGGGATCCACCGCGAACGGTCGATCACGCAGCAGGCACGCAGCACTTGCGTCAGCCCCGCCTAATACTCGGCGACGGGGGAGGCGTACGTCACACTGACGTCAGAGGAGCAGGGAAGGCATACCGAATCGTGCCGTGTGCAACACGGCGGATCGGTATAGAAGGCGGGCCAATAGCCGGAAGACTCACTCTTGGCTGGGCAGTACCTCCGTGCACAACTAAGTGTTCCCTTCCAAACGCCAGCAACGGTAACTACTCCTGGTGACGGGAGTAGACCACCATTGTCTGGATTACCCATTTTCCTTAAGGGGGGCAACCGGTTTAGGAGGCCGAAATTTTGGTGTTTTTCGTGAATTTTTCAAACAGGGAAGGAATAATCAGAAATTGTTTAAACTTGGAGGGTATTTTATTCATGTTTTGAAGTACACTTTAGAATTTTTTCAAGTAATTTCCGCCGGAAATAGTGGCGTTAGAACGTGCTGTCCGTGGGCGATTGCCATCCGAGTATTTTGCTGGTGGGCATTCCTGAAGTCGCAATTTTTATCTGTAATCATCACAATTTGTTTTTATTTTGTTATCAACATATTTTCTAAGAATATGAACCTAATTGTGACCAAAAAAATTAAAAATTGCATGTTTTTGAGGTGTTTGAACACAATGTCATGTTTTTACACCATATTTTTTCACCTTTTATGCATACAAAAATTTATTTTTAATAATAATATAATCCCAGAATTAGGTTCATATGGATTGGAATCGAATAAAGAATATTCACAACAAATTTCAGAACGATTGGTCAATAACTTTTTGAGCTAGAATGCCCACCAGTTGAAAAAACGTCGTTTCGAGAAAAACGCGTTTGAAATAAAATGAAGCGAAAACCAGAAATCCAAGTCAGTAATTAATTATATAAACTGCTCACCGGTTAATCAGCTATTCCAGCACCATATAGCAATCCCTCTTCTTGTTCATACGCGTCATTTCGGGCTTGCATCTCCTCTTGACGAGCTATACGTCAGAGCTTCCTTCGTCTCCAACGAGCTGCGCCTATTCTGTCTCGTCACGCGCTGACTATCCATGTTCTCGGCAAAATTCAAGGTCTGAGAGCCAACTACGAGTTGTAATTCGTTCATCACGGTCGAATTAAAACTTTCATTCGCGTTCTGCGTATGACCGCCTAAACATCTCGGCAGCAAATCGTCTCTCGATAAATCTTCGTATATAGGAAGAATTTCTTTTTGATCGTCGAGGTGTAATGGAGCAGGGTGCGGTTCAGGTTGTGTTCCAAGTGCTTTAGCTTGCTGCTACTTGCACCAGCTGTCTTCTCCCTCTGGACAGTTGTCGTGTTGTGGATTGTCATCTGTGGATATCATGTGGTGAAAAGTTGCCATTATAGCCTTCTTCATGTCTTTGACGCTGTGTATATTTCTTCGAATCGCTAAGCCATAATACATGCTGAGCTTTTTCACCAAAGCCTCTGTCAACTTTCCTTTTCCGCCCAGTTTTTTAGTTTTCATGATGTTTCGGAGCCGAGTTCCCATCCTTTTCTGAACATGGCCTATGCATTCACTTTTGACAACTGTCAGTTCATCACCGTAGGGATTCAAATTAATGATTGCTGTGAACGTTTTCGAATGTCCATCACCGATATAATTGCCGTATTTTACACCATGTAGTTCCTCCGATCTCAAGAACATCATTTTCACAGATTCCACCTCCATGCTTCCCGCGGAGGCTTCATGTGTTTTCATGCCATTTTCTTCGTCATGATCGTCTTTCCATGCTAGATATTCTGCTGAATTTTTCGGTTTGTCTTTCCAATATATACATGATTGGCAGCAAGAGCTTCGTACAACCAGATCGATGACTTTTCCGGAGTAATATCCGATGAGCGTTGTAACACCAAAAAGTGATTTGAATCCTCGTTTTTTCCACGTTCCATCACCAGATATTTTCAAATTCAGAATAGGTCGCTCGCGTTTCTCGTTCTCTTTCTTTTCTTCTTCAACAGCTTTCTTACAGCAGAATTCATACACTTTTCTCGTAGCGGCGTGGATGTGAGTGCACATTCCGTTGTAAGTTTCTTCAGCTATACCACTACCGATGTCCATGTAATTACAAAATAAATTCAGTCCTTGTCTGCCAACACCTAAGAGCAGCATGACAAATACAATCCTACGATTTATCTCAAATCCAGTGTTGAGTAAAGGACCTGAATTGATTGGTCTCGATCCACAGTGGCAATGTAGAACAAGCTTGAAACCAAGGCCACGTTTTCCAGCTTCTTGAAATTATACTTTCTGTTTACAATCTCGACAAATAAGAATTTCCGACAAACCAGTGAATACTGTGAAAAATTCGATGAGCCTATAACGATGTATGGGATTCGCAATCACATTCTCACTCGTAGCAGTCGAAAGCTTTTTTGCGCTCGCACTTCCATCATCTTCACTGACACTCGACTCACTCTTGGTGTGTTGATTTCCATAAAAAGATCTCTTACGTGGTCTACCACGTCGTTCGTTAAACTCACGAGAACCTTTCGGATACGCTGACATTTTGACAACACTCGGTAGGAAAGCCGGAGCTGAACTAGCCAAACTCGACGCTCTGTCGAAATATCGTAAACGTTCGAGAAAGTTCTACCCCAGGTCAAACAAGAACATCTGCCGAAATCCCCCTCTCTCTATTATTCCGTAGTACAGCGGTATTGAGGCAGGTAACCGAAAAAGGGCCCCTAAGCGACCGTTCCGTTCTAACTACCGCGCGCTTAGGCGCCGAACCGACGGGCGGTCACTTAAGTGCTCATAGCATCGGAACTAATGCGAATTTTGCTTTCAAATTTTGGCCACATATTATTGAGTAGTTATACTAACAATTTATGCAATAAAAAAGTCGATTTTTTGATCGGTCTAAACTGGTTTCCCCCCTTAAGGGTAGCGCCGGCAACCTCCCTGGTGACGGGGAAAACCGCTTTCGTCTGACTCCCATAATATCCCGAAAAGGCAGCGCCGGCGACCTTCCCTGGTGACGGGGATAACCGCTTTTGTCTGCGACTAAGACCCCGTATTTCCTAAGACCCCGTATTTTCGTTAAACGTAGTATATGCACAGATCTGACAAAGTGACGCACGTTCGTGTATTTTTTCACGCAGAACCTGAATCGGCTAGTTGTTTCGCATAAAGTCTAACACAACGTTGACGTTGAAATAAGTTGAAAATTGAAATTTTCATATTGCTTCCTCATAAAACTTGCAAATTGAAATATTCATATGACTTTCTTATAAAAGTTGCACATTTTTATTTTCATACGGCTTTCTCATAATTTTCCTTTATTTGCGAAACTTCCTCTATGAGGAAGCCAACTGTACAGAAGATGCTTTCTCATAGAGGAAGCTCCTCCTAATATTATGAGGAAGCCGTATGAAAAAAAAATTTGCAACTTTTATAAGAAAGTCATACGAAAAATTCAATTTGCAAGTTTTTTCGTCAAGTAAACTTCTATGTTGTAATTATCGCTATGAGTCCGTTTTATTCCGGCCTAGTGTTTCGTTTGAGGAGGGCCTGTTTATTCAAGGTGCTGATAACTGCAATAGAGCCTTTGATGGTGTTTTTAGCGAGACTTTACTTAAGTCTGCCTGTTTTTATACGGATGAGTCTAAGGTGCCAGGGAGCTTCCATGTAGGATTCGGAATTGTTAGAGAGAATGGTGAATCTCTAGTTTTCCGTTCGGCGGGCTTTTCATCAATTTTTAACTCCCGACTGCCCGCTAGAGCAAAAAGACGGGAGTTGTGCGTTTCACCGAGCGTGTTTGTCGGAGCGGCTCAATGTCTCTTGACAGAATTTGGCACACTAGTTCTGTGTATGTGGAAGTGTGTTCGTAGCAAAGGAATAGCAAAATAAATGTGAAATGGCAGAGATAATTAACTTAAAAAAAAAACGGGCTAAAACCCTATTCAGATATATCGACACGCGCCCGCCATTATCTACTATTGCCTTTGCGATTATTTGTCGTCTGCTATAAAAATGCTGTAGCTGTGTGCTATTCTACGGTGCATAGAATTCACTCAACGTGTAACCTCGAATACGTGTCGAGCTGTGTCTATGTTAATTTGTCATATATATATATAAGTTGTTTATGCGTGCTTTTAAAAATTATTATTAGTTTTTATTTGTTTATTTGTACTCTTAGTGTTTTCACGTGTTGGTTACACTATCAAGAGACGCGGTAGCGTCTCGACGCCAAGTACTTAAAAAAAGTTTTTAAGCGAGTTGACGAGACGCTACCAAGTATATATACTCCAAAATGCCGGAAGTGGATTCTTGCTTCTCGATTTTCTCGGAAACGAAGCACCGGATCGGAATTCTGACGACACTTTTTTCATATATATAAGACACAAGCTTTCCAACGCGCCCAGTTCCGATTATAACTTTACGGTAGATGCTGAGATATGGGCATCGTGTCCCTCTTGAGGTCCGAAAATATTATAAAAGTGTCCTGTTCTGTGATGTGATGTGAGTCCTCGCGTCTACTGCGCATGCGTCCGCCAGCTGACTCATCTTTCCACCTCTCTCGGATGCTCGCATTAGCGCGGCACTTTCTCTCTACCCGTCTCTGTTTACCCATCTCTCTTGGATTTCGTCGTATATCAGCGCAGCGCACTTCGCGCTTCGGTTAATCGCTCGGCAAAACAAATTCTTCTTTGTTAAGAAAATAAGTGTGATATGTGATATATAGGATGTTCGGTTCGGAATGAAAAAAAGGTGAATGTGTCCACTCGTATCGTGAATGAAAAATATAAATAACTCGTGTAAAAAAATTGATTCATATTATAAAAAATAAATAAATAATAATGTGTTGGATGTGACTTTTTTTAAAGTTAGTTCCTCGATCTTTTTATGACTAACCTATTTTTGAAGTTTCGTTTTAATTTTGCTTCTGTCAAAAATTGATATTTTTAAATATATTTGACAGAAAGATGGTTCAGTTTTTGAAAATGGAATCTACGCTCCGTCAGGAAAACATGAACTTATTTACCTCTGTTCATATAGGTATCTAAACCAGGGAATAAATCTTTTACTGACGGAACTGGCAAACCATGGCCTTCGATATAAGTCCAAATAATACAGAGCGATGATTCTGTTTTTTTTTTAAGAATTGAAGGTTCGCAGTGAAAATTTAAATTATCTATATTTTTATATATACTTGTTGCATATAGTGGCGAAAGGCATATACAACTCCACATACAGGTGCCCTAGATGCTTTGGAACTTCAGACGCACTCTGACACACTGCGTCAAAATCAAAAGATCTCTTTATCCATTATGCGAGAGGGATAAGTTTTTTTTCAGCTACACATGATGAAAACCACCTTCTGATCCTCACGCAGCTGCCTTCAAAGGTCCAGAGCAGCAGGGGCAGGTACTCAAGGAGTCGAAGGTGCCTTTCGTCACCATAAAATGTTACACGAATATATTTTACAGGAAAATGATTTGGTTTTTTTAAAATGGAATCTATGCTCCGTCAGCAAAACATGCACTTATTTACATATACCCAAACCAAGGAATAAATCTTTTCCTGACAGCGCTGGCAGTCTATTTGAGACATTTCCCCCTGTCGATGTATAATTGAAGGCTCGCAGTGAAAATTGATAACTTATTATATACATAATTTTTGCATATAGTGGCGAAAGGCATCGCCAGCTCCACATACAGATGCCATCGATGCTCTAGAACTTCAGAGGCACTGCGTCAGCATCAAAAGATGTCTTTATCCATCATGCGAGAGAGAGAGAGAGATAAGTTTTTTGTTAGCTACGCATGATGAAATCTACCTTCTAATCCTGACACAGCTGCCTTAAGGTCCAGAGCACCAAGAGCAGCTACTCAAGGTGTCGAAGGTGCCTTTCGTCACCATAAAATGTTACACGAATATATATTTTACAGGAAGATGATTCGGTTTATTCCCAGTATGTTGGTAATAATTAATTAAACTACATGACTGGATGTCAAAAATAGATGAAATCAAAGCAAAAAATACTTTTAAAAAAAAAGTAAAAAGGTACGCCAAGTACTTAAAAATTGTGTGGTCGTTCAGAAAATATGTTTATAAAAAAAAACCTCTTAAAAAGAAAAAATATGCCAAAACAGATGTTTATCAAACCAGTTTCTGAACAAAAAAATTCTTCCAAAAAGACGTTTATCAAAGCATTAAAAAAAAATATATGTGTATCAAAATCTCAACAAAAAAAAATAAAAAATAGAAAAGAAATCAGATCAAACCAGCCAAGTAGTAGTACATACAAAAAAATTCTTCAAAAAATATGTTTATCAAAACAATCTAAAAAAAAAATACAAGATGCAAAAAATCTTGACAAAAAAAAACTTGGCGTGCCAGGTTTTTTTTTACAATTACAGTTACTGCAGTTATTACAGTTACTTTCCCTCTCCCTCGATTATTTGAATGAACCATGTTCGACAGCTATTGGAAAAAAACTGGCACGCCAAGTTTTTTTTTGTCAAGATTTTTTGCATCTTGTATTTTTTTTTTAGATTGTTTTGATAAACATATTTTTTGAAGAATTTTTTTGTATGTACTACTACTTGGCTGGTTTGATCTGATTTCTTTTCAATTTTTTATTTTTTTTTGTTGAGATTTTGATACACATATATTTTTTTTTAATGCTTTGATAAACGTCTTTTTGGAAGAATTTTTTTGTTCAGAAACTGGTTTGATAAACATCTGTTTTGGCATATTTTTTCTTTTTAAGAGGTTTTTTTTTTATAATTTATTATACTTTAAAAAGGATGAAAAAAAAATGTTACTAAAATTTAGAAACTCCCAATTGCAAAAAGAGTTTAATAAACGAATTGAATTATACGATTCTATAGTTCTAACTCAATCAGCGCAGTGTAATGTGATATTTGCCAAGTGATATATGTCAGCAATATAATTTCATAAATATTATATCTCAGATACAATTTTCTAATGTTGTGTTTCTCCGATAAGATTTTGTATGTTTCGTTGCTCTTCGTTACTGTTTTCTATGTGTTGTTCCTCTTCGATATAATTTTCTATGTATTGTTCTTCTGCGTTAACTTGGTTTTATATGTCATTCCTCTGCGATACAATTATTTATGTGTTCGTCCACTCCGATATAATTTTCTAAATGTATCTCTACGATACGATTTTTAATCTATCGTTCCTCTACAACACAATTTTCTATATGTTGTTGCTCTTCGTTCTACTTTTCAAATGTTCCATCGGAGAGGAACGACACATTAAAAATCGTATTGTAGCGATAGAACATTCAGAAAATTATATCATAGAGGACGAACACATAAAAAAGTGTATCGGATAGGAACGACACATAAAAACTTTCATCAACGTAGAAAGACACATAGATAATAGTATTGGAGACATACATGATTCAGAAAATTATATCGGAGAGGAATGGAACTTAGAAAATTGTATCAGGGTAGAATTGTACAGACGGTAGAATTCAAAAAGCCTAAAATAAAAAAAAATTAAACATTTAAAAAAACTCCCGACTGCGAATTAGTCGTTATTATTTAAAAATATTCCCAAAAAAGTACAAAAAAATGGTTAATAAAAATGTAACTTCAAAAAAGGATGAAATAATGAATGCTTGTAATACTAACTAATATTGTCAATAAACAATAATAGCAGTAACTAACAATAAAGAATGATAACATAATTAATTAATCATAATTATATGTATTCATTGATAATCTTAGCTACCTTTGGTTTACCTTCTCTTTTATACGCGGAGATGAATCAACACGATAACCATAGGAGGAAAAAGAACGGGGATAGAAAGAATAAAAGTGGTCAAAAGTCGAAAAAAATATTTCATATAGATAAGGGTAAAACGAATAAAAGTGACAAAAGCCTTAACAAAAATAAAGAAACAACAACAAAAGAAGAAAAAATGGGTCAGAGATAGACGCAGAAAGAAGGGCCAACCAAAGCCGGGAGTGACCGCGACGGGAGGCCACCAAGCCCGACGCCCGCCGCGGGAATACTGCCGACACGCGCCGCGAGACCGACAGAAGAAGACCCCCCCACCGAGCAACGGCGAAGTAGCGGGTACGGATAGCCGCACAAAACGGACGAGCCGAGAGCGGGACGCGGAGGCCGGGAGGCAAGCCACCGGCAGCCAGAGTCGAGCGGCGACGCACAACCCAAGGCTTCTAACGAAGATAGCGGCAGCATAGGCGGAACCTGTCCCAACGAGGCCGGACGCAGAGTAAAAGCACACATGTATATCACGATGCCCCCCCGGGTGAGCGCCACGGACGGACAGACGAGACAGCGTGGCGCCAAGGCGGGACCCCCACCACCGGGTACGACCTAGGTTCAAGCGGAAGGCCGGCACGCGCGCGGGATCGGAGATCGATGCGGCGCTCGATAAAGGAGAAGATGACCGGACAAATAAAGCCAGCGGACCAATCACAGGGACCGAGAGCCGATAAGCAACCAATAGGGCATAAAACAAAGAGACGGACAGCTCAAGGCCACGGTAAGAATTCAAAAAACACACCGGAATCGCGAAAAGACAGAAAAAAAGGGAGGGGTAGGAGACCCCCACCCACCTTAGGGACAAACGGCAACAAATTAAAACAAAGGCAAGAGCAGAAGCAGGCAGCACGTGGCGGAAACAGTGAAAAGTAAAGCGATAAAAATCGCCCTATGGTTAAAATAACCGGCAATCCAGGAGAAAAAAAAGTGATTAGAAAAAAAAAAAGAAAAAAAAAACTTGAAACAAAATTACAAAAAAAAGAGAAATGAACACCTTCAAGTGTTTACCGGCCCGGACGCTGCAGGAGAGCTGTAAAGACGTCGAAATCCTCGCTGTGAAGAACCCGTTCCGGATCTACTTCCACCTCGACGATCCGGACGGTATCCGGGCAAAATTGCTAACCTACTTTACGGAGACGAGCCTCACACACCCGGAGATACACCCCTTACTTATCGAGGAAGCGTACGAAGGGGCTCCGGTATATGTCCGCTGCGACGGGCGGATGTATAGAGGCGTCGTCGAAAAGGAACGCGATGAAGAAGGAGATATCCTGGTGTGGCTAGGGGATTAGGCTCTGACCCTCATAACATACCTTGAAGAGATGTATGCGGTACCACGGGCACACAAGTGCATGCCGTTCTAGGCAGTAGCCTGTGGCATGCACCAAACCCGGCCGTGGATCCCCGACTACTGGGAAGAGGAGTCCATCAACCTCACCAAGGACATCCTGGAAGAAGGAAGTAAGTGGCGAATCATCATCCGGGACCGTAACACCGGCAGCGATGCAGTATGGGCGGAATTCCTGCCCAGGACCGAAGACGAGGCAAGCCCACATGTACGCCTCATCGATACCGGAATGGCCATCACGCGGCAAAACCCCCAATGGTTCAGCTGGGGGGAGATGCCGGATTCTTCTGCGACCAGTCGCAACTCCCACACCACTACCGAGCCAGCCGAGGACCTGGACGGGAGGAGAGCGACAGCGACGAGGAAACATGGCACGATCCGCGGGATGTGAAGGAAGAGGAGAAGAGCGACGAGGAGGAAGAATACGGAGCGGAAGAGCTTCTGAGCATCGAGTTCGAGAAACGGCAACCACGGGATCATGAGAACAGGGCTCTCGACTCAGAAGGGGCGACCGCAAGCAGCGACAGTGACGACGGGGAAACCTACTATAACCAACCTCTGTAAAGTAGAATTCACGCGTTAAAGAACAAAAAAAAAAAAACAAAACAAAACAAACTGTCGAAAAAAAAAACACCCAAATCAAAAAGAATAAACGGAAACAACTGGCGACCGGGCAAGCCCGGACGCCAGTAGTTTGGGGGAGAATGTAACCCCCCACCACTAACAATGAGAAGCACGTGTAGAAGCAAGCACAGAAGCCCTCGACAGCACAACAGCCCAGCCGAGGAACTGGTGGCGCCATCGGACGGGATCACGCTGGAACCCGATCGATACTCGGGCGACGCACGCGCATACGGCTGAACAGCACGGAGCACGCCAAGCCCGACAGCGACGTACAGCGGCCACAAGCAGCAACTACAACGAAGGACACCCGGAAATAAAGCGAGGGAAAAGCCACGCCGCTGATTAGCCAGAAATAACGACACCCCGAGGATGAAATATACCCGATTAGGAAAAAAGGAAAAAGGACGAAGACGTCACAGAAGTATCGATGAAGGATTGGAGGGCGAAGAGAAAAACCCCCTCGGAACCAATAGCAAAATTAGACCCGAAAAACACGAAGGCGCAGTCGCAAATCCGCAAAAAATATGCAAATTACACCAAGAGGGAGGTGTAAATTTGCATAGAAAAAGGCCAGAAATTGCCCATCCATTACCAGTCAACGATAACAACAATCACCGGAAGCAACACCAGCAGGACCACCAGCAGAAACGGGCAAGTGAAAAAGTTAAAAAGTGAATAAAAGACTTGTAAAAATATTCAATGTGCTCGGAATTGACTTGTAAAATATTCGCTGTATCTGCTAACACTTATAAAATTCTCGCTGTGCCAATAACACTTATAAAATTTTCGCTGTGCCAATAATACTTATAAAATTTCCGAGGTGCTAATAATACTCATAAAATATGTACTGTGCTTGCTAATACTCATAAAATATTTACTGTGCTTGCTAATACTCATAAAATATTTACTGTGCTTGCTAATACTTATAAAATGTTCGCTGTGCTAATAATACGTATAAAATAGACGGTGCTTGCGGATACTGTTAAGAATTCCACTGTGCCTGCTAATACTTGAAAAATTCAAACCGCGGGATAAAAAACCGACGGCCGCCGGTCAATTACCGAGAGTGACCGGACAATTTCGGCGAAAAGAAGGAACGCGAAAAATTCGGAAACGCGAACGGAAATCGCAAGGTGCACGTCCCGGGATACCACACGCAAAGCGGCGACGAAAAAGGAGCAGAAGAAATCCGGCAATCCGACGAAGAAAATCCGAAGCGACCGAGCTGTCACCGACGCACCGAGCGCCGTGACGTCACAGCAAGTGAAGCAGCGCGCGGCGGCCATCTTGCCACAGCCCAGACTAAGGCCCTGACTCGCATGAGAGGCGCACCCTCGCGCGGCGACAGGAACCGTATTGGACAGGTCGAAGCGATCGGGCAAGACACGAAAAAGGAAAACGAGCAAGCGACAGTGGCAATTACTCAAGGATCTGTAACGGGAGAAATAAAGACGAAAAGTCACTCATTATCTCGCGCCTGGCACACCGCCTATAATTCCTTGACACTCGAGCCCAAGAAATCCCCCCCGGTTGAGCGTCCGATCCTCTTCAGGAGGCACGCGAATCCGGAAATTAATGTAGAAGGATTAGCTACTGTTACAGTATAAATGTCGTTGAAGAAGTCAATTCGCAAGCCCCGGTCGTGAAATTTCGTTATAACGCCCAATAACTTTCAACGATTAAAATAATAAAAACTAAATTCTCCGGTCTTTCGGGAATAGTAAAATTGTTGTTGAAATTCAATTTTATTCGGTAGGTGACTTTACAAGTGTATTCAGTCTTCGATATAAACTATAACTTGTGACGGGCTCTTAACCGGGAATTTCGGCAACCGGCTCGAGCTACTCGTCCCAAATATAATGACGCCCGTTCTACTTCGCGTTCCTTCGATTCTTTTGGTTGGGCGCCAGGTGATCGTTTCTACCCCGATCACCAGGGGTTTACCTGACTCGTGTCCTTCCGTTCCGGTCCTTAGTAGTCTTCTACCGGCTAGCTGCGAGCGTGGGATTCGGGGGCAATGCAGAAATAATAATGATCGAGATTCCGATGTAAATCCGCACCTCACGCGTGCATTACTAATTTCTTTAGTCGAATAATAACAAAGTTCACTCGAGACACAAAATATAACTCGTTTGTTCATACACTGCTCGACCGACTCGAGTCTTACCATTCACACGGTTCGCACACTGTTCCTACCCGGGATTATTTCCGCGGTCTTAAACCCCGATTAAGACTCCCCGATGCTCAGCCGATCGACGTGCGCGTACTATATCCGGGATTCTCCTTTACAGAGTCCGTCAAGATCTTTTTGTGTCCCCGACGCGGTACGTCTTTTCACGGCTAACGATTTTCCGGGCGGACTCCCGAACGCGGTTCTCGGTACCCTTGACTCGAAATCTCAACGCGATCGGCGAGTCGTCACGCGCGTACTCTGTCGTCCCGGTACTCACTGACGTACCCTTGTCGCGTCGCGGTTCACTCTCCTTCGTGCCGTTACATTTCCGAAATCAGACTCATTCCGCCGAGGTGTCGCGCGACCCACTACGCTACGCGCTGCCCATCCGGGATGGGGGTCACGGCCGAATATCGATCGCTTTCGTCGATCATCGATTATCATCGCCGTCTTTCTTCCTCTATCCATCCAGTCCGTTTCGCGAGCGTTGAGCCCTACCGCGCGACATTCAGTGAAGTCTCGGTTACAATCATGCGTCACACGCATACTTTTATTTCCGCTCTTATTTCGCTCGAGCGTCCATGGCCGGCACGTTGCCGCGAGCGCGTTATAGCGCCTCGTAACAAACTATAGTATTTGTGGTACAACATTTTTACTCGTAATTACGTAACTTTTTGTTAATTTCCACATTGCTTCCCCATAAAAGTTAAGAATAGAAATTTCCATAACGCTTCTTTATAAAAGTTGAAACTTTAAATTTTCATATGGCTTTCTCATAATGTTCCTTTGTTCACGAAGCTTCCTCTATGAGGAAGCCAAAAATACAGAAAATGCTTTCTCATAGAAGAAGCTTTATGAATGAAGGAACATTATGAGAAAGCCATATGAAAATTTCAATTTTCAACATGTTTTTATTTTTTTTTACAATTGTTTGAAATTTTTTTGAAATTGTATTAAGATTGTTTGTTTATTATTTTTAAAGATTGTTTAAAATTGTCTTCCAATAGACATATTTTTTTGGAACAGATAACAAATTTTAAGCACTAGTTGTACCATTTCTGTTTTTTTTTTTTTTTTCTATTAACATTATTTTTAATATAAAATATAAAATAGTCTAATTGCTTAATAGTCCTATAACTGTTTCTGCGCTATGTATTGATTTAAGTAAAACAGAATCATCGCTCTGTTTTCAGACGTGGTTTCAGTGCAGAATTGCCCTATTCTACGCTTTGGCGCAGAAGCAATAATATAACATTTACCTGTTTTGGATGGTGACGAAAGGCACCTCCAACTTCTAAAGCAGTTGCTCTTGATGTTTGGACCTTCAAAGGCAGCTGCGTCAGGATCAGGAGGAGGTTTTCATCATACGTAGCTAAAAAAAATTATCTCCCTCGCATGATGAGTAAAGACATCTTTTGATCCCGACGCAGTACCTCTGAAGTTCCAGGTCATCTGTGTGTAGAACTGGAGATGCCTTTCACCACCATATGCAACAAGTGTATTTATAAATTATACATTTTTACTGCGAGCCTTTAATTATATATTTTCTTTATATTGTTCCCATCAACAAGAGAAAATTATTCAAATAGAATGCCAGCACCGTCAGGAAAAGATTTATTCCTCAGTTTGGATAGGTGAATAAGTTCATGTTTTTCTGACGGAGCGTAGATTCCATTTAAAAAAACTGAACCATCTTCCTCTCAAATATATTCGTGTAACATTTTACGGTGACGAAAGGCACCTCCGACTCCTTAAGTAACTGTTCTTGATGCTCTGGATCAGAAGGTGATTTTCATGATGTGTAGCTAAATAAAATGTATCTCTCTCGCATGATGAGTCACATCAGACAGAGAGATGAGTGAAGACATCTTTTGATTCTGACGCAGCGTGTCAGAGTGCGTCTGAAGTTCCAAAGCATCGAGGGCATCTGTATGTGGAGTTGCATATGCCTTTCGCCACTATATGCAACAAGTATATATAAATAATTTAAATTTTCACTGCGAACCTTGAATTATACATCGACAGGAAAAAATGTCTCAAATAAAATGCCAGCTCCATTAGTAAAATATTTATTCCTCGGTTTGGATACCTATCCAAACCGAGGTAAATAAATACATAATTTCCTGACGGAGCGTAGATTCCATTTTAAAAAACTGAACCATCTTCCTGTCAAATATATATATATATATATATATATATATATATATATATATATATATATATATATATTGTGACGTGGCACGTCACAAGTCCTTCCCTCTGCCTGGCTCGAAGGCCCACCACTCACCTAAAACACAGTCAAATTATACCTAGCAATTAAGCGACGAACCGTATCATTTTTGTATTTCTGTTAACCCTTTTCCCCCGACTTACCCTAACCTCCAGCTCCTACCCGCCAGCCACCGACTCACTCAGCGAAGAACGAAGATCGAAGATCGAAGAACGAAGATCGAAGAACGAAGATCGAAGAACGAAGATCCAAGAACGAATAACACCACTCCAACGAAGAATCCCCGGATGTCCCATCGCCAACGGAAAAGTACAGCAGCCGTCAAAAACAAACACCCCCGACGATTCCCTCTCGGCTCGAAAACTCGAGTGTAAACCGACGAGGTGAATCGTGCGGCCGGATACAGCCTAACCCCCGCAAACATCGCCAGACCTGTCAGCTGGACACTACCTCGACTCGCCGTAAGGATCCGCCACCTCCCGACGGCGAGGATAGCCCAGCGATCGATTCGCCAATCGATGCCGAGGATGCGCGCGCCGAGCGTCGCGACGAGTCTTCCGTCGCGACGGATATTCGCGTGGGTCGACGGACCAATCCCGATGTGCGGCGATAACTCGTCCCGGATCAAACCAATCAATTATCGTGACACCTGTCGCTCCTGTACACGACCGACCCTCAGGTCGGAGAAGAAGCCGGAAGCAGCGAGGCTGTCTTCACTTCGAGCCAAGGCGTGAGAGAGTTGAGCGTGTGTGATAACGAGAGTGGTGGAGATCCGATATAAGGAATATTTTACGACGACTCGGCTACCCACGTTCAGAATAAGACTCCTCCCCGGAGAGTACCGAATAATAAGCCATACCCAGGATACGATTTGGACCGATTACGGAATTATAACGACCCGAGGCTCATCCAGAGATTTGACGAGGGGAATATTGAGAGGAATATCGAAGTTTGTAACCGATATGTTACGAGTGACCAGGTTGAGTGAGTAGTGCATAAGTTTTTCCCCATCTGCTCTTCTCTTGACTTTTCCCGCCTCCCCAACCCTCTGAAGATCTACCCGTACCCCCCTTTTGTAATTTTAAGCCGTTTTTTTCTTGATTTGTATAATTTCTCGACCGCTGAATATCGGCTGCCACGTGCGCCGGCATTTTTCTTCATTATCTCGAACACGTGCGCGTGAGTGGTGGTATTCGCGGAATTTTTCAGCGTGCGTTCCTTTTTTATTATTGTTTTTCCCTATCCTCGGAGACTCATTATTGCCATTATTTTCTATTTTTTTTATTGTAATTTTTACTAGTTTTTTGTGTGCCGAGGTAATTTATCAAGAAGCCCTAGACAGTGCCCTCGGCCTGAGAAGTCTCATCCCCCCCCTCCCCCCCCCCTTTCCCTTGCTAGCCGTGTGCCGCGCAAATTAATCGATTTCTTTTCTCTTTACTCCTTCTTTTTGAGTTACGGTGCTACACCGAGAAAGTAACTGGCGCCCAAGCAAAAATAGAAATTTTTATTAGTTTTGAGTTCCTTTTGATTTTGATCAAGTCCAACCATTTTTTGTGTAGAATCTTCACCGGCCAGCCCCCCCTTTCCCGTGCGATTGACCCAGGCAAATGCCTTCCCGACGATTATTATAGATCTCGCGTCTTTTCATAAGATTTTTTTAAAGTTTATTTTTTTTGAGTATCAATTGTTTTCTCCTTCCTTTCTTTTTTTTTTTGTTATTCTGAGTGAGCGATTACCGAACTTTTTGTACATTTTTTTTATTTCTGATTTTCACTTTTTTTTATTTTCTATTGTTTTGCCCTGCGTTCAGTACGATTGCTATTTTGCGAACTTTTCTCTGATGATTATTACTGATACTTTCTGTGATTATCAAATCCCTTCAACGTACCCGTACCGGCGTTGAAGCGGCCGTTATTTTTTATTTTCGTTGGCGTTTATTATTCATACTACGATCGTTATTTTACGAATTTCTTCCCGATTCTTATTATTTTATTTTGCGATTACCAAATCCCTTCAACGTACCAGTACCGGCGTTGAAGCGGCCATTATTTTCAATCTTATTTGTTATTGGTTATTCATCTTTTTAAAGACTACAATATTATATTTTCTACACAAAACTTTGGTACGTTATTTCCCCCTTCCCCTCACCGTATATTCCCCGGATCGACCCCGATTTCGAGTATTAAAAGAATAAAGCATCATCACAATATCAAATATATTCGTGTAACGTTTGACAAAACCAAAAATAAAACGGAACTTCAAAAATAAGTTAGTCATACAAAGATCGAGGAAATTAACTTTACACGACCAACACATAATTAAATGAATAAAAATAAAAAGAATAAAAATCAATTTTTTTACACGAAAGTTATTTGTACGCACAATTTTTTATTCCCGATAGGGGTGGACATTTTTTAAAAAAATTTCTTTTGATTTCTCCATCATATATCACATGTCGCATATAACATAATCACATTTATTTCCTAAATAAAAAAATTGTTTTGTCGAGCGATTAAACGAAGCGCGAAAAGTGCTGCGCTGATATATGCCATTCAAGAGAGATGGGTATAGAGAAAGTGCTGCGCAGATGAGAACATTCGAGAGAGATGGAAGATGAGTCAGCTGGCGGACGTATGCGCAGTAGACGCGAGATCACATCACATCGCATCACGTCACGTCACGTCACGTCACGTCACGTCACGTCACGTCACGTCACGTCACGTCACGTCACGTCACGTCACGTCACGTCACGTCACGTCACGTCACGTCACGTCACGTCACGTCACGTCACGTCACGTCACGTCACGTCACGTCACGTCACGTCACGTCACGTCACGTCACGTCACGTCACGTCACGTCACGTCACGTCACGTCACGTCACGTCACGTCACGTCACGTCACGTCACGTCACGTCACGTCACGTCACGTCACGTCACGTCACGTCACGTCACGTCACGTCACGTCACGTCACGTCACGTCACGTCACGTCACGTCACGTCACGTCACGTCACGTCACGTCACGTCACGTCACGTCACGTCACGTCACGTCACGTCACGTCACGTCACGTCACGTCACGTCACGTCACGTCACGTCACGTCACGTCACGTCACGTCACGTCACGTCACGTCACGTCACGTCACGTCACGTCACGTCACGTCACGTCACGTCACGTCACGTCACGTCACGTCACGTCACGTCACGTCACGTCACGTCACGTCACGTCACGTCACGTCACGTCACGTCACGTCACGTCACGTCACGTCACGTCACGTCACGTCACGTCACGTCACGTCACGTCACGTCACGTCACGTCACGTCACGTCACGTCACGTCACGTCACGTCACGTCACGTCACGTCACGTCACGTCACGTCACGTCACGTCACGTCACGTCACGTCACGTCACGTCACGTCACGTCACGTCACGTCACGTCACGTCACGTCACGTCACGTCACGTCACGTCACGTCACGTCACGTCACGTCACGTCACGTCACGTCACGTCACGTCACGTCACGTCACGTCACGTCACGTCACGTCACGTCACGTCACGTCACGTCACGTCACGTCACGTCACGTCACGTCACGTCACGTCACGTCACGTCACGTCACGTCACGTCACGTCACGTCACGTCACGTCACGTCACGTCACGTCACGTCACGTCACGTCACGTCACGTCACGTCACGTCACGTCACGTCACGTCACGTCACGTCACGTCACGTCACGTCACGTCACGTCACGTCACGTCACGTCACGTCACGTCACGTCACGTCACGTCACGTCACGTCACGTCACGTCACGTCACGTCACGTCACGTCACGTCACGTCACGTCACGTCACGTCACGTCACGTCACGTCACGTCACGTCACGTCACGTCACGTCACGTCACGTCACGTCACGTCACGTCACGTTTTATAATATTTTCGGACCCCGAGAGGGACATGATGCCCATATCTCAGCATTTAACGAACAGTTATAATCGTAACTGGGCGCGTTGGGAAGCTCGTGTCCTTGTTTATGTAATAAAAGTGTGATTGCAATTCCGATCAGATGCTTTGTTTTCGAGAAAATCGAGAAGCAAGAATCCACTTCCGGCATTTTGCAGTATATATACTTGGTAGCGTCTCGCTCAACTCCTCTTAAAAATCTTTTTTTTTAAGTACTTGGCGTCGAGACGCTACCGCGTCTCTTGATCGGCAAGACAGAGCATTGCTTCTTATGTGATAGCGGCTTGATGGGACAGTGTCTCCCAGACCCATCTATTTTGTATCTTTTTTTCTCATTAAAAAAAAAAACAAGCGAAAGTGTACGCGTGGGTCAATATAAGAGCATGCGAAATGACACCTTCAATTCTCGCAAAAGATACGTATTATTTTTAGCTTCCGTACTCCATAGTCAATAAATGCTTGAGCAATACATTGACTGAGTATGATTGCTTTCAGTTTTCTGGCAAGTAGAAAATATATACAATATCAAGAGACGCGGTAGGGTCTCGATGCCAAGTACTTAAAAAAAATAATTTTTAAGCGAGCGAAGGACGCTACCAAGTAGTTATACTCCAAAATGCCGAAAGTATTTCTTTGCTCTACGTTATCTCACAAATAAATCATCGGATCGTCGAAATGATAAGATTTTTACTATAGAATGCCTATCCAAGCTTTCCAGTTCGCTTAATTCCGAACACATTCGTTCGGTGGATTCTTGTGCACGATGATCGCGATCAGCAATCGATCCAAAATTTTTCGATTGTGCGTGAGTTAACGCGATAATTTTCGGACGGCTCGATCTCGGCAACGAAACATCGGATCGAATTGTGGAGGACACTTTTATCATATAATTCGGACCCAAGCTTTCCAATGGGCCTAATTACGAAATCAAACAACATGACTGGATGTCAAAAATAGGTGAAATCAAAGCAAAAAATACTTTTTTAAAAAAAAGTAAAAGGGCATGCCAAGTACTTAAAAATTGTATTCTCGTTCTGAAAATATGTTAAAAAAAAAAAAAAAAAAAAAAAAAAAATTTGCCCAAACAGATGTTTATAAAAACAGTCTCTTAACAAAAAAATTCTTCCGATAAGACGTTTATCAAAGCAATTTTAAAAAAATCAAAAAAATATGTATCTAAATCTCAAAAAAAAAAAAAAAAATCGAAAAGAAATCCAATCAAACCAGCCAAGTAGTAATACATACAAAAAAACTCTTAAAAAAATATGTTTAGCAAAACAATCTAAAAAAAAAAAATACAATATGCAAAAAATCTTGACAAAAAAAAACTTGGCGTGCCAGTTTTTTTTACAATTACAGTTACTGCAGTTATTACAGATGTACAACAGCTGTTGTAAAAAAAAAACTGTCACGCCAAGTTTTTTTTTGTCAAGATTTTTTGCATATTGTATTTTTTTTTTTTTAGATTGTTTTGCTAAACATATTTTTTAAAGAGTTTTTTTGTATGTACTACTACTTGGCTGGTTTGATTGGATTTCTTTTCGATTTTTTTTTTTTTTGAGATTTAGATACATATTTTTTTGATTTTTTTTAAATTGCTTTGATAAACGTCTTATCGGAAGAATTTTTTTGTTAAGAGACTGTTTTTATAAACATCTGTTTGGGCAATTTTTTTTTTTTTTTTTTTTTTTTTATAAACATATTTTCAGAACGAGAATACAATTTTTAAGTACTTGGCGTACCCTTTTACTTTTTTTTAAAAAAGTATTTTTTGCTTTGATTTCACCTATTTTTGACATCCAGTCATGTTGTTTGATTTATTATTACAAACATACAGCGAATAAACCGAATCATCTTCCTGTAAAATATATTCGTATAACATTTTATGGTGACAAAAGGCATGTTCGACACCTTGAGTAGCTGCTCCTGATCTGGGCCTTCGAAAACAGCTGCGTCAGGATCAGAAGATAGATTTCATCATGCATAGCTAAAAAAAACTTAACTCTCTTGCAAGATGGATAAAGACATCTTTTGATGCTGACGCAGTGCGTCTGAAGTTCTAGAGCATCGATGGAATCTCTCTCATATGTGGAGCTGGCATTGCCTTTCGCCACTATATGCAAAAATTATATATATAATAAATTATAAATTTTCACTCCGAGCCTTCAATTATACATCGACAGGGGAGAAATATCTTAAATAGAATGCCAGCTCTGTCAAAAAAAGATTTATCGGTTTGGGTAAATGTAAAAATAAGTTCATGTTTTGCTGACGGAGCATAGATTCCAATAAAAAAAAAACTAAATCATCTTCCTGTAAAATAAAAATATATTTGTGAAACATTTTATGGTGACAAAACGCACCTCCGACTCTTAAAGCAGTTGCTCTTGATGCTCTGGACCTTCGAAGGCAGCTGCGTCAGGATCAGGAGGTGGTTTTCATCATACGTAGTAAAAAAAAACTTAACTCTCTCGCACGATGGGTAAAGACATCCTGACGCAGTCCCTCTGATCCTGACGCAGTCCCTCTGAAATTCCAGAGCATCGAGGACATCTGTGTGGAGCTGGAGAGGCTTTTCGGCACTATATGGAATAGGTGTATACATACATAAATTATAAATGTTCACTGCGCGCCTTTAATTATATATTTTCTTTATATCATTCCCATCGCCAGGGGGAAATGTCTCAAATAGAATGCCAGCTCCGTCAGGAAAAGATTTATTCCTTGGTTTGGGTAGGTGAATAAGTTCATGTTTTGCTGACGGAGCATAGATTCCACTTTTAAAAAACTGAACCGTCTTCTGGTCAAGTATTTTATATTTCAAAAGCAAAAACAAAACGAAACGTCAAAATTAGGTTAGTCATAAAAAGATCGAGGAAAAATTAACTTTACACGTCCGACACATAATTCAAAAATTTAATTTAATATTTTTAACATATATAATACATACTATATTTATTAATATTATCAGATTAGATGTATTTATGGCGGTTTTTATCGACGGTATTGAATTTTTTTTACACGAAAGTTATTTTTTTATTGACACTTATTATGCACAATTTTTCACGACACTCTCACATTTTTTTAACGCAAAAATATTTTGATTTCTTTAAATCACATATCACATATCACATAATCACAAGTTTGTTTCCCTAATTTTCAGCACAAATGTTCATCATGTGAAAAAAATATATTTTGCCGATTGATATACTCGGGTATGATTTCTGAAACGCCGCCCAGGAATCGAAAGGCAAGCCAGCTGGCCGGGCGGACGCATGCGCAGTAGACGCGATCACATCACATCACATCACATCACATCACATTTTATAATATTTTCGGACCTCGAGAGGGACACGATGCCCATATCTCAGCATCTACCGAACAGTGATAATCGTAACAGGGCGCGTTCGAAAGCTTGTGTCCTATATATATATGGTAAAAGTGTTTTTGGAATTCCGATCCGATGCTTCGTTTTCGAGAAAATCGAGCTGCAAGAATCCACTTCGGGCATTTTAAAGTAGGTTACTTGGTAGCGTCTCGTCAACTCGCTTAAAAAACTTTTTTTTAAGTACTTGGCGTCGAGACGCTACCGCGTCTCTTGATCACAATCGTCCAGCGGTTCCCGAGATATGATGAACCTGAAATACGGGTGTGAGGTGAGTTAACACGAAATTTTTTTCGCATCGCGATTTCGATATATCTTGGAAACGAAGGATCGGATTGAAATGATAATGTAACTTTTATTATACAATTCGGACCAA
The DNA here is from genome assembly GCA_958510785.1 of Exephanes ischioxanthus. Classification (NCBI taxonomy): domain Eukaryota; kingdom Metazoa; phylum Arthropoda; class Insecta; order Hymenoptera; family Ichneumonidae; genus Exephanes; species Exephanes ischioxanthus. The sequence goes on along the minus strand of OY294016.1, from coordinate 15,511,552 downwards.
GCTTTCCAACGAGCCTACTTTCGATGAGCATCGTTCGATGGATGCTGAGAAATCTTCGTAGTAATAGTCATCGGGTGACAGCTGTACGTGCTACGGAAAAATTCTTCGGAAATCTTCACGATGGACCTGGACCTGGACCTGGTGAGTATTTTATTTTGAATATTGATATTTTTATCGATCTCATATTTTTAAAAATTATTTTCGTTGCCCTTAACCTCAATTTTTTCATTTTTTATTAATATTCTTTTTATTTTTTTGCCCTAACCTCAAAAATATTATTTTTATTTTTTGATGTCTCAACTAAAAATTACACAGTCTGTTATATTTACAAAAAATCTGTATGTTTCATCCATATTTATTTGTTTAAACAAATAGTTTTCTTTTTGCAGATCACCGGGCATTCGAATACCAAAATTCAATCTTGTGGATTCCGATGAAAATCGATAGACGGATGTGATTACGCGATAAAGAAAAAGCATAAAACCGGTTGCTGGTAATGTTAACGAGAAGAATGCCTTGAACGAGGTGTACGCTCATGCTGTGCTAGGGAAACATTCGACTGACGATGGTTTCGACGAGGAGGAGACCGTCGAGGAATTATTTCACGGAAGGACAGATACGTCGGTCACAGAACGAAATTCCCCCTCGCCATTCCGATAGACCTGCGGATGAGTAGAAAAGCAACGGAGGGGGGCATCAGATACCGATACATCGCCTGCACAACGCCACAATACACAGGCTCACCGCCGGTTAATTCCATTGTTGCATCGCCATACCGACCGATACGTCTCGTCCCATGCTGGGGTAAGAGACGAAGGGAGTCCGCACGCCTCGTTGGAACTTGCGACCCTCCGAGCTCGGGGTAAAACAGTGAGCTCACGACTGCACAGACTTGACTCCGAATTATTTCTGCGGATGTCACCTTCCGTCCGAGGAATTCATATCGTCAAAGGAAAAGAGGTTGCTCGCCGTTAATTACGATTCGGCTGACGATGGTTTTGACGAGGAGGGGACCGTCGAGAAAGAAATCACCTACAAGATGGGTGATTTGGGACACGTTACCTCGATAAGTAATCCACAAGTTGAGGAGGGTGACTGCAGGTATCTGCCAACGGAAATTCTACACGAGGATTTCACACGTCTCAACAAAGCTGATATCCATTACCAAAGGTCCATCACCAAAAAGGAGGTCCATTACCAAAAGAAGTTGAAAATTGAAATTTTCATATGGCTTCCTCATAAACGTTGAAAATCGAAATTTTCATATGGCTTCCTCATAAAAGTTGAAAATTGAAATTTTCATATCGCTTTCTCATAATGTGGTCTTATTCGCAAAGATTCTTCTGTGAGAAAGCCTATTTTATCTTTTATTTTTGGCTTCCTCATAGAGGAAGCTTTGCGAATGAGGCCACATTATGAGAAAGCCATATGAAAATTTCAATTTTCAACTTTTATGAGGAAGCCATATGAAAATTTCAATTTTCAACTTTTTTGAGGAAGCCATATCAAAGTTTCAATTTTCAACTTAAAAAAAAATTGTTATATTAAAAGAACGTTGGGCTTCACTTTGTCGGATCTATGCCCAGCGCAAAAAAAATATATGGAATTATGAGCTCCTGAATTTTGTTTTTGCACTAGATTTTTACTTAAGAAATCCAAATGATACCTCTTTATTTAGCGTTTTCAATCCCGTCATATACTTCATCTTGTGTATTTCTTGCCGTAGAACATGATATCAAAACAATCTCTTAAAAAAAGTAATAAAAAAAAATTAATGATATCAGTCAAGAAGTGGTATACATATCTTTAAAAAAGAAAAAATATTGCTCTTCCCAAAAAATGTTCATCAAAATACATACTAAGTATGAAGTATAATTAATACCCAAAAAGTTGTTTTAAAAATCGCATTTTTAGGAAAAAATAGGTGAAATCAAACAGAAAATACTTTTTTCAAAAAATTAAAAATGGTACGCCAAGTACTTAAAAAATCTGAAAATAAAAAATAAAAAAATAAGCCTATCAAAACAGTCTAAAAATAAAAAATAAAAAAAACTTCAATCATGTGAGCCAAGCAATGGTATACAAAATAAAAAAAATAAAAAAATATGTGCATCAAAATCTAAAAAAAAAAAATCGGAAAGAAATCAAATCAAATCAACCAAGTAGTAGTACATACAAAAAAATTCTTCAAAAAATATGCTTATCAAAACAATCTAAAAAAGAAAAATACAAGATGCAAAAAATCTCGACAAAAAAAAATTGGCGTGCCTATTTTTTTTTTACAATAGCTGTCGTACGTGGTTCATTCAAATAATCAAGGGAGAGACAAAGTAACTGCAATAACTGCAGTAACTGTAATTGTAAAAAAAAAACTGGCGTGCCATTTTTTTTTGTCAAGATTTTTTGCATCTTGTATTTTTCTTTTTTAGATTGTTTTGATAAACATATTTTTGAAGAATGTTTTTGTATGTACTACTACTTGGTTGATTTGATTTGATTTCTTTTCGATTTTTTTTTTTTTAGATTTTGATGCACATATTTTTTATTTTTTTTAAATTTTGTATACCATTGCTTGGCTCACATGATTGAAGTTTTTTTATTTTTTATTATTAGATTGTTTTGATAGGCTTATTTTTTTATTTTTTATTTTCAGATTTTTTAAGTACTTGGCGTACCATTTTTTTATTTTTTGAAATAATCTCTTACAGACATGCGAAGCATAAAAAAGGGGGTCGGGATATTTTCGTTTTTACAATACTCAAAAAAGTATACGATAAAACCATTCTCGCCCTATATAAGTAACCTATAGAGCGCCTATATTGAAGACCAATCATCGGCCGAGCATCATGAATGACCTTCGGGCTAATATAAACTGCCACCATCGGGCAGGGCTTATCATCCAAGGCTAGATAGATGATCGGGCCAAGTTCGCATGCCAATGGTGGCATGCGAACCTTGGGCTTCGGAGTTGGCCCGACCATCGGCCTCATCCGTTCACCTGACATGGGTACGGTGTGTCGCTTGCAGAATCATAACAGTTCGAAGTAGTAGACACCAAGTGGTGATAATCAATCTACATTCTTTTGGCATGCATTCTCAGCCCATCCCTGAATAATTTTCCGAAAGGTTAGATTCGAAACTGTGTATTGTTCTAATAAAGCGTCACATGCGATAAACGTGCATTAAGTAGAAAAATCGCCTCTACCGTAAATGCAGGAAAATGCTGATTAGGACGTAGTGGCGTCATTGAAAAAGTTTGAATTTTATGTCGAATATCCAAAATCAAAACTACTCCATAAATCTAATTTATTTTCTTGTAGTGTTTCAACATCTTATCCTTTCCCGATTGAAACATAAGTACCAGTATGTCATCGCTCTTATGTCGGGAAGGTTTGTCATCCAGATTGTTGATGACAAACCGATCGTAATTCGATCGTATAGATTAGCGTATTAAATCCGACAACTACAAAAGGATGGCAACGTAACGTAGACGTCGTCACCAAGGAGAGTCGAGAGGTGGAATGACTTCAAATACGAGTACACTTCTTCGATAATATTCCATTCCTCTGGGCCGATTGTCAGTGTTTCCAGTTATCGATATTATCTGAAGTATATCTACTACTACTATCTCAATCGTAGGCGAACAGCTTGCTTCACTGTCGGACGATAAAATCCTGCAGGGTCCGTTTTTTTTCGCTAGTCTTTTTTTGTCCGTAGTCTGTTCGAATGCTAATTTAGATGACCATCCGACCAGCGAAAATACCATAGGTGAGCAAATGAATAAGGATGCGAAGAGGTTCCATGATTCCTTTATAGTATGATTGTGAGGTGACGCTGGAAATTATTCTTCCATTGTTTCACACATCAATGTATTTAAAAAATTTTGATCGACAGTCTCAACTTTCGAGACCGTGCAAAATCTCATCTTCTCTCGAACAGTCTCGAGTCTCGAGGTCTCAACGGCATCATTGCTGCCAGATAATATGATCATTCCTTACATCTTCTTACAAGGCACAGTGAGAGTCTAATCGGACTGACATGATTTCCTTGCTGGACAGCATTTAAAATAAACTGATATTCGAATTTAATGATTAGCCATATCGCCCACAATATCTGGGAGATATGGTCAATCCTCAAACAGGTTTTTTCTTGAAGCACCAGGCGGAAACAATTATTGGATGCATTTACTCGTCTACTCTACGTAAGGTACACTAAGACCTTGATTTTTGCGCCCTCGATTTCCTCAACAGTTCTCACCACGGAGCGAATATCGATCGGTGCAGCCCGTGGAGGGAGAAGCTATGATGCATACGGAACTTTTAGTATGGGCGAGGCATACCCAACCTCGATTTTGTCAAGTGTAGTGCGGAGCAGGTTGAGGTGTACAGAAATCGAGGTCCTAGTGTACAGTAGAGGTGAAACAATGTAACTTTTTTTACAATGAATGAGACGTTGACGGATGAATTCACACTATTGACCATATCCCGCATAATGCGCGGGTGACGTGGCCAAACGATAATAGTTTTTAATATCGACACCACTAATTCACGCGTCTACTACGAACTTTTGGCCAAATTACAAAGCTACACGCCCTGTTTTCCGGCTAAAGAAAAAAAAACTGGCCATATACCCCGGAATTATCCATTATAAACATACGTACCCGGAGGGTCACTTCATCACCGCAAAAACAAAAGTTAAATATCTGTACGAGCATACACGCAAGGTACAAAATTATCGCAGTAAATTCCGAGCTGAACAGTCTCATCTTCGACAATTCGTAAATGCTAGCGCAAATTACGACGGAACTGACCGAATATTGAAGAAAAACTGCAAGACCGAATATATCGTTCGAAGTTTTGGCAAACCTAAAAAAAAGGACACTTCAATAAGTCTGAGCAGTAATAAGGAGAACAAGAGAAAAATCATCGTGAAATTAAAAAAAAAAGTGATAAACTGCGATTATTCAACTGAAATATCTCGAGGTGATGCCTGATGCACTCGGTCAACAGTTCAGATTCCAAAAGCTGATGTTCCTTTTGATTTTCACGATCGTCTTCGTCCCAGCGTGATTTTTTCATCACGTCAATTGTTTTTGGAATTGCGCACAGACGCGACTTGAGAATTTTTATCTGTGCACACGTTTGCCTCAGCAGACCCGGAACGAGAGTGTCGAATGCGATATTCACGAAAGCTGCAGCGGCATGCGCCACGAGTTGGTGAACATATGCCAACCAGAAGCCAATCTGAGACGCATCGTAATTATAAGGAAGCCAAGCTTTGAAGGGCAGCGTACGCTGCGGGATATCCAGTATAAGAGATCTCACTGTTATAGAAACTACTGCGGTCCCGGTAAGCGCACCGTACCACAAAGTATTAAATCTTGGTATAGAAAAATCAAATCTGTCATGGCTTTAAAATGATCAAAAACGTAAAAATGGGTGATTCGTTAATAGAATTACCTAGCACCTCGATCGCATTCCTTCTGTATGTGAACTTCTTCCGCACTTCGCGGTTTGCACATATCGTTCTGAAGCACATTCGTTAGTTCGATTATGGCGCCGCGTTTTTTTAACAAATTTGCTATTTTCCCGCACACGGCAATCATCGACAAGAGCAGAAACGAACCGTTGGCGAATTCCTTGACATCATCAAACGAACCCATAAGATTCACGAATTCTGATATTGTAAACGTATAAATTATGAATATCATCATATTAGTGTACGAATCGTAGACAACAGTTTTCCAGCCGGGTGACCAGTGTAGGGGTCGCCATATGCCGCAACATTTGAAAATCATAAAACTATGGGACAGAGTACGCATTGTCAGGGTAGTCCTGATGGTTTTACTATAAATGGGATATGATGAATGTTTTGTCAAAGTCAGAAATTGCTCGTGTCTGAAAGCTATACGACGTGAAAAGGTTTTTCACTACCACCGTATACTTTTGTTCTGTTTGGTGCCTCGCGATTCGACGTCATAACGTTCCGACGTCGACCAATTGATAGTCTGCCGTTGCGAAGATTGAAACATTGATGAGCAATTGTCGTTTAACCGCGGGGTAGACTAAAGAACAGTCCGATAGATAGACCAAATATTGAAAAACCATAAAAAAGGTACAAGCTAAAATCGTTGTGCAACCGAAGATGCATGCATGATTTACGCCTTAAGAAGTGGTTGACTCATCGCAAATTTTCCGTAATTTCTTGTATTAGCGAATACAATTTCGTCGTCTTATCTCAGACATTTTGGTACATCATCGATATACAATTCACAATATTCATCGTCGGTACCTCCGTAAATTGTTGTTCACCTTTTGCGCCCCAATCCATACTCCAGCGCAAGGAAGATATACAAAGGCAGAAGAAGTTTCAGTTGCTATATTCAAGATAATTCAATTTGCGTAGAGTGTGTGAACGACTGTCGAATTTTATTACTATCTACATAAAAGGAGTTATCAACGTGACGATTACCGCCATTATCGAAACATATTGTAAGTCAAACACAAAAGTATACGTAAAATATATGGAAAATATATTTCACGTGTACGAATATATTTTATGTACTGTGGGAGGAACCCATGTAGGGTGATCGGATGTGGCCAATGGTTGGGCGAAGCTTGGTACCGATGTTGTCAACATTAGCATGCGAGCTTGGCCCAATCATCGAGGGAGCGTTGGATGATAAGTACTTGCCAATATTGGCAGCCGACACTGGCTCCAAGTTCAAGTATAATGATAGACCGTTAATTGGTTGTCGATGTAGGCTCTCTATAGGTTACTTATATAGGGCGACAGTGGTTTTAACGCAATACTTTTTTTAACATTGGAAAGTTGGAATACCCTTTTTTTATGCTTCGCATGTCTGCAAGAGATTATATTTTATATATGTTCTTCTGCAAGAACTCTCAAAAGGATCATAGTCAGTCAATGTATTGGCAATACATATTCCATATTAATATGTCAATGCATTTATTGACTACCGAGTAGAGAATCTAAAATAATACGTATTCTTTGCGAAAGTTTAAAATGGTGTCATTTCGCATGCTCTAATATTGACGCTCGGGTACACTTACGCTTGCGAGAAACAACTTGGGTAAGCGCTATTTAGCGGCGAAAGCCGCTGATTAATGGTTCAATGTTGGCGGTACATCGGCAGATCGTCAATTGGCGAACCGATAATCGAGCGAACAATGGCCTAAAATTGGCGGACCGATGGTTCATGGGATCATGCATCAACAGATCATCTGTTGGCGAATTAATGTTCCGTCGAACATTGGCCCGGAATCAATAAACCAACAATTGAAGAGTCAGTACTCGACCGAGCATTAGCCGCCAATTGTCAGACGAACCAATGGTGAGCAAATACCCGGCCGAAAATCGACTAACTACCAATTGGCGAGTCAAGCGCGGCCGAGCATTGGACATAGACTGTCAAAACAACCATTGGAGAATCAGTACGCTGAAAGAAATATATGTTACTGGGTAGCAGGAAAATACTACCCAGTGGCATATTATATATTTCGTACAGTACACAACCGCATTTCTCCCAACCGCATAATTCCGAACGACCGCGTATTTCCGAAAATGATGACCGCGTACGTCCAATTCGGCCCCTTCTCAAGGTCCATTACCTGCGTGGTGGGGAAACAAACGACTCCTTCGTTTTTGCTACCTACGAATGAAATCGTCGCTGCTGTAAATCCAACAAAGAGGGAATGCGGCGGCAAGCTTGATATGAAACAAAGATCGATGAATTCTTCCTCTACATTTTCTCATATTCGAGCATCGGACATATTCCGTCATTTTACCATAAAGGAGAAACTATCCCCTCCAATAGTCGCTATAATAAATTATTTTTTTTCTTTATAAATGGAACTCTTGCGTCGAGTGTAAATAATTGGATATATATTTATATATTGTGTCTTATCGGGTGTACAGAGAGTATTTGGCTTCAAGCGGCACTGATTACACCAAAAGAAAGCAACGGTATGATAGTGACAGTCAGCCGAAAGTAATATCCAGAGGAACGATATCGTCTTCCTCATACCACACCCATACACATACAAATACAATCGTATAAACTACATACATTGTGACCGCCAACTTTTTCCCGAGTCTCCAAAGATAAGGCTTGGCCTTATCTTAACGGCGTGCCTCTCGACCGTTTTTTTTTTTTTTTTTTTTTTTTTTTTAAATGGGCGCCAACTGATTACCAGATTAATCGGCGCGGTCGGTACCGATGTTGGAGTGAGGCACGCGCTCTCACTGCTCCGGCAGCTGCAACTAGACGAGGGTAGAGGGGTGCGGGCGGTGAAAATTAGCGTAATCCCGAATAACTACGAAGAATGATAAGCAAAAAATGTCCGGCCGAAGCCACTCGATTTATTACAATATTTCAGCCAAAACCCGCGTACAAAATCGTCCCTACTAAATTCGCCCCAGCTACTCAGTTCACCGGTTTGAATTGTCGACGGGTTACAGAAACCCTGGCCCGGTAAGAAAATGCTAACAAAGAAACGTAAAGAAATAGTACACAACAAGGGTTGAAAGGGAAAAGAACCGAGGAAAGATATAATAATAATAATAAGGGAGATATAAAATAATAACCCTAAGACAGAAATAAAATGACAATAATAAGAGAAAAGTAGAATCATTATATATAATTATCGCCGTGTATCCAGATGACCCCCACTTTTTATGGCTTTTTCGAGTACCACCTGTTGTACCCCGGGTATTTCAATACCTCGATTATTAAGGCAAGGTCATTGCACCGTAATAGAGGTATGCAGCAGCAGGCGACGACCACGCGTCGTTGCGAAATAATAACGAAATCCACCGTACAGTCGAGTCAACATTTAGGCAAACGCGTGTAACTCGACACCTGACGCAGCATTTAGACAAGCGCGAGCGACTCGGCAAGTAACGCACCAGCTCAGGAATTGCTGAGCCAGGTATTAGGAAATTATCGACGATATCGTATTCTACCCGAAAGCGAGAATTGTTTAAACAATTAGCAATCTGACGAAATATCTGACATCGACTAAAAATAAGCTGACGTGCCTGCTCTTCTATCTATATATAGGGAACCGGGAGCAGGCACCCACCAGTCTCTTCGGAACTCCTGATTCTGTACGGTTGGTTACGTTCCGTTCGTTTACGTTACGTTTACGATTATTTGTGCAAAGGCACGCAGTAAGTGATACTACTAGTTCGGACAAGTTTAAGTTCTTCTACGAGAAGACCAATGTACAAGGTGTACTCGATACGATTGGTAATAAACTCTAATAAACATTGTTGTAATAAACTATTTGGAACATTTCTCTAATAAACTCTAATAAACATTGTTGTAATAAACTATTTGGAACATTTCTCTAATAAACTCTAATAAACATTGTTGTAATAAACTATTTGAAACATTTCTCTAATAAACTATGATAAATAATAAATCGTGCGACTATAATTCCCTTGGGTTCTAGCCCTTAACTGGATAAATCCCGAATCATAGGAGCTAACGGCTCTCCCGCAGAACCCAGAGTAGCTAACTGAGTTTCTGCGGATATAACATTGGTGGCAGCGGTGGGATTCGAACCCACGCCTCCGAAGAGACTGGTGCCTCAAACCAGAGGGAATTAAAAAACATCGCTAAATTACCAAATCGTCAACATCCGCGAAATGCGGTAATTTGAGACTCTCAGAGAGAGCAATTGAAGAGCACCGCGAACCAGTGTCGAAGCTAGTCGACGTGGGTTTGGGCGGACCACGGAGGCGATCAGAGGATCAACGTGGCCATTCCGTTATTCGAGGGAATAACGACAGGTAACCAACCGTAGTCTTCGCGGATCACTGCAGGCTCCCCGAAGAGCGTCGCCAAGGATTGGGACGTAACAGCAGAATTAGTAAAGGAGCCTGGAACCACAAGGGTTATACGTACGGGCATCCTGTAATGCGGAGGGTGAGCATACAGTAATCCCGCATTTCTGATATTTGTTAGGAGAATAACAAATCGGGAACAAGTTGAGTAATAAACTGGGAAGTACGTGGAAATATTGTCAAAGCCAGTACGACGCTACTGAATGCTTAAATAACCAAGCTAAGAACTTAGAGGGAACCGAGAAGAGAATATCTCGAAGAAGCTATGAGTGTACACAACACTCCGGTACCGTCGCAGAGACAACCTGGGGCAACTCCTGGGACAGGAGACGACGCGCTGCGGGCAGCGGCAGACATCGAAAACGCGCTATCTGAGATCACGAACCGAACCCGTCAAGCGCTGGGCCAGGGTTCTGTTGAAGGAAACGAACACCAGCCGGAGGGCTCACCAAACCCACTGTTCGGGGTAAATATGCAGAGAGGTTCTGCATTCGCCAATCCTACTGGTTGGGAGGACGTCAACGTCCAAATGTTCGAACCCAGGCGCGGGGAGGTCACCCCTGGGATGGTGACCAACGAAATTTCTCGAATGCTGAACGAGCATCGCGGGAAAAAGGGGCCAGTTGACTGGAACCGTGAAAACAGCGTGCTGGGAGAAGTGGGGGAAACAGGCAACACGATACCCCTTCGACCAGACCTGCGAGGAACTCGGAGGACTCTTTTCGCCGGACTTGGACCGGTGGGAGAGGCGGATGAGGAATTCGACAAGGATTCTGAGGATCATCCCCACTTCGAGGACGCAACAGCACGACGATTCACCCAAATAGAGCGGCAGCTCCGGGGTATCGAGCAGCGATTAAGCCAAGGGCAGGCTCAAGACTTAGTATTCGAGCGACTTCAGGCAATGGAGGAGACGTTGCGGAACTTCATCCAGGAGGGCACCAAGGAAGGACAGAGGGATGTAACCACCCAAAGGACACGCTCACCATATCGGCGACAAACAAGAATATCGGCACCGGAAGAGGTAGAGCGGGTGTACATGGACGTACCGTCAGCCCTACGGAACATCAAAACATTCGATGGGAATGACCCCACGAAGCTTGAAGGGTTTATGCTATCCTGCGAAGCGGTTTGGGGCATGGTACACCCTCGACAACGATCCGACCTCCTTGCACTCATACGGAGTAGCAAACTAGAGGATCGAGCGACGCGAGAGATGCGCCACAAAACCGTCGTCACTTTGGGCGATCTACGCGCGGAATTGGAAGCACTGTACGGGAAACGCGAGTCACTCGCCTCTTTACAATATCAGTTTTGTACCCTACGTCAAGATACAAAGGAGAATGTCTCCACATACGCTACTCGGGTCGAAACCCTGACGGTAGAGGTGATCGAGAAATTATGCGAGGGAATTGACTCGCGTGGGGCTCGCTACATCGGAGAAGCCACACGAAAAAGCGCTCAAATGAATTTTGAAAACGGGTTGAAAAAGGAGATTCAAACCATCGTACGATCACGCAATTATCAGAGTCTGCACGACTCTATCGTAGGGGCCATCGAGGTCGAAAAGATGACTACAGGACATCAGGGTACGCTCAGTAACGGGGGAAACAATTCACGGCAGTCACAAGGCGCGACGGTCGACGTCGACCGCACATGCTTTACGTGCGGTAATCCAGGGCATCTGGCAAAAGACTGCACAGCCCCCCGTCAATCCGGACGACATAGCCTCCCGCTACCGGCACAACAAGACGTAAACATAGTCAACGTAGCATGTCACTACTGCAAAAAGATCGGGCATTTAATGAAGGACTGTCGGGCACGTAAACGGGCGGAGGAGAAGAAAAACAAAAATAACGAGCAGCAACCAGCGCAAACGCGGGAAACTTCCACGCAGCCGATACAGGAAGGCACTGTAGCGGCATTCCGTGTAAATACAATCACGGCAAAGAACGGGCCCATAAAGGAGGCCTACATCTACACTTTGGAGGTATCCAAACCGAAAGAACTCAGGAATCTGAACGAGGGAGCGGTAACAGCGGCCACACTCCAGGGAGAAACGGAAGCTCCCTGCTCCAGCAAGCCGAAGAGGACAATGGCACCGAGGGTAACCCGCCCTGATACAAGTGCACCGTTGACAAAACCGCGTAGGAAAAAAAAAAAGGAAAAAAAAAAAAAAATTGGAAAGGTCACTGGATTCGACAAGGCTTCACAACGAATAAAGAGTGAAAAAAAAAATTATATATATGTATATACGAAAATTCGTATAATACACGAATAAGAGGTTACTTTCGAAAATTTCCGGGGGACGAATTTTGTAAAATTGTGTGTAAAATTTAATAGACCGGTAAACCGGCACACTCATAGATAATAGATGGACAATACACGGGGTACAGAATCGTAAAAATAAAGCTCGCCGGAGACGAGCGAAAAGAAAGCAGATACCCGGGGTACAACACACCCATCTGGGAAACAACGATTATGAGTATCAAACTGCACCCAAATAGAGATTTCCAAAAAAAATGGCTCGCGAACGCCGTTAAAAATGTCCGTCGACATGCGGTTTTTTGACATTGGTCGTTATTTCGATATACCTGGACATTATTGGTATTTTTTGGTCCGGTTTATCGAAAGAACAACGAATATGAGCATCAAAACGATCCCGAATGGATATTTTCCAACAAAAAATTGCTATGAATGGTTACGACCGATGCCTCTCGAAATGTCCGTCGACATGGTTTTTCGATATTTTCCCGTTGTTGCTTCCCTATATCTGGACATTATTGGTATTTTTTCGTCCAGATTATCAAAAGAACAACAATTATGAGCGTCGAAACGCTACTGAATGGACATTTTCCAAAAAAAATTGCTATGAATGGTTATTAACGATGTCCCTCGAAATGTCCGTCGACATGGTTTTCAACATTTTTCGACATTTATGGTGGGAAATATTATATATAATAAAGTTAATAAGTTTTCGTGACCCCTATATTTTTTTGCATTTTCGAGTAGCGTCCGTCTAGGGAACAACGAATATGAGTGCTAAACCGTTGCAAAATGTACTGATCCGAAAATATTTGCTCTCAAAGTTGGAATTTTTTATTTATTTTTCGCCTCTCGAGACAAATTGCGCGCGAAATATGTCAATTTTTGCCCTCATGTGTGTGTGAGTACACGCGAGCACTCTATTGGATGCATTTTTTTTTCCTCGAACGCTCGAAAAAATTATTTTTTCGGTATTTCTCATTTCGACGATTCGATGTATTTTGTGTTTCCAGGCGAAATGCGGGTCAAATCTGGCAATTTTTTGCACTCTCGAGTTGCGTTCGCGAGGGGAACGACGAATATGGGCGCTGAACCGATGCCGAATGTTTTAATTCTAAAATATTCGCTCTCGAAGTTGAAAAAATGTCCGGCAACATTTTACTTTTTGGCGTCTCAAGGCGAATTACGCGTGAAATATGTCCATGTGTTCACGCATGTGTATGAGACTACACACGAGCAACCTACTGGATGTATTTTTTTACCTCATATGCTGCAAAAAAAATTTTTTACGTCACTTATGTGTTTTCTCCAACTTTGGCGACACCCTGTTTTTCGTGATTCCGGGCGCAATATGAATTAAATCTGGTCATTATTTGCACGATTCGGTTGCGTCCGGCTGGAGAAGAACGAACATGAGCGCTGAAGCGCTGCCGAATGTGCTAATTCGGAAATATTCGCTTTCAATGTTGGAAAAAAATGTCCAGCGACATTTCTCTTTTTGGCGTCTCGGGGCGCATTACTCGCGAAATATGTCTATGTGTGCACGCGTGTATATGCGACTACACTCGAGCATCCTATTGTATGATTTTTTCCCGTATATGCTCCAAAATTATTATTTTTCGGCATTTATGTGTTTTTTCGAACTTCGGTGACACCCTGTTTTCGTGATTCCGGGCACAATGTGGGTTAAACCTGGCCATTTTTTGTAGTTTCGAGTTGCGTCCAGCTGGGGAACGACGAATATGAGCGCTGAACCTCTGCGTAACGTCTTAATTTGAAAATATTCACTTTCGATGTTGGAAAAAAAGTCCGGCGACATTTCCCTTTTTAGCATCTGAGGACGAATTACTTGTGAAATATGCTCATGTGTTCATGCATGTATATGTGGGTACACTCGAGCATCCTATTGGGCGTATTTTTTTACCTCATATGCTGCGATTTTTTTTCGTTATTTATGTTTTTTCTAACTTCGACGACAGCCTGTTTTTCGTGTTTCCGGGCGCAATATAGATTACATCTGGCCATTTTTTTTACACTCTCGAGTTGCTTCTGGCTGGGGAGCAATGAATATGAGAGCTGAAGCGCTGCCGAATGTCTTAATTCGGAAATATCGCTCTCGATGTTGGAAAAAATGTCCGGCAACATTTACGTTTTTTGCGTCTCTGCCGTATTACTCGCGAAATATGTCCGCGTGTCACGCGTGTATATGCGACAACACTCGAACATCCTATTGTATGATTTTTTTCCGCGTATTAGAGCTGCAACTTCTTCGGATATCCGGATAACCCGGATTACCCGGATCTAATGGATCTAACGCTTCAGAACTGGATAGTTCGGGTATCCGGATATCCGGCTCCACCCGAACTATCCGAATATCCAGATTCACCCGAACTATCCGAGTATTCGGATATCCGGATTCACCCGAAATATCCGGGTATTCGGATATCCGGATTCACCCGAACTATCCGGGTATCCGAATACTCAGATCCACCGGAACTATCCGGATATCCGGATACCCGCATCCACCCAAACTATCCAGGTCTTTGCCCCATCAGGATGCATCGGTGGGCTCCCATTTTGCCTCCCATAATACAGAGTCAGACAGCCAGACAGATCTGGCTGTCTGGCTGACCCATACCCCCTTACCCCGATTTGCCTCCCACGATTTAAGGAGCTCCCAGTTTGCCCCATCGATACATCCCGATTTTTGTCCCCATTTTGCCCCGTCGATGCATCCCCATTTTTTTTGCCCCGTTTGGCTCCGTCGATACATCCCCATTTTTCGCCCTATTTTGCCCATGATGCATGTTTTTCGTCCCGTTTGCTTCACCGATGCCTCCCGATTTTTTGCCTCTTTTTGCCCCACCGATGCATTACGATTTTTTGCCCCGTTTTGCCCCACCGATAAATTCCCCGATTTGCCCCAACGATGTATCCCGATTTTTTCGCCCTATTTTGCGCCATCGATACAACTTGATTTTTTTGCCCCATTTTGCCCCAACGATGTTTCCCGATTTTTTACCCCATTTTGCCCCATCGATGTTACCCGATTTTTTGCCCCATTCTGCCCCATCGATACAACCCGATTTTTTGCCCCGTTTTGCCCCACCGACGCATCCCAATTTTTTTGCCCCGTTTTGTCCCATCAATACATGGCGATTTTTGGTCCCGATTGCATCACCGACGCATCCCGATTTTTTTCCCCCTTATTGCCCCAACGATGGGTTCCGATTTCTTTGCCTCATTTTGCCCCATCGATACAACCCAATTTTCTTGCCCCGTTTTGCCCCATCGATACATCTCGATTTTTTGCCCCTTTTGCCCCATTGATGCATTCCGATTATTCATGAATAATTCGTGAATATTTGATTAATTCGTGTTATTCATGAATTATTAATGAATATTTGAATACTTCTTATTATTTATGAATAAATGTATTATTGAAATTTTCGAATTCAATTTCAAATTTCAAATTTTCAAATTTTGAATTGTATGCCAATATTCAATTGAATTCAATTCAAGTGCTATTCGCACATCCCTAGGGTAGACCTAGATCGCGAGAGAAATGCTCCGGTCAAGCTAGACCTCGAGGAAGTCATCGCGATGCACCCAACGAGTGAAACGCCTGGGTCAAGCTAAATCGCGAGAGAAATACTGGAGTGAAGCTAGACCTTGAGGACGTCTTCGTGATACACGTGGGCCGCGAGAGAAACGCTCCTGTTAAGCTAAACCTCTTATTATCTGATTAGATTAGGTGTACCCTGACTAGATTAGGTGTACCCGGATAATTCGAATATCCGGGTATCCGGAACCCAGGATAATTCGGATATCCGGTTAATTCGGGTATCCGGATCTCCGGATAATTGGGGTATCCGGATATCTGGATCTGAAGCATCGGATTCGTCTGATCCGGATAGTTCGGGTACCCGGATATCCGGCTAACCCGGATACAAGTGACAGTCCTACCGCATATGCTCCAATTTTTTTTTCGTTATTTATGTGTTTTTTCAACTTTAGCGACACCTTGTTTTTCGTGCTTCCGGGTGCAATATGGGTCAAATCTGGCAATTTTTTGCACTCGCGAGTTGTTTCCGGCTGGGGAACAATGAATATGAGCGCTGAAGTGCTGTTGAATGTCTTAATTCGGAAATATCGGCTCCCAATCTTGGAAAAAATGACCGGCGACATTTCCGGGTACATTTGAATCGAGTAACTCGCTAGCACGTTCAAGCGGCTAAATTTTAGGCGTTTTGACCGCCTCAGCCGTTTCGGCCGGCTAAGCCATTTTGGCCGGCTCAGCCGGTCAGATGGATGTGCCATTGGCCATCTTAGCCAGCATAGGCGGCTTGGCCGGACTAACGTTACAGCCCTACTTCGTGAATAAAGAAATATTGTGAGAAAGCGATATGAAAATTTCAATTTTCAATTTTTATGCGGAAACGGTATGACGGATCACAAGGAGACCAAAGAAGGACATTGGATTTGTTCGTATTACGAAAACAATGTTATCCACGTTTATGATAGTATAAATAAAAAATCATTGAAAAGAACTGCAAATATTTACTTGCAGAATCTATTTCCATTTAGAACGGAAATGGCATTTCATAACGTTCAAAACCAAAGAAACGCCGTTGATTGTGGTTTATTTTCTATCGTTTTTGCGGTTACATTAAGTTTTGGTAAGGTTCCATTGACAATTTCGTACGACGAATCAAAATTGCCATCTCATTTACATGAAATGTTAGTGAACAATGTGTAAGGAGAGTTTCCATACATGAGTGATAGTATCGGTAGAGAGTCAATAAGCAAAAATCAACAATATCGGCGACGATGATTGCAAAATTTGAATAAGATCAAATATAATTTTACACGAAGTGACGAAGCGATAGAATCCAACAGAATGATCGATCGAGAAAGAAAACGAAATGAGCGTAGCAAAGAACAGACTCAGGCAATGGACGTCCTTCATATTTCTTTGAAGAATAAAAAATTAAATACCCAAAATAAAAAGCGAGATAGAAAATCGGATAATTATCAAATCCAACGAACAAGTCATAATGATCCATCTACTTTTCTATCCAATAGTAAAATTTTTAAATATTATATGCCCCGAATGCGTTCGGGGCATATGATAATAAAATATCAAACGTAACTGTGACCGCAAAAGAAAATTCTAGGACTGTAATCAGTAAGAATACCGATGGTGGTATATCGAGAAAGAAGCGTACCGCGTCTAAGAAAGTTTCAAATCAGGCTATAGAAGTCAGACAGATTTTCTGAAAAATAAAAATTTGAACTCACAAAGAACGAAGCGAGATAAAAAGTCAGATAATTATGAAATTCAATGTAGAAGTACCATTGATTGTATCGACTGGTCGAAATAAGTGTAAGAAATAAAAAATTCAGAAGCACGGAGATTGTATCATTTTCTCAAAGCCTGAGATAAAGTAAAAAAAAACACAAGTTAGAGAAATAAAAAAATAAAAAATTGAATAAGAGTACATTTACAGATATGATAGTAAATAAAAATAAAAGCTTAATTGAGATTTCGAATATAAAAGATGAGTCACACAATAATAATAGCATAAACGCTGACTCTTGCAGCTCTGCCGATGGGGTTAATAATAGTAGTCAAAAATTTAAATTGGAATAAAAGAAGTAAAAAAAGAACTATTATGTTATAGATAGTCTAAATGATATTGATTTTATAGACGAAAACTTGATAGTTTAACATTACATTGGAAAAATGGATATTGTTTGTGAGTTTTGTGAATCTTTAAATGATGATGGGGAGCAACCGTTTGATAAAAAACGTAATAAATGTTGCCATAAAGGCAAAGTAAAATTATCGGAAGCTGAAGATTATCCTGGTATTTTGTAAAATGTATTCACTGGCAATTCGAAATATAGTAAGTACTTTAGAGAAAATATACATTCTTATAACAACGCTCTTGCATTTGCAAGTGTGGGAGCAAAATTAGATAATCCAGCTAGAAAAGGGCCATTTGTTTTTCGAATTCATGGGCAAATGTATCATAATACATTCGCAATGCATCCAGACGAAGGTCTAGAAAGAAATTATGGTTAATTATATGTTATCGATTCAAAACAGGCAAATAGTGAATGATTAAACAAAAAATTCAATTCAAAGGTTGATGAAAATTTACTATTAGATCTAGATCAGTTGATTAGAGAAATCAATGCTTTTGCGAATGCATATAAAATGATAGCAGACTTAGAAAAGGAGGAACGAATAAGAGCAAAAATAGACAATAGGGTTGTAAAACGAATCTATATGTGGGTCTAAAGGGATTCGCAGTTACATAAAAATCGTTACAATGAGGTACCCTTGATTTTTACCGGTGACGATGGAGAGCCGCCAATTAATCGAGATATATGCATTCACCCAAATGAAAGTAAGTCGATACTTATTTCAAGTTTGAGTCCAAATGCTGACCCTATGATATATCGTTTATCCTCGTTCCGAGAGGTGAAAAAGGTTCAACTACAGGTATAAGACATTCTTTTGAAAACCGAAGTGTAACGCCATAACAATATTACAGCTATCGTTTATCTTGTATAGGACATTTCACGCCTTGTTTACACGCGGGAAATTTAACCCAACAATTCATAGTTGACGTTTGGAGTAAAATTGAAGGTGAAAGATTAAAATATATTAGACAAGAACAGAAGGCACTCAGATCGAAAATGTGGAGTGGATTAATGAATTATTTACAAGGATCAAGACATTATAGTAACAATACTAGCGATCGGGCGCTTCGCGCCCGAACGCTAGGTTGTTTTATTTTTATTTAATTTAATTGTTGGTTCAATCTAAATCCTCCATAGTGACAAAACAGATGTAGACGTTTATATCCCCATACATGGGGTAAACCTCTTTTTTTAATTCAATAACATAAATATATTCAGTATGAGTACCATAAAAAAGTTGAAAGTTGAAATTTAAAATTTTTATAACACTTTTCCATAATGACCCTTTGTCCGCAAAGCTTCTTCTATGAGAAAGCATTTACTATATTTTTGGCTTCCTCATAGAGGAAGCTTTGCGGACAAAGGGTCATTATGGAAAAGTGTTATAAAAATTTTTAATTTCAACTTTCAACTTTCAATTTTCAGCTTTTATGAGGAAGCGATATGAAAATTTCAATTTTCAACTTTTATGAGGAAGCGCTATGAAAATTTCAATTTTCAACTTTTTCCAGCGTCACCGTCGTGAAAACAGTTTTTTCAAGCTACATTTTTTTTTTAAATTAAGGTGTGAGTTCATCAAGCTATCGCAAAGGCCGATTGAAAAAAAATTAATTAATTAAAAAAAGAACATCAAATTTCATATCGTATGCTTGGCTACTTTTTTTTGAGATTTTTTTAACACCATTTCAATATCATGCGATTTAATAGGCGAAACGGTATAATACAATTTGCCTTCCCGCCGTGAAAGATTTGACACAATTTGAATTAAATATAAAAGACTCGGGAAAATAATTTCTGGTTGCGAAAATAATTGTTTCCTTTAAGTATTTGTACTATGCTGATGTACCGATTGCCGATTGCGGGATAGACTGATTTTAGAACTTTAATAAGCGCAGACGTTAATTTTCATCGAACCCGATTTTATTCTTTTCTCCGCAACGCACGGGTAAGTTAACCAACATGATTACGAAAATCTCAGATACAAAAGAGAACAAGTATATTCGTTGCGGACCGCTTGAAGACTAGTGTGTCGTAAATCTCAATAATCCAACCGCCACTAGGCGTGGGGATGATCTCCTCATTTCTAACACCTCGCTGATTGGCTGGAACGGTATAGATGTTCGGCGCTTAATGTCTGGTTTCTATGAGTCGCGTCCTCGGTGATGCGGCGACGCACCATAAAGACTTTTACAATTCGCCATCTCGTGGTGGAGTTAAGTATTATGGTTCGTGTGTAGCTACCGCTGAGTGTCTCGGGACCTCCTTCGGGAGGCACCAGCCTATTCGGGTCGGGACCAGCCTGTTCGGTCTATCCGGTCGCCGTGTAGGCCGGGGCCCTTGATGCGGAGGATACGAGGGTACCGGCATCCATGGTCGCCGGCTGTTTTTGTCAACCGGAGTGTTTATTTATTAATTTTTCCCGGATAAAATCGAGTGACTTCGCGGTCACTCGATTAAAAAGTTTTGTTAACTTAAACATTAATGAAGAAAAGTGCGAAGTGGAGTGTAGTATGTTGTGTGCGTTTTTACACGTGGTGTCACGTGCGTGAATCTCCCAGCGCAACAGGTCGGCCACTTCACAGTGGGCTTTTGGGTGAGTATTATTGTCTATTTTACAATTTCATTTAGCCAGTGGGTATTAAACAATTTTTAACTTTAATTAATAATATATTTTTTTCCTTTCAGCTCGTCAAAGAATTGACAGAGGAATTGCGAACACTCCTCGATGCGATGAAAGCATAGGAAAATGCTGAAAAGAATGATTTTGCATAATAATAATTCTAAAATGTTATTAACAAATGATTGAAAAAAATGATTATTCAACAAATTACCCAATAACTTAACTATTTTCCTTCATAAAAATAATTCGTTTATTTTTCTGAACACGTATGAATGTTTTCAGAATTTTTTGTAATCTTTGGCAATCGTGTTTTATCACAGCTTGAACACAGAAAAAACACAATTTTCAAAGAAATTTCCGTTACATACTTGTAAAATATTTCCTGAAACCTTTTTCAGGTTGAACGAGTCAATACTCGAGTTTGTCTACGTGGATTGTTTCGCAGCTCAAAAATAAAACAACAGCGAATATGGTTCTTCTGATGAAAGATGAGGCTTATACAATAAATATTTACAATAATTTTGGTAAGTTGATCTACGATTCCCTCTGGTTTATCATTCATGTTGTAGGATGAAAGGTCCAAATCAACACGATAAGCCAGTTGTAATTAAAATTATATAACAACCGTAAAAAGGATGCATAGTGACGGTGAGTCGATGCAAATTAATTTTCTATCGACTCACTTTGGTTGTTATATTATATTGTTTTTATCACATATTAGATTAGGTTCACATCCTTTTTGCCATTATTTTAAACATTATTATTGTTACGTTGTGTATATTTTTGTACTTTTTTATTTGTTTGCTTTTTATAGAACAATTGCATTGCAATTTCATTTTTTAATCAATAATAGATATGAGGCAAGAAGGATACATCGCGAAGGTACTCAGCACTTTATTACAGCGATTCTTTGTTTATTTGGATATTGTGAATATTTTGAGATTTTAGTGCTATGATATAGTTCCGAGATCCAAGGGTTTTCAGCTTTGTTTTTTTAAATTAAATCTTCACATCAACAATTTTTTAACGTATAAAATCGAGTTTCTTAAAATGCATGTTTTTTTCACACTAGAATTCCTACAGTTTCCACCAATCTTTTACACGCTCTCTTGTGCCAATACTTAAAAAAAAAAATTTTATATTCACATTTGGAGCACCGAAGAGTACAAGCACCGATACTATGTGCCTAAAGGCCATGCAAAGCGACTACTCTCGGAATCTAAGCTCTTGATGTGAATATTTTTTTTCTTCCATTCTGACTATATTTTTAATACGTGTCAAATTCTAATAGAGCTTAACTATATTAGAAATTTGAATCGTTTTGAATTGCGTCATCAATTTGTGCAAATTATATACAAAATTAGATTTTTTTAAAGATTGAAAGCTATGAAAGGCTTCTACCATCACAGACATTTCAAGTCTCTTCTTCTCGTATTTTTCAAAAATCGATCCACCTTGGAAATTGTAAGATCTGGTGGGATTTTTTTTTCAATTTAAAAACGTATACTATTCGAGTTATTAGATCGAATAAATTATAATTTTTTTTAGGATGTATAATCAAACATTTATTATAGGTGTCAAGAATTAGATATATTGTGTTCCTCCAGACACACTCGATAAACACTTCCGTGGCAGCCACGCGAGTGTTTTTCGAGGAGAATGGAGAGACACCCCGAAAAAATTGTTAATCGCGGAAAAAAAATTGTTAATTAGTGAGTATAGCGAAATAAAACCCTCGTAATGCGTGTGCGGAGGTTTTATTCGTCTCTATATTTGTATGACTGAGAGTCTTCCCCTTGGCAACGGGAAGAGTCTGACTCTCCTCCACGCCCAAGAGGAGAGCAAGTAGTATGCTTAAGCTCGGTGCGGGTAACGTTCCGGGACGTTACCTCGTAGGGTAGGCTCAGACACCTGAGTGGAATGTGTGATAGTATGGATGGATGCATGATTTTTTTTCTTACGCTTTTCGGTGCGTTTATGCGGAAATAGGCCGGTACTTTCTTAAGTAACGTAAAGTTCTGTTATGAAAAAATTAATATTAAGTAGGCAGGAGCGAATAGAACATATTTTAATAACAAAATTGTCTTTAATAAGATATAGATAATTAAGTTTTTCGGGTCCGAGATTTTCAATTTATATATCAATTGAATTCATTATTCAATTAATGTTTATCATTAATATGATACATGATTACGAAAATCTCAGATCATTACAGACTTCATCGAGGGATTGTTACGTTCTCGTAAAAACCCGAAACTGACCACGTATCGAAGTATCGTGATTGACTCAACGAGAAGAATTATCAGCGACGCTTCATTTTGCTTCCTCATAGAGGAAGCTTTGTGATGGTGAAAAAAAAAAAATTCGAGATTTTAATGAAAACGTGTTCAGAATGTTCCAAAACATCGAAAAATCACATTTAGAAAAAATGTCCGGATGTATGTGTGTGTGTGTGTGTGTGTGTGTGTGTGTGTGTGTGTGTGTGTGTGTGTGTGTGAATCGGAAGCGAAAAATTCAAACCACTATAACTCGAGAACGCCTCCACGAATCCGGCTGAAATTTTGCACATAGCTTGTGTGGTTAATAGTCAATGTTTCTGTAAAGTTTCGTCCAAAAATTGTCAGTTGTTTTTTTTGTACGCCATTTTTAATTTCTTCGAAAATGTCTGTACGCACTGTAGCGCTCGCAATTTTTTAGCTGTCGGGCTAAAAATGCGTACACAGATAGAATCTGATCACCCGAGGATCCCATTAAAATTTCAAGAAAATCAATCGAACCGTTTAAATTTTATGTCATTTTGAATTTTTTGAATTTCATGCATTTTTTTTTTTTTTTGAAGACGCATTTTTTCGGATAAAATATTCATCTGTGAATAAAATAAGTGTTAGATTCGTGATCAGCGCGAAAAAATACATAGAATTACAGTCCCGGAGCGACAACTAACCAAAAAGTTTACCAGGCATTTTTATAGCCAAAATTGCAAAAATGAATGATTTTAGGTATTTTTAAATAACGATTTCTTTGCTTTTCGATGGCATCGCGGAAAAACCCAGGTGCCTATCGTGATCTACGGCAAGATATACACAAGGCGATGGATATGACGGGATTAAAAAGCTAGATAAAGAGGTATCACTAGGAATTCGGGAATAACAATCGAAAGGGTAAAAAAAAATTCGGGAGCGCATATTTCTATGTATTTTTTCGCGCCAAACGCAGATTCGACAAAGTGAAACGTGACGATGGAATATTTTTTTACGCGCTGAACCTGAATCGGTCAACCGTTTTGCATAAAACTCTAAGACGTTGACGTTGAAAAAAGTTGAAAATTGAAATTTTCATATCGCTTCCTCATAAAGTTGAAAATTGAAATTTTCATACCGCTTTCTCATAAGGTTCCTTTATTCGCGAAGCTTCCTCTATGAGGAAGCCAAAAATACAGACAATGCTTCCTCATAGAAGAAGCTTCGCGAATAAAGGAACCTTATGAGAAAGCGGTATGAAAATTTCAATTTTCAACTTTATGAGGAAGCGATATGAAAATTTCAATTTTCAACTTTTTTTATTAATGAAGCGTCATTGCCTTTTTTTGACGTTTATTGTTTGTCACTATGCTCTATCGTTTTATATTTTTTTGATGTATTCTGTATTTTTATTTAATTATTTTACACCATTGGAGTAATTTATTTTAAACTCTTTTTCGGGATTAATTTTTTTTTTATAATCTTTACAAAAACTTAAAAACGCTAAATTATTTATCCCTAGCAAATTGTTATATAAAAATTTTATACAGAACAGATCGTATGTATCATTTTGTTGGTATGATTTTCCTTACATTTCAAACACAGTAGAATCGGAGCAGGGAACGAGCAAAAGAAGATATCAAGTTGAAAGATGGACATGGAAACAACAAACAAAGAATAAAGAAGCCATCATGAAAAATGTTTGAGGAAACCAATACAAAAAATATTGAAGATGCCTTAAATGAATCCACTTCTATATTTTCAATGTAGAAATGTTCAACGTGAAGCTAATTGTCACATGGATTGTACAGCCGTTCGCAAATTAATGGTACATTACTATTTATAGAATTTTTTTTTTTTTAATTGTAATGTATCATTAATTTCCCAGGTCCTACCACGTGGAGGTCGCTGTAGAAGGACCCACCCACGGAGTCGTTACTGTGTCTTGTTAGACATAGTAAAGACCCCTCCCGTCCACCGCAATCAAATCTTATGAAAATAAAAGTTACTATTGAAATGTAATATAGATAATAATTACATTTTCAATGTTATTCTATAAAATAGTAAACATTCTATATAATAATAAAACTACAAAATCTGGGGTGCTCTTTTAACGTGAGTCCCCTCGTCTCTCACAAGTCAGATCGGATTCATAATAACTTTTATAACATCTACTAAACCAATTTAAACTCTCTTCATAATTTTTAATATCCTTTGATTATTATAAAAACTTCAAAATCTAGGGTGCTTTTTTTACGTGAGTCCCCTCGCCTCTCACAACTTGCATCGGATTCATAACTTTTATAGTATACACCAAACGAATTAAAACTTTTTTTAAATATCTTTCTATTATAAAACTTCAAAATCTAGGGTGCTTTTTTTTACGTGTGTCCCCTCGCCTCTCACAACTTGCATCGAATTCATAATAACTCTCAAAAAAAAAAAGATAGAAGGATAAATAATTGTATATGGACTTTAATTTAGTTTGCTACATATAGCAAACTAAATTAAACTCCATATACAATTATTTATCCTTCTATTATTGTGAAACTTTAGAATCTGGGGTGCTTTTTTTACGTGAGTCCCCTCGCCTCTCACAACTTGTATCGGATTGGCACATTTATATCTCTACCACTCCCAACTCTACCAGATAACAAATCTACCAGAAAAGATCTCGCCCCAAACATCTCTACCAGAAAAGATAATTCTAACAACTCTACCAGAAAACATCTCTACCGTATTACAACTCTACCAAAATCTTTACCATTAAAGAAAAAAACTCTCCCGGAATTAAAATAAAAATTCGGGGAGAGTTTCATTTTAATTCCGGGAGAGTTTTATTTAAATTCGGGAAGAGTTTCATTTAAATTCGAGGAGAGTTTTATTTAAATTTGGGGAGAGTTTTATTTAAATTCCGGGAGAGTTTTTTTCTTTAGTGGTAGAGATTTTGGTAGAGTTGTAATACGGTAGAGATGTTTTCTGGTAGAGTTGTGAGTGGTAGAGATATAAATGTGCCATCGGATTCATAATTTTCATAGTATACACCAAACGAATTAACTTTCGGAATATACGAGAAACAAATTAAAACTTTTTTTTTGTGATTTTTAATATCTTTTTATTATAAAACTTCAAAATATGGGGTGCTTTTGTAACGTGAGTCCCCTCGCCTCTCACAAGTTGGATCGGATTCATAATAACTTTCGTAATATCTACTAAACTAAATCAAACTCTATATACAATTATTTATCCCTCTATTATTGTGAAACTGTGAAACTTCAGAATCTGGGGTGCTTTTTTAACGTGAGTCCCCTCGACTCTCACATGTCGTATTGGTTTCATGAAAACTCATAGTATCTCCCAAACGAATTAATTGCAGATGCCGAGATGTAGTGTACATACTGTGGAGACAGTTACTCAAAATAATCATTGTTGCTGCATTGGTTGCAGATGTCAAAATATTGTTCATGTAATGAAGAAAGTTAAAAAACAATATTTCCATCAGCTTCTACAAATAATTGTATTTAATAATGACATAATAATCAATATTCTTCTGGAAATGGCAGCAATATGTTTTCATTGATTATTCTCATTAAATGCTTGCGCATTTGATTTGCATTTTTAGAATAGTCTATCGCAGATGGATTATCTCCTAAAGCAATTGATGTTGCGAATGCTGCGGCATATACACCACAAGAATTAAGATCAGGTTGTTTTGTAACACTTTCAATGATTATATCATTCTGTGACATATGAGGATACCGTATTTGAATAAACTTTTTTTCTTTTTCTTCTAGGCTTTCATAAGAAAGTGTATCACTATACAAACTATCATATATATGAAGTTTAAATCTGTCAAAGTAAATGCACCGCCAATGCAATGATTGATGTACTCCTATAATTTGAAGATCTTCTTCTAACACAGGTTCAACCCATGTCAATAATTGAAGGACAATAACATCATTAGGATTAAATTGAGAATTTGTCGTCCGCAAGCGTCCATTTTTTCCCCCCACGCGAGGTCTACATCCCGCTCAATTGGAAAAAAAATTCAGGTTAAAAAAGCCGCCGAACTTAGGCTAAGAACGCGCGAACCGTCGTGCCCCGGTATTTCCCTATATCTATCGTCGCCGTATATTTCTATAGGCGTCATCGCGTACGCGCGTACGCGCGATGTTTATCTGTATGGGTAGCGTCGCGTGAACCTTTCTAGTTTACCTCGGTATATCACGCGCTGCGCGTCAGAGTATACCTGTATAGGTAGCTTCACGTAAACACTCTCACATACATACACCTCCTCGCCTGGCCGGCCGGCTAGCCCCGACGTGCCGCGTGCAAATGACGTCACGCGGCGATACGCGGCATCGAGCCTACGCGTAACGCGAAAATGTAACAAATTACCAACGATGATTCCCCATTGATAATGTACCTAATACCCCCCGTTTTTTATATCATCATAAAGCGCACGCTTCAGGCTTTCCTACGATACCCCACGCGAGGGGATTTCCCTACTCTTAAGTAGCTTTATCTTTAGACATAAGTAACCGATATTTCGAACGGATCGATATCTCCCGTTTCCCGTAATCGGGATATTATTTTCGCTCCACAGATCTATCTCCCGTAATTAATTAGGCGTTTCCCCTTCGACCAAATAATTTTCGAAGGTCAACATTAAATTCCCCGTTATTTACCCTACCGCTGCATATATTTTTGTATTCGCTTCTCCAGGGGACTTGCCCATTATTCGCGATTTTCTGCCAATCCTTCGGGTTCGCATAATTAGTGATATTACGGAATAATTATTTTTGTTAACTCTTTTTGTATCAACCCGATCGACTTATGTATCGAAAAAATCCTCGTTTCAAACTCTTCATGTGACATAGCATTGTACCGATTCGGTGAAGGGGGAGAGGCGAGCTGGTCGAATCTTGGTCCCAATCGCGACGCAAATTTCGCGAGTTGAACACGCGCGCACTGATTTCGGGAACGAGAGCCTCTCTCCGAGGTCCGCGCTCGTCAATTTAGTCCGGCCAGCTCGCCTCATGCCTCGCCTTACACGCCCAACGCTCACTGTAATTGGAAAGCCATTAAAATCAACTACGACACCTACTCTGGAATTTTACTCGGCTTTACCCTCGGACCACTCTCAACGCACACACCCGCACTTTTCAGTGCATTCAAACGTATCCAATTCTTGAAGACATCTCTGGACATCGACTCGGCAGACCATCGGCTTATTTCTCGTCGGTTCGATCTCGCTCTTTTCAGAGCGAGATACGACAACTCAAAGTGAGATCCGCTCTTTTCAGAGCGCTTTCGACGTACGCCGATCTCCAGATCGGCACGTTGTTCTCACCCCCACTTCCTCCCCCCTCGCCCCCGACTTTTGCGCAACGTTTCGTGCACCCTGCGGGCGCACGGCTGCCCAATATCGGGAGTCGAGGCTACCTCCTCCTTTCTTCCGGCCTTCAACTCTTTTTTTTCGTCCGCCTCCTACGGTCTCCCAGCCGTTTAACGAGCTCCTGCTACAGGAAGCTCGTACGGCCGGAGACTTTAGGGGTTACCCAGTCTCCTGATAACTCCCTCCGACTCATCTTGCCGACTGCCCATCGCACGCGTCCAAACGAGTTTCTCCTTTTTCGGGCACAGTTGAGTCAAATCGCCTACTCACCGGTCGCATGCCGAAGCGCGCCGGCCGTAAGCGTTATCTTGCCCACGCGAAGTTCCTCGCTCGCAAGCGTCGAGCGCCGCGAGGGCTCAGCTGGCTTCTTCAGCAAGAAGCCGAGGAGATCGCGACGGCGGCTGAACGCGCTCGGGAGGCGTTACCACCTCTTCTCCGCGAACCCCCGCGAGCTCCACCCCCGTGGCTCCGCGATCTCGCGACTCCTTCACCGCCTCACGAGGCCACGAAGCCCCGCATCGTCTCCGACACGATCCTGGACGCGCCGCTCCAGTTCACCCTCGTTCGTCCGGTCGAACCTTCCGTCCGTTCCGGAGTACGTAATCCCGGGTCCCCCACCCCCGAACGTTCCGTACATCCCTTCGGGGCCCCCTACGCTCCTCCGGGATCTTTCCGAAGTCGATTCGTCGATCCCCGCCGCCTCTCCGGAGTAAGGCGAGTCATCGGCGGGTCACGCGTCCGCGTACCGTTCCCCTTCTCGGGTCAATTAAATTATTTTTTCGTTTTTCTTATTCTTTCACTTCCTTTCTCAAATTTGCTAACCCGACTCACGGGAGTCGGAGTTAACAAAGTAGCGCCCAACGTGGGGCCCGAACCCACACCCCGCGAATTAAACTCGCGCTCGAGATAAATCGCTCTCGCTACGCCGACTGAGGTAATGCGACGATTCAATTCATCGTCTTGCTCGTGCGCAAGGGTCTACTAAGCTCCCGCGTCGCTCGCGTCCGCGACGGTACGCCCGAACGGCACCTCCGGGTCCACGAAAATCGCGGGGGAATACCCCTATTATTATTCTTCTTTTGTTCTTATTTTTTTTTTTTTTTTTTGCATCAAGAGCCCGGAGGCGCGGAATTGACTCGCGCACCGGGATTAATATCATTTCCGGGCTCCACCAATTACCGTTAGCAGCCCGTACCACAAATTATCACGTTGGCGTTTATTGCTCCGCTCACCGGACTCGCGAATTCCTCGCGATCCGACATACGGCGCTCTCACGCGAACAGGAAGGCAATAAAGTAATAGCCGTAACATAGAGAGAGGTCTTGACTAACATGTCAGTTGCTCGAACTCCGCGTAGGTCCAACCGCGTACGTGGCGCCCCTCCGGACGAGGACCTCCCACTACATATGAGTCGCGACGAGAATCAACTGTCGGACCCGCGTTTGTTAAATCTCGACTTGATCGAACCGATCGACCAAGTCGAGATGCCAAACTTCATGAACGACCCGGGTCTAGACCAGTCCGCGGATGCCTCTGCGCACGACGCTCGTCTCGACCCCCCGCCGATCGGCACCGCGTCAACGAATAACGGGGATCTACCGCCTCCCAACGCGGGTAACCACGGGGTAGCCTCGGATGAAAACGCGAACTTGCCGGGAAATCTCGAACCCCCGCTACTTCCGCGGGTCAACATTGTTATTCCGCCGCGCCTTCCTCGGGACGAGCCCCGTCCGCAACAGCATCCGCGAGTAGGATTACCGAGGCACGACGGTCCACCCCGCCCCCCGCGAGACGCGGACCATTTGTTACGCGAAAACGCAGAGATTCCGCGAGCTCATCGCGACCCCGCGCCGCCACCGGATCATCAAGACAACGGAGCCTTCGCGGGATTGGAAGCACTCCTTCGGGCGTTGAACAACCTTAATCGGCCTCCACCTCCGCCGCTCCCGGCTTATAGTGGTGCCGATCACGATGACCCTAACCGGTTCCTCGCACGATGCGAAGAATATTTTACGGCGGTTCGAACGCCCTACTCGGCGCGCTCCAAAATCGCCGCGTCCGCCCTCCACGGGGATGCTGAAAAATGGTGGAGCGGGTATCAACCCCTAGACTTCCCCTGGGAAAAATTCCAGGAGCTCCTCCTCTGTCGCTACGACAGCCCGGCCGTCGTCTCGCGCTTGAACGCACAAATATTCTCGCGCAGACAAGGCGAGCGAGAAAAGGTCGGAGTTTATCTCCAACAAAAATATCTCCTGTACGAGAGGATTCGGGGCCCCGACCCAGAACCCATTAAAGTCGCCACGCTTTTCGAGCTACTCCGACCTAGTCTCCGCGTGGCTATTCGGCCCACTAACCCGCGGACGCTCTCCGAGCTGATGTCTCGGGCCATCGAAGCCGAGTACGACGTTTGTGAAAATCAGCCGTCAGCCAGGCCTAGGGGTGACAAGCCAGAACGAGCCGAGAAGCCGACGAAACCTGCGGCGGAGGCATCCACCCTTCCCAAGTGTTGGCATTGCCCCGAATACCATCGCCACAAGGATTGTCCGGTTCTGGCCCAGAAGGTCGCCGAGCAACGGGCTAAAACCCCGGAAAACTGGAGGAAGGCGGCAGACGCACCCAAGCCTGCCGCCGACCAACAGTAGGTCTGACCGAGCACGCGTCGGAAAGGAGGAAGCTGCCGCATATGCTCGTCACTCTGGGTGACCGAGAAATAAATGCCGCTATCGATTGTTTCTCAAGCGACTGCTTCCTCCACCCTGGGTCCCTTCCCCAGGGCTACCCAATCGAGCCTCTAACCTCCACCGCCAACCTGGCGGGCAAGGATACCAAAATGCCACTCACTGGAAAAACGCGAGTGAAGATAAGCATCCAAGGATCCCCCTTTAACGTCGAAGCGTGGATCGCCCCGACGTCCCGGGAACCCCTGATCCTCGGATATCCCTGGTTAACCGGGCACCGAGCGATCTTTGACTTCCATCACGGGATTATCCACCTCGGCGTCCACGAACGCCTCACCATGCGTCTTACCGATGCCCCCGTCCCGAGACCTACGCCGCTCCAGATCGATCTCTCCGGATTTCACCAGAAATTTCCGCCGGAATGGACCATGGAATTCCACGAGCTCATTCAACGATTCGGAGCAGTCTTCCAAACGGGCGGCAAACTCTCGCAGACGCGCTCAACCAGACACAGCATCCGGCTCACAGACGATAAACCCTTCCGCGTGCCGCTACGCCGGTACTCCGAAGAGAAGCGCACCATCATCCGAGAGCAGCTCGAAGGCATGATGGCCGAAGGCATCGTCGAACCGTGTACCTCTCCGTACTGCTCGCCCATTGTCATCGCACGAAAGAAAGACGGGCGACCCCGCTTTTGCATTGATTATCGGCGACTAAACGAGATCACCGAGGATACGGCTCAACCCATACCACGGATCCAGGACTCCCTTAAGGACTTGGGAACAGCACGCGTCTTCTCCACCATGGATTTGAAGAGCGGCTATTGGCAGATCCCCATGGACCCGGCATGCAAGAAATTCACGGCCTTCGCTTCACCCGACGGTGGAACCTATCAGTTTCGGGTCATGCCGTTCGGTCTTAAAAATGCGCCGAACACGTTCAAGCGCTTTATGAGCCAGCAAGTCCTCGTCGGCCTCCTGGAAAAAATCTGCCTGGTATACCTAGACGATATCATCGTTTACTCACACAGCTGGTCCGAACACCTGGGGCACCTTGCTTTGGTTCTGGAGCGTTTGAGCCTCCACGGACTGACGTGCGCCATCGACAAGTGCTATTTCGGCACCACCAATCTCGACTACCTAGGCCACAGCGTCAC
The DNA here is from genome assembly GCA_958510785.1 of Exephanes ischioxanthus. Classification (NCBI taxonomy): domain Eukaryota; kingdom Metazoa; phylum Arthropoda; class Insecta; order Hymenoptera; family Ichneumonidae; genus Exephanes; species Exephanes ischioxanthus. Next base: position 15,479,613 of record OY294016.1, on the reverse strand, counting down.
GGATCACATATCCGGGGAATCCTGGATTTCCCTCAGCCCCGTACCAAACGAGATTTGCAAAAGTTCCTCGGAACTTGCAACTGGCTTCGAGAGTACATTCCGGAGTTCGCCACCCTCGTAGCTCCGATTACGGGACTCCTCGCCGGTAAAAAGAAGTTTCTCTGGACCGAGACGGCGGATAAAGCCTTCGAGAACGTGAAGGCCTGCGTTCGACAACCTCTTCATCTTAGCCGGCCTGACCCCCAGTTGCCATACTACGTGCAGACGCACGCTAGCGATGTCTGCATGGGGGCCGTGCTCTACCAACTAGATGCGGAGGGTCATAAAAAGGTTCGCGCTAGCATAGCGTGAGCTATGCTAGCGCAAAGTTCGACGACGTCCAGCTACGTTACTGCCAGCACGAACGTGAGTGCCTGGCAATCATCTGGGCCCTCAGACGCTATAAGCGATTCCTTGATGGCCAACGCTTCATCCTGCGGACAGACAACCGCGCTCTAGCCTGGCTTCAGCAGGTCAAGGACGATAAAGAGAAACTTGGAAGATGGGCGCTTATGCTCGAAGAATTCTCCTTTACCGTCGAACCTATTCCGGGTCGCGAGAACGAATTCCCGAACGCTCTTTCCCGACGTACGCGAGTACGTACGGAACTGCCGCCTGTGCGCCTGCACAAAGGCCACCCGACCGCGACATGCGGATCAGCTAAGGCCACATCGGCCTACCCGCCCCTGGGAGACCATCGCCCTTGATCTGATGGGCCCCTATCCGCGGTCTGGCCGTGGAAAACGCTTCATCCTGGTAATAACCGATCTGTTCTCCCGCTGGGTGGAGGCGTTTCCCCTGGGATCCTCGGAAACTCCGACAATAATAAAGATCCTGGAACGAGAAGTGTTCACCAGATGGGGCTATCCGGGGGCCGTTCTCTCCGACAACGGCCCCCAGTTCGTCAGCCAGAATTGGCTCGGCGCGTGCGACCTCTGGCAAGCTCAGCATTGGACGACGGCCGTCTACCACCCTCGCGCCAACCCCACGGAACGGCGCAACCAGGAGATAAAAAGGGGCTTCGCCTAGATCTCCTGGGATGCAAACACCGGGATTGGGACCTGCACCTGCCTAAGGTCCTCTTCCGCCTTCGAACCCGCGCGAATGCCGCCACCGGTTTCACGCCCAGTGAAATGTTATTGGGTGCGACCATTCGCCGTCCGGGCGAATGGCTATTTCCACTCTCGACGACCCAAATCGCCTCAAGAGAACAACGGATTCAGCGGGCGCTGAATCATCAACAGCACTACCAAGGGCGTTATGCTATCGCTGGCAACCACGCGCCACAATATCTAACCGGAGACCTCGTCTGGGTGAGAAATCGCTCCCTCTCGAAGGCCTCAGAGGGGGTGCATGCTGGTTTCAACCCTCCCTGGGTCGGCCCTTTCCCGATTGCCGAGCACATCGGGCACGAGATCTACCTCGTCCAACGGCCTAACGGAGCCGTTAAAGTACATACGAGCGAATTGAAACCCGCTCGAACCGACGCCACCCCCGCGTCCGCCTCGACGGCATCACCTGTCGCGCCGGTCGTCGCCCGGGACCTACCACCCCTCTCGCTTGGCTCCCCGGAACGACTCAGGCTAACGAAGCCTCCAACCGGCTCGGGAAAACCATCGCTGGTTTCCACCCAAACTTTTACTCAGGGGGGAACCACCCCCCCCCCCCTTCCGTCACCTCGTCGCCTCTTACGGCCGGCACAAATCCCGCTCCCTCGGGAATCTGCGAACTACCACGACTTTCGGTCAGTTCAGGGCAGCCATTGCTGGCTCCCACCACGTCCATGACGCCGATAACCTCGTCGGCTTATGGCGCCGTCCTCCAGGACACTCCCGGGCAGTCAACGCTGACTCCCTCGGTATGGGGTAAACCAATAACCCCGGCCGTACGCGGTACCGTCCAGCGGGGCCTCCCGGCCGACGAAGCCGCTCTTTCAGCTCCATTCGCGAACCCAGCACCAAGGTGCTCCAGCGAGACTCTCTCGCCCCCGGGTTCTCCCACCCGACAGCAAATGCCTCTGGATCATCCGCCTCCGCCGCCCTCGACGCTCCAAGGGGGACCACCGATCAACAACGAGGACCACCGACACACCCAGCGGCGCCATGCGCCTTACAAATTGTTTTTTATAATGTTTAAAATATAATTTATTGTTCTATCGTCTAACCAGGAGTCAGTTTGTAGAATATTTTCCTCCATAGTCTGCGGATTTCCTATCGGTTTGTTACGAATTATTTTTGTACATTCATTTTGATTATTTTCCAAAATGACATTGATTTCTTTAGTCGTATTTATTGGACTTGTTAAATTATTTGTTGGAGTCAGCTGCTTATTTTTTTCCAGCTTTATATAATCATGAGTACTGATTGTCAATTCATCTGTATCCATTCGAATAGAATCATTTGATGCTATTGACGTATTTTCTCTATTTAATCCAATAAATACCGGTTTGTGATCAGAGAAATATGTTTCATACACACCAGTTGTGAAATTTGACATTATTTTATCGACAAATATTACGTCAATTTGTGTATTGAAATTTTTCGTAGAAACTTCAATAGGAATCCCACGTTTAAAGTTTAGCGGGAGCAACATTTTTTCTATATATCCATTTTCTTTGTATGCATCATAATTAAAGTCTCCAATGAGAACTTTAACATTTCCGGTTACGTCATTTAAAATATTCAGCAATTTTTCTGAAAATATTTTTCTATCTATATTTGGAGATTTATATCCAGTTATGATCTCCACGTCTTTTATTTTAAGATGTACTAAATCAATATGATGATGTTGCCCATTTGTTTTCATTATTTCTTTTTGTATATGATTCTGAACTGTGATATTCAATTGGTCTCTAATGTAGCATATTATTCCTTTTGATGAGCGACTATTCGGAGGATCAGATCGAAAGCCTATTGTAAATCCGTCTAAGTGCAAAATATCCGTTGACAAAGTTTGAGTTTCGGAAAATATCAATACATCGGCTTGTTTGTACCAATCATCGCTAACGATGTGGCATATATATTTTTTCAGGGATCTAACATTTTGATATATGATTTTCAACCAGCTGCCTTGTATTACTTGTGTATATGATAATTGCAATCTTTTTTCTTGTTTTAATCGTTTCATTTCCAATTCTAAAGGATTATCTGCACCTGGCTTCTTTGGTGGGGTAAAGCTGCCCAAAATGTATAATCCTGATAATCTCGTCACTCTACTGAGAGCTACATAAAGCATAGAACGTGTAAATCGTGTACTCTTTCTTGTGTCAATACACACTTTTTCATAAGTTTGCCCTTGGCTTTTATGAACAGTCAAAGCTTCAGCAGGAGTAATTGGAAATTGTTGTCTGATGACTTGATACCCAAGTTGCTCATTTACATTTAGCACAATTGTCGTATGAGAAAGAGGCACTAAATGTTCGTTAATGCAATTGTCACTCATGTATTTTAAGAATGGTCGTCGTTGATTAATTCCAACATTTGGATTGTTAAAATCTAACCATAATTTGATCGGTTCTTGAGTTTCAGGTATGAATGATATGTAAATTAGTTTGGCACAAGCACCATTTACTAGTCCATCTTGTACATCAACGTTTGAGGTTATCATATAATTGATACCAACTTTAAGGGTAATTTTATGTGGCAAACCACCACATTCAGTTCTCTTTTTGTTTTTTAACGATGTCAATAATTTGTTTCTCAGTTTACTACTGATGTTATCCAAAATCAAATCCTTTGCTTTGGATACATATGCTGGACCATTTTCCATGTTAATTCGCTTTTCATTATAAATATCAACCAAACGATTTTCGGTATATAACCTTATTGCATCGGTTGGTACATCGTCTTCGTTTGTTTCTCTTGATTTTATCAAAGTAATATCTTCGTTAGACATTTCACCAAGTGCCAGTTGATTAAGAGCATTGATGAAATACTTATCTTCTTTTTGTCTCATTATTTCCGTCAACTCGAAAAATTGAAATTCATTCCATAATACGTTTTCTGAAAAAATACTTAGCATGGATGATTTTGGTGTTAAGTATACAGGACTGTCCATTACCGGTGGTAATTGATACAAATCTCCGACGACCATTACAGACACACCACCAAAACTTTGTGCACGTCCCATTATCTGTCTTAGTCGTGTATCCACACGACTAAGCATCGTACTTCCAACCATTGAAATTTCATCAATTATCAATAATTTCAAATGAAATAAATTTTCTCTGATAGTATTCGCCACATCTGCTGATAATTCTGGCATTTGTCCTCCGTACTGTGTTATTGGTAATGCAAAAGCGGTGTGTAATGTTACACCATTTATCAGGAATGCCGCTTTTCCAGATGGTGCACATAATAATATTTTTGTTGAATTATTATTGTCACCTGGTTGCTCGTCAAAGTAATGTTGTAATAATTGGTAAACACAATTAATTACCATGCTTTTACCAACCCCGGCAGAACCACTCATGAATATATGAATCGGTAAATGACCAGTTTTAAAACAATGCAAAACGTGCATAACAATTTGTCTTTGTTTGTTGTTTAACTTTGTCATGGCATTCATCATCTCTTCTTTTGAAATCTTGGGAGGACAGCTTATCCGTTTTATATTTTTCTTTGGATTTTGTATAGTACCAGTTTGACCAAAAATATCTACTTCTTGATCTTTCGTCACTCTAGTTTTCATAAATGATTCAACTTCTTCATCTTCTCGGTTTTGACACATATTTTGGGCTTCCAATAGGGCACTCTCAATAATGTGATCTCCCACAATAGAATATTTTTTACGATTTTCTTCTATTGTTTTTCGGTTCTTCACATAGATTGTTTCACATTGGTCATTTTCTACATCATCTATTTCATTCCTCCATGGCAAAAATAACAAAACGTGTTCTCGGAAATAATTGTACTTGTCTTGTTGTAATTTGTATCTCCGAAACTGAATGATTTTACTTTTTTGTCGATGGTGATGTTACGTACTCAGTAACCAGCCAGTATATTTCTTCACACAAAAAGACACTCTAGGCTCTCTCAAGCAGCCTGCTTGCGCCTCCGAAAAATACATGAATGAACCTCGTAGGCCCTCCCGGGCAAAATCCATTCCTGTCTTAGTCGTGTATCCACACGACTAAGCATCGTACTTCCAACCATTGAAATTTCATCAATTATCAATAATTTCAAATGAAATAAATTTTCTATGATAGTATTCGCCACATCTGCTGATAATTCTGGCATTTGTCCTCCGTACTGTGTTATTGGTAATGCAAAAGCGGTGTGTAATGTTACACCATTTATCAGGAATGCCGCTTTTCCAGATGGTGCACATAATAATATTTTTGTTGAATTATTATTGTCACCTGGTTGCTCGTCAAAGTAATGTTGTAATAATTGGTAAACACAATTAATTACCATGCTTTTACCAACCCCGGCAGAACCACTCATGAATATATGAATCGGTAAATGACCAGTTTTAAAACAATGCAAAACGTGCATAACAATTTGTCTTTGTTTGTTGTTTAACTTTGTCATGGCATTCATCATCTCTTCTTTTGAAATCTTGGGAGGACAGCTTATCCGTTTTATATTTTTCTTTGGATTTTGTATAGTACCAGTTTGACCAAAAATATCTACTTCTTGATCTTTCGTCACTCTAGTTTTCATAAATGATTCAACTTCTTCATCTTCTCGGTTTTGACACATATTTTGGGCTTCCAATAGGGCACTCTCAATAATGTGATCTCCCACAATAGAATATTTTTTACGATTTTCTTCTATTGTTTTTCGGTTCTTCACATAGATTGTTTCACATTGGTCATTTTCTACATCATCTATTTCATTCCTCCATGGCAAAAATAACAAAACGTGTTCTCGGAAATAATTGTACTTGTCTTGTTGTAATTTGTATCTCCGAAACTGAATGATTTTACTTTTTTGTCGATGGTGATGTTACGTACTCAGTAACCAGCCAGTATATTTCTTCACACAAAAAGACACTCTAGGCTCTCTCAAGCAGCCTGCTTGCGCCTCCGAAAAATACATGAATGAACCTCGTAGGCCCTCCCGGGCAAAATCCATTCATGCTGAGCGTTATACGCTGTTGCGTAAAACTATATCATAGGCTCTCCCGAGCAACACTTATGAATGGAACTAGTAAGCGTCTTCACACGCCCAAATACTATACGCTGGAACGAATATCATAGGCTCTCCCGAGCAACATCTGTTAATGAAGCTAGTACGCGCTTCCACGCGCCCAAGAACTATGCGTTTGAACGAACCTCGTAGGCCCTCCCGGGCAGAAGCCATTCATGTCGAGCGGCGTACGCTATCCCCAAACTGGGATACACACTTTTTTCTAACCACGCGCCTAGCCACTAGCGGTCCACGTGACTCATTGATGGCACGCGACACTTGCCGCTGCAGCGTAAAGCCAGACCTAAAGACCTGAGATCTAAAATCTCACCTCCAAATATCTTTGGGAAACACAATTCATCAATATTTTCTGTTAAATGCCATGGGATCGGAAATTTGTTTTGTCCAGGAGCAATAATTTGAACATTTGCTGATATTTCTTGATTTCTATCCAAAATGAGAACTTCGTCGTTTAATAACAAATCTGATTCTTCTAAATCAGATTCTGAATCTGATTCTCGACAATCATTCGGTCTTATTACTGCACTATTTTTGTCATGGACACAACTATCGTTGGTATCATTATGATCGACAATGAAGTCCAGTTCAACATCAGCATCGTTCTGATACTTATCGAAAAATTTCGGATCGATATTTACTTTATTGTGCACATACAATGGCGTCCTCTGAAGATACTTCAGAGCATCACAAACTTTTGACGGTTTTATAGTTTCGTACATGTAGTCCGACTTGTGATCTAGATGGCGTTTTAATTTTATTTGTACAGTTGACATGCAGTCGAATGTTCGTGGTAAAATACTAATCATTTCGTTAATTTCTACAGGAATATTGACAATACTCCCTTTTAACGACAGTTGAGAGTTAATAGCATGATTTTGTAATGCTTTTAATTGCATGAATGGAATATATGGTGATACCATACGTTCCTCTACTGCACTTAAGCTACGTATTGACTCCGGCAATGTTGGGAATCTCAAATCGGCGTTGGCTGTCATTTTCGGCATTTTTCCTGATACTATATACTTGTAACACGTGTTACAGATAAATTCCGATGAATTGTTCACAACATTTTCCATAAACTCATCAATGTTTGGAACCGTGCCTTTTAATTTAGATACTATTTGAAATTTCTGAAATGTTCTAGTCGATTTTGGAAAAAATAAATTGTCACAACAGACACATATTATGTCTGGTCCAATCTTTTCGTTTTTAAAATATTTCTTAATAAGTATATATTTTTGATAATCATCATCATAAATTCTATTTTTTATGTGATCATTAATCATCATCCTATATTTTTCGCGATATCTGAATAGATCATCAAGTCTTAACTTCTTCTTTCTACTGACGTCAAGCCTTCTTTCGTCCATTACAAAGTCAGGATCGTCTCTAAGTTTCCTTTTTTTAATTTTGTTGTTAATCAGTTCATTCATTGTATACTGTGAATCATTTCTAATTGCTCTCATTCTTTTTTTATTCTTAGCACATTCGGCAACTTTATAAATTTGGTCTTGTCGTATCTTTTTCATTCTGTCAATATTTTGTATTTTCTCCGGTTCTCTATATGCAGCTTCCTGTCGTATCTCTTTCATCCTTTCTACATTTTGTACTTTCTCCGGTTCTCTATACGCAGCTTCCTGTCGTATCTCTTTCATCCTTTTTACATTTTTTACTTTCTCCGGTTCTCTATACGCAGTTTCTTGTCGTATCTCTTTCATCCTCTCTACATTTTTTACTTTCTCCGGTTCTCTATACTCAGTTAATTGACGCACTTTTCTCATTCTTCTACATTTTTTTTTCGTTCATTTGCTGTATAAACTTTATTTTTTCTGTATTTGTTGTTTATTCTTCTATATTTTTCTACATTTTCATTGCCAATCTGATTACTATCGATGTAGCAAATGTTTTGATTTTTTCTTTTTTCTTTCTTTTTTTTTTTATCTAATTCTCTGTTCGTTACAATACACTCACGTTTGGCTCGTAATTTCCCCATTCTTAATTTTGAGTCGATATTTTTTTGTTTTTCACTTTTTCGAGCGGTTTTCGCCATTTTATGAAAAAATTATATTATTTTTTTAAAAGTAGTTACCTTTTTTAAATACTTACCTTTACGTGCGATATACCGTAGGAATGAAATTGTTCATGTTTGATCGATATACATCGTTGTAAACCAGATTTGTGACTGAGGATGAAAATAAGTATTCAACAAATTAGAGACTTGTTCTATACAGAATTATGTAACTTTGTTACAAAAAAAAAAAAAAAAATCGATTCCAATTTTTATTACCTACTGCGGTATTTAATATACTTATTTTGTTATTCATACCAAGAGCAGACATTCAAAAAAATGTTTTATGGAAATGCTATTATTTTCCTAGATAATTTTGCTTCACATAATTCAGACCGTACAAGTTCCGTCTAAGATCTACTCATTCTGTTAATCCGGACAATGAAGGTTCAAAAAATAATATGCGCTTCACATGTTCAGTCGCCATTCTCAAACGACGAATAGCTCAAGGATTATTCCACAAAACCTTTTTTTTTATTTACGCTCAAACTTCTGTGTAAGGTGATGAATGAGACGGAAATCGATGGGTGTAAGCGAGTCATAAAGAAAAGATTATTATATTAAAAAAAAAATATATACGAAAGTAGTATAGCCATTAACCGGAATATATCGCCTGAATTCCATCAATCATCTTCTTCATCCTCTATCGTAATACGAAATCCGGTTTCGAGTAACTCAGTACTCTCTAAAGTTCCGAAAAACTCCAGTTGCGTGGAGGAACGGATGCGGAGCTCAAAATGGGATACTCTCTCTACGAGTAAATTTCGATACGATCTTCGATATCTCGCAGTTGCAGAATGAATTCGAATGATCTATGTAATAAACAAAATGATTATACTACATTCACTCTTCGTAAAAACTATACAATTTCATGACAACAAATATGTATTGTATTATAGGTAGGTAGTCTATGAAAACTTAGCGCTTCGGTTATAAACCTCGTTAAGAGATGCAAGACCTTCAATCCGCCTTGGCTTATCGAATACAACGATCGTGTAATGATCGAGCGGAGAGTTTGGGAACCTGTAGATATTAGTATTGCAGATGGACGGGCGAAGTATCGAAGAGAGAAAACATATGGTGATCACCGGGATTCGAACCCGGATTAATCGGTTACTAAGTAAGAGCGCTAACCACTGCGCTAATGTCACCTATATGCTTCTCTCATTCGAATCGTCCTCTTATATGCAATGCAGGGCCGTTACAATCGTGTATAATCCAATTCGATCACCGAGAAAAAATATGAAGGCCTCGTTACCGTTAATCGTGCGTAATCCCACATGAGAACTAACATATCCGTTGATGCTACCGAATTAATAGTATCGGATCAAAATCGGTTAAGGCCATTTCTATAAAAACCCAAAAGTGACTAATAGAATCACACAACATTTTGAGACGCCCAATTGCCGCTTTTTAAATTTCAAGTGTGTCTTGATGTCTCTATTAAATGCTGGGTGGGGACCGACTGTACACCTCCCAAGTCTACACGAAGACAGGTCTACACTAAAAGTGTGGACCGAACGACTCTACAAGGAGGTAGGTCTACACCAAATAACTTCGCACTGAAAATCGAACACCATATAACTGTACACATCGACGGTCTCCACTAAACGTGCGCACGGGTCGACAGTACACGCTGACATGTCTATACTTAAAAACTCTACACTGAAAACTGCATACCGTATAACTGGCCACGTCGACGTGCTACATAAAAAGGTGTACACCGATCGACTGTGCACGCAGGCATGTCTATGCCCAATAACTCGACACTGAAAACCAAACACCGTCGAATTATAGAAACTGTACACAAAGCCACTGTACACTGAGAAAAAAAACACGGCACGGTGAAAATTCGACACTGAAAACTCGACACGGCGAAAAGTCGACACCAAAAAGTCGACACGGCGAAAAGTCGACACGACGAATGGTCGACACCGAAAACTCGACACATCGAATGGTCGACACCGAAAGCTCGACAAAATGAGTGTACGCAGTTCTGAATACATCAATTCATATAACATTTTTTACTGTTTACAAATTAAATATAACATATTAATTATTGTTAAAAATCGGGGAGGGTAAAAGGTTTGGAACAGTACACAACGTAAGATCGGTCAAGAAGATGATGGCGGTCGGTTAACGTTCTTTTCGAGCCGTACTCCGTCGAAAAGTTGCACGGGTTCTTTAACGAAAGAGAACTTCAATTCAACCTTTCCTTCTTTCACTAGACCACCAGCCCGTGCCTGATAGATGGATGGATGCGTGGGTGGATGGCTAGATGGGTTGGACTATGGGACCATGGACCCATGAACCCATGAACCCATGAACCCATGAACCCATGCAAATTTTTTTTAATTAAAAAAACCCCCAAAGAAATAAAAAAAAAATCCAAAAATATATTTAAAAATCCGAAAAAATCCAAAAAATTGTAATACAAGATTCTTGATCTTGTATTCTTGTAATACAATCTTTTTGATTCTTTCAGAATTTTATTGGATACCATTTTTTTTGTCTTTTGGATTAATTTTTTTTAATACTTTTTTGGATTGTTAAAATGTTTTTAAACATTTTTCTGGATATTTTGTTTTGATTTTTTTTTCTTTTTTGCTGATTTTTAATTAATTAATTTATTTAAATTTTTTTTGAACTTCATTTTTTTTATAAATTTTTTTCTCCCACGAAAGTACTCTTCCTCCTCAATCACTTTACGAAGTATTTTTAAACGTACTTTATCGAAGTACTCATTAATGTATTTTCAATAAATATAGTATTTTGTATTTTGAGTATTTTCGAGTAGAATACTGGGATAATACTTCTCAGATCATGTAAAAAAATGGTACTTATTGTCGCGCCGAAAGGGAGAACTCTACGCGCAATGCAAACAACATCTTTCAATGAAAGCGATTCGATGCTCGTAGTTGGATGATTGATTATAATTTTCACCAATGGATATACGAACATACCGTAGGAAATAATTATATCGTTTGTCAAACGCCGAAGGGGCCAATAGAAGCCATGCTTATAGGCATTTGACGCGCAGATGCAATTCAACGATTTCTTACGAAAAAGTCCTTAATTTTATTCTTTTTCAATCTGTAATTGGTAAATCACCGACGATTAATTCTCCGCAATACTTCCTTGATCACGTAAAAAAATATCCCCTGGTACGAAAAGAATAAATCGTCGAAGGAGTTCCATGTTTCAAATAAATATCGACATTGTTTCCGTGCATTACAGATTATTTTATTATCTGTATTACAGTCTTCGCCCTCTTCCCTCTCTCTTTCCCTCCACTCCTCTCTCTCCTCTCTTTCCCTCTTCCCCTCTCTCTCTCTCACTCTTCCGCTCTTTTCTTCTGCTCTTTTTCCTTCCGAGCAGCCAATGCGATTCGTACACTATTGACAAATACGCTATTTCAATTGCAGAAGTTATGAGCGATCTTAAATAAGTCCTGAAATAATTCACACCTTAAATAATCAATCCTTAAATAACTCACACCCTCACATTCTCATACTCTTACACTCACACTCTCACACTCCCACACCCTCATACCCTCACATCCTCACACTCTACACCCTCACATGCTCACACCCTCACACTCTTCACTCTAACACTCTACACTCTCACTCTCTCACTCTTACACCTTCACGCCCTCACACTCTCACACTCACACTCTCACACCCTCACACCCTCATACCCTCACATCCGCACACTCTACACCCTCACACTCTAACACTCAGACACTCTCACTCTTACACCTTCACGCCCTCACACTCTCACACTCACACTCTCACACCCTCACACCCTCATACCCTCACATCCTCACATGCTCACACCCTCACATGCTCACACCCTCACATGCTCACACCCTCACACTCTAACACTCTAACACTCTAACACTCTAACACTCTAACACTCTCACTCTTACACCTTCACGTCCTCACACTCTCCCACTCAAACACTCTCACACTCACACACTCACACTCTCACACCCTCACACTCTAACACCCTCGCACTCTCACGCACTCACACTTTCACACTCGCACTTTCGCGCTCGCACTTTCGCGCTCGCACTTTCGCGCTCGCACTTTCGCGCTCGCACTTTCGCGCTCGCACTTTCGCGCTCGCACTTTCGCGCTCGCACTTTCGCGCTCGCACTTTCGCGCTCGCACTTTCGCGCTCGCACTTTCGCGCTCGCACTTTCGCGCTCGCACTTTCGCGCTCGCACTTTCGCGCTCGCACTTTCGCGCTCGCACTTTCGCGCTCGCACTTTCGCGCTCGCACTTTCGCGCTCGCACTTTCGCGCTCGCACTTTCGCGCTCGCACTTTCGCGCTCGCACTTTCGCGCTCGCACTTTCGCGCTCGCACTTTCGCGCTCGCACTTTCGCGCTCGCACTTTCGCGCTCGCACTTTCGCGCTCGCACTTTCGCGCTCGCACTTTCGCGCTCGCACTTTCGCGCTCGCACTTTCGCGCTCGCACTTTCGCGCTCGCACTTTCGCGCTCGCACTTTCGCGCTCGCACTTTCGCGCTCGCACTTTCGCGCTCGCACTTTCGCGCTCGCACTTTCGCGCTCGCACTTTCGCGCTCGCACTTTCGCGCTCGCACTTTCGCGCTCGCACTTTCGCGCTCGCACTTTCGCGCTCGCACTTTCGCGCTCGCACTTTCGCGCTCGCACTTTCGCGCTCGCACTTTCGCGCTCGCACTTTCGCGCTCGCACTTTCGCGCTCGCACTTTCGCGCTCGCACTTTCGCGCTCGCACTTTCGCGCTCGCACTTTCGCGCTCGCACTTTCGCGCTCGCACTTTCGCGCTCGCACTTTCGCGCTCGCACTTTCGCGCTCGCACTTTCGCGCTCGCACTTTCGCGCTCGCACTTTCGCGCTCGCACTTTCGCGCTCGCACTTTCGCGCTCGCACTTTCGCGCTCGCACTTTCGCGCTCGCACTTTCGCGCTCGCACTTTCGCGCTCGCACTTTCGCGCTCGCACTTTCGCGCTCGCACTTTCGCGCTCGCACTTTCGCGCTCGCACTTTCGCGCTCGCACTTTCGCGCTCGCACTTTCGCGCTCGCACTTTCGCGCTCGCACTTTCGCGCTCGCACTTTCGCGCTCGCACTTTCGCGCTCGCACTTTCGCGCTCGCACTTTCGCGCTCGCACTTTCGCGCTCGCACTTTCGCGCTCGCACTTTCGCGCTCGCACTTTCGCGCTCGCACTTTCGCGCTCGCACTTTCGCGCTCGCACTTTCGCGCTCGCACTTTCGCGCTCGCACTTTCGCGCTCGCACTTTCGCGCTCGCACTTTCGCGCTCGCACTTTCGCGCTCGCACTTTCGCGCTCGCACTTTCGCGCTCGCACTTTCGCGCTCGCACTTTCGCGCTCGCACTTTCGCGCTCGCACTTTCGCGCTCGCACTTTCGCGCTCGCACTTTCGCGCTCGCACTTTCGCGCTCGCACTTTCGCGCTCGCACTTTCGCGCTCGCACTTTCGCGCTCGCACTTTCGCGCTCGCACTTTCGCGCTCGCACTTTCGCGCTCGCACTTTCGCGCTCGCACTTTCGCGCTCGCACTTTCGCGCTCGCACTTTCGCGCTCGCACTTTCGCGCTCGCACTTTCGCGCTCGCACTTTCGCGCTCGCACTTTCGCGCTCGCACTTTCGCGCTCGCACTTTCGCGCTCGCACTTTCGCGCTCGCACTTTCGCGCTCGCACTTTCGCGCTCGCACTTTCGCGCTCGCACTTTCGCGCTCGCACTTTCGCGCTCGCACTTTCGCGCTCGCACTTTCGCGCTCGCACTTTCGCGCTCGCACTTTCGCGCTCGCACTTTCGCGCTCGCACTTTCGCGCTCGCACTTTCGCGCTCGCACTTTCGCGCTCGCACTTTCGCGCTCGCACTTTCGCGCTCGCACTTTCGCGCTCGCACTTTCGCGCTCGCACTTTCGCGCTCGCACTTTCGCGCTCGCACTTTCGCGCTCGCACTTTCGCGCTCGCACTTTCGCGCTCACACTTTCACACTGTCACACCCTCACACCCTCGCGCCCTCGCACTCTCTCACTCTCTTACTCTCACTCTCTTACTCTCACTCTCTTACTCTCACTCTCTTACTCTCACTCTCTTACTCTCACTCTCTTACTCTCACTCTCTTACTCTCACTCTCTTACTCTCACTCTCTTACTCTCACTCTCTTACTCTCACTCTCTTACTCTCACTCTCTTACTCTCACTCTCTTACTCTCACTCTCTTACTCTCACTCTCTTACTCTCACTCTCACTCTCTTACTCTCACTCTCTTACTCTCACTCTCTTACTCTCACTCTCTTACTCTCACTCTCTTACTCTCACTCTCTTACTCTCACTCTCTTACTCTCACTCTCTTACTCTCACTCTCTTACTCTCACTCTCTTACTCTCACTCTCTTACTCTCACTCTCTTACTCTCACTCTCTTACTCTCACTCTCTTACTCTCACTCTCTTACTCTCACTCTCTTACTCTCACTCTCTTACTCTCACTCTCTTACTCTCACTCTCTTACTCTCACTCTCTTACTCTCACTCTCTTACTCTCACTCTCTTACTCTCACTCTCTTACTCTCACTCTCTTACTCTCACTCTCTTACTCTCACTCTCTTACTCTCACTCTCTTACTCTCACTCTCTTACTCTCACTCTCTTACTCTCACTCTCTTACTCTCACTCTCTTACTCTCACTCTCTTACTCTCACTCTCTTACTCTCACTCTCTTACTCTCACTCTCTTACTCTCACTCTCTTACTCTCACTCTCTTACTCTCACTCTCTTACTCTCACTCTCTTACTCTCACTCTCTTACTCTCACTCTCTTACTCTCACTCTCTTACTCTCACTCTCTTACTCTCACTCTCTTACTCTCACTCTCTTACTCTCACTCTCTTACTCTCACTCTCTTACTCTCACACTCTCACACGCTCACACTCTCACACGCTCACACTCTCACACTCTCACACTCTCACACCCTCACATCCTCACACTCTCACACTCACACTCTCACACTCTCACACTCACACTCTCACACTCTCACACTCTCACATTCTCACACTGTAACACCCTCACGCACTCACACTCTCATACTGTCACACCTTCACACTCACACTCTCACACTCTCACATTCTCACAGTCACACCCTCACACCCTCTCTCTCTCACATCCTCACACTTTCACACTTTCACACTCTCACACTCTCACACTCTCACACTCTCACACTCTCACACTCACACTCACACTCTCACACTCTCTCTCGCTCTCTCTCACATCCTATCACTCACACTTTCACACTGTCACACCCTCACACTCTAACACCCTCACACTCTCACACTCTCACACTCTCACACTCTCACACTCTCACACTCTCACACTCTCACACCCTCACACCCTCACACCCTCACACCCTCACACCCTCACACCCTCGCACCCTCGCGCCCTCGCACTCTCTCACTCTCTTACTCTCACTCTCTTACTCTCACACTCTCACACGCTCACACTCTCACACGCTCACACTCTCACACGCTCACACTCTCACACCCTCACATCCTCACACTCTCACACTCTCACACTCTCACACTCTCACACTCTCACACTCTCACACTCTCACACTCTCACACTCTCACACTCTCACACTCTCACACTCTCACACTCTCACACTCTCACACTCTCACACTCTCACACTCTCACACTCTCACACTCTCACACTCTCACACTCTCACACTCTCACACTCTCACACTCTCACACTCTCACACTCTCACACCCTCGCACCCTCGCGCCCTCGCACTCTCTCACTCTCTCACTCTCACACTCTCACACTCTCACACTCTCACACTCTCACACTCTCACACTCTCACACTCTCACACTCTCACACTCTCACACTCTCACACTCTCACACTCTCACACTCTCACACTCTCACACTCTCACACTCTCACACTCTCACACTCTCACACTCTCACACTCTCACACTCTCACACTCTCACACTCTCACACTCTCACACTCTCACACTCTCACACTCTCGCACTCTCGCACCCTCACACTCTCACACACTCACACCCCCACACTGTAACACCCTCACGCCCTCACACTCTCACTGTGTCACACCTTCACACTCTCACACTCTCACACTCTCACACTCTCACTCTCTCGCACTCACACACTCTCACACTCTCACTCTCACACTCTCACTCTCTCACACTCTCACACTCTCACACTCTCACACTCTCACACTCTCACACTCTCACACTCTCACACTCTCACACTCTCACACTCTCACACTCTCACACTCTCACACTCTCACACTCTCACACTCTCACACTCTCACACTCTCACACTCTCACACTCTCACACTCTCACACTCTCACACTCTCACACTCTCACACTCTCACACTCTCACACTCTCACACTCTCACACTCTCACACTCTCACACTCTCACACTCTCACACTCTCACACTCTCACACTCTCACACTCTCACACTCTCACACTCTCACACTCTCACACTCTCACACTCTCACACTCTCACACTCTCACACTCTCACACTCTCACACTCTCACACTCTCACACTCTCACACTCTCACACTCTCACACTCTCACACTCTCACACTCTCACACTCTCACACTCTCACACTCTCACACTCTCACACTCTCACACTCTCACACTCTCACACTCTCACACTCTCACACTCTCACACTCTCACACTCTCACACTCTCACACACTCTCACACTCTCACACTCTCACACTCTCACACTCTCACACTCTCACACTCTCACACTCTCACACTCTCACACTCTCACACTCTCACACTCTCACACTCTCACACTCTCACACTCTCACACTCTCACACTCTCACACTCTCACACTCTCACACTCGCACACTCGCACACTCTCACACTCTCACACTCTCACACTCTCACACTCTCACACTCTCACACTCTCACACTCTCACACTCTCACACTCTCACACTCTCACACTCTCACACTCTCACACTCTCACACTCTCACACTCTCACACTCTCACACTCTCACACTCTCACACTCTCACACTCTCA
This sequence comes from Exephanes ischioxanthus, assembly GCA_958510785.1. NCBI lineage: Eukaryota > Metazoa > Arthropoda > Insecta > Hymenoptera > Ichneumonidae > Exephanes > Exephanes ischioxanthus. The sequence goes on along the minus strand of OY294016.1, from coordinate 15,462,299 downwards.
CACTCTCACACTCTCACACTCTCACACTCTCACACTCTCACACTCTCACACTCTCACACTCTCACACTCTCACACTCTCACACTCTCACACTCTCACACTCTCACACTCTCACACTCTCACACTCTCACACTCTCACACTCTCACACTCTCACACTCTCACACTCTCACACTCTCACACTCTCACACTCTCACTCTCTCATTTGTGCATAGACGATGTACATAGAACGAACTGTAACAGCGTGTGCGGGATCGTCCTCGCTCGCCTTATCTCTACACATTTTCATTAAATGTTCGAAAATGCCCGTCGATATCCCGACGACATTTTGGGCATCGCCCGTCTTCGGTAAAAACCCTGTTGGCGCATGTCTCACACATGCAGTGGTGGCCGCACGGAACGAGCACGTGAGTCACGTTCTCCAGCAGGCAGACCACACACTTCGGCTCTGAAACTAAAAAAAAGTGTCAGTGAATGTTTAATAAAACTTATAACAAAAATGTACATATCCTACTGATAAGACCGGTGCGTTGGTCTAGTGGTTAGCATGCTCGCCTCTAAACCAGAGCATCGGCAGGTCGAGGGTTCGATCCCAAATGCCGTTGTTTCGTCAAGAAATAAAAATATGGACGGGACATAGCTCCAGACATATACTTGAGATATACGCGTACTTGTACGTGTGTGCCACAAGTATATAGCTGTAGTCCATGTTTACATTTTCGGCGAAACTCGATGTAGCTCCGGTGAGGTGAAGCGAATCTAAGACTGACTGTATCGGCATAAGTTTTCTGCAGTTTCCCTCTGTCTTTAGTCGTAAGACTATGGCGAATGCGATAAACGGTGGAAGTCGGTTACAGCCGCAAAAATAAGGGGACTGGCTTGGTGTGTAAGGACAAAAAAACAGTAATGGACCAAAAAATAATTGAAGGACTAATAATTACGCATCAACCGTAGCTTTGAGAAGCGGGAGACAATACAGATACATACATTTAAAAAATATCCTACTAGTATAATCGTTTAGGAACATTTTCGTGCAAACGACTCTTAAAATTCACAAATATAGCTTAAGAGAACCTGAAATGGCATTTGTCACTCGTATTGCCGCGATAATTGAAGAACGGCTAAAGATAATGGTTTAATTTTTTACATTCTTTATAAACTAAATCATATTTCTTTATCAACTGCATACAAAAAATGTATTATCCAAAATCATTTTGTTAAAACGAGTAACCAATAACTTCAATTATGTATTTTGTTTTTGTTTTTAGTCGCCATTATAATGCATTTTAGGCTTCTTTTGAAAATTTAGGTGCAGGCTATACAGAGGGTCTCACAAACAAAAGGCGTAAGCTGACTTAAAGAACCTCAAACTGATTTGCCCGAAATTTAATAAATTTACTTAAACTGAAGGGTTCCATATATACAATAGAACATATCGCACCCTCAGAACAATAGTGTGACATTTCATACGAGATTACCATATAACTTGTCACCCTGTTTTCCTAGTGATGCGGAATTATACTTTGCAAATAATACTTTGATCGTTAATCATAGCTTCACCATAATCGTTCACATCCACATTCCGAAAAACGCGGGGAAAAAGCCGCAATTCCACCACACTGGAAGCATAGCAGACGCGTGCTTTCAACTGCATTACTGCATGCGTACGACATATTCAAAAGCGATTAATAGATCAAAAGTAAATACTACAAAGTTCGCTCATATTGCATTGTGGCATGGAGAGATTATACCCTTGTTTCATTTTGCTTTATAACTTAAAAATTTGCTTTGTAACTTAAGCTAAAGGTATTGGTTCATTTTTTTTTACATTCTCTACAAACTGAATGGATATCTCCTTACAAAAAATATATTATCTAAAATCATTTTGTTAAAACAAGTAACTAATAACTTCAATTTTGTATTTTGTGTTTGTTTTTGGTCTCCATTACAATGCATTTTAGGCTTCTTTTGAAAATTTAGGGGCAGTCTATACAGAAGGTCTTACAAACAAAATAGCGTAAACTGGCTTAAAGAATCTCAACTGATTTGCCCGAAATTTAATAAATTCAATTACACTGAAGGGTTGCATACATACAATAGAACATATCGCACCCTCAGAACAACAGTGTGACATTTCATACGAGATTACCATATACCTTGTCACGCTGTTTTTCTAGTGATACGAAATTTTACTTTGCAAATTATACTTTGATCATTAATCATAGCTTCACCATAATCGTTCACATCCACATTCCGAAAAACGCGGGAAAAAGCCGCAATTCCACCACACTGGAAGCATAGCAGACGCGTGCTTACAACTGCATTACTGCATGCGTACGACATATTCAAAAGCGATTAATAGATCAAAAGTAAATACTACAAAGTTCGCTCATATTGCATTATAGCATGGAGAGATTATACCCTTGTTTCATTTTGCTTTATAACTTAAAAATTTGCTTTGTAACTTACGCTAAAGGTATTGGTTCATTTTTTTTTTTACATTCTCTACAAACTGAATGGATATCTCCTTACAAAAAATGTATTATCTAAAATCATTTTGTGAAAACAAGTAACTAATAACCTCAATTTTGTATTTTGTTTTTGTTTTTGGTCGCCATTACAATGCATTTTAGGCTTCTTTTGAAAATTTAGGGGCAGTCTATACAGAGAGTCTTACAAACAAAATAGCGTAAGCTGACTTAAAGAATCTCAACTGATTTGGCCGAAATTTAATCAATTTAATTACACTGAAGGGTTGTTCATATACAATAGAATATATCGCACCCTCAGAACAACAGTATGACATTTCTTACGGGATTACCATATACCTTGTCACGCTGTTATTCTAGTGATGCGGAATTATACTTTACAAATTATACTTTGATCATTAGTCATAGTTTCACCATAATCGTCCACATCCACATTCCGAAAAACGCTGGCAAAAGCACACATTTCCACCACACTGGGAGCATAGCAAACGCGTGCTTTCGGCTGCATTCCTGCATGTGTACGACCCACTCAAACTCAATTGGCGACGAAAACATAATTTACTTGAACTTCTACACTGGCGTTTCACACTCCATTTTTGTGCTGTCTACGTATTACATGAAATAGTCTAGATAACGGGGGTAAATATTGAACTTCATATTTTGTACTAATGTATCTGTCTATTTAAACAACTATATAGAATCTGTTTACGGTTAAAATTCCAATCCCTTTACCTCTTCCAGGTCTTATCGTTTCGGGATCTTGCCATTTATATTATAATTTTAATCACAACTCACACTGGTAACATTACAGAAGATGCAAAGTAGATTTACCGTATTCCGTTATATACGACTCTATGTTTTATACTTACAATTATGGGATAAGATCATATATTGACAAAATATTTTTGAAATGATCATGCGATGTACTTGCGACTACTGGTTAAATGTTTGAAATAATATTTTACTCACATGCCACTGCAATATTTTGAAAATATTTTCAAACAGTTACGAAAGTTGTTTCAAGGTCATGGTGTCGTTATATGAGGTATACTTTGTCAACTCAGCCGATTTTTTTTTCGACCCCCTCAGATCTATCCCATAATTGGCCACATTTTAGTATCACTTGAAAGTACCCTTTGTGAATTTTTTCAGATTTTTTAATCCGTCCATTCAGGGAGATGCGTTTTTGTGTAAAATTCATAAAGCAAAAAATACTTTTTTTAAAAAAAGTAAAAGGGTACGCCAAGTACTTAAAAATTGTATTCTCGTTCTGAAAATATGTTTATAAAAAAAAAAAAAAAAAAAAAAAATTTGCCCAGACAGATGTTTATAAAAACAGTCTCTTAACAAAAAAATTCTTCCGATAAGACGTTTATCAAATCAATTTTAAAAAAATCAAAAAAATATGTATGTAAATCTCAAAAAAAAAAAAATCGAAAAGAAATCCAATCAAACCAGCCAAGTAGTAGTACATACAAAAAAACTCTTCAAAAAATATGTTTAGCAAAACAATCTAAAAAAAAAAAAAAATACAAGATGCAAAAAATCTTGACAAAAAAAACTTGGCGTGCCAGTTTTTTTTTACAATTACAGTTACTGCAGTTATTACAGATGTACAACAGGTGTTGTCAAAAAAAAAAACTGGCACGCCAAGTTTTTTTTTGTCAAGATTTTTTGCATCTTGTATTTTTTTTTTTTTAGATTGTTTTGCTAAACATATTTTTTGAAGAGTTTTTTTGTATGTACTACTACTTGGCTGGTTTGATTGGATTTCTTTTCGATTTTTTTTTTTTGAGATTTAGATACATATTTTTTTGATTTTTTTAAAATTGCTTTGATAAACGTCTTATCGGAAGAATTTTTTTGTTAAGAGACTGTTTTTATAAACATCTGTCTGGGCAAATTTTTTTTTTTTTTTTTTTTTTTTTTATAAACATATTTTCAGAACGAGAATACAATTTTTAAGTACTTGGCGTACCCTTTTACTTTTTTTTTAAAAAGTATTTTTTGCTTTGATTTCACCTATTTTTGACATCCAGTCATGTTGTTTGATTTATTATTACAAACATACAGAGCATAAACCGAATCATCTTCCTGTAAAATATATTCGTGTAACATTTTATGGTGACGAAAGGCATGTTCGACACCTTGAGTAGCTGCTCCTGATCTGGGCCTTCGAAAACAACTGCGTCAGGATCAGAAGATAGATTTCATCATGCATAGCTAAAAAAAACTTAACTCTCTCGCATGATGGATAAAGACATCTTTTGATGCTGACGCAGTGCGTCTGAAGTTCTAGAGCATCGATGGAATCTCTCTCATATGTGGAGCTGGCATTGCCTGACGAAAGTCATAAAAAGTCATAAAAAGATCGAGGAAAAATTAACTTTACACGTCCGACACATAATTCAAAAATTTAATTTAATATTTTTAACATATATAATACATACTATATTTATTAATATTATCAGATTAGATGTATTTATGGGGGTTTTTATCGACGGTTTTCATTTTTTTTTACACGAAAGTTATTTTTTTATTGACACTTATTATGCACAATTTTTCACGACACTCTCACATTTTTTTAACGCAAAAATATTTTGATTTCTTTAAATCACATATCACATATCACATAATCACAAGTTTGTTTCCCTAATTTTCAGCACAAATGTTCATCATGTGAAAAAAAATATATTTTGCCGATTGATATACTCGGGTATGATTTCTGAAACGCAGCCCAGGAATCGAAAGGCAAGCCAGCTGGCCCGGCGGACGCATGCGCAGTAGACGCGATCACATCACATCACATCACATCACATCACATCACATCACATTTTATAATATTTTCGGACCTCGAGAGGGACACGATGCCCATATCTCAGCATCTACCGAACAGTTATAATCGTAACAGGGCGCGTTCCTCGAGAGGGACACGATGCCCATATCTCAGCATCTACCGAACAGTTATAATCGTAACAGGGCGCGTTCGAAAGCTTGTGTCCTATATATATGGTAAAAGTGTTTTTGGAATTCCGATCCGATGCTTCGTTTTCGAGAAAATCGAGTTGCAAGAATCCACTTCCGGCATTTTGAAGTAGGTTACTTGGTAGCGTCTCGTCAACTCGCTTAAAAAACTTTTTTTTAAGTACTGTAACGTATCGCTTTTTGGAGTCTTACACGCCTCTGCTCCAAAAGCGTCGCTACGTGAGTTCTTTGCTCACTTTTTAATTTTTGTGAGGGCAGGCGCTGTGAAATAAAAATTCAAGACAAAAATTGATTCTAAGTGTCAATTGAAACAGTTTGGTTTTATTCGAATACAATCCCAATCGTTAGTAGAAGAGAAAAAACTTATTATAATTAGATCCGCGCTGATAAAAAAAAATTTTACAAAGAAAAGATTGGCCAAGGAAACAGACGGCGGCAGTCTCTCCCGTCCCCGAGAGAAGTCGCCGACGCTGTATTTTCAAAGGAAAAGGGTTAACAGACGGTGGCAGTTACTCCCGTCCCCGAGAGAAGTCGCCGACGCTGTATTTTAGGTAAAGGGTTAATCAAGACAGCGGCAGTTATCTCTGTCCCCAGAGAAAGTTGCCGATGCTTGATGGGAAGGAATTTGGCTGGTGATCGGAGTCGCTATTCGACCAAGAGTGTCGTTCCTGGCTTTCAGACGGCCTTTTATACGGGAGCGACCGGCGTGCACACGGCACGAATTCGAGTCCCCTTCCGTCTCGGATGACGTCGATGTGACGTCAGCAGCCTTCGCTTCCCTCGTCTCCCGTGATCACGCGCGTCTGACGCAATAGATGCGTGCTAGGCGCGTGCTCCGAAATGCGCGCTGAGTCTCGGGATAAGTCAGGCCGCTCCCGGCTGCCGACTCCCCGGGTATCAACCTCTCGCTTGGGTGCCCCGCTTTACCGACGTGCTCGGGCTTTTCGCGATCCTCGTTGCTGCTCCGATTCTCTGCGGTGCTCCAAAGGGTTTTGGAGGCGAGCGGACTTTGAGTACCGTCTCAACGCCCCCCCAAACCAAAGCGTGCGAATTCCCCCACGCTTTTGTTTATCTGTAACAAAGCAAAAAAAAAAAAAAAAACACAAGGGGTCGACCACCCCGACAGTTCCAAAAAAAAAACACACCGACGTATTTTTATATATTTTTTTGTTTTGCTTCCTCATAGAGGAAGCTTTGTGATGGTGAAAAAAAAAATTTTCGAGATTTTAATGAAAACGTGTTCAGAATGTTCCAAAACATCGAAAAATCACATTTAGAAAAAATGTCCGGATGTATGTGTGTGTGTGTGTGTGTGTGTGTGTGTGTGTGTGTGTGTGAATCGGAAGCGAAAAATTCAAACCGCTATAACTCGAGAACGCCTCCACGAATCCGGCTGAAATTTTGCACATAGCTTGTGTGGTTAATAGTCAATGTTTCTGTAAAATTTTGTCAAAAAATTGTCAGTTGTTTTTTTTGTACGCCATTTTTTATTTCTTCGAAAATGTCTGTACGCACTGTAGCGCTCGCAATTTTTTAGCTGTCGGGCTAAAAATGCGTACACAGATAGAATCTGATCACCCGAGGATCCCATTAAAATTTCAAGAAAATCGATCGAACCGTTTAAATTTTATGTCATTTTGAATTTTTTGAATTTCATGCAATTTTTTTTTTTTTTTTAAGACGCATTTTTTTTTTATCAAATATTCATCTGTAATAAAATAAGTGTCAGATTCGTGATCAGCGCGAAAAAATACATAAAATTACAGTCCCGGAGCGACAACTAACCAAAAAGTTTATCAGGCATTTTTATAGCCAAAATTGCAAAAATGAATGATTTTAGGTATTTTTAAACAACGATTTCTTTGCTTTTCGATGGCATCGCGGAAAAACCCAGGTGCCTATCGTGATCTACAGCAAGACATACACAAGACGATAGATATGACGGAGTTGAAAAAGCTATATAAAGAGGTGTCACTTGGATTCCTTGAGTAAAAATTCACAAAAAAAAATTCACGAGCGCTCACTTCCATGTATTTTTTCGCGTCAAGCGCAGATCCGACAAAGTGAAGCGTGACGATGGAGTATTTTTTTCTCGCTGAATATGAATCGGTCAGCCGTTTTGCATAAAAGTCTAACAAGACGTTGACGGTGAAAAAAGTTGAAAATTGAAATTTTCATAGCGCTTCCTCATAAAGTTGGAAATTGAAATTTTCATATCGCTTTCTCATAATGTTCCTTCATTCGCGAAGCTTCCTCTATGAGGAAGCCAAAAATACAGACAATGCTTCCTCATAGAAGAGGCTTCGCAAATAAAGGAACATTATGAGAAAGCGATATGAAAATTTCAATTTCCAACTTTATGAGGAAGCGCTATGAAAATTTCAATTTTCAACTTTTTTTCATTATTTCTTTGTATATAAAAAAAAATGTCTAGGTTTTTTTTAAATTCCCTCTGTATTCTTTTCGGAGGATGAATAATAAAGAAAAAGAAAAAGAAAGAAAAGAGAAAGAAAAAAAAAATATATATATATGAATTAAACAAAAACAAAAACACAAAAATGATAACTAATAAATAATAAAGAAAAATGAATAAATAAATTAAAAAAAAAAAAATTTTAGGCGCCGGCAGCCGATTCTCCAGACTGTGCCTGCGACAGGACCAGCCCCTCGGCGTGGAGCCAATCTCCCAGGCTCTCGGGTCGCTCGTTCGTGAGTCGAAAGAGTTCGACGACGGGATGTCCGTGTGGCCCTGCACCCCGAGACGGTCGCACCAAGAGCGGTCTCCTCTGCCACTCTTGGAGGATGTGTTGCCGGGTCTCCTGGCTGATTTGTCTCGGTGCAGGAGTCATCCCCTGGATTTCCACCTCCGCTGCCCGCCACGGTGTTGGGACGAAGCGCGCCGGGAGGGGGAAAACAAAGTCTCTCGGGGCGATGACGTGCTGGGCGATGTCTCCAAGGAGGAAGAGATACCGGTCTTCGCCCAGCACCGTCACGCATTTTGCCCGGTGAAACTCCAGCTCCAACTCCCCTATATAAAATTCCTCTGCGCGTATTTCTTCCTCCACCGGGTCTTCCTCCTCTGCTATCTCCCGGAGCTCTTGCAGCACGTTGAGTGCTTCCCGGCTGAGGTCCCGGGTGGTGATGCCCAGTCGGTGGTTGGAGAGGACCCTTACGAGGAATCCCTCGAAGCATGGCTCTCGAAGCCGATACTTTATCGGCATCGCCCCCATGTCGATCTCTTTTTTTTTTTTTATCTAATAAGAAAGACTTAATTCATAATGGCCCTGGCGCACTTGTTTCTTCCTCCATATAGGAGATCCTAATTTTACTGTTTTATACTTAAAAAGAAGGAATGTCTATTCTCCTAAGTTTTCTTTATCCCGAAGACTCCTCCTTGTTCTTTCGCTTTGAATATATCTCGTGTTATTTTTTTCGTTTGGGAGCACGTGTTGACGGTGGATCGGATGTTTTAGCACTGTTTTAAACACGTGACTTTGTTATGGGGGGAATTCCGGTCGCGGTGCCTTGATTCAGTGTTATTGTTTTGAATTCAGGTGGCCGTGGCGCCGCGCCAGTGTCTTCGGAACACCGTGCTCCTTTCACCATGGCTGATATAAAAATCAGGTTGTCGCGGCGTTCGCGGTAGCCGTGGAAATTCAACCGGGCATTTGGTAATTTGACCGCTGGATCGGGTTTCTTTTTCGTCTATACTAATTACACTTCGGCTCTTTTCGAACTAAAAAAAAAATGTCTTTCTTTTCGAAAACTGTATCCTTTCTTAAAAAAAAAACTTTTTCTTTAAAAAAAAAATTTTTGAATATAATTTCTTTTAATCAAAAAAAAAATTTCTAACTTCTTAAAAATATAAAAATATAACTTTTAAAAATATAACTTTTAAAAATTAACTGGTTTATGGAACTAAAAATCTTTTATAAAAATTTATTCGAAGCGTCTTTAAAGGCTCAAACATTAACGGTGTTCACCTTTTTTTTTTTTTTTTTTTTTTTTCGTTTCTTTTATCATTGCAACGTTAATTTAGTGATGCTCGGGACGGATCCTTTGAATTGCGCAATTGCCGAAGAATTATCACAATTGGCGATTCTTGCTTTCAACACTAAACACTATATAAACAACGGTTTTTCGAAAAAACGATAAAAAAAAACATTTTGTTCTTTCTCTTAAACAAAAAAAAACTTTTTCCTTGTAAACAAACATTTTTTAATATAATTCCCTTTCAATTTTTTTTTTTTTTTTTTTTTTTTTTTTATATGTCACCAAATAATTCGAGGAGGCGCCGTCGTTTCTTCTCTTGATGCTTTGCCGAGATCTTGCGTTTCCTTAATCGCATTTTGGCCCGAATATTTTCCTCCGTGATTTTGGAGCACCTTTCTATTTGCTCCTCTTTGTTGCTTGTTGCCGCTTCACCCGGCATCCAGTTTTTAATGTTCTCGTCCGTTATTTCCTCGAGTTTATATACGTCCTCTCGGATCGGAGACAGCCAGGGTGATACCGTCGTGACTTCGGGGAGTCGTGCTTGAATTTCGGAGTCCTTCAGGACACTTATCATTGTCTGGCATTTTCCTACTCCCTTGATTTTCGTCTGGGTGTTTTTATCCTTTAACACCGTCTTCGGAGTTTGTACTCCTTTTCCTTTGATCGGTATCTTTCGGTTTAATTCACTGCTCCATCCATGGGAAAATAGCAACCGACCATCATTGGAAAGAGCCCCAACAATTTCCCAAATGCCTTTCTCTCCTGTTTGACATCTAAAATGCCGTCTACCGAAATATCTCTCGGTTTGCGTCGCAATCTCCATTTTGTACGTGCTATTGTTTCGCTGTTCGGTGATCGACTGGCTCGATACCTTTGTCCCGCTTATCTCTATTCCTACTTCTACCTTGTATTTATATTTTCGCTACCTCTCCCTATTTTTCGAGCGTACGGACCTTATTCTTTTGGTGTCGTCGCAGGAGCCTCGTTCGGCATCTCGGCACGCGGGAAATATTTGATTATGTTTCCAGCATGATACATGCCTCGCTCTACTCCATTATTTAGGCCCTCGAGGATATATGTGGCCGTTGCTATCTGCTTTTTGATACGATACGGCCCTTCGTAAATCGAGAAGAATTTCGCTATCATTTTGTTAGCTGTATCGCTAACATTACATGCTTTCGCGAGAACTAAATCTCCTTCATTAAATCGCGTTAATTTGTGAGATTTGTCAAATCTTTTTGCTCGATTTAAACCCTTTTTTCGGATTCGTTCGGCGGCGAGCATTAATTTTTGTTCGAAGATTTCTTCATTATCGCTGTTTAAATCTCCGATTGTTTGGAGCCATTGTCTCCAAACGCGTACAGGTTTTTTGTTTAGCTGTAACTCGACCGGAGTGAACTCGGTTGTCTCGTGGTGAGTCTCGTTTATACAATTTTGTATAATTTTAACCCATTTAACCCATGACGAATGTCTGCCGGTTATTAATGAACGAAAAAATCGGCCTAATTCGCGATTGACTCTCTCGACAATATTCCCCTGCGGGTGTCGGATTGAGGAGAAGATCGGTTGTATTCCTTCGCACTCGAGGGCTTCGAGCCACTTGCTTGACGTAAATTGCGTTCCATGGTCGAACTGCAATTTATTTGGCTTCCCATACTTCGGAATATAATCCCTTAGGATTTTATTCAAGGTGGTTGTGGCCGTAGCGGTTTTTAGCGGATAGAGGACAACGTATTTTGAAAATGCGTCTATCGTGACGAGCAGATATTTCATGCCCCCCGCTCCAGTAGGCAAAGGTCCATAAAAATCGATCGAGACAAGATCTCCGGGCCCTTCTGGAGTCAAGTTCTGTTGCGCTGCGTACGAATGCTGATTGGGATGTTTATTCCTTTGGCATGAATCGCACGTAGCTAATAGCGCTCGTATTACCCGATGCAGGCGAGGATATGTGAAGTCCTCATCGAGGATTTTCCATACTTTCTTTGCTCCCACGTGTCCATAGCTGTTATGTGTGTACCAGATGAGATCTCTTATTAATCTTTCGGGGACCATAACCTTTTTTCGACCGTTGGTGGCAACTTTTAGCAGTACATCGTCTCGTAATAGATATTTTGTGTTATTTTCGGAAACTCCTCTGATGATTTCCGCTAGCTTGGGCTCTTTCCGTTGCCACTGTGCTAACATTCTTACGCCCTCCATTATGGGTCGAGGGGCCTGGGTCGCAAGCAGTTCTGCAATAACTATCTCTTTTTTTTTACTTCCAGCTTCCGAGGGTTTGGCACGGCTCAAAACATCGGCAACGATATTTCTTGCCCCCGGACAATGCTCGAACGATAGGTCATAATCCTGGATTGCCAATACCCACCTCGTTAATCGATCGTTAAGTAATTGGCAATTTCGCAGGAATATTACGGCTTTATGATCTGTGATCACCGTGACCTCTGCACCATATACGTACGTCCTAAATTTTTTTAAAGTCCATACTACAGCGAGCAATTCTTTTTCGGTGGTGGTATATGCCACCTCGGCTCCTTTGAGCGTGCGGCTAGCAAATACCACCACTCCGAGCTCCCCATTGGCATCCCTCTGTGCCAAAGTGCCTCCCAGCGCATAATCACTTGCGTCAGTTTGCAGAATGTACCCTCTCGAGGGATCGGGGTGCTTAAGAAGAACATCTTCGATAAATAAACTCTTTATCCTTTCAAAAGCGATTTTTTCGGCCTCTTCCCAGCGCCATTTTACCCCTTTATGGAGTAACTCCAAGAGCGGAATAGTTTCCTGTGCGTGTTTATTAGTGAATTTGGTGTAATAATTAATGAGTCCTAGAAAACCCCTTAATTGCTTTAAATTTCTTGGTGCCGGGAAATCGTGAATAGCCTTCACTTTTTCCGGCTGGGGTTTAATCCCTTCTGTCGTAATAATGTGTCCGAGGAAATTTATTTCCTTTCGGAAAAATTGAGCTTTTCGTAGTTTCAATGTCATTCCGTGTTGTTCGAGCCTTTCGAATAACGCCTCAAGATGATTCATATGCTTTTGAAAATCGTCCGAAAAACAGAGCAGATCGTCGACGAAATTGATTATGTTTTCGCCCATATTTCTTAAAATGATATCGAGAGCTCGTAGCAGGCTCGAAGTACTAGTTTTTAATCCGAATGGAGTTACTACGAACTCGTATACTCGGCCACGATGTCTGAACGCCGTGTATTTCCTCGAGTCGGGATGAAGCGGAACTTGCCAAAAACTGTTTGTTAAGTCAAGGCTCGTCATGACTTTTACATTATAGCATCTTTGAAATATTTCCTCTGTGTTCGGAGTACACTCGTGGTCATTAGTTAAAACCTGATTGAGTTTCCTTGCATCCAAACAGAGTCGAACGGTCCCATCTTTTTTATCGACCACCGTCAGAGGATTCACCCATGCGCTTGTTGATCGTTGAATAATATTTAACTCGAGTAATTTTTCTATTTCTCGGTCTACTTTCTCCTTATAAAGCATGGGTATCGGATACGAGTGTGCGACTATCGGAGTGTCGGTTGTTACTTCAAGTCGATGTTCGTAGACTCTTATCCTACCGGGTGTTTTTCTAAACACGTTCCGGTATTTCCACAAAGTCTGGCGCAGCCTTTCTTTCTCCTCCATTGTCGTTAAATTTGCTTCCTCTACGACTGTGTCGATTTCTTCCCTGTTAACTTGGTCCTCAGTATTGCTGATCCTATTTTCATGATTAATATGTTCGATTGTTGGCTCCTCGGGAGTCTGCTCCTTTTTATTTTCGATTCCCCTCTTGAGGGTTTTTCGGAGTATTTTTTTCTTTTCGCTCCTTTCTACATCTGCTCCTCCTGGCGTCGCTTCCACTACCTTTTTTGTAGTTTCAACCGATCCGGGTTCCATGTCGATCTTTGTCGCATGTTTGGTCGGGACAATGTCCATGAGATCATTGTACTTGACCTTGAGCGTCTCGTTTTCCAGATCGATCAGGCTTCGGAGAGGATGGAGAGTATCGACTCCAAAAAGTACATCCCGTATCAATCCGGGAACGATTAAAAATCTTACGTAAATTCGAATCTTCCCGATTTCTGTTGTGGGCATGATTTGTTTGTGTATTTTACAGGGTCGTCCTCGAACTGCACCCTTTACCGTAACTCCAGTCACCGGGAGAATAGGACAGTCTTTAAAAACTTCCTGATTCTCAAAAAAAAATTCTTCTGATAGAGCGGTGACTTTCGCACCACTATCCACCAGCACAGTAACTGGGATTCCCTCTATCTTCGCATAAATTTCCGGACATTCCACTAGTGGGAATTTTTCTTCATTAATTTCATCCCCCATTAAAAATTCTCTCGTATCGGAGAATATTGTATTAATGGGGATCCCTTCTGTCCTCTCTTCTGCATATTTTTTTCGATATTCCGTTGTACTCCGTCTGTCGTTTGCTAATTTTTTGTTCGCCGAGACGGGTACAACGGCTATGCGTTTCCCGCCGCCGATGTACTCGGCTTCTCTAAATCTTTTTGCGTTTTTAACGCTTGAACCGTATTGTTCGGTTTCGGGGAAACAGTTTGGTTTTGGAGTGGTTCCCCGGAATTATATGGCCGATTCCACGTTCTTGGCCCCCCCCAACCTTGGTTCGTTTGTTGAGGTTGCCGATTCGGAACACCAGATGTGTTAGCCGGTTTTGGCTTTTCTGGGACCTTGTTTTGAGTCTCGGATTTTTTATTTGCCTCCTTATTTCTGTGGGCGTTTGTTGGTCCACCTTGATCGATTTTTTCGAGAAATTGCATAAGTGCCTCGAGTGTCTCGAAACCTCGACCGACGATCGTGGCTTGTATCTCATCTGAGAAATGCTGAGCCAAAGATCCAACAATATCTTTGTCGGATGGAGGAGGAATTAAGTCCCGTGCACTTCCGAACATCCGGGTAGCATACTCGACTCTTGTCGAGTTATTTTCTTCAAAAAAACCAAATTCGAGATTTCTTCGGATTTTTCGTTGGACGTCTCGGCTCCAATATCGCTCTTGGAAACTTCGCTCTACATCGTCGAGTGAGTGCATCTGTTCCTCGACGAGAAGCCACCACTCCTTAGCTGTTTTTTCGAGGCATTGGCCGAGCAAATATTTTAGTTCGGGTAATTGTGGCTGCGTGACTTCGCAGTATTGCCGAAACTCCCGTAAAAATTTCATAGGCCTCATTTTTCCCGAGCCGTCGAATGTCGGTGGCCTTAAACGGATCTGTGATTCCGCAAAGGTCCGAGATCTGCCTCGGACCGTCCGATCTCCGATGATTGACTCGGCATCTTGTTGCTCCCATTCCCGGTTCTTCTCGGGATGTCGAACAATTCGGGTGCTCTCCGTGTCTGGTTTATTGTCGATTTTATTGGCCAAACTTTGTAGCCTCCTCTCGATCTCTTGGTGCGCGAGTCGTTGCTGCGCAACGTTTACCTCCAGTATGCTCATCCGTTCGGAGTTGTCCACGAATTTTGTTTCAAACTCCTTGACTTTATCTGCAAGAGGTTGTGTTGTTCGATGGACCTCCGTCGCTACCTGTGTTTGTAGCATCTTCATTTTGTCGCTCAGTCTGATTTCGACTACTGCTAGTCGCCTATCGACTGCTTCGAGCATGTATTTGTCTCTCTGCTCGAGTATCTGGACGATTTCAGCCCGGTGGTCCTTAGACTCTTGTCCCATATTGACGATTGCGCCAGCTAGACCTTCCAAGCGCATGGTGATGTCTCGAATGGCCTGCCGGATGTCCAGCATAACTTCTTCGGTGTCTGTTGACTCGCGAGATTTTGCTAAGGCACGTCTCGCCTTTGCTTGGTTAGCGAGTGTATTGCTTGCCTCTCCGAACTTCCCATGTGCGGGATCCAAAAAAACCTCGGATGCCCTGTGCGGAAGCGTTATGTCTCCTGCATTAATGCCGACTCCTGAGTCAAGCAATTCCTGAACTTCATCCTTTGCAGGATTATCGACCGGTTGTTTCTCCTGCCCTTCTTCCTCTTGATCCTTGATCGTGGGAGTCTCTTCTTCCTGGTCATTTTCCTGCCGTTTATCTTTTCTCGGCTTATTCTTCTTTTTTACATCTTTATCTCTACGAGACTCCTTCTCGTGAGACTCATCTCCGGCCGTTGTACTCTTATTATCGTCGTCCGCCATTTTCTTTTTAATTTTATTTAGTTTTATTTAGCCTATTTAAATACTTTATAAAAAATGACTCGAATTTTAGCGCACCTGCCCCACGTTGGGCGCCAGTTGTAACGTATCGCTTTTTGGAGTCTTACACGCCTCTGCTCCAAAAGCGTCGCTACGTGAGTTCTTTGCTCACTTTTTAATTTTTGTGAGGGCAGGCGCTGTGAAATAAAAATTCAAGACAAAAATTGATTCTAAGTGTCAATTGAAACAGTTTGGTTTTATTCGAATACAATCCCAATCGTTAGTAGAAGAGAAAAAACTTATTATAATTAAATCCGCGCTGATAAAAAAAAATTTTACAAAGAAAAGATTGGCCAAGGAAACAGACGGCGGCAGTCTCTCCCGTCCCCGAGAGAAGTCGCCGACGCTGTATTTTAGGTAAAGGGTTAATCAAGACAGCGGCAGTTATCTCTGTCCCCAGAGAAAGTTGCCGATGCTTGATGGGAAGGAATTTGGCTGGTGATCGGAGTCGCTATTCGACCAAGAGTGTCGTTCCTGGCTTTCAGACGGCCTTTTATACGGGAGCGACCGGCGTGCACACGGCACGAATTCGAGTCCCCTTCCGTCTCGGATGACGTCGATGTGACGTCAGCAGCCTTCGCTTCCCTCGTCTCCCGTGATCACGCGCGTCTGACGCAATAGATGCGTGCTAGGCGCGTGCTCCGAAATGCGCGCTGAGTCTCGGGATAAGTCAGGCCGCTCCCGGCTGCCGACTCCCCGGGTATCAACCTCTCGCTTGGGTGCCCCGCTTTACCGACGTGCTCGGGCTTTTCGCGATCCTCGTTGCTGCTCCGATTCTCTGCGGTGCTCCAAAGGGTTTTGGAGGCGAGCGGACTTTGAGTACCGTCTCAGTACTTGGCGTCGAGACGCTACCGCGTCTCTTGATATCTTGAATAAGGATAAGTATTCAAGATATCCATATATCTTGAATAAGGGATAAGTATTCAAGATATCCATATATCTTGAATAAGGGATAAGTATTCAAGATATCCATATATCTTGAATAAGGGATAAGTATTCAAGATATCCATATATCTTGAATAAGGGATAAGTATTCAAGATATCCATATATCTTGAATAAGGGATAAGTATTCAAGATATCCATATATCTTGAATAAGGGATAAGTCGGACAAAAAAAAATCTAACGACAAAAAGTTATCTTTTTTCATTAATTACTTAATGCAATATATGTTATATTTTTCTTCATTTTGCAAAAGCTATTTTTAGCAGAAATGAATGAAAATTATATTTTTTCGAGCACTGCGACACCTTCGGTGTCGCTGCCAATTTTTCAGGGTGTTCGTCGATGTATGAAGAACCTATAAAAAAATTGGAAAAGTGGAACTCGACGTCGACGTAATTGCTAAGCAAAAAAATATAATAATATAATATTTTTATTATAATTTTCTTTTTCATGCAATGCGATATCTTCAATTTTGCTGTTAATTTTTTAGGGTAGTCGGTGATGTAGGAAAAAACTAAACAAAAATTTGGCAATGTGGAACTAGACGTATTTTCCGAGAAAATAAATATTAAAATATCAATATTATATTATTATTTGCTTTTGCTTAGCAACTATGTCGAGTTCCACTTTGCGAATTTTTTTTAAGGTTGTTCATACATCGGCGAATACCCTGGATAATCGACAGCGAAATCGAAGGTGTCGCATTGCGCGAAAAAATCTAATTTTTATTCCTTTCTGCTAAAAATAGCCTTTGCAAAACGAACAAAAATATAAAACATATTGCATTAAATAGTTCATGGATAACGAGAACTTTTTTGTCGTTAGATATTTTTTGCCCGACTTATCCCTTTCAAGATGTATGAATTTTACACAAAAACGCATCTCCCTGAAAGGACGGATTAAAAAATCTGAAAAAATTCACAAAGGGTACTTCAAGTGATCCTAAAATATGGCTAATTATGGGATAGATCTGAGAGTGTCGAAAAAAAGTGGCTGAGTTAACAGAGAATGCCTCATATATACGTTAGGGGTGTGTGAATATTTGAAAATTGTGAATAATCTTCTCCTGCAGAGTTGACTTTAAAATACCCACCGAGGATCATGTGCGTCTGTTCATATTTTTTGTCTAACAGAGCAGAGCCCTCTGATGTATGGCAATAGGGTGCAGTGTATAAAGCACAAATTCGTCAGATTCGTGATCAGCGTGAAAAAATACATTAAATATAGTCCCGAAGCTACGAATAATGAAAAAAGTTTATCTGGAATTTTTGTAATCAATATTGCAATAATGCGATATTTTGCGTATATGCAATTAGCGATTTCTTTGCTTCACGATAGCATCGTGAATAAACAAGTAGTGCCTATTACGTTTGGCACATTTATATCTCTACCACTCGCAACTCTACCAGAAAACATCTCTTCCCAAATGTCTCTACCATATTACAACTCTATCAGAATCTCTACCAGAATTTAAATAAAACTCTCCCGGAATTGATATAAAACTCTCCCGGAATTGAAATAAAAATCACCCCAAATTGAAATAAAACTCCCCGAATTTAAATAAAACTCTCCCAGAATTTTATTTAAATTCCCGTAGAGTTTTATTTAAATTCCCGTAGAGTTTTATTTAAATTCCCGTAGAGTTTTATTTCAATTCCGGGAGAGTTGTATGTCAATTCCGGAAGAGTTGTTTCCCTCAGTGGTAGAGATTTCGGTAGAGTTGTTAGCTCTATCATCAACTCTACCAGAGTTGATGATAGAGCTATGTTTTTTTGGTAGAGTTATTATCCGGTAGACTTGTTTTCTGGTAAAGATGTTTGGGGAGAGATATTTTCTGGTAGAGTTGTGATTGGTAGAGATGTAAATGTGCCTTACGTTCTATGGCGAGAAATGCACAAAATAATCATACAAATACAATAATCTGACAAAATGACATTTTCAGAGCGCTACCTTATAAAAGGTGAAAATTGAAATTTTCATATCAGTTCCTTATAAAATTGAAGTGTTCACATCGATTTCTCATATATGAAGGTTTGCGAATGAAGAGACATGAAATGAAGAGAAATGAAGAAACATGAAAGAAAACGATATGCAATTTTCAATGTTCAACTTCGATAATGAGGAAACGATTTCCCAATCCAGTTTGCAACTTTTTTTATTATGACTGAATGTAACCCCAATTATGACCCATAAAAATTGCGAGGCTTACGCAGGCGTCTATCTTGCTTTTTCACGTTTTGATCGTACTGTAATCACTCGAGGAGCACTTCTGTTACTCTGTCGAATGATACCCCTTGGGCATTTTGTCTGGTAGAATACGAAGGCAAGTGGGCCTTCCTAGGTTCTATTGGGAAGTAATCATACGGCTGGATGAAACTACAAAAAATTGCTATTTTGCACAAAGTGTTGTATAAAAATTCGTTGTATCAATTTCTTGTTATTAATCGTTTCACGATTATGTCCGATGTATCTCTCCTTCTGAGCATGAATTTGCTACCTACGTTACTTGAAGCTCAATATTTGATACCGCTGATATACGTTATTGAAGCGCAGGAATAGTGTTGTTTTTCCTCCATACAAATAATTAATCATTGATGAAAGCATGCGAAGAATTATCGGAAATCTACTTTGCATCAATAATAAATGTGTAATGTTACCTTTCGCAGCCTTCTTGGATCGTCGACGCTTGCGACCATTTGGTCGACTCGGCGCTACGCCGCCACCTTGGGCCCATAGCAGCTGCCTCCGTCTCTTCTTTCGCTGATTTTTCTTTCTGGATCGAGATACTGTAAACGATTAATAATTAGCAGTGTTCAAAAATTTGTTAACCGATATATCACTGATCGTCTTACTCTTTGCACTCAGTCGCCGAGCTGCCGTTGCTGCTACGCCTACATTACCATATCAAGATTAATATCGTGAGAGAAGCTTCTTCAACTATTCATGGAAATATTCCAAAATATTCCATGCGATTTCATATTATAGTTTGTTACCATCGTTGGAATTTCCAGCGCCAACGTCGACTACCACGGCTACCTCGGCTACCTCGGCTTCCTCGGCTACCTCAGCTGCCTCGGCTACCGCGGCTATCTCGGCTGTCTTGGCTACCTCTATTTCTTGGACGTCGTCTAAGGAAAGTAAAGAATATTGTTACGATTGTGGTGCTTTAGGTTACGCCTACTCTCCCGAAGTATTTCCCTGATCATCAACTCGATTTGATTATTCTAACTGGATGGTTTAAAAAATAGATTCCTTACCGCTGTCAGTGTCGCTAGTAACGTCCACTATACTAATTGCGTCACTTGGCGGAACCGACGCTTGTCCAATCGCCTGAAAATTTCGTCTTCGGGCGAAACTCGCTTCGGCGTTAATGTGGACATCGTCTTAAATATGGAAAAATATTACAAATGGTCAGAATAAATTAATACAGATCGATCTCATAACAAGATGTTCGATGCGCATATAATAAATTACGCATGATAACTTTTTTACGAGATACTGTTGAGCCATTGGTCAATCGGTCTGTCTCAAAATTCGCGCGAAAATATTAATTACTTTATATTGGCCTGACTAATAGGTGTGAAAAACTTCTTTGCGATCCTAAATTCGTTTAGAGTCTTTTTACACTCGATGCAAAATGATAAAATAGTATGTAAGCCTACGCGGGAGAACGGCGCATGAAAATGCGCTCCGACCGCATAACATACCATTTTTTTTCCTTGATTCCGTTAAAATAACTACAGTATTGTGCGTGGAATTATACGACACATTTTACTTAATGAGCACTTCGTTCCTCCCTAAAGAGTAATGAAACAGAACTGCGCATGTTCACTCATCATAGATTATAATAGCCGATGTTACACCTGCGTAGTACGCATGAAATGTGGTTCTTATAGCGAAGTCGAGGAGGAAAAAATTAATTAGTTCTATAGGCGAATTTAGATAGACTACCGTTGTCCGAGGCTCCCGGTGTGTCCATTTCATTCGCATGAGCGATTAAAACCACTGGGTCCACGTGGACGTCGTCTATAATATAAGAAAATTTGGGAAAGAGGCAGCGTCATTACAATATTCAATTTGACCTTGTCAACAATTAAAGGATCTAGAGTAAAACAAGATAGTCAACCATCAAGGGGAAATGCAACTTAAATCCTTAATCTTTTACAGGGCACGACCTAAATGATGCTTTAGATTTTATGAAACTTTGCAAACTATTTTTCAGGCACCGATGAATAATTTGGTAAATTATTTAAACAAATTAAAAACAAACAAATTCGAATTTCTTTTTTTCATAAAAAATAATATTAGCATGACATATATTCACACTATTAGTAAAAGGATTAACTTGGCAGTATCACATTGCAAAACTTTCGCACGACGATCCATAACAATAACCAAATCTCTAAAAATCAGATTCGGGAAAACAGTGACCTCATAACACATCCTGGGAATATGTATTCCCACGTTCTTCGTGCCTTCGTTTTTAAATGGCATAATTTGAACAAGGTAAAGTGCTGACGCATCAAGCTAAATATCATACGCAGGCACCCTATATAGGTAGATACCGAAAAACCATGTGTGGCTTGGATATATGGAGGTAAGAAATTCCGATCCTAGCGACATATAACGGGTAATTTCTCTGCACAACTCTCAGACACCAGTACAAGCCCAGAATTGTGCTATTCTGATATTCCCACATGGATAGTTCCAATGTTTCTTTTTGTGCTTTAGAGCAGTTGTCGTTACCATTTGAAACCCAACATGTTGCCAAATGCCTCTTTAGTCCTGAAGTAGAAATGTTGACTAAGCGATTTTAGATGCGTTTCCTCTGGAGAGGTCGAGATTCAATAAAAACGTTTCTTACGGTGGTCTGTCACTTCCATGCCGCGATTCTCGGCGTTATCGACAGGCCCGACGAGATGCTCCGACCTGTCGCGATCATCGTCGACATCGAGGGGCTCGATCCTGTCGCGATTTTCGGCGATGTCGATCGGCTCGATCTGGTCGACATTATCGACGGCACCAAGAGGCTCGCGATTCCGAGCTTCATGCAATAGTGTAAAATGGAGTAATGTAGCATAATGGAATGCGACAGCTCGAGATTGCAATATGCTAATGCTACCGTACTGTTTTAGCTATGGGAACTTAGCACCCGACTTTAAAAAGTGCATATTTTTCGTGATTCTTGAAGAGTTTAATATGCAGTTGTTTGTAGTAACACATTTTTCGTTTCAAGTATCCCAAAAAAAAGTTATAGGACTTCGAAAAAAACCTATCCATCCATTTTGAAATTTTTAAATCTGGTAGTTGATTTCCATGGAGAATCACTTGTACTAGGTTTTTGGCAAAATGGCGAAAATCGAAATAGAAATATAGTACTAATGGTAGATCTCTATCCGTAAATAGCTAAGGTGATATCACTTTAAGTATGACTCACTATTATTACCGGTTATGCGTTGCCGCGCCGGGCTTCTGCCGCCTCTCGCGGCACGTCCGCGGGCATCTTGATTCTGAGGTGGTTCGTCTATATATAAGAGAAATCTTGTAAATTGCTTTGCTAGCTGTACATTTTGCAATGAATGACAAAAGGATAAAAAGGATGGGAAAAAGTATCAAAGGCTCGCCTATGAGGAAGCGTAACGAATAGAAAAATTCTTTCTCATAATCGGAAGCTTTGTACGTGTATATAGCATCATTTTTATTATTATAAAAATTTGATACACTTCAGCAGCATTCAATTTGTAGTTAAACTCACTGTTGTCAATGACCTCGCGTTGCTCCGCTATTCTTCTACTTCTTGCGCCTCTGCCGCCTCTGCCGCCTCTGCCGCCTCTGCCGCCTCTACCGCCTCCACCGCCTCTGCCGCCTCTACCGCCTCGACCTCTTCGACCCCGACGTGGGTGATTCTGGGCAGGTTCAGCTATTCCGAAAGTGTTAGGCATTGACATTTCGTATTACCACATCAAAGTTTGAAATATTTCTATTCTATATGAGATGATATTTCGGGCATATGCCTAAAATATTAACACTTTATAAGTCATAGCGCCTGAGGCTGCACAGAAACGCGACTAACCTATGCTAGGTAGGTTCAACGAGCTTATGTAGTGTCTAAGAGTAGAGGTAGTGCTATGACTTATAAAAGGTTAAAGATCTCCGAGAACTATTAAACTGGAATGTTTTTGATTTCATATCTCATTTCTTGTCACTTTAGCGACTCACCATTATCAGCAACTGTTTGCCTAATGGGCCTGCCGACTCTACCGCGCTGGACGGCACGACCCCGACGCTGGCGACCTTCATCAGATTCAGCTATTTTGAAACAATTTTTATTATGAATTCAATGTTTCGTACCCACTTTTAATCTTTGACATATGGGCACCTTGTCACACGAGGACTCGATGCATTTTGCAGTCGAAAGTGCTCATGATAGATGAAAAGCAATCAATATATATTAGTGACAGACTTTACCGTCGCTGTCGGATAGATCTGTTGTGTCTTGATCGGCACTCGGACCAGCTGGAGGTCGTGGATCTTCGTCACTTTCTTTATGTTGATCAAAATTCGTTCAAAGTTACCGGATCATTTTTGTATTTACATAATGTTTTATGGCTTTTAATGTTGAGAGCTTACGGCCACTTCTGGATTCACTATCGATCCTATCATAACTGCTTCCTCGTGACAATGGACGGTCCACTCGGAGGTCCACTAAGTCGGCTACACGTTAGAAACCGGGTTATCAATATATCTTATCAGGCTTATGGCCCTTATTGAATTGTCTCATGTTACTAACTTACCAGCACTGTCTGAGTCGTCTATGTGATGATTCGTGTTTGCAGCCGCCGACAACAGCGTATGAAATTTTTTGAAAAATCAATTTATATTGTTACGATCCATAGTACAAAAAATATTCTAAAATTAAGTTTTCAAATTTGCTTTTTAATGAAAAAAATAGCCAATCCTAATTCGAATTTTTTAAAGTGAAATGTCTGTAACACGTTACCAGAGCACTTCAGATACGTTAGCAGTGACACGTTACGTTAAAGCAATCAGAGCGCAGCTTGAGAAGTCACGACGACAGCAACGAAGCATGTCTTAACTTCATTCGACTTCAATTCATTATGGTCAATAAGGGAATGCAGTTAATATGTAGTCAGACATGCATTTGTAATGTAAGACTGTAATGTAAGATTCCGACTTCCGAATGCTGAATTTCACTTTCCCTACAACAACTCTCGGTGCGTCCTATTTCACCGCTGAAGATCACATTTAGAAAAAAAATGTCCCGATATTTTTTTTTCAGGTGAGACCTGGACATTACGTGGATTCGGGCGTTGAGATGAGACGCACCGAGAGTCGTTGTAGAAAAAGTGAAGTTCGGTACTAAGAAGTCGGAATCGTATATTAAAGCGTAAAACATTTTTTTATTATTTATAATTGTATTTATCTATCCAAATATTAACGGAATTCCCTTTTTGACCACACTGTATCGAAGTCACATGAAGTCACCGCATGCTTGTGTGCTGTCGGTGTGACTACCCAAGCTGAGCTCTGATTGGTTAACTTTACACCCTTACATCTCCGAAATTACTTATCGCACCAACTTCTCCCAGTGCTCATTTTAGTCGGACGATCACCCCGCGCCTGCTGCACATTAAAAGATTAAAAGATGCCGCCGATTAAAAGATGCCCTGTATGGAATAGTCGCGTCACTAGGTACTCGCGTAGAGCCTACTGGGTTCCAGTTGTCCGTCAAGTCATCTTATGAGTCATCACAATTCGAATAGGTTTAAGGAGATTGTAATGATTTAGTGGACACTTCGGAGGATTGATAGTGACCAATGAAGTAACGACTGGTCCAAAGCTAAATAATAAAAAATGTGTTGATCCTTGGATTCAAACCCACGCCTATCAGTTGTTAAGAGTATGTGCGATACCGCGGTTGGTAATTAAAACTGTAATAAACTTTTCTTACGGATTCTGGCATGTTCGGTCAAAAGAAAAGTCTTATCGGATGCCCAGATGACACGTGCTTCCGATGAGACTTTCTTTTGACAGTACATGCGAGAACTCGTGAGAAAAGATGATTACAGTTTTTGGTACCCACTGAGCCTGGGGTGAGAGGGGTGTTAAACATGGTCATAAGAGTGCTTATCACTGCGCAATCGTCACCTATATATGTTTTTATCGTTCGAGTCGTCTACTTATATGCATTGCTGGACCGTCGGAAAGTCAAGGACAAGTCTTTGAAGTGAAACTCATTGAACGTTTTGCGATTTTAGAGAACATCAATAAGACAAGAACGTAGTGCAGTATCACTTCTATTGCGCGTTTAATGATACAAGGACGATTTCTTTTTGTACCACGGATCGTTGTTAATATGTAATACATTTGGGGAAATACCCTAAGATTGAAGTACATATTGCTGTACCAGGTACTTGAAGTACTAAGCACTGGGAAGTTTTTCAGTAATGACGTATTGAGTACTGGCAGAACTTAATTGGTGAATTTCTGAGTATCTACTGCCCACTACGGGCACTGGTAACTAGACTCAGTACTTGATACTTCAATACGCAGTTAAAGTATGTAGTGTATTTGCCCAGCTTTAATAAATAACGGAACGAAAAAACGAAGAGATAGGTATTCAATTTAAACAGCTTTTGAGAAATACGTAAAGTTTGCTTGAGACAACTCAAAGCTAGAATACTTTATGTCGGGTAAATCAGGGTCGGATATGGCCAGGCGGGTGAGATGGCCACTCGGAATATCTTTTAACGTAATAAACGAATGGCGCCGCCGCCTGCACAGTTTTTATTATATGTGGATACAATGCGATTGCACAAAAAATTTTAAGATTGTACGTGCAAGGGTCACTACAAGCAGTGAGTCCCTATTTCGAGGTTGCCAGAAATGTCTCGAGCTATATTTCGAGTGCTCTGCAGACATACCAAATTATAATTGTGCTAGTAAATCATCATTACATACTATAGTTGAATCTTTCAAGAAAATATCTGCGCGTAGTAAATCTATTTTTTTTATTCCTTCCCTAAATTTAAGCAGCGAATATTTATCCGAGAAAATGGATGATATGGCCACTCATTTTCCGCGAGACATGGCCACTTTGTTTTTCGGGAGATATGGCCATGTCAGTGGTGGCCATGTCACCCGCAATATTCGGGTGGTATGGCCAGTGAATCCATTTTCTTTTTATTTTCGCATCTGAAACATTTAACGGAGGCAATTATTGTCTTTTTGTAGTTTATTTGGGCAACATAAAATGCAGTAAGACATATTTTGTGCGATCCTGATGCTTCTCTAGGCCTAATTGACTATCATTATTACTGTGGCCATGTCTCTCGTAATGTCCGGGTGAGACGGCCGATCGCTAACATTTATTTATAGAGCTATAATTAAAGCATGCATCGAAAATATCAAACGTTCTGAGTGAATTACTTTAGTTTAAAGTTCCTAGAGTTGATTACAACAAAAATTTTGTAGTTTTAAAAATGGTGCACCGTATCACCCCGACTTACCCTCTACTAAGCAAATTTGTCGAAGATGATTCTACTGAAAAAATAGACTTACCACTGTCTTCCCCTTCCACTCTAACTCTTCTTCCATTGAGTCGGGGTCTCGGCCCCCCTCGTCGACGGATCTCCTCGTTGGCAGGATCGTCTATAAAGAGATGATTTTAGAATCAATAGTATGTAATTAAACTATTCGTTTATGAGAGTTGCGAGATATAGGTTTCTATTTTGATATTTATTTACCTGGGAATACATCCTGCGGATTCAACATATCCTGAGGAACGGGAAGCTCGTGTTGCACTTCACCGTCTGAAAAAAATATTTATGCTCATCGATCATCGATCGAATCGCATGCCGCAGCATTCATTCCACGAGGGTGATGCTACATTGCATTTTTTCTAATGCGATGTATATTAAACACATATGTGTATTAAACACGTCGAAAATCCGTGCTTAATATACAAGTATTTTAATATCATTTAACAAATATTTGTTATAGTGTGCGTTTACGTAGCACATTCGTAAAGGATTAAAGTTTACCAGCTCGAAACCTTTGGGCAGCATGGTGCAAATCAAGTCGCTGATACGGCGTTATTGAAGATCGTAAAAACTCTTCTACGTCGTATCTGTTAGAAACATCAAATATATACTAAATTTCTTTTCCAGGATATTATATAATTTCATCTAATTTTGAGAAACTATGAAATGATCTACATTACGACTAAAAATCACCTTCCCGTCCTTAGAAGCCGTTGCTTGTCAGCAATACTTTGATCGACCCTCACCCAGGCTTTATGGTGCGACTCTTTCCCATTCCGCCCAGTAGTCTGCCACCGTCTCAACTTCGTGACCTCATCCGTTACAGTTTCCTTTAATTTTTCTGCACGACATATCAATAGTACTTTGTGACACAAGTACGAAACAGCGGGCTTTCGACAGAGATTATGAAATTCAGCGCAGTAGCCGGAAGTGAGTACTATATGTGCTAGCTGAAGGTTAGTACGCCTGCTTCACAGAATAAATTGAGTGTCCGCTATTGTGTAAGCGTAACACATATTACTTTTTGTAACTAATGCATAGAATTGCGCACTTTTCACGGCTGAAGCGGTATTGGATTGGGCCTTAAAAAATGCAAATAAAACTTACAAATTGCTTTCTCATTTTATCTTCGCTCATACAGCCGTCTTTAGAACGACGTTAAAATTGATTAAACCGACTTCTTTTATATCCCATGTAGGTGATCGAGGTTCGAGCTCGATCACCTGCATCTTTTTCTTTGCGAAAATCCTTATCGCATATCGATCGATGTTAGGCCAACCAGCAGACCCAAAAGTTGCGCAAAGTTTTTCTTAACGTTTGTGTAGTATTCGATGACCAGTAAAGTGATACGGCCCCGTACCGGTAAACGAGTTCATAGAGCAATCAAATTTTACGTAAAATGCCATACTAGAATTTAGTAACAACTCTTTCCCATTTCTTGTCAATCACTTTTGTCATATTTTCTCAATCACTTTCATCACCTTTATCACCTTTCATCACCTTTCATCACCTTTCATCACCTTTCATCACCTTTCATCACCTTTCATCACCTTTCATCACCTTTCATCACCTTTCATCACCTTTCATCACCTTTCATCACCTTTCATCACCTTTCATCACCTTTCATCACCTTTCATCACCTTTCATCACCTTTCATCACCTTTCATCACCTTTCATCACCTTTCATCACCTTTCATCACCTTTCATCACCTTTCATCACCTTTCATCACCTTTCATCACCTTTCATCACCTTTCATCACCTTTCATCACCTTTCATCACCTTTCATCACCTTTCATCACCTTTCATCACCTTTCATCACCTTTCATCACCTTTCATCACCTTTTATCACCTTTTATCACCTTTTATCGCCTTTTATCACCTTTTATCACCTTTTATCACCTTTTATCACCTTTTATCACCTTTTATCACCTTTTATCGCCTTTTATCGCCTTTTATCACCTTTTATCACCTTTTATCACCTTTTATCACCTTTTATCACCTTTTATCACCTTTTATCACCTTTTATCACCTTTTGTTAATCCACTTTGTGTCATTCTGTAAATAGACATTCAGTCCGCTCATGGAAAAGTACGGTTGCGACATAAAGATTTGAGTAGGGCATTTGTAATGCATAGCAAAGTTTTATCGGTTTAGCGATCAATTTGGGACAAACTTTAAACAATTACTTTTTTTGTAACACGTGCACGAAAAATCCCGCTTTTCGTGCCTGTAAAGTGTGTCGAAAGTGGCGGCTTCTAGCAGAGGATGCGTGAAAAATGCTGTAGATACTATTTTTACACGCTAGTTTGTTTTCCGTATACTTTTTTACACGCTAGTTCCTTTTCGCACACTTTTTCACACTCCCGCTACTTTTGCGCACACTTTTTGAACACTCTAATTACTTTCGCGCTGACTTATCTGTCACTGTAGTTATTTTTCCGAACGCACTTTACAGGCACGAAAAGCGGGAATTTTTGTGCATATGTCACAAAAAGTAGTATGCGATACTTGTACGAAAAAGCGGTCTCTCGACGTCGGTTGGGAAGTAGGCAGCACTCGCCTCCTCTCGAGCTACAAACGTCACTCGGCTTCGCCTCGTGCCGTTGTAGCTTTCGATCCTGCTCGGGCAGCCAACTTCACAACCTTCATCGAAAAACCGCTTTTCCGTACTAGTATCGCAAAGTACTATTTTATACTACTCGTAATAGAAATGTAAGGGCATACCCAAGAAAACCCAAACTCTCGGATGAGCCCCTCCCAATTTCTTCGCCGAATGCCGATTGAAACCTTCGGCAACGTTGTTCGTCCGTATGGGCGTATCATGGACCGACGTCACATCTACGAGCGGTACCCATTGTTGCCGTAGGTAATGCGTAAACGCATTGAGTGGCTCAAGCTGACCAATTGCCAGCGGATCGGCGAGAGCCGTAATCACGCGGCAACCCTCAGCGAACCGATCTGGTGGCAGCAAAGGCAGGCTCCACGCCAGATACAATAAATCCTTTGGCGGACGACGCATACGGAGCGATTTCCACTTCCGGTATACCGCCTACATTAAATAATATTATATACAATAAAGTTGAGAGGTCATCCATGGGTTCTCAATAGCCGCTCGATTTTGGATTCATGGATTCCTAACGAACGCTCGATTTCGACAGTCTATTGTTTTACAATCTGTCACCTGTCAAAATGTTACCTCGACAGTTCATAACCCTGTTAAATTGCTAAATATAAGTTGATTACAACGCGAGTAAAATTGTGTGATAATATTATGAACTCTATGATATACTAACATCTTCAAACATTTTCACGAGAGATGGGCGGAAGGGGTTATAGTAAAGATACCCTTATATGACAATAGTTGCTGCACAAAATTCCCATTGCAGAATGTTTAAAAACCGACAAGATTGTTGCTGTCGAATTCGATGGTGAAAGCGTCAGCAAAAAAAACCTACTTTCACTATAGTTATCGTAAAACTTATACGGCAAAAGTGGAACCAACAGCCCCTGATCCGGATACGGGGGAAGTTGTTTCGCAGACTTGCCACCGCGGCCCGTTCGAAATCGGTCCAGACGGCTCGCAGGTTCCCGGTTAGCTCCGGACAGATTTGCAAAATGCGCTGCCATATTGCGTCGTAGAGGACTTTCGTTCGCCTCTCACACAGCACAAATACAGCCGCATAACCCTACAATAATATTTGCTCATTATAATGTATGATAACGTCGCTTGTCCTCTCATACCGACACGATATTCAGAGAAAAATTAAACCAAACATTAGGGCTATTAGATGGTCAAAGTATAAGGGTGAAACAAATAAAAAACTGCCAACCTTATCACCCTGCCTGATAAATACAATCCATAGTTGGGCAGCTTTCGGCGCAGCCGGAACCACCTATATGAAATTCATCAAACATTTAAATTGAACAGGAGGTTACACCAATATCATTACAAAATAGTACATTATGCTACAAGGAAAGGAAGAGCGTGATTAAATCTGAATGGTGTATTGAATGGTGTATTAGTGGTAACCATTCTCTCGGAATAGTATGAATGGTGAACGATTGACACTTTCAATGGTTACGATTGGTCTTTTGACCATTGGCGAATGGTAACCATTCGGAGTGTAAATATTGGCGTTTTGTAACCATTCGGAGCGTAACCATTAGTGAATGGTAACCCCTCGAGCCATTACCATTGATCAATTTTAACTATTGAGAACGTAATTTTTAAGCAATTGTAATCGTTTGAAGTATTACCATTGACCAATTGTGACTATTTCGAACCCTGCAATTGATGAATAGTACCTATTTGGAGCATTACCATTGACTAATAGTCACTGTTAGAAAAATTGCCATTGACTAGTTGTAACTATTCGGGGCACACGGATTGATCAATATTTGCTATTTCGATCTTTACTTTTAACAAATTAAACACTTAACTTGTAATGAGAGCATTGGTTTAGATTACACCAAACATTACATTTCATTCAACTCAAAACGATAAACAGCATCGAACATCTCTTGTGAACATTTCTTATGAATATCAGAACGACTTTTGCACTGACCAAAGAATGCTTTAGAAATTTCGTCGGTTTTCTGGTATTTCCTATGATTATAAATACCCACGAATTAAAAATGATTATGCATTGTCACATGTTACTGGCGACTCAACCATTAAAATACCAAATCAACTTTTATGTCATCCAGGTCAGAAAAATACAAAATTGATCGGTGGTGCAGTGGCAGAGCTCTTGTCTGGTATGACGAAGGTCGTCAGTTCGATCCCAACATCAGTCGAAAGTTTTTCCCAACATAATTAGATCGAGATTTTGCTTATAAGCAATACTAACAAGGCAGAAAGACTCTAATACAAGAATGAAATATGGATTTTTTTCTTCATATTATTTGCTTTAAAATAATAACCAAAGGTGACTATTAAAAAATTGTATGGATACCATTGGGTAATTTAAAGGCTACCATTGGGAAATTTAAAGGCTACCATTGGGAAATTTAATGGTTACCATTGAGAAATTGATTGGTTGCCCGAATAGTCCGCCAATTTACTATTAGACATATTCCAATCGTTATCTCAATGGTTTTTCGTAATGGTGACCAATGGTTCATTTTCATGAGGGAAGCCGAAGGCGAGTGCTGTAATCACACGAGTTAGAAAAAGTGTTTCGCACGAGGGATGTACGACATTTTTCATCACAAGGTGCGAAAATGGCGGTTCTACGCACGCGAAGCGGGCGGAAAAGTAGCCATTTCCGCACCGAGTGATGAAAAGTGCTTTTTTCGTAGTGAAGAACCGTACTACTACTTTTCCGGCTAACGTATAAGGCATAAGAATATGGTATTGTTTAAACGTAGCCGTGAAAGTGGTATAGTCTGGTACATGGGAGGGAGTGCATTTTCACCTCGTGTGATTTCTGCAAACTTCACACTCGGCAAAAATCATGCCCTTCGTAGCATAATGTACTAATTCCTTCCAAAATGGAGAAAAAGTACGTCCTCCCGCTCGACTACGTTTCTTCCCGCTGAGAGTACTTTTCCTCCCGTTCGACTATGCAGGTATGGAAAAACCTACGCAGTTGTTCCGATGATAATAAATCGCTTACATTCTTCAAGCTGATTGACTCCACGAGAAAATGCAAAGACGCTTTTATTGCATCTATAAATTGTGACTTGAACGCGAATTTTCAGTTGCTCGTAAAATAGAATACTTTAAAGTGTTGTGGATCATGATTTGATACGATCGGATCAGATCCGTTGGCATTTAACATAGCCGTAAGAAGAAGTGTCACCCTATCATACAGGTGCGACAGCGATAGCATTAATGGCGATCTGGCCGGATTGACCGAGATTTAGTGAGAACGTGTATAATTTCCTCTTAACGCGAAGTGAATCGGTTTCAGTCGGTAACAAAACTTATCAATTTTCTCAGAGATGACAAATTTTTCGAACAAATGCAGAGAATGGTTAACTCGCCCAACCATTCCACTGTTCACTGTTGTCATCTTTTTTCGGAAGTATCTCGGAGAAATTCATGGTGAGAAAAATGCGGATCTATCTGCCGCACCCGTAATGACAGGGCTGTGACTTCGAATAAAACGCAACAAAATTTACAATAACATAAAAAACAACTACGAAATGTAAAATATATAAACAAACCAGAAACGTCCCATCGATGTGCAACCACTTTGCAGTGTTCAGGAATACGAGCATCTCAGGGCTGGCAAAAATAAGGGCGCACGATCCACCAGCGGCAACTTTGCCGCAGTATATATCTCGTGCTGGAGCGTAATTCTCCAACACGTCGCCTAATTCCGACAGGGTTCTCGGTACCGGAGGGTGTAAACTTTGTCGAACACGTTTAATGAAGCTTATCATCGCCGTGACAGAACACCTTTCGCCGGCATCTGGGTTTCTGTACAACGATGTATAAACAAATGAATCCTTTCATATGTAAACGCGTGTAGCTTTTACTATATGATAGATTTCTAATTACGACCATTTGAAAAATCTCTCGCCTGTCCATCCTGAACTCAGTCGGTATGAAAAACTGAAATCAACTTTTCGCACCGGTTCACGCATGTACGGTCAAAAGAAAAGTCGCGTCGGAAGTGAAAATCATCTCGGCTACCAATGAGATTTTTCTTTTGACTATACATGCCAGAATTCGTGAGAAAAGTTAATTACAGTTTTGATTACCGACCACGGTATTGCACATACCCTCAAGGGGATGCTGGACCTGTTTTTTTTCTTCTTCTAACCTGCTTTACCTGTTTTGCCGACAGAACTAGACAATTTCTCAATTTTTACTTAGCATTGTTAATATGCTACCCATATGCGTCAAATCATGCAGGATTATGACATTGACATAAACGCTTCGGTGTGCAGTCGAATTTTGATTGAAAATTTACAAAGAATTAAGGAAACCGCGTATTGTATTGAATGTAGTGTCACGATTGACGCACAGGTGTCTCTGCATCGTGCAGTATATTGCATTCGTGCCGTTGATCGGCTCTGATCATCTGTCGCAAATCGATAGACTAAGGGAACGCAGTTTACACTATACGTGATTAGCTTTTGTGTGAGCAGCTTTCCGACAGTTTTGGAATATTCGGAGCACTTAAAAAAATCGGCGTGCACCCTCTTTTGACGTATACAAGATCTAGAATTTTTGGAATCCTACAGATCAGATGCCATGACATTATTGACATTTCAGCGGCCATGTTGATTTTCGCGACAATTAACAATATACGATTTTCTTTATTTCTCGGAAGATTTCGACCGAAATTCAAGTGCACGCCGAATGATTTAGGTTATTAATACAGTCCTATAAAATTTGAAGCACACGCGTTCCATAGTAACGACGAATAGTGAAAACTAAGAAACCGCCTATTTCGGTCGGTAAAACAGGAAGGTCCAGCAGCCCTTTAAAAGATTAATTTAATTTGCAAAAGATCTACTAACTGTCTACAAGCTTGACGAAGCACTTCATCGGGCTCGAGGAGGATGTTTTGGGCCAGTCGTCTTACTTCCTCCTTGAAAAAGCAGTCTGCCTGCAAATTGCGGTCGATGGGGTGGTTGTGTACGCCAATTTGCGTAACAACACCCTGTTCGGTCACATAAATTGACGCATCGCAGCGTGTCTCCGTCGTGCGGCTCGCACACCGGTAATATTTATGCGGCGTATCTTTATACCGCGCATCGAGGTGGTACGGTTCACGACGATAAAAGAAGAGACGGGACCCGTCTCGCTGTCCTGGAACTTCTTCCATCTAGAATAGTTAGAAATTAATTTAATCTTTTGTTTTCTAAGAAATTGTTGAATGTCCATTTTTGTTGGATAATTTGGCAGACAGATCGCACATGGCACTTAAGAAATTATTTTATCATTGGAAGCCCTGGGACAATTCATTGTACATGATAATTCCGAAAGTTATTGACATGTCAGTGTAAAAAAAATTGTTTAATAAATCACCCGGAAACATCACCTTTGATCTAAAAAGTAAGGTTTCCGGGTGATTTGTTGAAAAACCTGTCTTGATCTAGATTCGGTAAAACGAATGGTCAAACAGGGCAAGGGGTGCCAATTTTATCGTCCGTTAAATTTCAATTTCTCACCCGGGAAACACACCAGCGTTGAAGCAAACTCGAAATGCAATTTCACTTGCACGCAGCGGGTATCTTCAATTGTTACGTAGCGATTAAACGATCCGATAATAATTGTAATTGACGGAATAGTATATCATGCCACATGGGAGGAAAGTGCATCTTTTCACCGAGTGTGTAGTTTGATGCCCGAGTGAAGTGACGCCAGAAATTCACACGAGGTGGAAATGTACTCCCTCCTTGTGCATACATAATTACTTATATGGAAATAAACGTTTCATGATTGTTAGCGTTAAACTTGTTTTTGTCAGGAAAAGGGGCGCGAATGGCTAGAACACGAGGGAGAGAGAGAGATTGAGAGGGATCGGTTTAGTCAGATATATTTATTCTCACGTTTTAGTAACAATTTATTCTCCTTTTCTTTATTCCGATATACTGTGATAGATCGTCAGAGCTGGTTACTTTACACTTCCTACTAGTACGCTATTGTTAATTATAGTTTTCACGGCACGTGTCCGTACGTTACTTATTTTACTCCTTATGTATCAAATATGGCGACCGCCGCACGTTACACGCGCTCACCCGCGTTACCACGTTTCCCGCGACACACACGCCTTCGATGGCTTCGTTCCGTTCTTCCTCGCACACCGAGGACGACTCCGTCTCTCCTTCGCTCAGACGCTGACTCGTCAAGTCGCGCACGCGCATTTCGCGTTACTCCTATTCTTGCCACCTTAACGCAAGTAAATTGCTCACATGATAATAATTCCCGAGTAGAATATTTTAACAAGTCCGAGATTAACGTATAACAGTCGCGTCGGAGACTGAAACTATAATACCGCAGTTGATAACAAATCGCCTTTCCAATTTCCGTAAGGTTATATCAATAATTCGGACAAAAGTATTCCATCGCCTACAAAAGCTTAATTATTTGCTTCCATCCAAAATATTTAAAAAATTGTGATTAGGTAAGCCGAGTCGTTACCAACCGAGTACGGGGATACGAGTGCCAGGCGGCCGGCAAGTGGCTAGGGGGAGCCCCATGCAGGTAGCACCCTTACCCGAACCTCGTCTACGGATTTCGCGTGCCTGTTTTTTTATTATAAAAATATTATTAAAGTTAATACAGCGTTTCCGAGGTATGAATGACCTCGGACAAATAATAAGTTATTTTTTACGAATGTGGTTCGCGAGTGACAGTGTCTTTATGCGCAGTTTTTAAAATGTTGTGTCACCGCCGGCCGGTGTTTACACCAGCAATCAACAAGTGTCCACTTGTTAGTGGTGAGTTTGTAATTTAACATTTTTTCAGTCGCTCCTTAGTCAGTCCGAGTTTATCGATTTTTATATAAAATATTATTAATTTTATTCTTCGGTTTATTTTACAGGTTGGGGAAGCAGCGAGGTGCTTGATGCACCTCTCAACAGTGAGTCGACGGAGATTGGGGCACATCTTGGGCCTTGTTCAGAGCAAGGCCAATATGTGCCCCTGGTAAGTATTCTGTTTATGTAATGTTTTGTTTTTAATGTTTTTTTTTTTTGCAGGTAGACAGCAGCGGGACGCCGTGGCAAGGGGCCTTGGTGAGACAAGAGACTCGGGTATTCCTGACTGCCATCGATGGACTGTTGAGCGAGTGGAACGATACCGCAGTTCCATAGAGGATGCATACGCCAGGTAAGTGTTGTTTCGACGTTTGTACATTTTTTTCCTATATTATTAATTTTTAATTTGTTTGTTCCAGCTGCCGGTGCCTCGACGCTGGAGGAGAGTCTCATCTCTCAGATTTCGTGAAAAGGTTGTTGTGACGGAGGCTCGAGCAGCCTTCGTCGCTGGGTATGTATGAATAGCGTTAGTTCGATTTTAATTAATTTTTTTAATTAATAATGTGTTTTTTCCTATTTTAGCTTTTTTATTTAGCAATACTCTTGGATGAAATCCAAAACCCCCTTAGAATATTGAATTTTAGCCAGAGTAGGAACGGGTCCGTGTTACACTAGCGCTGATAAATCCTTGCAACCGACGGGTCGATGACAAAGTCTCGAATGGGCCAAAGTCTCGAATGGTGAGAAGTTGGTCACAGTCGAGGCGGTCACCTATCCCGGTACTGACCGCAAACGAGTCAGCTTGTCTTCTGCTTGAGGTTATAGATGGCTGACCGCGGTCACCCATCCTGGTATCGACGGCAAGCGAGTCAGCTTGTTTTCTGCTTGTGATTATGACTTGGATGGGTGACCGCGATCACCCATCCCAGTACTGACTCCAGACGAGTTAACTTTGTCTTCAGCTTGCGGTTATTACTTGGATGGGTGACCGCGGTCACCCATCCCAGTACTGACCGCAAACGCGTCCGCTTCTCTTCAGCTTGCGGTTATTACTTGGATGGGTGACCGCGGTCACCTATCCCATTACTGACCGCAAGCTGAAGACAAAGTTAACTCGTTTCCGGTCAGTACTGGGATAGGTGACCGCAGTCACCCATCCAAGTAATAATTGCAAGCTGAAGATCAGCTGACGCGTATGCAGTCAGCACTGGGATGGGTGACCGCGATCACCCATCCCAGTACTGACTCCAGACGAGTTAACTTTGTCTTCAGCTTGCGGTTATTACTTGGATGGGTGACCGCGGTCACCCATCCCAGTACTGACCGCAAACGCGTCCGCTTCTCTTCAGCTTGCAGTTATTACTTGGATGGGTGACCGCGGTCACCAATCCAAGTAATAACCGCAAGCTGAAGACAAAGTTAACTCGTTTGTGGTCAGTACTGGGATAGGAGACCGCAGTCACCCATCCAAGTAATAACCGCAAGCTGAAGATAAGCTGTCGCGTTTGCGGTCAGTACTGGGATGGGTGATCGCGGTCCCCCATCCAAGTAATAACCGCAAGCTGAAGACAAAGTTAACTCGTCTGGAGTCAGTACTAGGATGGGTGATCGCGGTCACCTATCCTAGTGCTGACTGCATACGCGTCAGCCTATCTTCAGCTTGCAATTATTACTTGGATGGGTGACTGCGGTCACCTATCCCAGTACTGACCGGAAACGAGTTAACTTTGTCTTCAGCTTGCGGTTATTACTTAGATTGGTGACCGCGGTCACCCATCCCGGTGCTGACTGCATATGCGTCAACCGCAAGCTGAAGACAAAGTTAACTCGTTTGCGGCCCCCCTTAGATAAGGAATATTGCTAAATAAAATTTAGCAATACTCTTGGATGAAAAAATCCCCGTTTTTTTCTTTTTTTTCCGAGAAAAAGTTCAGAATTCCTGACGGAAGAATAATTTCCATTGTTCAGGGCAAATCCGAAAGATGAAAATGATTCCACCGTCAGGCCGGAACGGAAGGAAACGGAACGTTCTGTAATTATTATTATGTATCGGTACTCACCGCGAAGAACTTTTGAGAGGCCCCTCCGCCTCCTTACCGAATCGGGAGTTTGATTTCTTGGCCAACGGAAACTTTGGTTTTTTCGGTCGTTCGTCCTCTTCGGTATTTCTTCTTCTCTTTTCTTTTTCTTTTCCACCACCGTCTATTAGTTTTCTTTTTGTCCCGCGCACAACAAACTTCGACACAATCTATCCCGAAATATAGCGGTCGGAATGATGGTCGAAACGTCACGTGAAAAACACGTGAAATGTAGAAAAAATGAAAAACGTATATTGATCGTCGACGGTGGGTAGCCGCGAGCAAAAGCGCGCGACATAACTCGTATTTAACGATGAAAGAAATCTATGAGACATGTTTAAGGTAGCTATGTCGCTTCGCGCTCATTTCGCATAAGTTCGAAAAAAATAAGAGGAAATTGCAAGTCCTTCTCGATGGTATAAAATTCTGAAAATGCATGCATACTAAAGGTACTGAAAAGATTAATTTTGCATAATAATAATTCCAAAAAATTATTAACAAATTAATAAAAAAAAATCATTGTTTAACAAATTACCCGGCAACAAAACTTTTTTTATGGAAATGATTCGATGATGTTTCTGAATACGTATGAATTTTTTCAAATTTTTCAATTAGCTTTGATCTTTTTATATGGAAAAAATTTGTTAAAAAGGCACAAAAATCAAAACTAATTGAACATTTTTTATAAATTCATATGTATTCATAAAAATGAACGAATCATTAAAAAAAAAAAAGTTCGTTTGCCGGGTAATTTGTTGAACAATTAATTTTTCGATCAATTTGTCAATAACATTTTCGAATTATTATTATGTCAAGTTAATATTTTCAGTACCTTTAATATCCGTGGATTTTTTCGGATTTTTTAAGTGAATAAAGGTCAAGAGAAATAAAAATTGCACATGCCGCGGGAAGAGCTAATAATAAAAACAGTGAGACGAATCGCTTTTTGCATAATTAAGGCCATGTGAAAGATGCACCACGTGATATGTGAGTGCGAGATAGATGCATTTGTCGAATCAATGCCATTTGAAATCGGAATCGGTTGACGCTTCGGATAAAACGGATGCATCGGACGCGGTATCAAATTGTACTTTCGTTAATGCTTTGCCTTTTCCCAAAAAGTCCCTAAATCGCATTTATTACAGATTTAGGTTACCGACTGAGTCGTTTCACATGTCATTAAGATAAAAATTAGTAAGTGTCAAGTTTTCGGTGTCGACCATTCGGCGTGTCGAGTTTTCGGTGTCGACTTTTCGCCGTGTCGAGTTTTCGGTGTCGACCTTTCGCCGTGTCGAGTTTTTGGTGTCGACTTTTCACCGTGCAGTGTTTTTTTTCGCCGTGTACAGTGGCTTTGTGTACAGTTTCTATAATAAGGTGGTGTTCGGTTTTCAGTGTCGAGTTATTTGGCATAGACATGGCTCCGTGCACAGTCGATCGGTGTACACCTTTTATGTACCCCATCGACGCGGCTAGTTATGCGGTATGCAGTTTTCAGTGTAGAGTTATTAAGTATAGACATGCCAGCGTGTACAGTCGACCGGTGCGCACGTTTAGTGCAGACCGTTGATGTGTACAGTTATGTACTGTTCGATTTTCAGTGCGAAGTTATTTGGTGTAGACCTACTCGCGTGTAGAGTCGTTCGGTGCAGACTTTTAGTATAGACCTGTCTTCGTGTAGACTTGGGAGGTGTACAGTTGGTCCTCACCCTTAAATGCTTCTATAAAAGTCACTTTTAGGCTTTTACCATAAAAATATACAACTATTTGACTTGTAACAACATACTTTACAAGTTGACCCTCTTGGATCAATCTATAAGGATCGTTTCTTGAGATATTGATGGTTTTTCGTGGCATTAATGTTTTGATTTGTCGACACGTAAATTCGAACTGTTTGAAGTTATCTATGAGTGTGATAATATTTTTATATTATACTTAGATGACACATGCATAGTACTCATACCGAAAATATGCCGCCGAACGTAGCTTAAAAAATATCAATGGCTAGTGATGTGAGTCGATTAATAACTGGTTAAGTTGCCCGGTAAATGACCGGTTAATTATCCGTGGTCAACACTACCGAACCCGGCGTAAATTAAATTTGCAAGATTCTGTATTACCCTATTCAATCACGCGTCTACTCTATACCCTATTAATGTATCTTGATTTAACCCGTTCGTTCCCCATACAGTCGATATTGTAAACAGTGCGAACGCTATGTTTAACGTTTGAATATATTACATTATTTTTGGTGAATAACAAATTAACCAATTCTCAATAGTTTCCAAGTAATAAGGATTGTTCAATAGTCACCAGGAATCTTTTACTGAAAAACATAAACGTTGATAAAATGATCCGCAATACCGTAGACATTTTATCAAATTTAAATTGAAAGTTAAAGTGTGCTTCTTAGTAACACGGTCATTTCTTAAATAATTGTTTGCTTTATCGATAACTTTATAGGTAAAAATGGTTGCGAACGTTCTTAACCGGTAAATTCACAATAATCAATTCTCATGAAACGAATGGAATTGTTTTTCCACCCGGTACGCATATCGCTCAACTGATCGCTCGCGCTTCGATGGACATTTATTCTCAATCAAATAATGAACCAGCATTAACAGATAGAAAGAATGTCTAGTGTTTTGTGAAGAAAGAAAAATAAAATAAAAATACAACAGAAATGTTACGAAAAATGTAAAATGAAATTAAAAAAAAAAAATTTACGCGAATTGTTATTTCAGGTTTTGAAAATTTAAAGGAATGGAGTAATGGAGGAATAATTAACAAAATGTAACCATCGATTTGAAAATATTACTTTTCGGCAGGAAGTAACGTGTTCTAGAATCTTTAAGGGGATGCTGGAGATGTTTTTTTTTTAATTTAAAACCTGTTTTACCTATTTTACCGACGGAAGTGAACGATTATTCAGTTCCGACAAAATCTTTCATAATATACTTAATATGTTGTTATATGGTGTGACATAAGCGCTTCAGTGTACTGTCGAATTTTGATAAAAAACTTATAAATAATGAATGGCATGTGAAATATGTACCACGTGACATATGAGTGCGAGAGGGAGTTGCAATTTTCGAATCAATGCTATTTAAAACCGGTTGATGTTTCGGATCAAACAAAAGCATCATCAGATGCGGTATTAAATTGTACACCCGCTAATGCTTTGTTTTTTCCCGAAAAATCTAAATCGCATTCATTACAGATTTTGGTTACCGACTGAGTCATTTCACATGTCCTTAAGAAAACCGAATATTATGATTTGGGAAAATGCATGAACATAGTGTCATGGT
The DNA here is from genome assembly GCA_958510785.1 of Exephanes ischioxanthus. Taxonomy (NCBI): domain Eukaryota; kingdom Metazoa; phylum Arthropoda; class Insecta; order Hymenoptera; family Ichneumonidae; genus Exephanes; species Exephanes ischioxanthus. The sequence continues at coordinate 15,421,295 of OY294016.1, read as the reverse complement.
TAACGGACAGGTAGCTCTAAATTGTGCTTTACATGTTGAAACGACAGCGGTGAATGCGCGATTGGTGTACGGTTTCGGTAGTCCCCAGAGTCCAGTTGACAAGACGACCCTACAGCAGTCGGTTTCTTACTATTTTTCGTACTCTAATGAGGAAGAAAAATGATAAGAGCTTAATGATGAGTTTAATAGCTCAGAGCTTAATATTCGGAAAATAATATTCGATATTAATTTTCCAAAGCAGTTCAACGCCATATTCAGAAAATTTAAAGAAAATAGATTTTGAAGTTTTCCGAGCCATCTATGTGCATCAAAGATGAATTATTGTTCGTACCGGATTCGTGGCGTATCCGGTATCGCTCGAGTGTAGTGATCGCCAGGAGCTCTGGTTCGAGTCTCATTCCGAGTATTTTTTTTTATTCGCATTCCTCCCGAAATTTGTTTATTTCCGTCCTTAAAATTTTGTTATAAATATTAATAGTCAAAAAATCTATACTAATTCACGGATATCTATAGTCAATAAAAAAAGCAGTTCTTATTTTTAAATATCTCTTGTTTAAAAAATGGCAGTCTTGATTGTAAATATAAATTTTTAACTATCAATATTTATAACAAATTTTTGTTTAAGTTGGGAAAGAAAAAGGTCGGGGAGGAATGTGAATAAAAAAAAAGTACCCGAAGTGAAACTTGAACCAGAGTCCCTGCGAACATTAGACTCGAACGTTACTGGATACGCCACGAATTCGGTTCGATCATTAAATCATTTTCGGTTCACGTAAATAGCTGAAAAAAAACTTCAGAGTAGGTTTTCTCGATCATTTCTGAATATGGCGTCGCACTATACCATGAGTACAAAAAATTACAAAAATCCGACTGTTCTAGTGAAACAACGAATTGGAATATCGAGAGATGAATTAACGAAAATGAACGTTTAACGAAACTGAAAATTATGCGACGGTATTGACTGTTCTCGATTGTTTATCTACATATGCTGGTATTTACGATTGAAAGAAAGTCTTAAACGGAAAACACGATGTCCCCTCTGCACGAAACTCTACTTTTCACCCTCAATACCGGAACTCGTAAACAAAAAAAAAAGTTAGATTACAGTCTTTGTTACCGACTGAGCCAGGGCTAAGAGGGATGGAAGATATTCCGCGCCGTCTTAAAGATCATCTTTTCATTTATTGACGTTAGTCATGGTTCAACATCGTATGCAGACATTTTCGAGAAAATCTACTTTGAAGTTTTCCAACCGATTTATATACACTAAAAATAAATTGATGTTTGAACCAAATTCGTGATGCACCCAGTAGTATTGGCACCGGGTAGCATTGTTCGTTAAAAATATAGTCTCATAGGAAACGGATACCGGACATCGGAATTATTACAAAAAATTAGTTACAATTTTTATTATCGGCCGTAGTATTATGACCTTAAAAATTTCTGAATGTTAAAAAATTCAGTTTAATAATTTGTAGCACCAAAAAAAAGATTGTAAATCCTTTTTTGTAATAAATCTGATATCCGGTGTCTGCTTCCCATGAGACTATATTTCTAACGAACAATACTACAACATGCGACAAAAAAGTTCATTACAGTTTTTGTTACCGACTGAGCCAGGGTTAGAAGGAAACGAACCTCTCTCGTGGTAAGACCGACCGGAAACCGACCGGAAACCGACCGGAAACCGACCGGAAACCGACCGGAAACCGACCGGAAACCACCGGAAACGGACCAAAAACCGACCGGAAACCAACCGGAAACCGACCGGAAACCAACCGGAAACCGACCGGAAACCGACCGGAAACCGACCGGAAACCGACCGGAAACCGACCGGAAACCGACCGGAAACCGACCGGAAACCGACCGGAAACGGACCGGAAACCAATCAAGCCTCAAGAAAATGTTCACCGACAAATAATGTACAGGCCATTTTATTTTAGTCCAGATGCGTCGTTCTCGTCGTCGTCATCGTCATCCTCTTTATCGTTTTCGTCATCCTCCTCATCGTTTTTGTCATCCTCCTTATCGTTTTCGTCATCCTTCTCGTCGTCCACAAATATAAAGTCTACAAAAAAGTTAACGCGACTTCGAGCTTCCGAGCGCTTTATATTCGCCTTTATATTTGTGGACGACGAGGAGGATGATGAAAACGACAAGGAGGATGACGATGACGACGAAGAGGACGACGCATCTGGACAAAAAATAAAATGGCCTATGCATTATTTGACGGTGAAAATGTTCCTGGAGCTCAATTGGTTTCCGGTCGGTTTCCAGTCGGTTTCCGGTCGGTCTCTGGTCGGTCTTCGGTCGGTCTCCGGTCGGTCTCCGTTCGGTTTCCCGAAACCAAAAAAAAAGAGAAAAATCCAAATTAAAGATAAAAAAGTGTCATATTAAATCCGTTTACTATTACACCAAAACACGTTGTCATGATACTATCATGTAATTGAAAAACAGAAAAAGACGTTTTACAAAATATTAAAAGCATGTTAAAAATACCGCGATGGGTAATAAAAATTGATATTCAATTTCCAGTTAAACGAAACTGTGATAACTGACATCATCAGTTCACAAATATAAAGGCTACAAAAAAAAGGTTAACACGACTTCGAGCTTCCGAGCGCTTTATATTCGCCTTTATATTTGTGGACGACGAGGAGGATGACGAAAACGATAAGGAGGATGACGATGACGACAACGAGGACGACGCATCTGGACTATTACAAAATTCATCTATAATTTGTTCATACTCTGCTCTTGTTCCGTTATCGTTCATAATATTCTAGCAGGCAGTATCAAGTATCAATTGAACATAACAAAATTTCCATCGGTTGATAAACAAATGAACGTTACGTATAACATTTTTATTTATATTCGACAGCTTGATCTCGAACTGTCAGCCAGAATATTGAGATGCGGAAAGAAACGGTCACGTCACATCCGTTTCAGCAGGACGATCATATGGAAGAGGAAGAGGACGAGGAAAATACCGAAAAATGTGAAGAGACAGAGAGAGAGAGAGAGGACCGAGAGCAGATTGGATAAAACAGAGAGAGAGAGATAGAGAGAGAGAGAGAGAGAGAGAGAGAGGAGAGGGAGAGGGAGAGGGAGAGGGAGAGGGAGAGGGAGAGGGAGAGGGAGAGGGAGAGGGAGAGGGAGAGGGAGAGGGAGAGGGAGAGGGAGAGGGAGAGGGAGAGGGAGAGGGAGAGGGAGAGGGAGAGGGAGAGGGAGAGGGAGAGGGAGAGGGAGAGGGAGAGGGAGAGGGAGAGGGAGAGGGAGAGGGAGAGGGAGAGGGAGAGGGAGAGGGAGAGGGAGAGGGAGAGGGAGAGGGAGAGGGAGAGGGAGAGGGAGAGGGAGAGGGAGAGGGAGAGGGAGAGGGAGAGGGAGAGGGAGAGGGAGAGGGAGAGGGAGAGGGAGAGGGAGAGGGAGAGGGAGAGGGAGAGGGAGAGAGAGAGAGAGAGAGAGAGAGAGAGAGAGGATAACATGGAAATTACGTATTATACAATATGAAACGCGGGCATATTATATTAATAAAAAAGCATTTTCACCCATACATAAAGTACACAGGCGATTTTAGTACGTCATCGCTTCGTCATCTCCTCGTATCATTGACTGCTGGTCGGTTTCCGGTCGGTTTCGTCTTACGACGAGAGAGCTTCGTTTCCTCCTAACTCTGGCTAGGTCGGTAACAAAAACTGTAATTAACTTATTTGTCGTGAGTTGCAGTATTGTTCTTTAAAAATATAGTCTCATAGAAAGTGGACACCGGACATCGGAATTATTACAAAAAAATAGTTACAATTTTTTATTATTGGCCGTGGTATTATGAGCTTAAAAATTTGTGAATGTTAAAAAATTAAGTTTAATAATTTGTACCACAAAAAAAAAAGATTGTAACTCCTTTTTTTTGTAATAAATCCGATATTCGGTGTCTGCTTCCCATGAGACTATATTTTTAACGAACAATACTACAACTTGCGACAAAAAAGTTAATTACATTTTTTGTTACCGACTGAGCCAGGGTTAGAAGGAAACGAACCTCTCGCGTGGTAAGATCGACCGGAGACTGACCGGAAACCGACCGGAAACCTACCGGAAACCGACCGGAAACCCACCGGAAACCGACCGGAAACCGACCGGAAACAGACCGGAAACCGCCCGGAAACCGACCGGAAATTGACCGGAAACCAATCAAGCTCCAAGAACATTTTCACTGACAAATAATGCACAGGCCATTTTATTTCAGTCCAGATGCGTCGTTCTCGTCGTCGTCATCGTCATCCTCCTTGTCGTTTTCGTCATCCTCCTCGTCCTTTTTGGCATCCTCCTCGTCGTCCACAAATATAAAGGTGAATATAAAGCCCTCGAAAGCTCGAAGTCGCGTTAACCTTTTTGTAGCCTTTATATTTGTGGACGACGAGGAGGATGACGAAAACGACAAGAAGGATGACGATGACGACGACGAGGACGACGCATCTGGACGAAAATAAAATGGCCTGTACATTATTTGTCGGTGAAAATGTTCTTGGAGCTTGATTGGTTTCTGGTCGGTTTCTCGTCGATTTCCGGTCGGTTTCCGGTCGGTTTCCGGTGGGTTTCCGATCGGTTTCCGGTCGGTCTCCGGTCGGCCTCCGGTCGGTCTTACCACGCGAGCGGTTCGTTTCCTTCTAACCGTGGCTCAGTCGGTAACAAAAAATGTATTGAACTTTTTGTCGCAAGTTGTAGTATTTTTGTAGAGAAATTTTGAAATATTTTTTTATTGCATATTTTTTTTATTTTTATTTTTAATAAATTAATTTCTTAACAAGTACAGGTTCCTGACACTTTCTTTATTTACTTCTTGAGTCGACATTTTTTTCACAATAACAAAACTTCGTCGTCGTATGGTCTATCATTGCTTTCTGCTCATTGCCGTTTCTTTCATCTCGTTCTCCTTTTCTCCGCTCAAGTTGTTCTCTATTCTCTTACTCTTTGTTCAAACCGCTCTAAGTCCTCTCTCTCTCTCTCTCTCTCTCTCTCTCTCTCTCTCTCTCTCTCTCTCTCTCTCTCTCTCTCTCTCTCTCTCTCTCTCTCTCTCTCTCTCTCTCTCTCTCTCTCTCTCTCTCTCTCTCTCTCTCTCTCTCTCTCTCTCTCTCTCTCTCTCTCTCTCTCTCTCTCTCTCTCTCTCTCTCTCTCTCTCTCTCTCTCTCTCTCTCTCTTCGTCTTTTCGTCTTGGCTCATGTCGATCTGCTTCTTGCTCTCTGATTTTGTTTTCTCTTCATACTCTCGTCGAACTTGTCCAGCCATCTTGATTTTCTTTTTGAGATCATTTTTATATTTCTTCGAATGTCTTGAGTATCTACCATATCTAAAAACAAAACAAGAAAATATTGGTAATTTTGATTTAATACATATATGTTCCATCTGTAAGGGGTCCTTCCCCTCTTACACAACCCTCCCTCTTCACAGATCGTGCCCGCAGCCGACTTAACCCCCTACTGTACCGCATTCGCACAAGGGCACAGGAAAAAACATTTTAATAAAATTTTGAGGAAACATCACTTATTAATCACACATGCTGTTTACTTCCTCTATGAGAAGGCAAAAAAAATCATTTAATCCTCATCAACTTACATTATATTTCTCTCTTTGAGAAAACGGCCTCCGCGTTTTGATTGGTTTGATGGTTGATTTTCCCGTTTAGTTACTGGTAAATTACTTGTGCTTCGTTTTTCTTCATTAATATTATCATTTTTTATAACATTAATTCCAAATATGTTACCCATTTTTATTTATATTTTTATATTAGTGACAGTTAAGTCGATATGAGATTAAATGACAAAACAAATAAAAGAACAAAACTGTATTCACTTCAATAACGACCATATCTTTATATATATATTAATCACACATGCATGTTTAGCTCACATGGAGAAGAGTAACGATGTGAATACAGTTAAGACTTTATTTGTTTGATCGTTCAACTTTATATTGACTAAACGTCATTCTAAGATTTAGACCATATGAAACACCTCCCTTCCCGTCCATCCCGGGCTCAGTCAGTATAAAAAACTATAATAAACTTTTCTCACCGGTTTTCGCATATACTCTTAAGGGCATGTGGTACAGACTCAGTCGGTAACAAATCGCCTTCCCTATTTTCTCCAAAACGATTGATACGACGAGCAAAAGCAAATTAGGTTTTCATACTTATATCTATTGCCTACAAAAACCTAATTTGATTTTGGTCGAAGCATCAACCATCACGGAGAAAATAGGGAAAGCGATTTGTTACCATCGAAGCATCTATACGTATGTATCACATGCCCTTAAAAGAAAAGTTTAATCGGAAGCGGATATCATCCCAGTTTCCGATGAGACATTTTTTTTACCGGACATATTAGAATCCGTAAGAATAGTTAATTACAGTTTTTATTACCGACCGCGGTATTGTACATGCTCTTAATAACGAAAAAATATATTAAGCAAAGATATATAAAGATTAAAATGAACGAGTAGGTGGGAGTAAGGTAAAAACGAAAAAAAATAAATAAATAAAAACAGACGAAGAGAAAAGAAACGAATCACAGAGTAGAGGAAAATAATAGACCGAAACGCGGAGGCAGACTTTTAAACAGGAACATACAAAAGTGAATTAATATAAAAAATTCAACATACGCACACACACATACACATACATCCAAACATTTTGTTCTAACGTCCTCGTCGTCCTCGTCTTCCTTCGTTTTTTTGGACTCGGAAAATAAAAAATAAATATAATAAAGTAATAATATTTTTGTACCTTATTAGTGTAATTCTTTTGTCGATTCGTCCATGTTCTTGTTTTGTTGAAATTTTGTGTTCTTTGTGCCAAAAGGTTTTCGACCGCCGACTCTATTCTTGCAATCAATTTTCTTTCATTCTCTTCACGTTCATTTTGCTCTTTTTCCCTGCGTTCAGCTCGCTCTCAATCCTCTCGTTCTCGTCTCTCAATCCGTTCGCGATCCTCTCTCTCTCTTTCTTCACGTGCGTTTCGCTGCAATTGTATCGCACAACGACAGCCACAGGAGGACCCCGCTCGCCAATTATTTCGTCGTTGATTTTTTCTAAATGAAATTTAAAAAATTATATTTAATTAAAAACATAAATGCGCCTACATTTTATACAACATATTCCAAGAATAATTTTTTTTTCTTTATATATCATTGAATTATTTAACATTAACTAACTTTTTTATATTTCCATTGTGATATCTGCCTCCGCGTTTCGGTCCCCGACTCTTATCATCATTTTCTTTCGTAGTATTTTTCGGCCCGCTGCTCTTCTCTTCTTTTCCATTTTCTTCATTTTTTCTTTCAGTACCGGACACTCCACCCATTACAATCTTTGTATTTTTTTTCTTTTTGCCTTTGGAACTTATGACAGTCAATAAGAAATTGAACGATCAAACAACGAAGCAATATTAACCGTATTCATATCGTTGCTCTTTTCTCTTCGAGGTAAACTTATATCGTGTGATTATTAAGTCTACGAAAACCACCCGATTTCCATCGATACTAAAATTAAGGGCAATAATAGCATTGCAGCTAAAATTTTATGTACGTATATTAACATAATTTGCGACAGGTTGATCAATTATTACAATTATTATGAGTTTTTAATTTATTTTTATTTATTAATATTTATTTAATTATTTTAAATAAACACCAAAACCCCCGACTAAATATAAGACTATATTTTAAAAGAACAATACTACAACCCACGACAAATGAGTTAATTCCAGTTTTTGTTACCGACTGAGCCAGAGTTGCGAGGAAACGAAGCTCTCTCGTCGTAAGACTAAACCGACCGGAAACCGACCGAAAACCGACCGGAAACCGACCGGAAACTGACCGGAAACTGACCGGAAACCAATCAAGCTCCAAGAACATTTTCACCGACAAATAATGTACAGGCCATTTTATTTTAGTTCAGATGCGTCGTCCTCGTCGTCGTCGTCATCCTCTTTATCGTTTTCGTCATCCTCCTTATCGTTTTTGTCATCCTCCTCATCGTCCACAAATATAAAGGCTACAAAAAGGTTAACGCGACTTCGAGCTTCCGAGCGCTTTATATTTGCCTTTATATTTATGGACGACGAGGTTTCCGGTCGGTCTCCGGTCAGTCTTACCACGCGAGAGGTTCGTTTCCTTCTGACTCTCGCTCAGTCGGTAACAATAAATGTAATGAACTTTTTGTCGCAAGTTGTAGTATTGTTTGTTTAAAATATAGTCTCATGGGAAGCAGACACCGGATATCGGATTTATTATAAAAAAGGAGTTACAATCTTTTTTTTTTGTGGTACAAATTATTAAACTTAATTTTTTAACATTCAGAAATTTCAAGGTCATAATACCACGGCCGATAATAAAAATTATAACTAATTTTTGTAATAATTCCGATGGCCGTCGTCCCCTTTCTATGAGACTACATTTTTAAAGAACAATACTGCAACTCACGACAAATAAGTTAATTACAGTTTTTTTTACCGACTGAGCCAGAGTTGCGAGGAAACGAAGCTCTCTCGTCGTAAGACTAAACTGACCGGAAACCGACCGGAAACCGACCGGAAACCAATCAAGCTCCAAGAACATTTTCACCGACAAATAATGCACAGGCCATTTTATTTTAGTCCAGATGCGTTGTTCTCGTCGTCGTCATCGTCGCGTCGTCAATTTTATATGCCTTGTGACGTATTTTCCTGGATCTCAACGCGAGCAAAAAAAACACAAAAAAAACAAAACCGAAAACGCGAAAATCGAAGCTCAAACCGAACGGGAGCGGAGCGCGAAATCGAGAACTCAGAAAACGTCACCTTCGGCCGCCCGCTTCCACGGATGCATCGACGTCCCGGTGGGCGCCAGTTAATTTTTGTTTCGCCGGTATTAACAACCGGACTAAACTGGAGGTCGGTGGAACGGCCGACCTCCGCAGGGTCGATTTTTGTTTCGCCGGAATCGCCAAGCCGGACTAATCTGGAGGTCGATGGAACGGTCGACCTCCGCAGGGTCGATTTTTGTTTCGCCGGAATCGCCAAGCCGGACTAATCTGGAGGTCGATGGAACGGTCGACCTCCGCAGGGTCGATTTTTGTTTCGCCGGAATCGCCAAGCCGGACTAATCTGGAGGTCGATGGAACGGTCGACCTCCGCAACGGAAATACACGAGAACAGAACAGAAAAATAACGAGATCACACAAACGAGAACTGAACGGTACGAGAACTAACGCCGATGCATTCGCGAAAGCGAACGGTTGCGGAAATGCACGGTTGCTCAGGATGCGGGTTATGGTAGAAGGGTCGCGATCCTTCGCCAACAAAGTAACACGAAATCGAAACCGGAATCTCAACTTAAAAAAAACGGGAACAATTATTTATTGGCTGCTAAGCCACGGGATCGCACACTCGTGCATCGGGAGCGCTCAGCTGACCGGGGGGTCGGAGCGAGCGTAACGAGAACGGATCGATACGCGATCAAATAATTACCGAAACGATAAACTCACCGAATCAGCGTATTCTAATCCAATAATGGGCGGGAACTGCATCTCACGATGCCTCGAGAACTCCAACACAATCACTGCACCTCAAAAGCATTCCTCAGAACGCATCTCGAGCACAGAAAAATCGGTAATAAAATCGGAACCGAATCCGCACGAAACACAGCACATACGAGTCAACTACCGAACGCGCAAAGTGACAGGTAGCGTGAGCGAGATACGCGAACCGAAGCGAGAGCGATAGCCGGAGTCTACGGCAGCGCGAGCGAGAGCGAACGACTCAGCGCGCGAGACAATAGCCCAAACGTAAACACCGGTCGCGCGAGAGGTCCGAGTTGCCTCGAGGACGACTCTCGGCAGACTGATTAGCCTACGACGATATTCTAAGGAAGCGTTATGATTATCGCGAGATCCTTAGCCGATAGCTACTGCCCTCTCAAACTATTTCCAGAGCGTCACTTAAGCGGGAACCGAAACTGTAACGCGGTAATTTTTGAGATTCGTCGCGATCGTTACTCCAAACTCAGGACGTGAAAACAAGGCTCTCTCTCTCTTAACTAAAACACAGCACAAGGTGTTCCGACCTTGCCCGGACCGTACTTAAACCTCCGCCTGTTCTCCAACGTCCTGCGCTATCACCTAAACAGAGTGCCGGGTTTGCACCGGACTTTGACGTATTCGCGACGAGATCTCGTCGGTCTCTCCTCTATTCGTGTTTCTCGTTGCTTCGAGATTCTCTCCACCGAATAGATTCGAGGACTCCGACCTGAACTGAATCTTTGGATCTTATCTCCAAGCTTATCCCACACCCAAGCTCATCAGTAAAGTCTAAACTGGATCGTGACATAACGAACTTGACTTAAACGAGAGCTGGATGGTACCTGGACAGCCGAGGAGCAGTAAATCGGGAACTGTAACGGGCTAACCGAACTAAATCGATAGCCGTATCCGTAAAACTTTAATTTATTTGGGTTTTTGTGACGGTGATCGAAAAATCACGTCACAACTCCTCACCCCTTAGGGGTGGTTTCGACCTATGGGTCGAAACGGTAGCCAGTCCGAAGACTGCGGGAACTCCGGGATTTTCTCCCTTGAGTTTCAACCTAAAAGGTTGCGGGAACTATTCGGGATCTAATCCTGCATAGGACGTATCGGTAGCCATTGGTTCCTTCCGCGGCCTGGCACGAGGACTCACGAGTACCATCGCGTATAGGCCGCGCGGGGCGCGCGAGGGCTGGCCTCTCAGCGCGAGAACCTTTAATATAATCGCTGCTTACAATTTGGTCGCAGCGATCCCTCAACCCTGTTACTAATCGGGAGCCATTAAATTTTAGGGCGAGGCGAGATCGGCACGAGAGACAATGTCTCAATCGCGGTTCGAGAAAGTAATATAACGAAAAGGGACAACACTTTCGAGGACGACCACACGTAAGCAAATAGATGTCTCTACGTTACCCCCTTCCTGCAGCGTTGTCTCCATCAGTGGGAATCCTTGTCCTCACCGTTTGATTTCCGAGAGCTTTGGCCATCCGGCCAGGTGCGAGAGCGTGGACCCTTGGTCCAGTAATCGGGATCCGAGATCCGGGGGAGACCTCCATCGTCGGGAACTACGGCCGGAGCCGGATACGGGAGCTTACTCTTTCCTCGGGATCGAGTGCCGAGACCGCAGGGGTCTACGAGGCGCGAGTTACGGCCGACGCCGTGTGCGGGATCTTGTTCTTCCAACCCATAACCGAGCGCTGAGACCGAAAGGTCTACCAAGCGCGAGTTACGGTTGGAGCCAGGTGCGGGAACTTGCTCTTTCAGCCCGTTGCCGAGCGCCGAGACCGAGGGGTCTACCAGGCGAGAGCCACGGCCGAAGCCGTGTACGGGATCTTGCTCTTTTCTCTGAATCGAGCGCCGAGACCCAGAGGTCTACGAGGCGAGAGCTACGGGCTAGGGCATGCACGGGCGCTTGCTCTTTTCTCTAAATCGAGCGCTGAGACCCGGAGATCTACGAAGCGAGAGCTGCGGCCTAGGCCGTGCACGGCGCTTACTCTTTTCTCTGAATCGAGCGCCGAGACCCAGAGGTCTACGAGGCGAGAGCTACGGCCGGAGCAGGGTACGGGAACTTGCTCTTCCAGCTCATAATCGAACGCCGAGACCGAAAGGTCTGCCAAGCGCGAACTATGGCCGAAACCGTGTACGGGGACTAGAACTCGGAGGTCCTAGTAGCACCCGAATCCATGGGAGCCCTTACGGTGCGTCCGTAAGTATCGGCGTCGACCCTAAAAGCGATTACGCGACCAGTGTAGTCGCATTCGCTATAACGTCGCCTAGTGACGTGTCGGGAGCTGGGTCTACGTCCGGTAGCTGCCTCTGTCTTTGATTACGAACGGGAGCATGGTGACAGGGCTTCGATACGCGAGATCGTGTCGAGAAAATATTCTTTGGGGCGAGAACTGTTCCGAGATCGGCGAAGGACACGAAGTCGAAATTTTCCGGCAAACCGGAAGCAATTTCGAAATCGAATGTTAATTCGGACTCGACACTTCCATAAAATGCGAGAGCTGTGTCCAAATCGGATGTTATCCGAAATGGAAAACTTCGAGAACGTTGCCAGCGGTCGAACACTCACGCGTCCGTCACGCTTCACGTCGGGATCCGGTCTGACTGCGGCCAGCAAAATGCCTCGCTGTCGACCCGTACCCAATCAGTGGATCGGTGGGGATCCACTCCCTCAGGCGAGCCGGGAATCCGTCGTATCCCGGCAAGATCGCCTGACTTAGCCTCTTCAAGAGAGACTAAACTCGAGGGCTTGCGGTGGTCGGAGCGAAGGGAATTTCACTCGACGACCGATCCGAGAACGGTAGCCGAATCGGAGTGACAATGAGTCTACTCGACAATTCTTTCGTGAGTGAAATTGAATCGAGCGAAGGTGGGCGTGCTCAAGACTCACTTGTGCGCGAGATCGGGGACCGCTTCGAGCGTCGAAAATCGATTCGAGTTCGAAAGCGAAAACGAGGATTAATCGAGCCTCGAAAATTAATTCGAGTTCGAAAGCGAGAACGAAAATTAATTCGCACCCCGAAAATTAATTCGAGTTCGAAAGCGAGAGCGAAAATTAACTCGAACCTCGAAGGTTAATTCGAGTTCGAAGCGAGAACGGAAACTATAATTCGCCCCTCGGAAAATTAATTCCGAGATCGGAAAACGAGAACAAAATTAATTCGAACTTCAAAACTTCATTTGAGTTCAAAATAAACGGGAATACATTCGAGCATCGATGGTGAATTCGAGCTCAAATAAACGAGAACAATTCAAACGTCGAAAATTTATTCGAGTTCGAAATAACGGGAATAAAATCGAACGGCGAAAATGAATTCGCGTCGAAGACACAAATAACAAACTTCGGACAGACAACGAACAAATACGACAACCACACGGCTGAACAAACACAATAAACAAATAATAAACTCGAACATCGAAATTTAATTCGAGTTCGAATAAGCGAGAGCAAATCCCGAACGGCGAAAATTAATTCGCGTTCGAAAATCGAGAACATACTCCGAGTTTCGAAAATTAATTCGAGCCCGGATGTACGGGAGCAAATTCGAACGGCAAAAATCAATTCGCGCTCGAAAATCGAGGATAAATTCCGAACATCGAAAATTAATTCGTGTTCGAGAATCGAAAATAAATCCCGAACCTCGAAAATTAATTCGTGCTCGGAAACGAGAATTAATTCGCATCTCGAAGGTTAATCCGAGGTCGAAAGACGAGAACCAATTCGAACTGTGAAATTCAATTCACGTTCGAAAAAATCGAAAATTAATTCAAACAGCGAAAATTAATTCGCGTTCGAAAACGAGAACCGGTTCGAATAGCGAAAAATTAATTCGCGTTCGAAAACGAGAACCGGTTCGAATAGCGAAAAATTAATTCGCGGTCGAAAAGCGTAATTTCATCTTGATTCGGCCTCGAAGAACCTTCCACAAGCGAGAACTTCATCGAATCGTGAAACACTGCGAGAGCGAAAATTTTGATCGAAATCGAAAATTAATCCGAAATCGAGAATCAATACGAAATCGAGAATCAATCCGAAATCGAAAATCAATCCGAAATCGAAAATTGGTCCGAAATCGAAGATTAACTCGAAATCAAAAATTCATCCGAAATCGAGAATCAATCCGAAATTGAAAATCAATCCGAAATCGAAAATCAATTCGTAGTCGAGAAATATTGCGAGAGCGGAAACCTCATCGAAATCGAAAATCAATTCGAAATCGAGAAATATTGCGAGAGCGGAAACCTCATCGAAATCGAAAATGAATTCGAAAACGGGAATATTGCGAGACGGAAAAATCACTTCGGCATCGAAAATTAATTCAAGTACGCGAAGCGATTCCTACGAGAGCTTATGAAGGATCGAGAGCATCTCCGAAAACGGGAGCTTTCGACCGTTCACGGCGGTAGTCCACGACGAAGTGACCGAGAAATGGCCGACTTCGGTGATCGAGAGCAAGAAGGGCGAGGAGAAGAGGACTCCTCGAAACTCAAAATTGTTTGTCACAATTCGAGAACCTTCGCGATAAGAGCCGAAGCGCGGCTAGCGGTACCTACCCCCCACTCCAGCGTGCGTGACGCGTGAGCGTCCAGGTGAGAAAATCCGTCAATTTCGAAAATTCGAAATTAACGAAAATCTCCGGGAACCTGCCGTCGAGGCATTCGAGAGCACTATGTTTTCCCCCAAAAGATGTTTCCACCTTTCAGGGGTTCGAGAACGGACGTAACGACCAAAGAAAAAAAATAGATAAAAATAAATAAAAATAATTAAAAGGTCTGTATTCGTCATCGGGAACGCGTGGGTTCGTACGAACATCCACAGCGAGAACGTGTTACCCTGTAACGCGAGAACTTCGAGAAAAAAGAAATAGAAAATAATTATCTTACTCGAGCGGGAGCGAAATCAAAAGTAATTTTAAAAAAATTACACCGGGAGCTGTTACTTTATTGGCGTGGCCCCACGTTGGGCGCCATTTGTGACGTATTTTCCTGGATCTCAACGCGAGCAAAAAAAACACAAAAAAAACAAAACCGAAAACGCGAAAATCGAAGCTCAAACCGAACGGGAGCGGAGCGCGAAATCGAGAACTCAGAAAACGTCACCTTCGGCCGCCCGCTTCCACGGATGCATCGACGTCCCGGTGGGCGCCAGTTAATTTTTGTTTCGCCGGTATTAACAACCGGACTAAACTGGAGGTCGGTGGAACGGCCGACCTCCGCAGGGTCGATTTTTGTTTCGCCGGAATCGCCAAGCCGGACTAATCTGGAGGTCGATGGAACGGTCGACCTCCGCAGGGTCGATTTTTGTTTCGCCGGAATCGCCAAGCCGGACTAATCTGGAGGTCGATGGAACGGTCGACCTCCGCAGGGTCGATTTTTGTTTCGCCGGAATCGCCAAGCCGGACTAATCTGGAGGTCGATGGAACGGTCGACCTCCGCAACGGAAATACACGAGAACAGAACAGAAAAATAACGAGATCACACAAACGAGAACTGAACGGTACGAGAACTAACGCCGATGCATTCGCGAAAGCGAACGGTTGCGGAAATGCACGGTTGCTCAGGATGCGGGTTATGGTAGAAGGGTCGCGATCCTTCGCCAACAAAGTAACACGAAATCGAAACCGGAATCTCAACTTAAAAAAAACGGGAACAATTATTTATTGGCTGCTAAGCCACGGGATCGCACACTCGTGCATCGGGAGCGCTCAGCTGACCGGGGGGTCGGAGCGAGCGTAACGAGAACGGATCGATACGCGATCAAATAATTACCGAAACGATAAACTCACCGAATCAGCGTATTCTAATCCAATAATGGGCGGGAACTGCATCTCACGATGCCTCGAGAACTCCAACACAATCACTGCACCTCAAAAGCATTCCTCAGAACGCATCTCGAGCACAGAAAAATCGGTAATAAAATCGGAACCGAATCCGCACGAAACACAGCACATACGAGTCAACTACCGAACGCGCAAAGTGACAGGTAGCGTGAGCGAGATACGCGAACCGAAGCGAGAGCGATAGCCGGAGTCTACGGCAGCGCGAGCGAGAGCGAACGACTCAGCGCGCGAGACAATAGCCCAAACGTAAACACCGGTCGCGCGAGAGGTCCGAGTTGCCTCGAGGACGACTCTCGGCAGACTGATTAGCCTACGACGATATTCTAAGGAAGCGTTATGATTATCGCGAGATCCTTAGCCGATAGCTACTGCCCTCTCAAACTATTTCCAGAGCGTCACTTAAGCGGGAACCGAAACTGTAACGCGGTAATTTTTGAGATTCGTCGCGATCGTTACTCCAAACTCAGGACGTGAAAACAAGGCTCTCTCTCTCTTAACTAAAACACAGCACAAGGTGTTCCGACCTTGCCCGGACCGTACTTAAACCTCCGCCTGTTCTCCAACGTCCTGCGCTATCACCTAAACAGAGTGCCGGGTTTGCACCGGACTTTGACGTATTCGCGACGAGATCTCGTCGGTCTCTCCTCTATTCGTGTTTCTCGTTGCTTCGAGATTCTCTCCACCGAATAGATTCGAGGACTCCGACCTGAACTGAATCTTTGGATCTTATCTCCAAGCTTATCCCACACCCAAGCTCATCAGTAAAGTCTAAACTGGATCGTGACATAACGAACTTGACTTAAACGAGAGCTGGACGGTACCTGGACAGCCGAGGAGCAGTAAATCGGGAACTGTAACGGGCTAACCGAACTAAATCGATAGCCGTATCCGTAAAACTTTAATTTATTTGGGTTTTTGTGACGGTGATCGAAAAATCACGTCACAGCCTAGAATGTAAACATGAAATTGGAACTCAGGATGCGAATCCTAAGGCTCTTTATGAGACATTCGATTAAAGGAATTCGAATGCATGAGCAATTTCCTGCAATACTGCCCGTGTGAATTTCGGTGAATTCAACTGATCGACCTCGTCTTTGGAATATTTTCGTGTTTTGTTTGTAGAATTCTTGTCCATGCTACGGTATTTTTTTATAACGCTTTAATTTTGACCGTGAAACCTAAAACATAATCCAATAACGATCATTTAGAACCGGCAATATTCATATATACAGAACATATATACATATATAGTTTCATTTGAAGTTAGCCCCTTATAATCGTGATTCAATTGATTTACGTTTCACAATCAGAATTGAAACGTCAGCAAAGAATACGGCAGCATGGAGAAGATTAATATTAATAGAAAAAGAAAACATTCCGAAGACGAAGATACTTCATATTTACCTGAACTGACGAAGGCGATGTTGCTTAAAATATCAGACGCACTCAAATTCGATCGACCATCGGAGTGTCTCGTCGAAAGCTTTGGCCAATGCATCCGACTGAAGGATATACGCACCCTCGACGCGGAAAACTGGCTGAACGATGAGATCATAAATTTTTATTTAAATCTCGTCGTCGTCAGATCGAATGAAGAAGGATATCCTACCGTTCACGCGATGAGTACCTTCTTCTATCCGAAACTTATTTCTGGTGGATACGTGGCGGTACAGAGGTGGACAAAAAAAACGGATATTTAAAAAAAAGATATTATCGTTATTCCAGTACATTTGGGAAATCATTGGACCGTTGCCATCGCCGACTTCCGAAAAAACCGCATCGACCATTACGATAGTCTCGGCGGAGAAAATAAAAAATGTATCGACACAATGCGACGATATTTACAAGAAGAAAGTCTGACGAAGAAGAAAACGAAATTCGAAATGTCCGATTGGACGTTCTCGTCAGTCAAGAACATTCCGCTCCAAGGTAACAGTTACGACTGCGGTGTGTTCGCCTGTATGTTTGCAGAATTCATAACTGCAAACAAGAATATAACATTCGGACAAACTCAGATGCCGTACTTTCGTCAGAAGATGGTGTACGAAATCGTACAAAAAAAAATAATGTAAAAACTTCACAATGTTTTTCTGTGTTCTAATAAATTCGTACCTTCTGCAATGGAGTTCACAAAGGTTTTTATTTTTGTGTATATTTAACCCTTTTAATACCGAGAACTTCTGCCCATCTCAAAAATAACTTCTTTGAATAAAAAGAATAAATAAAAAACTGTACGGATGTGCCATGCCTCCGAGTGACTCAGATCTATATCTGAATCCTGAACCGGAAGTACGTTGCTTTCGAGCGAGTCCGATCGGTATCTGGTCCTCGAACCGGAAGTAAGATGTTTCCGAGCGAGTCACATCGATATCAGGCTCTTGAACGGGAAGTACGATCCTTCCGGGCGAGTCAGATTTATATCTGACTTTTGAACCCGGAAGTACCATGCCTCTGGGCGATTCAGATCTATATCTGGCCCTCGAACTGAAAGTATGATTCTTCAAAGTGAGTCAGATCGATATTTGATTTTCGAACCGGAAGTACGATCTGTCCGAGTGAGTCAGAACTATATCTGAATCACAAACAGGAAGTACGTTGCCTTCAAGCGAGTCCAATCGGTACCTGTTCCTTGAACTGGAAATAAGATGTTTCCAAGCGAGTCACATCGATATCTGACTCTCGAACCGGAAGTACTCGAACTTCCAGTTCGAGGACCAGATACCGATCGGACTCGTTCGAAATCAACGTACTTCCGGTTCGGGATTCAGATATAGATCTGAGACGCTCGAAGGCATGGCACTTCCGGTTCGAGAGTCAGATATCGATCTGACTCGCTCGAAAGGATCGTACTTCCGGTTCGAGAGTGAGATAATGATCTACCTCGCTTGGAAGCATCGTACTTCCGATTGGAGAGCCGAATATCTATCTGACTCGTTCGGAGTACTTTCGGTTCGAGATACAGATATCGATCTGACCCGCTTCGAAGAATCATATTTTCAGTCCGGGACCAGATATAAATCTGAATCGCTCGAAGGCATGTTACTTCCGGTTCGAGAGTCAGATATCGATGTGACTCCCTCGGAAACATCTTACTTCCGGTTCGAGGATTAGATACCGATCGGACTCGCTCAAAAGCAACGTACTTCCGGTTCAGGATTCAGATATAGATCTGATTCGCTCGAAGGCATGGGACTTCCGGTTCGAAAGTCAAATATCGATCTGACTCACTTTGAAGAATCATACCTTCAGTTCGAGGGCCAGATATAGATCTGAATTGCTCGAAAGCAACGTACTTCCGGTTCAGGATTCAGATATAGATCTGAGTCGCTCGAAGGCATGGCACTTCCGGTTCGAGAGTCAGATATCGATCTGACTCGCTCGGAAACATCGTACTTCCGATTTGGGCGTGCGGTAGCCCGCTAGCGGTGCGCGTACGCAAGCCGCCAACTTCAGCCTCGTGAGGTTCATCCGGCTTTTGTTTTGTTCATTACGATTACGACGATCTCTTCGCATCTTCATCACAACGCTTTTAAGGTTCGTATGTTCTCCGTTTCAATCATTCTAACGATGCTATTATTCTGTACGTTATTGATAATTTTTTTTTTTTCAGGATAATGGGTGGCGTTATGAGCATACTGAATCGACTTCTGCATCCATTTGGATGGGAAGTCGTAAAAATTTTACATCCTCCGGCTCCAAATCCCCAACCGGAAAATGTCGAAGTCGAGGAAAGGCAAGAAGACGACGAAAGGGAAGATGACGATGTTGGAGGACCCGTCTGACCGCAAATTTGTCCGAATTGTTGGGATCCAATTGACGTGTGCCATTGTCACCAACGCCAAAACGAAGACCACTGGCCTTTGGCAGATGTCTTCGATACAGAAAAACTCAGGTAAATCCCGTCCATTCTGTATTGAATATCGCTCCAGGCATAAAAATCCAGGCTCCAGGCATAATCAGCGAGAAAAAATACATTAGACATGGCCACAATATAATGATAATGCCAAATAAATTATTTCAAAAAATCAAACAACTTTTTATTTTTATTTTTTCAGATTTCTTACTCGACGTGTTCTTCACAGCTATATTGAATTCACGAATGAGGGCAACATAATGTAAATATACATTTTTTTTTTTTGATAATTAAAGAATTCCCGAGTTATAACCGTTTGAATTTTTCGTGTCTGTACATGCATCACAAATCACACATCCATTGGAAGATTTTTTCTCAATATCATCGTCGTCCATCGTCGTCGTCCATCGTCGAAGAGAAGAAGAGAAGAAGGAGACGAGACGAGACAATGAGTGCGATAATATAATATAATAATTTATTTTCAGTTTTCACTAAAATCTCAATTTTTTTTTTATCATAACAAAACTTCCTCATGAGGAAAGAAAACTTTAATAACATAATAATAAAATAATAATAAAATAATAATAATGTGTTTATTCATTATTCCCGGGACCCTTTCCAGACGTGCGAGTGGTCATACAAGAAAAAATTAATAATAATAATAAAAAACTAATAATATTTTCGTCCTTTTTTGTTGTAATATATCCGCGTCTTCATCCGTTTCATTTCAAAGGTGAATTTTCTTTGTGTGAATTTTCTCTTAATAATAACAAATTCAATTCGTTCCATCAATTTTCGTTCGTACTCTTCTCGCTCGTTCCGTTCTCGTTCTTGCCGCTCAGTCCGTTCTCGATCCTCCCAGTCTCGCCGCTCAGCCCGTTCTAGACCCTCCCACGCTCTTTCCCTTCGCGCGATTCGACGTAGTTCCTCTTCTCTCTCCTTATGAAAATTATTTCTTGGGTGATATTTTCTATACCTAGTTGTAGTTAAACGGAAAATATTTAGTGGTTATGGTGGCTCGCGTGCTTCGCGCGCTCGCAGCATATGTTCAAATTTCTATGAGTATCGATGAATATGCATAAGTATGCGTAAGAATATTCACGCATACTCTTTGAACTTTATTATTATGTAAACATACTTTTGTATTTTTCCTTTGAAAAATATGATGACACTTGAAATCCTGCATGCGAGAATATTCGAAACGATAACGGAACAGGAACAATTAATGAGGCAAAATATCCATCGTCTTATATATGTCTTGCTGTAAATCACGATAGGCACCTGGGTTTTTCCGCGATGCCATCGGAAAGCAAAGAAATCCTTGTTTACAAATACCTAAGGGTGAGCGTGGCCGAGTGGATCGGCGCGCGCTTCACACGCAGTAGGCCCGGGTTCGATTCGCGGCAAGCACCAAGAATTTTCTGTGGTGTTTTTATCTGCGTAAAAGTGGTTCGGAACCCACTATAATAGTAGGTCCAGAGGAAAGGACCAGCGCCTCGGTATGGGAAACCGAAAGACTGGGAAAAGTGTCGCGGGTTCGATTCCCGAGACTGAAGTCCCGCAGGTGAAAGAAAAAACGGACGGGGACGTAGCTCCGGAGATAGGACGTACGAACTACGACTATAACCGTATGTCCGGGACTACTGACACCTGGCGGAGCGCGACGAAGCTCCGGACACAAGAATCGAATCGGCGACAACGGATAAGGAAGGAGGAAAGAGAGAGAAGTGAAGGAGCCCGTAACCCTTAGGGGATCGGTGTAACACACAATACCCAATACCCAATACTCCTTGTTTACAAATACCTAAAATCACTCATTTTTGAAATTTTGGCTATAAAAATGCCTGGGAAACTTTTTCGTTAGTTGTCGCTCCGGGACTGTTATTCCATGTATTTTTTCACGCTGATCACGAATCTGACACTTATTTCATTCGTAGATGAATATTTAATACGGAAAAATGCATCTAAAAAAAAAAAAAAAAAAAAACATTAAATTCGAAAAATTCAAAATGACATAAAATTTAAACGATTTGACCGATTCTCTTGAAATTTTATTCAGATCGTCGGGTGATCATATTCCATCTATGTGCGCGTTTTTAGCCCGATAGCTAAAAAATTGCGAGCGCTAGAGCGCGAAAAGACATTTTTGAAGAAATTAAAAATGGCGTACAAAAAAAACAACTGAACATTTTTGGATGAAATTTTGACCAAACATTAACTACTGATCATACATGATGTGTGCCAAATTTCAGCTTGATCGGTCAAGGCGTTCTCGAGTTATAGCGGTTTGAATTTTGCACGTCCATTTCACACACACACACACATTCGGACATTTTTTCTAAATGTGATTTTTGGACGTTTTGGAACATTCTGAACATGTTTTCATTAAAATCTCGAATTTTTTTTTTTTTTTACCAAAACAAAGCTTCCTCTATGAGGAAGCAATATGATCTGCAAATAATAATTTTTTCAATCTGTTAACTTGCATATGAAATATGCGTGAATGACTAAATCTGGGCGATCAGATGCTGATTCACCTTCATTCAAATTTTCTAAAATTTCTGGCCATTTTGGGTGCATGTCATAGTTATGAAGAGTTGAGATTTTCCGTGTTTTTTATCTAAACATATAGCATCGAAATGCAATTGTAGGGTGCTCGTGGACTCGATCGGAATGATGGCGGTAATATTACAATTTTGCTGGCAATTACTCATACTGAATATGTTTATGTTATTGAATTTCAAAAAAGAGGTTGACCCCATATATGGGGATATAAACGTCTACATCTGTTTTGTCATTATGGAGGATTTAGATTGAACCAACAATTAAATTAAATTAAAATAAAATAACCTAGCGTTCGGGCGCGAAGCGCCCGATCGCTAGTAATAATAATAATAAGCGAAAATTAATAATAACAAGCGGAAGATAAAATAATTAAGAAAAAGATAATCACGGGCCAGGCCTATTCTCCCCTACTAATGTCGCACGCAATGGACGGACTGTACCGCTGTCCGATCGTCGCCGTTGCGCGAAGGGCGATGTTCCGCCACACACACATACACACACGATCTCGGCGTGCAGGCTGCGTCTCGCGGACGACTCCGTAGCGGTATGTCACGAAAACCCGGGAAAACAAAATTGACCACGACAACCAACAAAAAGAACAAACGAACCACTATCGGCGGCGGCTTCGAGACTCGTGTCTCTTTTTATCGCGGTGCTTTTCCGACGTCCTCAGCCGCGAAGGAAAGCCTACGTTTATTGGCCCGCGCGAGCTCGAAACCCGCACGCCGCGACACACACACTCTCTTCCGCTCTACACAAATCTCGCGCAGGCGATCTCCCCGATGTCACGGTACCGGTGCGACGAGAGGCCGTCCAATTCCCGGCACTTATAATCCCCGAAATACACGAAAAGAAAGATAGATAATTCCCCCAAGAAATAAGAAAACACGAAAAATGATCGACGGAAACATAAGCTAGAGTTGGCCCGGGACGGAACTCCACGCCGCGATCGAGTCACGGGCACGCTCGATAATATTGCGCGTAAAACCGACGATAAACCGCGTGTCCGACAATTCTCCCTGAAAATCAGAAGGCTTACGGCGAGAACAGATGATCACGAGAAAAATCCGTGCCGGTACCAATTCCACCGTCCTTCCAGAGTATCCAGCCGAATATTCCAACGTCTCGAACGGATCGGTCAAGCTTCGTTTCGGTTCCCGAGTGTAAATGATATCCTGAGCACGACACGACAGAACAATTGTACGGCGAGCACACACGTCCTATCGTCGTCGCTTCACAGAAGAGAGTCCCGACCTAATTTTTGGAGTCGTACTCGCCGCCTCGCTCGCGTTCTCTCTCGCTCCCCACTTTCCCCGATTTCTGGCCGGTGTCCGGTACCTGGCGCCTCTCCCGACAATGCCTACCTCGCGTAACTAATTCGATGCGCGCGACCTATATTCAAATACGTCGCTTATCAGCTTAATATGTCACGCGTCGAAGCTCGGCATCTCCCGTCGCAGGGTTGCCAGATTGGGCGACTTGTCGCCATTTGGGCGATCTCGGCGACAAAACGGCGACAAGAAATGGAGGGTAAGTCGCCTATCACCCAATTGGGCGACCTAATTTTTTTTTCGGCGATATTAGGCTAAAATATCGATATATTTCATAAAATATTTTCGATATTTAAAAAAAAAAACAATTTTTTTCTTCGCGACACTTGTGCTCGAGCCGCAGCTCACACAATCCCGGAACCGACGATCGTGCTCGAGCCGCGCTCGCACCAAAAACCAAAAGTGAAGAAAAAAAAAAAACATAAACGGTGAACCAGAAAAAAAAACACACAGAAGTGATACAGTGAACAAAAGAACACACAGAAAGATACAGTGATAAACAGTAAAGTGAAAAGACACTACAAACAGTGAAAAAAAAACCCTACAGAGTAAAAAATATAGTGCCAAGACACTTTATAAATAATAATTAACCTAGACATAAAATATACATATACAAACATTTATTAAATAATAACCTGTTAATAATAATAATAGGAAAAAACAATAGTGCAAAAAAAAGGAGACACAGCAAACAAACAAAAAAAAAAAAAAAAGAGTTTTTTGTGTGTCAAGTGAGCGAGCGAGCGGCATCTTTGTTACCGACCGCCGAAAGTTCTCGCGCAACGCAGCGGGCGACGTTATCACCAGCGAGCCGTCATCGACCGCGGCATCGATCCGCCACGCCCGTGATCTGCCGCACCAGCGCGACTCGCCCGTCAGCTGTCCACCACTGACGCACCATCCGCCACCGGAAAAATTCCAAAGAATAGAAGGAAGGAAGGAGGAAACAAAAATAATAATAATAATCCGGAAAATAAATTGATGTTACTCGTGTTCCTCATCAGCGTGGTAACGTAAGTACCAACATATATATATATTTTATTCTATTTAAAAATGGAAAAAAAAGCATAGCCAAAAAAAAAAAATTGTTTTTTTTTCTTTTTTTTTCTTAAAAGAGTAAAGGCAATATACATAATACTTTTTCTCAAAAAGAGAATCAGTATCCCGCGGGAACCGAGCGCCGACAGCTGGCGCGACACGTGTCAGTGGCGTACGACCGTCGAGAGCATGCGACACACACATGCAACAAATTCCTAACAATTTCCTAATTCCTTTTAATAATAATAATTTTTAAAAAACGGTAAAAAAAGGGATGTTTTCTGTCAACACGCCTCATACCAGACGGCAGCGAATATATATATAAATACACATAAATAATTCCTTTTTGTATAAATAAAATAAATAATTTGTTTTTTTTCTATAACTTTCAATTTTTTTTTCTTTTGTAATTTTTGTAAAAAAAAAAAACAACAACTTAGAACCTACTCACACCAATAATAATTGATTAATCAAATAAATAATTTTTGTTTTGTTTGACAAACAAGTGAAAGAAAAGAAAAAACTCGGAAACAAGCAAACGATTATACATTGAAAAAAAAGAAGAGAAAAACAAAATGGAAAACATTAACTTCACATTTTTCTTGCGGTTTCCTGAGTGAAACCCTGTAACAATTTGCAACCCCTGATAGTGACAGTAGTAGTAATAGCAATAATAATAAAAACTAAACAACAATAAATACTATAGAACAATACAACAGAATAATAATTGATAGCTATTTTTGCTATATATTAACGAATAAATAAAAAGAGGAAAAAAAATGACATTTCTCTTTTCTTAGTTTACAAAAAAAAATTAAAAATAAGTCCGCCGAAACGGCCTCGGCGCACACGAACAAGTAGCGCGAATAGCTTTTTCCGCTCAGCATTGTCCGAGAAACCAAAGGTAAGAATGGTCAATGAAGACAACGGTAATCCCGTACCCAACATAATGCCGAACAGCTCGATAACTCTGCGCGATGTGCAGAATCTTATACCGAGCTTCAATGGCAAAAATGTGCCACTGAACGATTTTATACGCGCTTGCAATAAAGCTGCGAAAATCTTACCCGAACATGACCAGATGCAGCTCCTGGAGATTATACAGCTCAAGCTGTCAGGAGTTGCCGCCGATATCGCCGACGCGAAAACGTACAACACATTAGAGCCACTCCTGAGAGAACTGAGAAATGCGCTCGAAAAACCGGTGGAATTATCGGACCTCGAACTAGAATTAAAATCAAATTCACAAAATTATAACGAGTCGGTACTCGATTACGCGACGCGCACGCAAAAAATCGCAACTAGAATCGAAAACAGGTTAATAGAGGTCTATTGTGCGGAAAATCAGCAGCAGTATCTGCATAACCGCACCGATGAAGTTCGACGAACCGTTATAAAAGCTTTTATTCGCGGTCTTTTCGATCAAATTGCGAATATTATTATGCACAAAGATTTGTTAACCCTCGACAACGCAGTCGACGAAGCACTAAACATCGAAAACGAACTCGTCCGTAGACAACACATACACCAGGGACGAAAACGCGATAAATCGGAAACTAGGGACAAAAGCCCAGAAAAAGCGAAAGTTCGGTTTACGCAAGTAACCGACAACAACGGACTAAAATTTTGCGAAGTCCACCGCGAAAACCCTACGCATTCAACATCAGAATGCTACGCCGTGCAACAACTTCGCGAAAATACGAATACACGCATCAACAGCCGCCAATACCTCAGCAACTCGCCGGGAAATTTCCGAAACAGTTCTCGCAGAAATCTCCAGAACAATACTCGTGGCGGTTACCAAAACAACTCACGCGGTAATTATCAAAATAATCCGCCCAGCTACTATCAAAACGGACCACCCGGGAATTATCAAAATAATTCACGCGGGGGTTTTCGTAACAATTCACGCGGGAATTATCGTGATAGCTCGGGCGATTATCAGAGTAATCCACAACAAAGCAATTCGTGGGATTACAATTACCAAAATAACCCACAACAAAACAACTCGTGGGACCACAATTACCAAAATAACCCACAACCAAACAACTCGTGGGACAGCAATTACCAAAATATCCCACAACAATGCAATCCGCGCGATCAAAACAACCGAAACAATTCGCAAGAGCGTAATTATCGTAATAACTCACGCGACCGAGATAATCGGGACAATTCGCGTGACCAAAATAGCCGAGACAACTCGCGAGAAAGACAGAACCCGAGCAACGGTCGAAACTCGCGAAAATCAGATCACCAGTCGAGCCTCGATGCAGCGCAAATTGAGCAGATTTTCGAGCGCGTACTCCAAAAAAACGGGAGATCCGCCTCTTGCGACAGCGCGACGGGAGGCAGGGCACCAGAGCGCTCGTCAACGACAAATTAATAAAAGACGCAAACAAGGCGCAGACCGAAACCGAATTTGTAAAATATGTAGGTACTAATCATGTAAAAAGTACAGACGGTAGTATAACTATTAGAAAAGCGACAATTAAGTTAGGATTGTCGCGCCGGCACAGACCACCAACGGTGACCTTAGAGTCCCCAAATCTATTCACTAAACAGGCTTTGTTTCTCGCCGACACTGGAGCGGAAATAAACCTGTTAAAACAATCATTCCTAGGCTTGCGTACGGAAGTGGATCCAACGCTAATATACGAACTTAACGGAATAACAGACGGTACAGCAAAAACACTCGGTAGATGCTACCTGAGAATTAAAGAATTTAAAGTCGAGTTCCACCTAGTGGAAGACTTTTTCCCGATTACGCAGGGAGCTATACTCGGCGACGTCTTCTTCAGGGGGACTCCAGCCGATATTCTTTATAGCGAAGCCTGCATAACATTCGCTGGCTATCGAATTCCGTTCGAGAGCTTCGAACGAGTAACAATACCTGGCAGGTCAAAGCTTATTGTACCTGTCAGACTAAAACCAACCGATCTCGAGGAGGGATATATCCCAAGAATGGACGTAGGTTATCGTCTTTACTTGGGTAACGCGCCCGTTAAAAACACCAACGGAATCGCGTATCTTTGCGCGATTAATTCGCACAATTGCGAAATTAATCTAGAAATTCCGACAGTTGAGCTAATCCCGGTTGAGGCAATCTCGGAAAAACCGATCGATAATCTCACATTGAGCGACTACCGCGATTCTCAGAATGAGAACCGTGCGGAGGTATGCTCGATACAATTAGACGGTCAATCCAGGCTCGAAGCCCTTCGAGCACTTCTACAACTGGATCACCTTAACGAAACAGAGAGAGACCACGTGCTTGAATTGGTCTCAAAATACCAACATCTATTTTGTTTACCCGGAGATCGGCTAGGTTATACGACACTAACAAAACACGAGATCCATACAACGGATGACAGACCAATCAACACAAAACAATATAGGTTTCCACAGGTACACAAAAAGGAGATACAAAATCAGGTCAACGATATGCTAGTCAAGGGAATCATACAACCATCCCTTTCTCCTTACAATTCTCCAGTTTGGGTCGTTCCCAAAAAATCAGACTCGAAAGGTAACAAAAAATGGAGAATCGTAATAGACTTCCGAAAACTCAACGATAAAACCATGCCATACGCGTACACACTCCCAAATATCATCGATATATTGGACCAGTTGGGTAACGCCCGTTACTTCTCGACATTCGATCTGGCGTCCGGTTTCTATCAAATCGAGATGCACCCAGCTGATAAACATAAAACAGCTTTTTCAACCCCGAATGGACATTACGAGTACCATCGAATGCCATTCGGACTCAAAAACGCGCCAGCAACCTTTCAAAGGTTGATGGATGTCGTACTATCCGGACTACAAGGCACAGACTTATTCGTCTATTTAGACGACATTGTCATATACGCTGTAACGGGGTTTTTTTGCTTCCGTTACAAAGAGAGCCCGATGTCCGGCTCTCGCACGTATCGGCACGAAGCACGGCGTCCTTCGTCCCGGGAAGAGTCCCTTCCAGGCAATCAGACACGGTCAAACGCGAGCTAACTGTTCCCACGACTAATTTTTATTGTTACTTTCTTTTTCGATACTCCTCTTGAGCGTACGGCGATCGTAACCACTGCCAGGACACGTCGACGCCTCCTAGCCACCGTCAGCAGGCTGGACCCTGGCTACCGACCTCGTCATAGTCACACCTGGCCAGCACCTCGACACGTCGCCCACCGTTCAGCCGCGTCGCTACCGAGGTAGCGCGCGACGTTACCGACAACGGGCCCTCCACCCTCCGAAGCCGCCTTGACACGACGAGCCACCAGCTACCGAGATCTACAGCGTCCGGCTCGTCGCTATGCCATCACCCCGCTCGTCTTACCGAAGTTCCCGGGTCTACGCACAACGACGCCCGTGGATTCACCCCACGACGCCTCCCACCACGAGCGTGCTCAACACCTCGCGTTCACGATATCACGAACGCGAGGAAATTCAAAGAACCGCGCGAGATCTCCGTAATTCGGGGAACTCGGACAAATAGAGCAGAGGGCGAAACGACGACAGGCATAGGGTGGGGGGAAAAAGGACCCGCGATCGCGAGAGCGTTACTTCTCTCGGGGACTCAAGCGTAGGCTCCCGAGAAGGAAGGACGTGGTGACCGTTGCCGATCCGTGCAAAAAGTTCCACGAGAATACCGACATCTCATCAATCGCGACGCGGGACTTCTGGCCGAGAATCACTCGAGAGGCTCCCGCAACTGCAACATAATCCGGTGAGACCGTCGTACGTGTTCGGTTTGAGACTAGAGATTGAATAGGGCAAGCTCGACGCGTTATCGTGGGAACGGCATGCTTTCGCGCGTGGCCCGCTGATTTTGTTCTCGGGGAAAAATTAGTAAATTCACGTTTGTCACTTTTCTATTTCCGTATCTAATTTGCCTGGAAGGTTCTTGTTTAATTAGCTTCATTAAATTCAATAGTCTTTTTTGCGCCACGTGAGAGTCCATAGGCTAGTGCTCGTCAAGGTTAGTTCAGGGGCGGGGAACCAAGCTTCGTGAATATTCGGGTTGGCTGTAAAACCGTTAGCGTCTCCCCGCCGCCTCGAAGCTCTCGTCCACCGAGAGAGTTATTCCGTTTATTAACGATCTACCTCGTAGCCTATTTTCTTTAAACGCATACTTTGGTTTTTCTCATTAATTATTGTTCAGGTCATTTTCTTTTGCAAGTAGAGTCATTCTTTGAATTAATTACGCCGTATCCCCGCTGCGATCGGGCGAAGTTGATGTTTGTTACGTCGTATCCCCGCTGCGATCGGGCGAAGTTGATGTTTGTTACGTCGTATCCCCGCTGCGATCGGGTGGAGTAAAAGTTTCGTTGTGCATGGTACCGTGGCTGCGATCCACGCTTGGCGTATGAGCTATCGAACATCCGTCGTTGCCGATTATCCGTTACCGATGTTCCGTTACCTAATATTGTTGTGAATTATTGCTATCGTTTTGTTGTTAAGCTTTTTGGGTAATTGAGGGAACGAGCGTGCACGCTAGTCGCTTCTCGACCACGCTCCCGATATGCATTAAAATAAAATATCTTTTGGTTCCCATTCTTTCGTCTCGATCTCTGTTTCTTCCTCGCGGAGGTGACCGAACCACCCCCTCTACCAATTTCCCAAGGCTGAGCGACGCCGGGTCGCTCTCGTCTCTCGTTCGGCTCTTAAAATTAAAATTTTGTCGCGAGAGCTCTCGCTCTAGCGGCTGGCGCCCTTAAGGCCGAGTGAGACGGGTTTTGTAGCCGTCTCGATTGGGATTTGAAGGAACGGGCAAAATACAGTTACAACGCAAGAGACATCACAGAACACGAAAACAAATTCAAAGCCTTAGCAAAACGCTTAACTTCAGCGGGGCTAACGCTACAAACAGAGAAATGCCACTTCCTAAACAGAGAAGTGACCTATTTGGGACACATGATATCCTCAGATGGCGTTAGACCAAATAATCAAACCCGGAAAATTGAACGTCGTTGCTGACGCTCTTTCGAGAAACCCCGCGGAAATCATGCCGATTAGGCAACGCGACGAAAGCTCGTCGGAAAATATCGCGAATCAAGACTCAAAAAAGCAAAAACTGACTCCTAAAAAATCACCCGAGACTCGCAATCGGTCAACAACCGACACGGGTTCTGGAAACCCAGCACCTAGAAAAAAACGAAACACCTGGGAACTGTCGACCGACGAATCGGAGGACAGTCAAGCCGCGTATCAGAGAACATACCAATCAGACTCTGACGAATCAATGGAACTAGTAACGAAACAAAAGAAACAAACCCAACAAGAAACGAACCAACCACCAAAAAGGACAAAATCAAAACAAATAACGGAGAGTGTACCCACAAAAAACGATTTAATAATAGATACCGAAACATCAATCTCGGAATTATCCGACAACGAAGACGAACTCATTCAACCAATGAAGAAAATAGTTGAAGAGCTGAACTCAAAGGAGAATACGCAACCACAATGGCGACTCTCCAAACGTCCAGTAGATACAACGGACGACGAAGGAAATAGGCAACAACCACGCAAACAAATTAGGAAACGAAATGATACTGAAACAAAATATAAGTATACAGATATAGATGATAGTACAACAGAGGAAGAAGAGAAAAACGAGCGCCCAACGAGGCCACAAAAAACAAAGAGCCCAACGAGGCCACAAAAAGC
Source organism: Exephanes ischioxanthus (assembly GCA_958510785.1). Taxonomy (NCBI): domain Eukaryota; kingdom Metazoa; phylum Arthropoda; class Insecta; order Hymenoptera; family Ichneumonidae; genus Exephanes; species Exephanes ischioxanthus. The sequence goes on along the minus strand of OY294016.1, from coordinate 15,390,444 downwards.
GAAAAGCCCAACGAGGCCACAAGAAACAAAAAGCCCAACGGGCAACAAATCGGAAAAAGCCCAACGAGGCAACAAATCGAAAAAAGCCCAATGAGGCAACAAGAAGAAAAGAGCCCAACGAGGCCACAAAAAACAAAAGGCTTATCGCAGCAAAACAAAAGCGAGTTTCGCGAAAAAGTCAGCCCTGATGGGAAAACCGGCCACTTATACGGTGACAAAAGCGAAAAAATCAATGGAACTGAAAACAAAAACGACAACCAAAAGGCTAAAAATAAGGAAAATGATACGGAATACGAAACAGAATCCGAAAACGTAAAGTCCAACAAACAAGGATTCAAACCGTTGCCGACGAACATCGGAGAATCGTCTGGCGACGAAAATAGTGGTAAACCACCCGTTCAACCAACTTTTAGATCACCATCCACACGTACAAAACAAAAAACGACAATCTTAACAAACGACGGAAACAGCATACTACAGGAAGTACCACCGAACTTCCGATCACCATCAATTTCCAGAAACGCCTCAAAACTCGAAAATTTATCATCACCTTTCAGCCGTGTTGAATATGTAACGAAATCCAAAATGGATTGACCATCACCTGTACATTCCAAAATTAGGTTACCACCAATCAACGCTCAACAAACTTCCGAGAAACACCCTGCACAAACACCAGTGCAACCGAACTTTAGATCACCATCAATTCCCGAAAAAACAAATATTACCGATTTCCGCACTGTAAAATCATCAGTGCCGCCGAACTTCAGGTCACCACCCTACTTCATTGTATCATAAAAAATTATGGACCAAAAACGAACGATTATGCATCATTGACTTAAACAAACATCTGTATCATCAACGCAAAAAAAAATCATAATATATAAGAAAATATTCATCAACCATTAAGTTAAGACTAGACTAGATATAGATATAAGGTAAATGGTCTCCAACACGTACAGACAACTAACTAACACTCTTACACACTAGAAAATATTCGGAAAAACCTACTAAAACAGACATTAAAAACTTGGCTCAGACCAACATTTTCCTCGCCGAATTAAAGACGAAACTAATAACAAACAAAAAACGACGAATGAACACAGACATACAATAAAACCCGACGAATAAACGAAACGCCCTTACACACAACAATCACCTCCTCCTACACTAACAAATCATCATAAACACACAATAATAATAATAAAAATACACACACATAATAATAATATACATACATAAGTATGCACGCGGCGCGTGTCGCGCAGGCCAAGGCCCAGAACAAAAAAAAAGAGGGAAAAAAGAAAGAGATGAGGACCCATTTTGTTTTTTTTTTTTACTGAAAGAAAAAGAGAGAAAGAAAAATCTTTTTTAGTTAATTTTTTTATTTTGTTTTCATTTTGCGTTTATTTTTACTTTGTTCTATTTTATTTTATTTTTCTATTATTTTGTGCCTCATTTCCTTCTATATATCTTGCTTTGTTTTTTTTTAACCAATATACGCTATCTTATTATATAATATCAATATTCGTGTTTATTATTTTAACTATTCCAGAAACAACTCCCATCTTCTGCCTACAGAACCACTCCAAATAACACGCCCAACCCACTAACCACCACTAATCAGACATTTAGAATGTTACAGATAATAGAGTATCCAAATTGGGAAATTTAATAAAACAAAAAGATCGTGAAGACAAAGGACAAGACGAATACAGGCAAACTATAGACCACCAAGGAAAATACAAAAATCAGGAAATAAATACATGAACGATAATCAAACCTTCTCAACGAACAAAACAGGACAACATTTTAATTTTTCTTAACCATTTTTAACACCAAATTTAAACCCATCCAATTTAACTAAACCATTCCCACTAACACGAACAACTAAAAGTTTACTCAGTTACAGATATCAACAACCACCAACTATTTAAAAAACCACAGGAGTGTACCGCAAATCAACTTCAAAACTAAGGAATAATCCTTCAAACCAATTCGGACAACAACCAGGAGCTCTACTTCTTCAACAACCAACAATAATCAAACAAATATCAACCAAAACACATATTCGAAAAACATTACACAACTTACACAAAATGAAAATATCTTAGAAACATCAAATAATCTTTTTTCAATTATATCGAGTCACACTTAACAAATTTTGCCAAATGTAAAATCCGTAATATCCGATGCGGGGGCATCGTTTCCTCCCAGAGGGGGAGTGTAACGGCCGCAGCCTAACAATTTCAATTCTTTTAACTTTGAATATTTATTCGAGCGTATCGATACGGAGTTTCCGTTCGATACGCTCTTCAAAGAAGCCCTTAAGGCTATCGTGCATCCGGACCGCCGCGAGCGGCCACTTATCTATTAGACTAAACACTCTGCGATTCATTCTTCCTTTGTAACAGCGAGCGCGAAGCCCTCAGCTTCACGCCCGCTTCACGACAGTTCAGCTCCGACGACCGACCAGTGCGGTACACCTCCGAATTATACCTCCGAATTACACTCTCTCCGATTAATTGCTCCGACTAATAAAGAACCAGTATTTTTATATCATCTTCGAGACTACATTTATTCATACTAGCAGTGCCTGACCAATGGACCATCCGTCACATCACAAACATTTCTTTGCTTCACAAGCGGTATGCAAATGGACGTCTTACGGAAGCAAAGTGTGCGTAAAACCCTTTACATTGATTTTATATTGCGTCCATTATTTGTAGGGTGGCTGCAAAAGAATAAAGACGAGACTAATTGCAACCAAGAGGCATATTGCAGAATTTGCGAGACCGCATTACGCGCTCAGAAGTTCGACTTAGAAAAGCACAGCAACACGAAGAATCACCGCGTGAATGCTTCCAAGCTCGTCAGGCAGAAAACGCTCGAATCTTGCCGCATCGCCGTCGTTTCGGACGAAAGCAAGAGAGCCGATTTGAAGCTGGCCGCATATGTTGCCACTCGAAGTTGATAGCGACCGTCATCTCGCCGGCTCTATTGGCCGACCTCGTGAAGGATGTCGGTGATGAATCGTATTCCCTCATCATCGATGAATCAACGGATGTCTCAACTCAAAAATATATGGCCGTGTGCATAAAATATTTTAGCTTGAGCAAGGCCGATATAATGACCGAGTTTCTCGGCATTATCCAGATTGTCGAGACCACAGCCATCGCCTTGTACGAGCGCCTCACAGGGTATTTGACGGACATTGACTTACCCATAAAAAACTTGATCGGCATAGGAACGGATGGAGCAAGTAATTTATGTGGCAAAAATCATTCGCTCTTCACACTCCTAAAGGAACGGATGCCGTTGCCGAATCTGCAAATTGTGCGATGTGTCTGTCACTCTCTACATTTATGTAATTCGAAGGCGTCCGAAGTTCTGCCATCTTCCCTCGAGTTTCTCGTACGAGAAAGCAGGAATTGGTTCGCCCATAGTGCACTGCGACGTGCACAGTACGCCGACTTGTATCACCTGATAAACGACAACAACAAGAATTTTCTCAATCTCGTCCAGGTATCGGTGACTCGGTGGCAAGCGTGGGAAGGTGCAGTAAACCGGATATTGTACCAATGGCTAGAGTTAAAGACGCACTTCGAGACGATTGGCAGCTGTCAAGAAAAATGTTATACGGCGAGGACGCTATCGAGCATGTACAAAGACCCGGCGAATCATTTGTACCTCATTTTCCTCAAATCGATTCTCTACGATGTCAGTCAAGCAAACATACTGTTTCAAAGCACGCACGAAGACAACACAAAGCTCTACGAAACGCTATCCTCGCACGTCTTATCGGTCGCGAGTCGTATAATCAAGCCAGTATTTATGGATAAGGCACAAAAGCAGTTCGAAAATATCGAGGAAGCGTTGAAAAACGACTTGGCTATACAGCCAGCGAGAATGATAGATTTTGGGCTCGAGTTTAAAAATACTGTTGCTGCGTACAATATGAGATCCGATCAGATGGACGAAGTCAAATGCAGATGTCGGCAATACTTAATCGTCTTGCTGACCGAGCTCCTGAAACGTCTTCCCAACAATATGTCAGTGCTCAAATCGTCCACAAAGCTGTCACCGAACGCAGTATTAAGCACTGCACGGCAACTCGAGATCGCAGATTTGCCTCTAACGTTACTCGATAACTCCTCTGACGGTCCCGACATTTCAAAAGTTGAGGGTCAACTACGAAAGATCCCGTTCGTTGATTGGTCAGAACTTTTTACTGCCGAAGTCATGTCCAGCTCGTCAGCTTTCTGGGCGAAAGTCTACAGTCATCAAACCGTTGGCGGCACTCAGCCATTCAAAGAATTGGCGCGGTTTGCATTAAAAATATTATCATTGCCTCTCAGCAATGCAGTGGTAGAAAGAGTTTTCTCGATCATGAACGCGGCAAAAACTAAGCCGCGTAACAAAATGAGCTTCGATATGCTCGACGCCATTTTAAGAATTCGCACATTCTTCCACACAACCGGTACATGCTGCAAATCTTTCATACCATCCCCCATGATGTACCAAAGATTTACATCGAAAATGTATGATGTGCAGTTGCCGTCGTTGCCGACGGAACAAGGAACTTCGAAGCAAAAAGACTCCGCCGACGAGTTACTTGAGGCAATCACATTATTCGCCGACGAAGACGCTAGCGAGGCTTAATTGCTAACATTGCTAATGACCGAACGTTCATCTTTAAAAAAGATGATCTTTAAAAAGATCTTTAAAAAAACTTTAACTTTATTGGACCAAATATTAGTATGGTAAAAATATAATATGGGATGGATAATTAAGATACGATAGTGAATCTTAGATGATCTCCTTTTCTTTCAATAAATCCACGCAATATCGTTTTATACTTTTAAAATCGTTTTATAATTCACAATATTCACGATAGAAAATATTACGATGTTGGCTGGCGATGCACACAGCTTTAACAATTTATAATTGACGACTTATACCTAACAATCCAATATGGACAGGCATGTAGGAGAATTTTCACCCGAATTTATTATTATATAAATAAAAATAAGAAATAAATGTCTCCCATCCGGGAGAGCGAGTCGCGTATTCGACGCGGACCAGATCGGCGTGATACCGAAAAAAATATGTATATATTTATCTCCCGTTGCGAAGCGAGGGGTAATTTCGCTACGAATGTTCGAACGTTAACTTATCGTACAAACAACAATCCGAGAGACTTATCTTCTCGTTGGAAATGCCATACACGCTCGGGCCAATGGCAGAAGATCTTGGGGAATCTTCTGCGTCGAACACACCTTGATTACGGCGTTGGTAGATCGACTCAGTCGCTCGTGTATCCCGGTGTTGCACAGCATTGGTACACCGCCACGAAATGGTCTTGGCTCCCCGAGATTCTCCTCGTCTCGAGATCGTGACGTGATTTCGGTCAATACCGACGCCCAGCCGCCCTGCGTGGCTAGCAAACAGCTCGACTAATTTTTTTTTTTTTTTTTTTTTCTGAGCCGAGGCGGGCACAATATTCCATACATATATAACTCTTTTACCTTTTTAAATATCATACCTGAGATGTCTCTCGCACTGATTTTACCGAATAACACTTTTATATAAAGATTTAAAAACAAACAACTTAATATTCGTTGGACATAGGCGATAGCCTGCGATGAACGGTGCGTAAACACACGTGCGCATTCGATAACTGCTCAGAGCCGACTGGGGCGAGACGCGTATCGCGAGCGTCTCGCCCCAGATCCATACAGATTATCGGAGAGTTGACAGTCGCTTATAAAATTTGGAAGTTACGACGACAATGCTCGGATCACAAGATCGGTAATCGCATATTACAATTATCCTCCTTATTTGGCCCAGGGATGTCGTGAATCGAAGTGCGGCAATTTCGAGCGATATAACTAAAACAAAATTTCTATGCATTCGTACCGAAAGAAAAGAGAGTGATTATACAGTAATTCAAATTAGCATAAACACATGGCATGTTAAACAGGGCTATTATACTTCTATAGACGTTTTTTACGACTTTCGGATTGTCGACGTCTACTAAGAGAAATGCGTTTTCGCCAATAACCTTCCCAATTCGATACGGGCCTTGGTACAAGTGGAAAAATTTCGAGGTGACGCGGTCACATGCTCGTGATTGGAACGGTACCCTTAGAAGTACCAAATCTCCCGACTCGAGGGTAACATTGGAAACACTTTTTTGTGACTTTTTCCGGTATTCAAAATGAAGTTTTATTTTTGCTTCAGCCAGTGCAATTTTTTCGCGATGAGTGAGTTCGGTCGCGGACGGGTACGTGACGAGTTTGTCGATTTGCTCGGGCTTCCGTTATCCGAAATGAAGCTCGTGCGGAGTAAATCCCGTACTCGAGTGAACCGTAACGTTAAATAAAGCCTCAATCCTTGGGATATACTGGGCCCATTTAGTATGCGCATCGGAACATAAGGTGCGGAACAGTCGGCCTAGCTCCCTCATTACACACTCGGTAGGGTTACTCTGAGGGTGTCGTATCGATGAAAAGATCACTCGAATCTTTTCCAGTTGTAGCCGCGATTTCCATACGGGTGACGTAAATTGCGTCCTGTTGTCCGACAAAATAGTGGAAGGTTTTCCCATCTCGGGAATGTACTTCTCGATAATCTTTTTTAATGCGATCTTGGTGGTGGCTTTTTTAACGGGGTAGAGTTTTACATACTTTGAATGCATATCGAGGACTACAAAAATATATTCTACGCATCCTATCGAACGAGAGAGAGGGCCGTAGAAATCCACCGCGACCATCTCGGATGGCATTCGTGCAATGACCATATTATACTCCCCTTCCATGGTATAATTTAAATGCTTCACTCGCTGACATAAGTCACAACTTGCAACATAACATTTCGCGTCAGCGTGCATTCTATCCCAACAAAAGTGTGTTCGGAGGTAGGCAAGAGTTTTTGCCACCCCAGGATGCCCAAGTTTTACGTGGGTAAACTCTAGTAGACGTTGGCGAAGCGACTCTGAAATAACAAGCCGATAGAACGTTTCACCATGCGTGGCATATTCCGTATGGGTCAGATGAAATAGAAGATCATTGCATTTCCGATAACGCCCATCCGTCAAACCCTGCTTCACTCGAGAAATTATTTTTACGAGTTGAGGATCACTCAGCTGCAATTCGGGAAGACTATCAATACTCTTCGGATGTCGCTTGGCAACTCATCATACTTCCGAGTCAATTTTTGAAGAATGCATGAATTAACTAAGTTCTTGTCGATCGTGTGATCGAGATCGCAAGTGAGAGCGGCAATCACTAATCGATGAGGATTATTTTCCGGCTCGAATTTCCCGTCCGGATTCCGGCTAAAAAAGTCAGCGACTATATTTTCACGTCCGGTGCAGTGCTCGATAAGAATGGTATATTGTTGCAAATATAAACTCTACCGAACTAAACGAGCTGTATGGAAAGGTGTTGTGTTTAAAAAAGTGAGAGCGTGATGATCGGTAATCACGTGGAATGGTGTTCGAGCAAGGTAGACACGGCATTTGCTAATCGCATAAACTATGGCGAGGAGTTCCTTCTCGATCGTATTATAGTTACTCGCGATACAACGCGGTGTTCGCGGTCCGGGCACGTCTGGTACAAAATCCCGCTTATCCCTTTGTCCTATGCCTCAGTCTGTTACTTGAATCGCACATCCGGAAGAATGTGCCGATGCGTAATGCAATCCGCGAAAGCGTTCTTTAGAGCCGTAAAAGCTTCACTATGCTCCGACGTCCAAAACCACGCAATTTTACTTTTTAACAGCGGTCGGAAAGGGTTTATCAAATTTGAGTGGCGAACGCTAAACTGTCTATAATACGTACACACGCCTATCACCTGTTGAAGTTCTCTTCAATTTTTTGGTTCGGCAAAATTACGAATTACTTCAAGTTTAACTGGATTCGGGCGGGTACCCTCAGTTGACAGAATAAACCCTAAAAACCCGACTTCTTGACGAAATAAATGGGATTTGTCGAAACACAACATGAAGTTCTCTTCTTGTAATTTACCGAATACCAAGTTGAGATGCTCTAAATGCTTGTCAAAGGAACTCGATGCAATGAGAAGGTCGTCGATATAACACGTCAGAAAATCATGATACTCGTTCACGAACGCGAAATTTAGCGCTCGAATAAATCCGCTTCCCGCGGTTTTCAACCCGAAGGGAATTCGGCGAAATTGATATAGCTGCGATCCGTACAAAGAAGCGGTATACAGACGAGCTTCAACCGCGAGAGGAATTTGCCAATACTCGTAGGCTAAATCGGTGGTAGACGAACCCCGTGATATTTTGGTAAAATTTCGCCAATTACGGGAGGCGTTTCGTTGTCAGACTCTATGACGTTATTTATGAATCGCGCATCTAAACATACACGAATACGTCCGTCTTTTTTTCAACTATTCGCAGAGGGTTACAAAACTGACTCTCGGATCGTTCGATAATCCCCATTTCTAACATTTCAGCTATCTCTTTTCCTACAGCTTCTCTCAGTCGGTCCTATCCTCTTGGAACAGGATAGGACCGACGTACGATTACTTGCGAATCTTTCAACCGTATTTTATGCTCGTAGGTGCCTGCGCCTTCGGTTTTGTACGAAAAAAGACGTCGATATCGGAGGAGCAATCCTCTAACCGCTTCGCGCTGTTCCGAATTATAATTCGTTAGCCCTGACACAACCGCGTCGACATCCTCAAAATAGTGTTTACACGAGTAAGCTCACCCTCTCACCCTCTTTATAGAGTTTACACGAGTAGTGCGCCTCGATTCGGCCGAAGTCGCACTCTCCGTCGGTGTCGGTAATGTCGATTTCCCTGTCAATACACGCGTCTTCTGTCCCCTGTATCGTCCGTATCACGGCCTCTGATTCGACCTTGAGATGAGGGGACGTTCCTGACCCGAATTTTAACCGTATATCTTTTTGGAGGGCGTCGGGCAGTGAAAATCGCTGACACACGTCTTCGATGAGAGCGGGGTCGACGGTATCCTCCGCGCCATCACTAATCTCGACTATTTCCGACCCCGTTACATGATCGGCCAAGTTGTAACTTCCTGGCATGACAAAAGTGGATTTAAATATATACTTGAAAATCCCGTATGCGGAGAATCTGCGGTACCCTGAGGAGACGGGTCAGTCTCACCAACTTTTACATCTATCTTCTGATTATTAGTTTTCGTACTCTTTATATTTTTTTCTCCGGCCTTAGCAATCATGACACTCTTGTCGAATAGAACGTTCCAAGCTACCCTCTTGTTCTCGCGGTATACTCAGTCCATGCGAATTTGCTATATCGACATGAGATCGGGAATCAACCACACGCAGAATCTGAATATACGTATAATCATCTTCTTCAGAGACGCTATGACGCTCGGATGGTGGTCGCCCGAACGAGACGAACTCCGGAGGGACGACTTCTCCATTGACGGTCAACGATCGTCTAGAAAAATCGACAATCCCTAAGCGCAACATCCAATCGCTTCCCACAATGAGACGACTCGATAAATGTGGAATAACGAGGAACACTGCCGACAGTTTCAACTTTCCTACTGTAATCTCTAACATCACTTGTTTCCAAACCGGAGTAGGTTTCTCTTTGATAGCGGTGAGCACGACGATATTTACGACGGGTACCTCGGCGAGCTTCGTTAATTTTTACAAATACGCTGTAACGGGAGCAGAGCTTCCTACACTAATTTCTCCATATTCGCGCGCCTCCTTTAGAGGAACGGGCACTCAAACGGAAGGATTCGGGGACTCGAGCATCTAGGAATTAATGATGGGATGTCAGAGATGGTTTTTATCTTGAAATACTGTTTTTATTCCAAATTGACAAGCCTCATTGTGAATATCTTCGTCTCAGTTCCGTTTGCTTAATCGTTTTTATTTATTAAAGCTTGGAATGTTTACATAGATCGGTCTCGTCGGTAATGAAAACAGGTGGAAAAGTGAATTTAATGTCTTCGGATCACAGATCTTGCCTCAGATTAATTTCTCTTTTGATGGTATTTATTTATTTCTTGATGGATTAAATCTTTTAGCCGGAGTAATTTATTCGCGTGTGAGTCGCACCGCTCATGCGGTGCGACTCCGCTGGCCGCCGTGCTCAGCTGTTTCCTTGGTGACGTCACGGTACGGCAAGCGACGGTGACAGCGCGCTCACTTCGCGATCTTCGATCGATTTTTATTTGGAAATGTGACGTTTTTACCTTAAACTGATGGTATAGTCGTCTTCAGGGGAGGTGAACTTAGCCCGTTGTATGACTTTTTTATGTCGTTGCAGTTGTAAAATCAGTCCGTGACACTTAAGGCTTTTCTGACGGTCACTTTGGTCATTTTACCGATTCGCTCCGAGTGTCACTTTTATCAGCTTACGTCACTTGAGATTGTTGGTCAGTCTTCTTCACCCGTAATGTTATAAATCCAAATTCGGCACAACAGTTCTAAGTCCGAATTGATACGATTATTCTAAGTTCACTGGGCACGAAAATTTATAAGTCCTTTTTCGGTACCGATTTTATAAGTCCAAACTGCCACAATTTTTGTAAGTTCAAAATTGGCACAGAATTTATAAGTCCAGCGTTGCACAAATTTTATAAGTCCAAAATTGGCACGAAATTTATAAGGCCAACGTTGCACCATTTTTATAAGTCCAAAATTGGCACGAAATTTATAAGTCCTTTTTCGGCACCATTTTTATAAGTCCTTTTTCGGCACCATTTTTATAAGTTCACTCGTCACAGAAATTTATAAGTTCAGTCTGCACGAAAATGTATGAGTCCAAATCGGTACAAATTATATAAGTTTCACACGACACGAAAATGTATAAGTCCTTCTTAGCACTATTTCACTTTATTCCACTTTTATTAACTTTTCACCTTTCACTTTTATCCTTGGAGAGCTGGTCGATGGTAAAGCAGATCCGATGAACTGATGATCCTTGGTCGATTGCTGGCTCCTTTATACTTTGATTTCGGCCTCCCTCTCCGTCGGTTCTGCCGGGATTTGGCGGACTCGCGTCTGCGTGCGGTCGCCTGGTGATTAATTTTCTTATTAGCTGACAGCCTTGTTCTTCCTCTGCCCTCCAATCCCGGATCGGTATTATCGTGACGATTATCCGGTGTTACCTGCCGAGCTAATGATGTGCTCGGTCGGTGCCGTGTGCAACCTGTAGTGTCGTCACCTTCAGCCAATCATCTGCGCCGGTTTTCCCTCGTTTTCTCCGCGATTCGGCCTTGACCGTGCTTTCGCATCGGTTCCGCAGTACAGCGCCGCTGTTCTTCCGATTCTTCGATGGTCCGTGCTTCTGCGCATGTGCGGAGTCAGTTATCGATCCAGCCGCTGCTCGATCCTGGCAGGTGGCGCCACTTACACCTTGCGCTCTCGTACTCGGTGCCTATAGCCGCAGGTTTGACTCGGCATCGGGTGATCGCCGATAGTCAAACAGTTACAACGCGTAAAACGTTTCCGAGATACAAGTTATTTGACTACCGGTATCTAGTAAGGTCGACATGGGAATATTTAAAATAAATACAATGGCGTGAGGACATGTCGAGGCGGGACAATCCTTTGTATTCTCGTTTTTATCAGGTTTCTTTGCGATCGATGACGCGAGGTCCTCGAACAAATCAAACGGGTATCGGCGCATGACGGACCCCCGTATCATGGCGCCGCGCACTAGTTTAAATGGTTCGAATTATTTTCGGCCCGATCCATAGCACCAGCAACGTCCGGAGGTACATCCCCAGATCCTCGCGAATCTATCGGCGGCGGAAAAGATATGTCTGGCCAGGGGTACCACGCGACCGCATTCACGTCCATCCCCCTAGTTCGATATGTGGACGACTGTGAATTATTCGCCGTATGATTGTTGCTGCTCGTATTCGGTGAACTACTCATATATCGAGATCCCCCGCTGCCTCTACTACTGTTCGGGGACGTAATCAAACTCGAGTATTGACTACCTGGATTACGGCGAATGCGCGATTTTTATTTTCTTCGTAGGATGCATCGACTTGCGCGAGTGCTTGGGTAACCACATTCGTATTTCCGTAATCAATGGTTACGAGAGCATCACGTGCACGCATCGGAAGCTGCTGAACAACGGTGTAATTAATCTCATATTCATCGAGCTTTGGGGTAAAGTACTGCGCGACGCTGACTTGCTTTAAGAAGTAAGCTTGCATAGCCTGATCGGAGGCGGCATAACGACGCGACGACCATTGAGCTTTATGCCGAACCTGGGTTGCAACGGAATAAAATTCCGCGAGGAACGCGACTTTAAAGGTATTAAAATCCGGATAAGTATGGCTCTGAGCTCGGTACCAATCGGCCAACATACAAGAAAATAGAAAAAAAAACCCAATCAATGCAACACAAAAAGCAATAACGATTCTATTAGGTAGATGGAAAAACAACTTAATCATCAATGAAACAACTTTCAAACATCTGAAACCAGAACACTGCAACTTAGCCAGGTTATACACACTCCCGAAAATACATAAAGTAAACTATCAACTCAGACCAATAGACAGATTACCTACAGAAACTCATCACAAAACACTTACCGACTCCAGCATCAGACACAAAAGACAGTTTTACACTTAAAGACTTTGTCTCGGAACTGACACTACCGGACAATTACGTTCTAGTCTCGTTTGATGTAGTTTCATTGTACACCAACGTACCTATGAAATTAGTATTAAACAGTCTAGAAAAACGTAGAAAGTTCTTTAAAAATGATAAACTCGTCGATGAAATAAAGAAAGCAATAGAATTGATAATGTCATCCACTTATTTCATATTTAACAACATAATATATAAACAAATATCCGGATTACCAATGGGTTCACCTCTAGCACCGATACTTTCAAACATCGTCATGATTGACCTAGAACATTGCTTAGAACAACTCCATTTTTACATAGCATTATACAAGAGGTACGAAAACGACGTGATCATGGCTATTCCAGCAGACAAAATAGACGACACAATCAGAATTTTCGACTCTTATGACCAGAAGCTACAATTCACAGTAGAAACAGAAAAACAGAACAGCATTCCTTTTCTCGACATGAAATTAATTAGAGAAAACTGAAAGATCACAACAAATTGGTACAGGAAACCAACGTGGTCTGGACGATTCATCAACTTCTTTTCTGGTCACCCAATCCAACAAAAAATCGGAATCATTAATACATTAGTAGACAGAGCACTAAAGCTATCAGATCCAAAATTCTGGAAGGACAACATAGAGCTCATAAACGAAACACTGAAAGTAAACTGCTACCCAACAAACACAATTAACAAAAAAAAACTCATTCTAACGAAAACAAACAGTCAGAAAGATAAATCAGACTTTGACATCACGAGAATAGTAAATTTCCCATACTTTGAACAGATTCATTATCCGTTGCTAAGAATGCTAAAAGAATACAATGTGTCTTTAGTCACTAACAACAAACACAACATTAGCCTAATAACAGGAAACACTAAAGATAAGATAGATAAACTACAAAAAGCGGAAGTCGTATATAGTATACCGTGTAGTGATTGTAACGCGACTTATGTAGGACAAACAAAACGTTATTTGAAAACTCGCATTCAAGAACATAAAAATAGCGAAAACAAAACAAAGAAAGAGAATCGCACGGCACTGAGTGAACATACAACAATCAAACACGAAGGAAAGACACACAAATTCGATTTCGAGAACACTAAGATAGTAGCAGTAGGAAGACACCGGAAAAAAACGAAACATTATGGAAATGATCAACATAAAAATAGACAAAAACACTATCAATTACAGAACTGACACAGCAAAACTAAGTGCAATATATAACTCAATAATTTAATCACTCATGACTTAAAGAAAAGAATTGAAACTATAACAACATATTACAGAATAAGACAAACTAAAATCTGTGACACCTCTAGAAATCTTACTTAAATGACCTAACTTACGGACACGATAGTCACAGCCTTCAGATCACACAATCGATACGTGATAGACGACGTTCACACGTCACCATTAGAGATAAGAGAAAAATGTAACCACGTCAGAGAAAGCTGGTTTCTCCGGAATTAAATTTAAGAAAATTCAAAGAAATCACAAAAACTAGCCATGACATCTCAGACATACACTCACACAATAAAGGTAAATAAAAAGAAACGAAGATATTAGATAAAAACACCAAAGAAAGCATATCAAACCATAAAAATTCAAAAGATACAGAACACAATGGCTAACCTCAAAACACCAAACAACCGGAAACATAATAACACGGAAGAAGCCGGAGAAAAAGAAAAATCAGAAAATAGAAAAGAAGATAAATTAGAACAACAAGAATAAAATAAGGTAAACAATTATTATAAATAAATAAAAAATTGTTATAATTAAGGAGCAGATATAAGATAAAAACAAATATGAACAAAAACATTTTGCATAACAGGAAAAATATAATTCTGAAGAGGACCTCGACCGAGGTCGAAACGTAAATGCTCTAGTTATTTACTTATAACTGGAAAGGGGGGGGTAAGAAGACTGGTTGTTCCGAAGCCGCAGCTTGGAGAGAAAATAAGAGAAAAAAATTTCGTCTTTTATTTTCGTTGAACAATTAACTGTCGAAGCAGTTTATTAATGATTTTTTTTGACAGATCATAGTACAAAAAAGGGTTAATATTCTACTGGGCTTGGTACAACAATCCCGACATACCAAACCCCAACTCACATGATGCGAGCTTCATTATAAATATCTTTTGGTCGACCCATCGGTTCTTCCGTCCTCTTGATGAGTTCGAACCGATGGTTTTTTTTTTTTTTTTTTTTTTTTTTTATTTCGGCAGTCTCACTACTGGCATGATTGTGTGCGTTCGTGAGGGCAAAATCACCGTGCGCGCTTCGAAGAGCGCGACCACGGCAACCTCTCTTCTTGAATTGACAAGACAGATATCTAAAACGGAAGGAAGAAATAAAAATGGAAATAATTCCGAACCCCTGGTCAAATTGATGCCAAATTGAATAGGAAACCTCGTCGAAAAGTAGTCTAGTGGTAAAACAAATTTTCTACCCGATATCTTAAAATTGTGAAAATTGAAGCAAAAACAAACTGTTATTCTAAAAATAAAAAATGCCATAAATGTCGAACCCCTTTGTTGTCCGCAAGCGGTCGTTTTTCCCCCGACGCGAGACCCCCTTCCCGCTCAATCCGCGAGCGCGTTAATTTTAAGGAATTAGCTAAAACCCGGACGTGTCATCGTGTCTCGATATCCCATAGCTCGGCGTCTTTGCGTTCGCACACTACGAGTATATACCTTGTTTATCTGCTCGCCGCGCCGGCCCCAGTATATCTATATCGTCCGGCCTGATCGCCTCCTGGACAATAGTTCTCCGGGCTCGGGCCATACATTCCCGGTTAGCGCATCGACTCGGCGTGCCGTGTGCCGAGTGACGTCACCAGCGGTGCGCGACAGCGATGCGGCACGCGTATCGATAAATACGATTGTCTCCTGACAATGATTTCACCCCTTTGATTAGTTATTTCCATCGCGTTCTTTAATGGGAAGGTAACATCGTTAGCTTCCCAACGGTACCCCCCACGTGGGGAATCTTATTACTTTAAGGCCCCTTACTTATATATATAGATATTCGATATTTCGCACGATCGATTACCCGAGTTTCCCGTAACCAGGAGATTATTTCGGTTCCCGAGCGGATCTGTGTTGATTAATATGGGCAATTAACGATCGCCAAATACGAATATCTCACTAGGGAAGCTTAAGTCTAATTTTATTTTCTCTACCGACTCGTATTTTTCCGAACTCACTCCTCCTGAAGGTTCGGGAGTTATTTCCCCTTTTCTGCCAAAAAATAGGCTTAACGTAATTTACGAAATTACGCAATTATTATTTCGTTATTACTATAATTTTCGCAACCCCTTCGATATGTATATCGAACAAATCCTTATTTCTTGCTCTTCATGTAAACATAGAATTGTATCAATTCAATAACGAGGAGAGGGGAGCTGGCCGATTAATTAATATCCGGGTGACTCAGAATTCGCGAGTTGAACGCGCGCGCACTGATTTCGCGACAAGGAGCCTCTCTCCAGGGTCCGCGCTCGTCAATATAGATTGGCCCGTTCGCCTTATTCTTCATCTTACACGCCCAACGACAACTGTACACCTTGGAAAGCCATTAAACAACTCTAACCTACTCTGGATCTTTTACTTTGGCTCTTCCTCGGACAACTCTCGGGTTACCAACCCGCACTTTTCAGTGCGTCTAACGTACACCAACTCTCGTGACACCGGCTTCTCAGAGCGTTTTCTAACGTACCCCGATCTCCGGATCGGTACCTAGTTCGTTCACCCACTTCCTCCCCCCTCGCCCCGATTTTGCGCAACGCTTTGTGCCCCCTTACGGGCGCACGACTGCCAAATATCGGGAGTCGAGGCTACCTTCTCCTTCATTCCGGTTCTCGACCTCTATCGTCCGCCTCCTACTACCCTCCAGCCGTTAACGTGCTCCTGCTGCAGGAAGCATCGAACGGCCGAGGCTGTAGGAGTCACCCCGCCTCCCGGTACATCCTTCCGACTCATCGTGTTGACTGCCCATCGCACGTCGCAAACGAGCCCCTCCCTTTGCCGGGCAACTTCGAGTCACTTCGCCGATCGCGACACCCGCCGGTCGTGGCCTTCTGCCCCGCAAGATTTTATCACCGTTAACATCGTCCAGCTATTTCACCGATCACGCGCTTTCGTCCCCAGGACTAATCGATCCCCGGACGATTAATTGTCGGCTCGCGTTTCCCCCTAATTTTGCTAACCTCGACTCATGGGAGTCGGAGTTATCACCTTGACGCATTGCCAGATCCAATGCTGAACTAAACTTTAACTAATAGTCTTTGATAGACTGCTCGTAACCAAATTTCAACTTGATCCCTAAAAAATTGTACAAGTAGAAGCACAGAAAAATGTAATTAAAAAAAAATTACTCGCCGTTTGAAACCATTCAGAGTATCATGAGATAGAAATCTTAGAAAAATTTGTTTTGCTAAAACAAAGCTTCCTTTGCGGAGCAGCAAAAAAAATAACGAAAACAAAGTTCCCTATATGAACAAGCAGAGCTGGGCAAAGTACTTGAAGTACAATGTACTTCAAGTACAAATATATAAAAAGTACTTGCAGTACGTGTACTTCAAGTACAAATATATAAAAAGTACTTGCAGTACATGTACTTCAAGTACCTAGTACTTACAGTACTTGTACTCTAAGTACTTTATGCAAGTACAAGTACTTGAAGTACATTTTCAGACGATGGACGATAGACCCATGAACCCATGAACCCATGAACCCATGAACCCATGAACCCATGAACCCATGAACCCATGAACCCATGAACCCATGAACCCATGAACCCATGAACCCATGAACCCATGAACCCATGAACCCATGAACCCATGAACCCATGAACCCATGAACCCATGAACCCATGAACCCATGAACCCATGAACCCATGAACCCATGAACCCATGAACCCATGAACCCATGAACCCATGGACCCATGGACCCATGGACCCATGGACCCATGGAATTCAATTTTTTTTTTATCCAAAAAAATTTGAAAAAATCGAAAAAAAATTCAAAAAAAATATTTTTAAACAAAAATCCAAAAAGGTTAACATTTTTTTTTATCTGAAAAAATTCAAAAAAAAGTTTTAAAAAACCCAAAAAAAATCAAACGAAAGTTTCAAAAAATGCAAAAAAAAAGTTCCAAAAAACCCAAAAAGTTCAAAACAAAGTTTTAAAAAACCCAAAAAAAAATGGTTAACATTTTTTTTTTAATTCCCAAAAAGTTTTTAAAAACCAGAGCTGGGCAAAGTACTTAAAGAACAATGTACTTAAAGTGCAAATATATCAAAAGTATTAGCAGTACATGTACTTCAAGTACTTTATGTACATTTTCGCATGTTTGAAAGTACTTGTTTCGAAGAGTACTTTTTATTTACATAACTGCTATGCACAGTTCGTGTAATTGTAAAAAAAACTTGGCGTGTCAGGTTTTTTTTTACAATTACTGGTACTGCAGTTATTACAGTTACTTTCCCTCTCCCTCGATTATTTGAATGAACCATGTACGACAGCTATTGGAAAAAAACTGCCACGCCAAGTTTTTTTTTGTCAAGATTTTTTGCATCTTGTATTTTTGTTTAGATTGTTTTGATAAACATATGTTTTGAAGAATTGTTTTGTATGTACTACTACTTGGCTGGTTTGATTTGATTTCTTTTCAATTTTTTTTTTTTTTTTCAGATTTTGATACATATATATATTTTTTTTAATGCTTTGATAAACGTCTTCACTTTGGTCACTTTCCCCGTTCACTCCGAATGTCTCGTTTAGCGGCTCAGTCACTTGAGATTATTAGACAGACTCGTTCCTCCTTAATGTTATAAATCCGACTTCGGCACAAATGTTCTAAGTCCGAACGGGCACGAATTTTTATAAGTTCCGGATCGGACAATTTTATAAGTCCCCAATCAACACCAAATTCATAAGTCCTTTTGCAGCACGAAATTTATAAGTCCACTCGGCACGAAAATGTAGAAGTCCGGTGTTGCACGATTGTTAATAGGTCCAAAATTCGCACGAAATTTATAAGTCACTTGCCTCGAAAATTTATAAGTTCACTTCGGCACTATTTCACTTTTATTTCACTTGTACTCACTTTTTACTTTTCACTGTTAGTCCTTGAGGATTGTCCGCTGGTAAGGTAGATCGTTGAAGTGCTGATCGAAGAACTGATTGATTGATGGTCGATGGGTTGCCTTTTTATATGCAAATCTTCACCTCCCTCCCTGTGAATTTTGCATATTTTTGGCGGACTTGCGCCTGCGTGCGATCGGCCGATTATTAATTTTCTTATTGGTTACTCGCGGGGAGCTCCCCTCGCCCTCCAATGCCGGGTCGATATTCCCGTGACGCACTTCCGGTATTAGTCGCTGAGCTAATAGTGTACCTGTTGGTGCCGTGCGATTTTTCAGTGTCGTCACTTTTGGCCAATCATCCGCGTCGGTTTTCCCTCGCTTTCGCCTTTCTTCGACCTTGAGCGCGTTTCTGTGGTGACTCCGTTGAACGGCGCCGTTGTGCTTCCGCATCCTCGATGTCCTTGGTTCCTGTGCGTGCGCGACGCTCGGCTATCGATCCAGCCGCTGGTCGATCTCGTCGGATGGCGCCACTTACACCTCGCGCTCTCTTACTCAGTGATGATAGCCGCGGGTTTGACTAGGCTTCGGGGGTTTGCCGATAGTCAAACAGTTACAAGTCATGTAGTTTAATTGATTATTACCAACATACTGGGAATAAACCGAATCATCTTCCTGTAAAATATATTCGTGTAACATTTTATGGTGACGAAAGGCACCTTCGACACCTTGAGTAGCTGCTCTTGATGCTCTGGACCTTCGAAGGCAGCTGTGTCAGGATCAGAAGGTAGGTTTCATCATGTGTAGCTGAAAAAAAACTTATCTCTCTCGCATAATGGATAAAGACATCTTTTGATTTTGACGCAGTGTGTCAGAGTGCGTCTGAAGTTCCAAAGCATCTAGGGCATCTGTATGTGGAGTTGTCTATGCCTTTCGCCACTATATGCAACAAGTATATATAAAAATATAAATAATTTTAATTTTCATTGCGAACCTTCAATTCTTAAAAAAAAACAGAATCATCGCTCTGTATTATTTGGACTTATATCGAAGGCCATGGTTTGCCAGTTCCGTCGGTAAAAGATTTATTCCCAGGTTTAGATACCTATACAAACAAAGGTAAATAAGTTCAGGTTTTCCTGACGGAGCGTAGATTCCATTTTAAAAAACTGAACCATCTTTCTGTCAAATATATTTAAAAATATCAGTTTTTGACAAAAGCAAAATTAAAACGAAACTTCAAAAATAGGTTAGTCATAAAAAGATCGAGGAATTAACTTTGCAAAAAGTCACATCCAACACATTATTATTTATTTATTTTTTATAATATGACTCAATTTTTTTACACGAGTTATTTTTATTTTTCATTCACGATACGAGTGGACACATTCACGTTTTTCATTCCGAACCGAACATCCCATATATCACATATCACCCTTATTTTCTTAACAAAGAAGAATTTGTGTTCCCGAGCGATCACATATCACACTTATTTTCTTAATAAAAAAGAATTTGTTTTGCCGAGCGATTAACCGAAGCGGGAAGTGCGCCGCGCTGATATACGACGAAATCGAAGAGAGATGGGTAAACAGAGACGGGTAGAGAGAAAGTGCCGCGCTGATGCGAGCATCCGAGAGAGATGGAAGATGAGTCAGCTGGCGGACGCATGCGCAGTAGACGCGAGGACTCACATCACATCACAGGACAGGACACTTTTATAATATTTTCGGACCTCAAGAGGGACACGATGCCCATATCTCAGCATCTACCGCAAAGTTATAATCGGAACTGGGCGCGATGGAAAGCTTGTGTCTTATATATATTGTGACGTGATTTTTCGATCACCGTCACAAAAACACAAATAAATTAAAGTTTTACGGATACGGCTATCGATTTAGTTCGGTTAGCCCGTTAAAGTTCCCGATTTACTGCTCCTCAGCTGTCCAGGTACCGTCCAGCTCTCGTTTGAGTAAAGTTCGTTAAGGTTACGATCCAGTTTAGACTTTACTGATGAGCTTGGGTGTGGGATAAGCTTGGAGATAAGATCAAAAGATTCAGTTCAGGTCGGAATCCTCGAATCTATTCGGTGGAGAGAATCTCGAAGCGCGGATCGATCCGTTCCCGTTACGCTCGCTCCGACCCCCCGGTCAGCTGAGCGCTTCCGATACCCTAGTGTACGATCCCGTGGCTTAACAAGCCAATAACTTCTTGCTCACGTTAATTAAGAATTTCGGGTTCCGATATTTGAGATTTCGCGTTTTAGATTTCGCGTTACTTTATTGGCGAAGGATCGCGACCCTTCTACCATAACCCGCATCCTGAGCAACCGTGCATTTCCGCAACCGTTTGCTTTCGCGAATGCACCGGCGTTAGTTCTCGTACCGTTCCGTTCTCGTTTGTGTGATCTCGTTCTTTTTGTTCTGCTTTCGCGTATTTTCGTTGCGGAGGTCGACCGTTCCATCGACCTCCAGATTAGTCCGGCTTGGCGATTCCGGCGAAACAAAAATCGACCCTGCGGAGGTCGACCGTTCCATCGACCTCCAGATTAGTCCGGCTTGGCGATTCCGGCGAGACAAAAATCGACCCTGCGGAGGTCGGCCGTTCCATTGACCTCCAGATTAGTCCGGCTTGGCGATTCCGGCGAGACAAAAATCGACCCTGCGGAGGTCAGCCGTTCCACCGACCTCCAGTTTAGCCCGGTTGTTAATACCGGCGAAATGAAAATTAACTGGCGCCCCCCGGGACGCCGATGCATCCGTGGAAGCGGGCGGCCGAAGGTGACGTTTTCCGAGTTCTCGATTTCGCGCTCCGCTCCCGTTCGGTTTGATCTTCGATTTTCGTGTTTTCGGTTTAGTTTTTTGTGTTTCTCTTTTTTCGCGTTGAGATCCGGGAAAATACGTCACAATATCAAAAAAGTGTCGTTAGAATTCCGATCCGGTGCTTCGTTTCCGAGAAAATTGAGAAGCAAGAATCCACTTCCGGCATTTTGGAGTATATATACTTGATAGCGTCTCGTCAACTCGCTTAAAAACTTTTTTGAAGTACTTGACGTCGAGACGCTACCGCGTCTCTTGATACCCGCAAAGGAAAATAATCTTTCAACCGGTGCTGAGGATGTGAGTGAAGTATTATACATCAAAAACATGTTCTTTACGTGTGGATACTCGTTCAACATCGGGAACTGCGTTCTTCTATCGTTTAAATGCGATAGCAGCGATATGTTCGCGTCCGTCGTACTGGTAGGAGTAGACTACAGTACCTCTAGGGCCGGGGGCAAGATGGTCTCTGGCGCAGGTGGTGGGGATAAAAACTGTCTGTAACTCTAGGGCTTCCAATATGGCGGCGGCGATGGTTGTGGTGATGACGCGCTGGTCAGCTGGGGGTCCGCTGGCTTTCCCCTCCTCCTCCCGGAGCTCGGGTGGGCCCGAAGGCTCTGTCTCGAGCTGCGTTGCGAGGGATGATTAGGGTGGGGGTTGCACTGGCTGTAGCGTACGGGGCAGCTCGTGACGGCGTAGCAGTGACTCGCGCTATCTTGGATTTTCCAAGAGTGGGTTAGGTAGGGCCGCATCGCTCTGTGTCTTGCGCGCAGGGTGTTTCTCGAGGATGACTCGATGCTTTACATGCGCTAGCTTGGTCGAGCGGTCTAAGGTACTGAACGCAAGTAGCGTTTTCCTTGAGAGCGCAAGTTTGATTCCCGCGTGGAAAGATGTTTAAAAAAATGTTTTTCAGCTTATTTAGAAAATACATGAAAGGGATGAGTGAAGGTAAGTAAAAAAATAGTTTTGTTTAAAATGTTTACAATAAAGGTACAACTAGATTTAAGAATAAAAATGCAAATTTTTATTCTTAAATCTAGTTGTACAGGTTTTTTTTACGTATAAAAATATTTTCATCCTTATATCTACGGGTACATCTTTCTTTGTGCGTATATTTTTATGCATATGTGAATCTTCGGTAATTGTTTTCTAAGGCAGTTCATTTATACGAGCCACCACTGTACGGAAAATGTATTCATGATGAATGCCTAATAATTCTTTGGCGATCAACTGCCGTTTGTCGTTCGTCTCTTCATCTTCTCCGTAGATACCTCGTCGGTTTTTCAGAGCTAAAGTTCATCCATCATATATTTGAACGCGATTGACGAGACTTTTTCTCTTGTAGCACTATTCCAATCCTGTATCGGACTCTCAAAACTAATTTCCTCAACAATAATATCTCTGATCTCTCTCACGAGCTCAAGTTCGTCTATAAGTAAACGAATTCTATGAAATATGCATTTACTCAGCATAACGATTCCCTTGTACGTTGTTTTTTGGAAGAGAATACCGACGGGGTACGTATTCTTGGGTCTTTTGTTCCGCTGATTCTGTGTTTCTTCGGCACCAAAGTTTTTCTTCGCTGAGTCTTTTATTTCCAATCAAAAAGCTTTTTCGTTGTAAGCCGTCGTAAAACTTATTTTCTGGCGGCTAAGCGGGTTCATATTCGGAGTTCGATCGCTAGCAGAGCCTTTGTCTGCATTGAACCACGGGGTGATAATTGTCATCCGCTCGCAGAGTTCATGCCAGTCGACGACGTTGAAGGAAATCCCTGCCGCGTGACGGCCGGAGAATTTTATTGCCACCTCGAAGTCGTGTCCGTTTACTAGCTCAAGTCCCACCGTGACCATCTTACTACCCGAGGTATTCAGGCTGTATGTTGTGGATAATAACATTGCCTTGCTCAAAGGCTGCCAGCCAATTACAGGGTCAAGCGTATTGTCTTCTCCGCGAACTCGCTTCGACTCGGGCTTCGCCGTAGTATTTACAGCGGAAGACGGAGAAAGTATTCCCGATGCCAATATTTTTTTCTGGGTTGCCTTCACAACGTCGGTAAAATTTTCCATTTTTTTTCTCACTATGTTTTTGGAGGATATTTGGGAGAGCGAGGCTAAACTGACCAAGTCGTGGGGACGTAATGACTCGGGAGTGAAGACACACTCGGGTTTAGAGCCGGAGAAAGCGATGCAATTTTCCGGGAGAAGGGATGAAGACACGCCTCAGGGATGCTGTTGTGACGGATGGTCGATGGGTCAGGCACGCGTTGAATAAATGTATGAATGAAATGATATAAAAATACTTGTTTATTAGTCGGAGCAATTAATCGGAGAGAGTGTACCGCACTGATCGTCGGTCGGAGCTGAGCTGTCGTGAAGCGGGCGTGAAGCTGAGGGCTTCGCGCTCGCTTCGCAATGGAATAAAGAGTCGCGGAGTGTTTAGTCTCGTAGATAAGTGGACGCTCACGGCGGTCCGGATGCACGATAGCTTTAAGGGTTTCTTTGAAGAGCGTATCGAACGGAAACTCCGTATCGACACGCTCGAATAAATATTCAAAGTTAAAAGAATTGAAATTGTTAGGCTGCGGCCGTTACACTGTTGTCTCAGGTGGGGGTGCGCGCGCTGCATTGAGCCTTGGAGGCTGTGTAGACCACCCGCGGCGAATCGCTCTTTCGCTAGCCTTTTCCGGAGTGACATAACTCTTCCCAAGATTGGTGCATTCCAATACAGGCGTGTCAATACACAAACGCTTGAGGAAAAAAAAAAAAAAAAAAAAACTGAAAATTTACAGCTATTCGTAACACTCAATGGTCAAGCGTTGAAAGACGAGGACAAACTTCTGCCGTGAGGAAAATTAAATGAAAAAGAAAGTAAAATGATAGGCACAGGGTACAATGAGACGCTCGAGCCTTTACAACGCCGGAGGGTTCCGCGCCTGTTAAGACGCCGCGTAGGTGCAATAAAATACTTAAGCAGGAATACTCTCTAGCCCGCACCGCTCGAGTGCTACTTTTTATAGTACGTAGTCCGAAAGGTTTTTTTTACCTAGTGTTTCGGAATGGCGGAAAAAATTAGAAAAGGATAGTTTTTAACTAGCCAGTGACAGTTCTCGTGTCATTGTAGACGGGTGGGGAGGAAAACTATAAGTTTGCGAGTTTTCCAGAAATTCACATTATTTCGTGTAGACGTTCGAGTAGAAACAGTCTCAGTATTTTCAGTCAGTGGTGCTAAGATCTGTTGGTGAAGTCTCTGCGAAATTTTTTAATAAACAAAATAAAATGGCCGATGCAGTGCTCCGCGGAATTGTTAGTGAGGTGGTGAAAGTGTTGGAAGAAAAGCCCTCGCCGCTCGTGGCAGACTTGCTCGCACGCTCTAGCGATAGAGCGTTAAAGTGTATGAGGAGTGATGCACTTATCGGGCGCTTTAAGTGTCTTCTGAATCGCTTTCAGGTAAAGACTATTATTAAAATGTACAACGCTCGTAAGTTTAGTGCGTGTTTTACCGTGCTGAAAATTGTTTGTGCTGTGGTCGACAAGTCACCGCAGCGTTCATCGAGGGATGCTGCAGCTCTCCGCGAGGAAGTCGCCACCTTTCGTAAGTTCTAAAATAATTATTTTTAAGGGGGACTGTAGTAGAACCTCTCTTATCCGAAAATGGTATATTAAAATAATAATAATAATAATAATTTAATTTCAGATGTTCGGAAGGAGTCCGAGATAGCCGAAAGGGAGGCTCAGCTCGCACACCGAGCAGCGGAACTGGACCGCCGAGAGGCTGAGCTTACTGCTCGGCTAGAAGCTGCAAGGGCTTGTCCCTCCACCGTTGAGGCCTTCGAAGATGTTCTGTGGAATACTTCGATTTGTGCAGCCGAATTCGTCCAGGTCGCGGCTATGCGAGGTGACTCACCGCCGCCTGTAGAAGGTAAGCATGTGCTTATATATGTTATATATTGTAACCGTATTTTGCCCGTTCCTTCAAATCCCAATCGAGACGGCTACAAAACCCGTCTCACTCGGCCTTAAGGGCGCCAGCCGCGAGAGCGAGAGCTCTCGCGACAAAATTTTAATTTTAAGGTCCGAACGAGAGACGAGAGCGTCCCGGCGTCGCTCAGCCTTGGGAAATTGGTAGAGGGGGTGGTTCGGTCACCTCCGCGAGGAGGAAACAGAGATTGAGACGAAATTATGGGAACTCAAAAGATATTTTATTTTAGTGGATATCGGGAGCGTGGTCGAGAAGCGACTAGCGTGCACGCTCGTTCCCCGGTTACCCCAAAAGCTTAACAACAAAACGATAGCAATAATTCACAACAATATTAGGTAACGGAACATCGGTAACGGATAATCGGCGACAACGGATGTTCGGTAGCTCCAGACTTCATACACCAAGCGTGGATCGCAGCCACGGTACCATGCGCAACAGAACTTTCACTCCACCCGATCGCAGCGGGGATACGACGTGACCAAACCTCTAACTTCGCCCGATCGCAGCGGGAGTACGCGGAATCTTACGAAAATCGGTAAAATGAAATATATAACCAGAAATCAGAAAAGCTGAATTATTAATTAATACCAAGAAAATGTATATACCCGGAAATTAAATTATGGACTCGCACGTGGCGCAAAAGACTATGGAATTAAATGAAGCTAATTAAATAAGAACCTTCCAGGCAAATTAGATACAGAAATAGAAAAGTTACAAATGTGAATTTACTAATTTTCCCGAGAACAAAATCCGCGTTCCGCGCGCGAAGACGTACCGTCCCCACGATAACGAGTCGAGTTTGCTCTATTCTAGCTCTAGCCTCAAACCGAACACGTACGACGATCCCACCGGTTTCGTTGCAGTTGCGGGAGCTTCTCGAGTTGTCCTCGGCCAGAAGTCCCACTTCGCGTATGGCAAGATGTCGGTATTCTCGCGAGACGTTAAGCACGGATCGGCAGCGGTCACGACGTCCTTCCTTCTCGGGAGCCTACGATTGAGTCCCCGAGGGAAGTAACGCTCTCGCTATCGCGGGTCCTTTTTCCCCCCACCCTATGCCTGTCTTCATTTCGCCCTCTACTCTATTTGTCCGAGTTCCCCGTATTACGGAGATCTCGCGCGGTTCTTTGAATTTCCTCGCGTTCGTGGTATCGTGAACGCGAGGTGTTGAGTACGCTCGTGGTGGGAGGTGAATCTACGGGCGTTGTTGCGCCTAGACACGGGAACTTCGGTAAGACGAGCGAGGTGATGGCTCAGCGACGAGCCGGACGCTGTAGATCTCGGTAGCTGGTGGCTCGTCGCGTCCAGGCGGTTTCGGAGGGTGGAGAGCCCGTTGTCGGTAACTTCGCGCGCTACCTTAGTAGCGGCGCGGCTGAACGGCTGGCGACGTGTCGAGGTGCTGGCCGTGTGTGACTGTGGCGAGGTCGGTTGCTAGGCTCCAGCCTGCTGACTGTGGCTGGCTGCGGCGAGATCGATAGCAAGGCTCCAGCCTGCTGTATGTTGCTGGGAGGCGTCGAGATGTCCTTGCGGCGGTTTTGACCGCCGTACGCTCGAGAGAATTAACCGGAAAACGAAAATAATGCTCAAAATTAATCATGGGAACGGTTCGCTCGCGATTGACCTTGTCTGGTTGCCTGGAAGGGACTCTTCCCGGTAGGGAGAATGCCGTGTGCCGTGCCGATACGTGGGAGAGCCTGAAGTTTGGCTCTCTTTGTGACGGGAGCAGAAAAGCCCCGTCACAATATATATTATCAATAATGAAAATAAAAATATAATTAAAATGCTCATATATATATATATATATATATATATATATATATACATATCATTTTTCTTCCAGACTCCACGACTCTCGAGGACGGTAACGACGACGATCTGGACCTCCTCAACGCCACTATAAATTTGTCGATAGCCGAGGAACCTATGGATGCAGAGGTAGCTGATGTGTCCGAGGCGGCGGTTACCGAGGGTCATGGTGTGGAGTCGGAAGGCGCCGAGACTGAACTCGACGTCTTCGATGACGAGTTTATACGGTCCTCGCAGCCTATCGCGACCTCCTCGCAGATTGGACGGGGGTTGAGCGACGAGCCGGACGTGCAACCGCAGGGCCCCGATGCATGATACAATAGCCGGTTCGATGAACCCGTCGCTGGTCCATCGCATCAAACGACGCCTCCTGCAATCCGGCCATCGTACGCCATGATTGTCCCTGAGAGCGACGAGGATGATGATGACGATAACATTCCGTCATCACAGCCTCCGCAGTCACCGACGCCTCAGCCTCCGACGCCGCAATCACCGACGCCTCAGCCTCCGAAGTCGCAGCCTCCGACGCCGCAACCTCCGACACCGCAGTCTCCAACCTTCTCCGAGTTTCTCGCAGAGGCGCAAACTCCGTTGTCCGGTGAGTCGAAAATTATTCACCGTGTGGAGGCCCGTCGCTGGTTCCGTAAATTTAGGTGTATGGGATCATCAATAGATTTTAGAATCCGCGAGCGTCCGGAAACGGCCAATGTAGTGAGGTTGTTAGAGGATGCTCTACGGGAGGTTCACACCCTTCTGGTAAGCGGTAGCGAGCCAGGCGATATGATACGAATGGAGTTTCGGTCCAGAGCGTTTACACGGGGTCCTCCGGGTAGCTCGTATAGGCCCGTAGCAGATTTTCATTTCGAAAATTTGTTCGAAATTATTAGTAGTGTAGCGCAGAGTTCATCGGGTTTTTTTATCGATGACTCGTTTTCGATCGTGAGTAACGTTGTTTCGATGCCGATGGGCTCGGGAAGACCTAAAAAACCGGTAAATGGAGATCTCTCTAAGCAATCGATCCTCCATATTCAAAACAATGACAATCTCTGTCTTCCGCGGGCTATTGTCGCGGGTCGAATATACGCGAAACGGGGGCACATTCGCCAAGGGGATCTACAGAGGGAGTGGGAGATTATACGTAGGAATAGATCGTCGCGTCAGAAAGAGTTGGCCGTCACCCTGAAGAACCTCGCGGGCGTAAATATCCCAGAGGCTGGTTGTGGTGTAGCAGAGCTCAAGGCTTTCCAACAGCTCCTCACACCGGAAGGTATTGCGTTAATTGTATTCGATCGAGAAAGCTTTGGTAGCAGTACACCGGCTTTTTTCGATGGTAGCGAAACGGTACTACGTACGGCGTCTGAGGTGTTGCATAAGATTTATCTGCTCCACGACAACCAGAAGCGACACTACGATCTGATTTTGAAACTCGCCCAGGCAGCTGGCTTCAGTTTTTTCTGTGTTCCGTGCGGTTTTGCGTACGACCGGATAAAGAATCATCGTTGTCCTCAAAAGTGCCCATACTGTATGAATAGTCCACCGTGTGCTCTGGACGCAGAAAAAATTCGCTGCCCTGACTGTGGACGTTTCTTTCTCGGCGGTGATTGTTTTGCGCGGCATAAACTGATCGGCTCACACGGTGCACAGACACGTTTGTGCGATATGTTACAGACGTGTAAAAAATGTCTCAGGCAAGTCTATAACAAAGACAATTCTGAGCATGAGTGCGGTCAATTTTATTGTCGAACGTGTAAAGCGAAGCGTCCGGAAAATCACCAGTGCTTCATGGCCCCGCTACGATCCGCTAAAACCAGCAATAGGCGGGATCTATTCGTTTTTTATGACTTTGAAACTCGTCAAGAGTGCAGAGTTGAAGGAGTCAATGAAACGTATTTACATGAACCGAACCTCTGTGTTAGCCAACAGCGCTGTACAGAGTGTATAGACAAGCCAGATGACTCGTGGGAGTGTAGCTTTTGCGGGGAGTAGGGGCAGAAAATGTTTAAAGACAATCCGGTAGGAGAATTCGTAGAGTTTGTCATGAAAGACCGCAACGTTGGGAAGATTATATGCATAGCGCATAACGCGAAAGGGTTCGATAGCCGGTTTATTCTGCAACACCTGGTTGAAAGGCAGGGGGAAGCGCCAAATTTAATTACAAACGGTACGAGTATTATGGAGGTGAGAATCGGTAAAGTGAAATTTATCGATAGTTTAAACTACTTTCACATGTCGCTCGCTAAACTCCCAAAAGCCTTCGGCTTAGGAGAAAGCGTTTTTAAAGGTGCCTTCCCGCATCTATTTAATAAAGCCGCGAATCAGAAATATAAGGGACCACTGCCGCCCCTAGCTAGCTACTCTCCTGACACGATGGCACCATCAGATCGCAAAGTATTGATGTACTGGCATGCGAAGACTAGCGCGTCCGGATACGTATTCGATTTTGAGAAAGAGATCTTAGAATATTGTCAAACCGATGTCACTATTCTTCGATGCGCGTGCGTAGCGTTCCGACAGATTTTTAGAGAGTGTGGCGATGTGTGTCCATTCACGGAGGCAATTACGATTGCATCTGCGTGCAATAAAGTTTTCCGGAGAAATTATCTAGAGGCGAATAAAATATCCGTCTTACCGCGAAACGGTTATCGCAGAGCCGATAATCAATCCGAAGTGGCAATCGAGTGGCTGCTTTGTGGCCAGTTTTGTATTATGTTCCTTTATCATATGTGTGGCGGGGGATCTCTACTACAATTCCAGAATCTTTTCACCACCGATCTCAAACAAAACGATCGAATCGCCGCAAGATTTCACAAACGTATAATGAGTAATCTGGCGACTGATACAAAAAACGTTAATAAACACTCTGGGAACTCGTTAACGGGTCGCGGAGTCTGTGTTTAAAAATTTGTTCAACATTGCTGCGCTAGACGCGCACAAAGTAAAATGTACCCGTAGATATAAGGATAAAAATATTCTTATACATAAAAAAAACCTGTACAACTAGATTTAAGAATAAAAATGCAACCTTTATTGTAAACATTTTAAACAAAACTATTTTTTTTACTTACCTTCACTCATCCCTTTCATATATTTTATAAATAAGCTGAAAAACATTTTTTTAAACATCTTTCCACGCGGGAATCGAACTTGCGCTCTCAAGGAAAACGCTACTTGCGTTCAGTACCTTAGACCGCTCGACCAAGCTAGCGCACGTAAAGCATCGAGCCACCCTCGAGAAACACCCTGCGCGCAAGAGACAGAGCGATGCGGCCCTACCTAACCCACTCTTGGAAAATCCAAGATAGCGCGAGTCACTGCTACGCCGTCACGAGCTGCCCCGCACGCTACAGCCAGTGCAACCCCCACCCTAATCACCCCCCGCAACGCAGCTCGAGACAGAGCCTTCGGGCCCACCCGAGCTCCGGGGGGAGGAGGGGGAAGCCAGCGGACCCCCAGCTGACCAGCGCGTCATCACCCCCACCATCGCCGCCGCCATATTGGAAGCCCTAGAGGTACAGACAGTTTTCATCCTCACTACCTGCGCCAGAGACCATCTTGCCCCCGGCCCTAGAGGTACTGTAGTCTACTGGTAGGATCTGCGTTAGAACTACACGGCGAGTCCGAATCCACTCTCTACGATCCATGAATTTGGAAAAACGATGATATCGAGGCGGCATCTTCTTGACTTGATCCAAGCTGAGATACGTGAAAAGGTTCCGCGGCTTTCAAGAACATGTTTCGCATTCTGCTCGAATCAAAATGGAGTTTGTAAGTGTGATTGGCCTTTTCGAACCATCTCAATTTAAATACCGGGTCCGTAATTGCTGCTATTAGCCCACAAGACTCCTTGTCGTCGAACGTGAAAACTTTATCGAAGCCTCTAGTAAGTCCATCCAAACAAGCTTCCGCGAGTTTTTTTTCCGTATCTTAAATTTCCCTGAGATGTACGCTCGAGACTATTTTTAAGGATAGTCAAAGTCGGAAGGAGTATTCCATAACAGACGTTGTTTTCTCCCTGAAGTAGGTCTACAGCTCGCGCTAATGGTGCCATTAAGGTAAACGGCCCAGTTTCCGCCGCTGTCCCAGTTACCGCAATTAATCGCAATTTATACTAATAATAAATATAGTATACGTTAAATACAAACGATATTGACGGCATATTGAAAAGTGGTTTACTCTTGATTAATGCCGCGATACATATATTTTTTATAGAATGTTCCGTTTAACAATTGAAGATGGCGGAAACTGGGCCTAAAGGTGGCGGTAACTGGGCCGTTTACCTTACTTGACAATATTACTCTATATACGAAACATCGCTAGCAGTGAACGAACCTTTGAGGTCCAACAATTCAAATAACGTTGTCAGATGGTCTTTACTGCTCCTAATCTGCGATAGAGCGTAGCTGAAAGTGTGACCAACCGTAGCAATAATTATTTCAGCGGATTTCGGCAACGCTGTCTTATGCCAGAGCCTTGTGCACTTTCCGATGGTTTTTACATGTCGACTGTGTAGATGAGGATCTTCCTTTATGACGTTCAGCAAATCGGAAGTTGCAACCAAGTTTAGTGTGTGAGAGCTACATTGCAGGTGTCCTGGGAGTGAAACTGGTGCCTCGAACGATTCGATGTCTGAAGAATCGAAACCGTCCCGATCAGGTTCGGATTCCTCTGCGTCACTTGGAATCTCTATCGAAATATCGTTCCTGTCGCTCGAGTCTCGCAACATCGCCGCGTTTATGTTAAGACCAAACTCTTTAAAGGCTTTAACAACATTTTTGGCATTGTCAGTGATAGTTGCCACAATTTTTCGACTGTCCAATCCGTACGCTGCGTGAATATTAGACGCGATTTCAGCAATCTTATCCTAAGTATGGTTGCCTTTGAAACGCTTGCACGCTAACGGGAAGGATTGACGTTTGAAGTCTTCATCGATGAAGTGACCTGTTACTCCGATAAAACTCCTTTTTGCAGACCATATATCAGCAGTGGTGCAAACGAATTTAGCTTTTGATAGCCAGTCTTCAGTCATTGTTACTCTCTGGTCGTTCATCTTTATAAGGCGTCGCGTCACGGTTCTCCTGCTCACAAGTTTTACGTTAACACCCAGAAACAGATCCTTAAAACTGGGCTGATCGACTATTGATAATGGCGACACTGTATCGATTATGAATCGCAGCATGCGATTCAGAAAATCATCTTGCTCGATATAAATATTTCCAAAAATCTTGGGTCGTTTAGCCGATGACTCGTCTTCATTTCGTGTCGATGATTGAGACCTTTTCATGTTTATTCTCTTCGTCTTCTTATACGCAATGTTTTCATTGAGCGCACGTGGGTGCAAACGCCTCAGATGTCTGACGAGATTTGTAGATACCGTTAACGACCCAATTAAATTTTTAGTCTTCTTACAGAATTGGCAATGCACAGGTACCGGTTCAATATCTGCCACCGTGGCGCAAACCTTGAAAAATGTTCCGTCCATCAGAGCACTGTTTTTTAGTAGATCCAACAGTGCTGGTGTGTTATCCACATTGGCGGTCGATGTCGAGGGCTCGGCTGTAGTGGCAACTCTTCCTGATGAAAGATTTTGTGTGGCCGCGTTAGCAAGCGATGCAGGAGCATCTATACCTTGCGAAGGAAGACTTTTTGCGTCCACATTGCCAGTAAATCCTGGAGGGTCTTCAGAACTTTGAGAAAAAGCACTCCGGTTCATACGAGAGATCGTCATTTCATCAGAATTCGAAGATCGAGTCGGCACGATAGATTCACGTTGATGCGCACTTTGTAAATGTTGGGAAGCAGCTCTCGATCGTTGAGCGCTCTTCTTGTTGGTATCTGCAGCGTGCGAGATATCGTCACTTGATGAACCGGTGGAAATTCTCGCCATCCTTCGCTCCTTGCAACGACCTGCCCTGTAATTTAAAACAATATTATTATATTATTAACATACGATTTTGATTAAGGATTCTTCACTCATAAGCATGATTAACGATTCTTCACTCATGTAGGAATTTTCATTCGAAGCATGGACGGAGAAGATATATTCATTTTTATTGGAATTTTGCACTTGCGCAATTAATATTTCACTGAATTTATACTTTAACTTCTCCACTACACTTTTTAATTCAAATTGCTATGCTCGGACCATGAAGAATCTCGTTACAAAGGAAATGATAAGATTCTTCATGGTCCGAGTGTAGTAATTTGAATTAAAAAGTCTAGCGCAGGAGTCAAAGTATAAATTCAGTGAAATATTAATGCGCAAGTGCAAAATTCTAATGACAATGAATATATCTTTGCCGTAGATGCTTCGAATGAAAATGCCTACATTCAAACCACTAAAAAATGGTTATGAAAAGAATAAGATTGTACACAGTTACTTTCGTTCAGCGGTGCAATCTGAAAGTAAATAATGAAAAATGGAAAAATATTTTGATCAAAGAACTGCGTCACAAAATCATTGTTTTTTCGTGCAACTTCTGTCAGTTCTTTAGAGTTCGCGTAGATTTATGGCAAATATTTTAATCCCACCTAAGGATCCCATGTAAGGATCAAAAAAATAAAAGTAAAGAATTAAATAAATAATAAATCATAAACGAAAATTGTTCGAACATTTTTCCATTTTCTAACAATCACAGTCATTTTGGGTCAGCCGTGGAATCTGAAAGCTACAAGTCGAAAAAAAAATTATTCGATGAATTGTGTAACAGTACAAAAAAAAACGGTTTTTGGATGTTTCGTGTTTTGGAGTCACGGGTTCGTACCACATCATGAAGAAATTTACAAACATTCTATATTTGGGGTTTTCTAGACTTTGCTAAGAAATTGTGAATAACTTACGTTCTACTTCTGGTGAAACCAACGGTGAAGACGATTGCAGTTCCTTTGTTTCGAAAGAACCATGAGCATCTTCTTCACAATTGTTGTCACAGTTGACAACCGGACGTTTACTAGATTGAGTATTCGAGTCCTGGGATGTTCGATTGCGTCGTAGTCTTAAGGTAATTCTGTTCACTTGACCGCTATTTTTGTGCGACTCCGTAGCATTGTGTTTGCGAATAGAATATGATATGTCTTACGATCATTTTAATGCGATCACCGTACAGAGAATAATAGCACTAAAACGCTGCTCCATTCGTCGCCGTATGAATCGCTGGTGGCGACGCATAGTGACATTTCGCTGAACGACTCGTTGGTAACTTACCCATGGTGAGCAGTAGCCAAAAACTTTTTAAGGATGCTGTACACAGACATTCTGAACCGAAAGTTTCATTTAATGACAATTTTAGTAAGGTAAACGCCCCGGTACCCGACCATGTACCAGTCTCCAACCACTGACGCAAATATTGCCTAAAATTAAGAAATTATGAACATGAAAAATATAAATAACTACTGATATCGTTTTTGCAATGCTTTATGTCTGCATAGGGATATAATAAAAGTAATCAACATTTTTTTTGTTGACGGTTTTTAAAGATATTTTACACTGCAGAGGCCGCTCAGGGGAACGATGCATATCTTTAAGCCAGATAGTTAAGAATTGGCGTAACTTTATTAAGCCTATGACACCGTTATTTTCGCGATTTACAGAATGATTCAGAGCTTGTCATATTAGCGAAGAAATATACTACTTATAAATATTACATTGAAATTAGCGAAAAACCACTGCTAAGTCTTTAATTTTCATGGATGGCTACTGGGGCGCACCCACAGTATTCTGTACCGATATACAACCGCGTGGTCGGGTACTTGTACGCTCATGCGGCGGTGCGTCGCCCCTATTGCCGGCCAGCACAAACTCAGCGACCATAACCTCAATGGCGAGTAAGTTTCGGTCGAACGTCCCGGTGAACCTTACCGTTATTCCGTTTAATTGCAGCAATTATTCAACAAGTAAGTGGCTACATGATAATATTATACGTATGACCCTTACCCGAATAAATGATACTTTGGAATTAGTGTATTTATGCTGTAGGCTGTTGTAATGATCGAGCGGAGAGTTTGGGAACCTGTAGATATTAGTATTGCAGATGGACGGGCGAAGTATCGAAGAGAGAAAACATATGGTGATCACCGGGATTCGAACCCGGATTAATCGGTTACTGAGTAAGAGCGCTAACCACTGCGCTAATGTCACCTATATGCTTCTCTCATTGGAATCGTCCTCTTATATGCAATGCAGGGCCGTTACACTGTTTACATTTAAAAAATGCTGAACATAACCTTTAAAAGCCTAATATTTGGAATAACTACAAAGCACTATCGATTGTATAATTAATTTTGGAAGTTAACTCTTAATTAACATATGTTGTCTTTAAATACAATTTCGAAATATTACCAGAATGTTTAATAGGCTTGAAACTTACAAATATTTTATGTAGTCTGCGTCGAAAGGTAACAAATAAGATTTTTCCAATTTATTGTTTATTGTTTATGCTTTTCAAACATTAGGTTCAAAAGTATTATTAGTTATGAAACCTATTCACACATTTTTACTATATTTTTTTATTATAGGACGTTCATCATGGCAGAGAATGAGACGAATGCACATTCGTTATTAAACCAGGCTCTCGACACAGTACAAATGGGCACACCACTCAGGACTGCAGCTAAAATTTTTAGTGTTCCAAGAAGTACGCTTTACGATAAGCATGTTAAGGGCGTGCCAATAAATACCGTAAAGGGGCCACAAACTGTTTTGACTCAAGATGAGGAAAACACGGTCGTCAAATGGATTTTTCACGTCAGTGAAAAAGGTTTCCCCATAACGAAGGATCAACTTTGCGACAGTGTTGCTCGATTAATTGTCAGACTGGGCCGAGAGACACCATTTAAGAACAACCGTCCTGGTCGGCGATGGTACGAGGGATTTCTCCGGCGACATCCCGAACTCAGTCAAAGAGTAGCTCAAAATCTGAGTTACAGTCGGGCTTCGGCGACTGAAGAAAAACTCAGGAAATGGTTTTGCGAGGTTGAGAGCTACTCAACGACTAAGAACTTACTGAACATTGACTCCTCCAGAATTTAAAACTGCGACGAGAGTGCTTTTTTCCCATGTCCAAAGGCTGATAGTGTTATTGCAAGAAAAGGTGCACGATCGGTCTATAAAGTCGTCAATGGCGACGAGAAGGAATGCCTTACAGTTCTCTTCATGGTCAACGCAGCAGGTACAATGGCGCTGCCAATGGTGATGTTTTGGTACCAGAGAATACCGGCCAGCGTAGCTCGAAACGTCCCTTCCGGTTGGAGTATCGGTACATCGGAAAAGGGTTGGATGACTGCGGAGACATTCTTCGAATACATTACAAATGTTTTCTACCCTTGGCTGGTGAAGAACAGTATGGAGTTTCCCGTGGTTCTTTATGTGGACGGCCATTCTTCTCATTGCACGATGCCTTTGGGCGAGTTCTGCAGGGATCATCAGATCAAACTCATCGCATTATACCCAAATGCCACACACATTTTACAGCCTTTGGATGTGGCGGTCTTTCATCCTTTAAAAACGTCGTGGAAAAAATAGTTAACAGGTGGAGACTCGAACACGATGGGACACGTCTAACGAAGGACGTCTTTGCGCAAGTATTGAAAACTGCAATCGACTCAATGGATCTCACTCAAGCACAGGCATCTCACAATCAAGCGAGGATTTGAGACATGCGGGTTGTGACCGTTTTCGGCAAACGCAGTAGATTTTAATATCCTTAAGAAAGGCTTAAAAGAACAAACTGCTGAGAAAACTGTTGAATTGGAGCAACGTCAGAGAGAGTATATGAATTATCTCATATTCGCCGAACATAATCTACCTGCCTGTTTGCCATCAGAGTTCAACGAAGCAGTGCGTATCGGTTATTGGAGTGGCAAAACGGAGTATCAAGGACTCTTTGAGTTTTGGTTACGAGTCAAGAGACTAACGGGTATAGTGAGGCGGGATAGGCGTACTCATCGACCGAATACACTTGGCAAAGACTATTTGATCGCATGTTTTTTTCGTAGTGGTTATGTAGATTTTTTAAACCTTCGTTAGTTTTTTTTTTCAAATATTTCTGTATAATTTTTATAGCTAACGCAAAAGAGAGTACAGATTTTCATACCGTCGACGGCGCGACGGTGCAGACCCACACAATAATGGACAACTCGAGAACGACGTCCAAAGACTGCAAAGAAACGACGACGGATCGCGTTAAAGTAACGTCAGTTAATGAGCTGGGCTCGACGATCGGTGCAGACTTAATGGAGATCGAAGGCAACTCTTCGATATGCACTCACGACAACGCCATGAACTTCGTGTGGAGTGAAGACAGCTTGGTTGTTTTGGAGTTCGACGACAATACAGCCTTGGCGAGAACCGATTGCAACGAAAATACGAGCATTGCTCAATGGATCGATGGAACACCAGAGATCGGATTTTTATCTGAGACTGCAAAAAATGAACAAAAAATTGCAGAGAATGATCAAGGTTTTTTCTAAAGAAATGGGAATTTTTTATTTTTATTCACTTGATTAAAGAGCAATTAGCTTGAAATCGCACAAAAAAATCAGATTTAGATATTTATTTTTGTAGATAGATCGATAGTGAAACTTTTTCTCGTTTATTTATTTAATGTTTCTGTTTATAATGTGTAGTCGAGGGCGCAACAGTACAGAACTACTCAAGAGATAATCCGACAACGATGCCCAAAGACCACGAAGCAATAGTGACACATTGCTTAGGAAATATGTTGGATAATGAGAGTCTGAGATCGACGATAGATACTGTAGACTTCATAGAGATCGACGGCGACAGTTCAGTATTAACGGAGAATAGCGTGAAGACGGTCGCAAATCCCAACTTGACTGCTGGTACTAATGACTGCGAGAGAATTGAAATCGGATCTATATCTGACACTGCAGAGATCGACAAATCGACCTTCGCGAAAAATCCGGGTACAGGTTTGCACTGCAGAAATATATTGTTTTTTTGATTGAACTACAAGTAAAAAAATTTGATCTATGAATTTGTGAATTTGTCTTATTTGGTTATGTAGAGAGCATAAGCGTCGAAATCAGAGCCCCTGAGGGCACTCCAGACCCGTTTAAAGATGCCCTATTTTGGCCTCCGGATTTGACAAAAAAGAACCGTAAAAAACCTCTGCAAAATTCCGACCATCCTCCGACTGTGGCTACGGCTGACAACTGGGTATTGTATTATAAAGCTAAAATGGAAAAGAAAGAAAACGAGCTCCACGAGAAACATGAAAGGATCAAGAGAAAGCAGGATATACAGGAACAGAAAAAGCGAGTGCAAGATGAAAAAAGAATTGAACGAAAAGAAAAAAAAACGGTAGCAGATTGAAAAGAAAAAGCTGCAAGAACAGGTGAAAAAAGAAAAGGCCGAAAAGAGAAAGTTGCAGGAAGAACAGACCAGAAAAGGCCGAAAAGAAGCAACGACCGGTGAAATAATATCGTATTATGGTGTTGTTTTATGTTTTTTAATAAAAAGATTTTAATATTTTTATTATCGATAGGTCTATATAAATCATATAAAAGATGTTATCTGGTGTTATTATTTGTCATAAAGTATTTATCCCGAACGTTGCGTGTAATATAAAAAGTAAAATAAAGGTTGAACCAGTCGCGTAGACACGTATCGGTGGGTGGTTGCCTATAGGGGCATGCTTGGTCGGGTACTAGGGCATAACCTGAAATCGGTGGTCGGGTACTAATCCAATAAGCATTTCGATTGTTTCCTAACTTAAAAAAAAAAACTACACCCCCTGACACGAGTTAATGGATGCTTTTCGGAAAGTACAAAAACCAAACTTTCCATTAATCATAGTCACAATTGCAGAAAGTTCATTTTAATATGAGAAATATAACTTTACAGTTTCCAGTTCTCTAAGATGGTCGGTTATTGGGGCGTTTACCTTACGTGCTTCCATCCTTCGCCGGTTTTCTCCTTAAAATACGTATAGCCGTCCACGATATTTTAGTTAACCCCTCCATAGCGCGCCTTCCTAACTCTTGCTCCTCGTCGTTCGTGTCGATCAGCCATGGTTTTTCACACTAAACTGATGTTTCACGGATAACTATGAGAAGCTAGCCATAACGGAGACCACCCGTAAAAATAGCACTACCAGTAGTTTCCCGGTTGAAATTGTTAAATTAATCGCAACTGTAGGTCATTGTATCGGTTTGTTATCGGTTGTAAGGCAAGTACAACAACCGCGAAAATTCTATTATCGGTACTTTTGCGAATATAATTGAAAAACCAACCGCAGCAGTAGCGATTGGGATTGGTTCATTCGCGGTAATTGCGAGGTTCAAAACACATCAGACAACTAAACCCAGCCGGCAAACGCGGTGCTAGTAATATGCGTATCTAGTGCTAGTAATATGACAATTTTTTCATTTTTTGTGGTTGAACTTATGGTAAATCACAACCGGTAGTTTTTTCGGTGAAATGACCGTAAAAATTGTGGTTGGCGGTGCCGACAGGAATTCTCGGGAAACCGAGCTCTCCTCGCTCGCTTAACGCTGGTTGACGCACGGGAGAGATCTTCGACAACAGCCGATAGGTGACATTCGGCAAGGGTACTCAGTCCACCTTCTCTTGGATTTTGTTGATTTTCTTTCTACTACAGATACGATGCGATGTCACGGTAAATCGATGATTTTAGTCGGGAAAATCTTGACCCGCATCGATATTTCTTCTGCGACTCGAACAGCAGAGAGGCAGGGCTCGATTCTCTGCAACTGCCCGAGATGACTGTCTCGCTCTGGTGTACGATATCCTTGACGACTCCATGTCTTCCCGGGACCAACTCTTCTCACCCGATCGCTCGCTCGTCCGAGTCGCGATTAACATGAAATTTAGAGTACGAAAATAGAGAAAAAATGATCCTATCCTACTCTCTAGGCCCTCCAGTATCGCCTTGTCAGTATCCGAGCAAGCTGGTTCACCTATTTAAGTAACGGCCGACCGTTAGCCACATTTTGAATTCCCTGATACGTTAGAGATTCGGTTCAGGAATTTTTTAAAATCTTGATAAGCCTTTTTACATCTACCAACAACTACAGTGTAATAAAAAAAATACAGAATGGAAGATTATGCTCTTGTCATTATTTTATTGTTATCTCTATAATTGATTTCGTTGACCTCGTCGACTATTCTCCAGATTGTTGTAGCACGCTGTACGTCGAATACGAGAGTTTGATAAGCTACAATAACGGTCATAAATGTATAAAAAATAGTGAGAGAAATGTTTAGCTGACGAGTCTGATTATTACTCACTGTGGTGAAAGTATCGAGAGAGGATGTGAGGATACTGGCGCAGGTAAAGGTAATGGATCGCTGAGAACGTATCATGATAGTGACGAGACTCTTATTCGTCCTGACAGTGAACGACGACCAGTCTATTGAATAAACCGCATCGCAAATCGCCATGCTCTGTAGTAAAAACAATCTCAACAATGTTTGATTTATAATTATTAACTAACAATTATTGCTTTTTATGCATATACATATTAACACGTATGTAAATATACCTGAAGAGTAGTTTCACCGCCGCAGAAGCAATAAATTAATATCTGGGCGAGCATGCAAGCCAGGTTACCAGACACTCGTAGCAAACGTCGTGCTGAATAATCTCACCTTTGACAGCTCGTAAACGCTAATGCAAATTACTATGGAGCTGACAGAGTATTGAAAAAAAACTACGAGACCGAATACGTCGTTTGAGAATTTCGCAAATCTAAAGTTCGATAAGTTATGATTATTGAAAAAAACACACACGCAATGTCGAAATCACAATGAACGATAGAATGGAATAATTTAACCAGTATATCGCGAGATGATGTCTGACGCACTCGGTCAGCAGTTCGGACTCCAAAAGCAGACTTTCCTTTTGACACTCACAGTCATGCTCGTTACAGTGTGATTTTCGCCTCATGTCAATTGTCTTCGGAGTGGCGCAAAGTCGCGACCTTAAAATGTTTATCTGCGCACATGTCTGCATCAGCAGACCCGGAACTGAAGTGTCGAATGCGATATTCACGAGGGCGCCCGCGGCTGAGGCTATCAAAAGGTGAAAATATGCGAACCAGAAACCAATCTGAGATGTATCATAATCGTAAGGAATCTAGGATTTGAATGGCAGAGCACGCTGTGGGATGTCCAGTATGAGAGATCTCACTGATATGGAAACCGATGCCATCCCGGTAAGCACACCGTACCACAAAGTATTGAATCTTTGTATAGAAATATAAAATACGACATGGTTATGAAATTATTAAAAAAATCTTATAATGGGCGATTTGTTAACAAATTTACCTAGCACCCCGTTCGTATTTGCTCTGTGTCTGAATTTCTTCCGCACTTCGTTGCCTACAGATATAATCTTTGCAGGTGTTGCTGCATTCCTGGTTTGAGGGCTCCGTGTCGCCGGCATCTACAATCTGCCTATAATTCTACGAATGAAATTCGGAGTTGGCCGATCGCGGTTTGGGCCGTGGTGCGTGGCTTATCACACCTGAAGTGAAATCGACACTCGCTTATCG
Source organism: Exephanes ischioxanthus (assembly GCA_958510785.1). Taxonomy (NCBI): domain Eukaryota; kingdom Metazoa; phylum Arthropoda; class Insecta; order Hymenoptera; family Ichneumonidae; genus Exephanes; species Exephanes ischioxanthus. The sequence goes on along the minus strand of OY294016.1, from coordinate 15,348,598 downwards.
AATCGTACAGCATGCGGGCGTGAATGTGTATGAGATAGGTAGAGCAATGCGGGTATTAAAGTATGATATAATGGCCGAGAGAATACTTAATAGAGAAGGAAAATTATTAAAAAAAAAAAACGGAAAATAAAAAGAGAATGCAGGGATTATCTTGGAAATATTTTAAACGGCAATAGCCCCGAAATAAAATAGCAGCCATAAAACCGGAATTATATGAGCAAATAAAAAAAAAAAAAAAAAAAAAAAAAATTAAGATCCGAAGAGAAACTGTAATTGTGTGAACGTGTGCTAGAATGAATGAACGCAAGTGTACATCTTGGGACTCGGGTCGCTGCCTCAATACAGTGGACTTCATAGAAGAAAGACATGAAGATCAACGTCTCGAACTCCCTGGAGCCTGAATAAACCTCATCACCTGGAAGGAAAGATTCTGGACCGTTGATAATAGAATATCGACGGCCGGGATCGATCCTTGATTGTGCTGCAGATACCTATACCGATGTACCCTGCGACGCAATGGAACCGGACCGCAACAACATATAGACTGCGCGTGCGACGCCCGAGTCACGAGTGCCCCGGAGATAAGGCCGGGGGGGCCCCAATCTAAGGCTAGAGTTACCGTTGCTCGACGCTGGTACATCGAAACCAAGCAAAGCGAGCAATTGCATCAGACTGGTAGTGTTTGGTCGGATCACGGCGGTGCAGTGTGCGTCTCGACGGGGCAGGAATTTTGTACATCAATCTAAAACTGCATCGGGAGGACGCGCGGCACTGCTCTAATGGGAATACGCTTGCAAGGGACGGCAAGGATATTGTACCCGACCGGGAATTTCCCGGACTGTAGCGGTAGTCGCCCCGGTGCGGGAAGGAAATACCGAGACACTGGTTGACTTATTACTGTCGAAAAGGAAAAAAAAAGGAAACAATAATAAACCGAGGCATTTTACGGACCGGAAGACCCTGGAAGACGGCGAGTCGCCTGCGACATCGAAAACAGAATTCAGTCAATGGGCGAGCACCAAAGAGAAAGACGACAACAGCATAGCTTTTCTTCTACGGGTTTATGATTCAAGTGTTGATGGTGGCCAGCACAGTGCTACCTTGTTGCCGAGGAAAAATAATCCCCGGAGCTATGGGACTGTGTAGAAAAATAACCCGGCATCGAACCCTGCAGCCGACGGTTATGAGCGGGCATGTGATAAGGGCCGACGGAGTCAGCGGTACGGCGGCAAGGGTAGAGTTACCGTTGTCGCTCGGACGCGGGACTCGCAGCCTAAACACTGCAAACCGCTCCCTTCCCCCTGAAAGTGCTATGCGCGATTAAGCATCAAGACAATCGACGACTTCATTAGTTTCGAGGCGCTCGTCGAAGTCGCACCGTGAGTTCAAGTTTCGGCAGACACCGAGTACGAGCAGCGGAAGAATCGGGAAAAGAGTGCCAGTTCGCAAACTAAAATAAAAAATAAAATTATAAAAAGAAATATATATATATATATATATACGTGTGTGCGTGTATTTACATACACAGTGACAGAGATACGTGCGTGCCCACGAACAAATTAAACAGTGCAGCGCAATAAACTGTTCCCGTCTCAGATAAAAGAAAGAAGAAGAGAAGAAACGAGATGTCCGACGGGAACGAGCTCCACCGCGTGATCATCGAGTGTACGCGCGCCGGTCGTTGTCCGGTGTGCAAGCGCGAGTCAAGTCGGTGTACCGATGTGGGAGCATGTGCGCAGCGCTCGATCCCGCCGTCGACTCGGAAGCACGAGCTGCTGCGCTGCAGGTTGTGCAGTGTACAGTTGTATGGTAGGGAGTATTCTGGACACATAGGGGCATGCCTCGCCATGTACCAGAGGAAACTGGCGGACATAGTCGTCGGGCGTGTATCGTCGGCGATTCCCGACGCTGGCTGCTCCTCGGGTGCGTCGGCGAGACTCGTCGCCGCCCGTTCCCTGATGGTAGCACCCCTGATACAACCAAGTGTTTCCGATATTCGGGTTGAGTCGGCGCCGGCGGTCGAAAAAAAATATGACGTGGCAACAATACACAAGCCGCGGGGAGCGGCCTATCAGGCGATTTCCCGCGGAGGAATTGGACGCTTGGGCAAAGTCTCGCTGATTTCTGTAGGAACACAAACGGAGAAGACAACGTGCAACACGAGCACGCAGACAAAAAAACTGTGCCTTGTTCCGGGGGCGCAACTCAATTTTGTGAAATGGGACGACCCACATACCGTTCGAAATTTAATAGACGAGTGGACGCTCGACGATGAACCACCGACGGAGCCCCTAATCGCGCTCCCCAATTTGAACAAGGATCTGTGGTTCCTTGACGTCGACGCCGGAGCATCGACGTCGAGGTTGCCGGTGGTCGAAGAGAATAACGAGGAGCAGGGCATATTGGCTGAACTCGACCCGTTGCATCCTGCATCGAAGGAGGAGGAGGTCGAGGAGGTTGAATTCCAGGCCACCGTCGGCAACTTCTCCGACGCTGGTGCTGAAATCAGCTCAGCGGAAAAAGAAGAGGTCGTCGCCGACGTGAACAACGAGAAGAACAGCGAAGAGGATACTACGCAAGACGACACCGACACCGCTGAAGTCGAGTCACAGGCCATCGTCGGCAACTTTTCCGACGCTGGTGCTGGACTCGGCTCAGCAGAAGAGGAGGAAGAAGTCGACGATGAAATCGCCAGCGAAGCGGGTGCCGCAGGGTTCGTCGCAGGGAGCGACGAACCAGCCGCAGGGTTCGTCGCAGAGAGCGACGCCGATTCGTTCTGCGCGGACACGTCCGGGAACAACAGCGCGAGAGATAACGGCGCAGCGCCATATGGAGATCTCCTAAGGGAAATCGAGGAGTTCGAGAGGCAGGCCACCGTCGGCAACATTCCCGACGCTGGTGCTGAACTCGGCTCGGCGGAGGAGGAAGAAGACACCACCGACGAGTACGATGACTCAGAGTTCTCGTCGTTCTCTGGGTCCAGCATGGACAAATCCACCGTCGGGAAAGATTCACCATCCTCGAAAATATCAAACGAGGACACATCGAGCGAAGAAGAACAAATGGCCGAGGTATGTAAGCCATCGTTCAAGGGACAACAAGACATCGACGGCATCAGCGGAGCACTCGCTGTTCCCTCACCGTATATACGGCACATCCGTCGAGGGATCGGCAGGGGACACCGTGGACGACCAGCGTACCAAAGGTGCGAGTGAAAAAAAAAAAAAAAGAGAAATGCTCGTGTTCGTGCCGTGTGCGTGCGTATATATACACGTATAAAAAAAAAACGGGGATGTACACAAGTATGAGTGAGTAACTAGGATAATTAAATATTAAAGATAATCTAGCATATACATATCGTCGACGAGGGCGTCGACTAGATTAAGGGGGGAGGGGTGTTACGTCCCGATTTTCACGAGTTTCGAGTCTCTCGAAACTTCTCGAGAATCGGTGCGTAACTCTCTTCTGCTGACGCGCTTTCCCGCGGGTCGAGCGGCGAGTCGCGCCGGGCATCCGGGGTGTCATTTGAAACCGCGGTTGTCCTCGCGGTGCGCTCCCGAGTTGGCGGAGATCGCTCAGCATAAATGGATATCAGAAAAATAATAAATGAAAAGAATAAGAGGCTCGGGAGACGCGCGCTACGCGACTCGTCCAGGACTTGCAAATTCCTGCACGCGCCGCGGAGCCTGCACCCCGCGACTGCTGAGTCGACCCGAAACCGATGCTCTCCTCCATCGGAAGAGTAGTCTCGAGACAGCCATGATCAAAGATAGATCGGTCTAGGGTCTCCACGACACCGTGGCCACATAGGTCTGTAAATCTTCGACAGTTAACACCCGGTACTGCAACAAAGATAGTTCGCCATAGAACCGGGAACGTGGCTTCGTGAGTGTGTTCCGCCGTGGTGTAAATCGAGTCGTGTTAGTGATAAGCAAAGCTCCGTGATCTGTTTCCGCATAGGTCTGTAAATCTTCGATAGTTGGCCCTCGATACTGTTACAAAGATAGTAACGTTAGTATCGAGAACGTGGCTTCGCGAGTGTGTTCCGCCGCGGAGTGAATCAAGTCGCGCGAGTTAATGTTAATTTACCAGCAACGTTATCAAGAACTTATTAGAGACTCTAGTGATTCAGCGGCTTATGTTCAAGCATAGTAATAGTGTAGAAACTAAGAACCCCCGCCGAAGGGAAGCGGCACAACGTGTGAGTAATAGTATGGGTATGAGTGTGGACGAATGTATGAGTAGCGTAATCCCCATGTTGACGGGATTGCGAGCATGTCTTTCGGCGTCAACTCGCATTTTGTATTTTAATATTAGTAATACAGCAACCACAGTTTTCCCCTTAATTCGGTTATTATTTTATTTAAACGAAAACCCTATTCGGAATTCCCTTTCAGGTACTCGGGGACCGGGCCCGTACGGGACGGAGCAGGGCGGCCCACAACAAATAATTAAATATTGGTTTGCTACGTTCGAGAACGAGCTCCGCTCTACCTCGGACGTAACAACATATAGGTGGGCAAACTAAAATCCAGTTCATTCGATGATTATTGTGTGAAATTGTTCGACAATTATCCCACAGTTGGAGCACCTTATGTGTGCTTTTTCTCGTGCTGCTAATTTTCTTAAGTCGAAAGTGCATTGACGGCAAGCGAACCAACGACAACATGGAAGGCTAATTGTGTTAGTAGAGTTGACCCTACAGGTGCACGTTTTAAAAACGAAATCCCGGAACTGAAACCACAAAAGAAATTTGCTCAAATGTTTATTTTACACCGCTGTTTGTTTCAAGAGTGAACTAATGTTACACCATTACATAGGAATTAAACTTACGAATGATAATTTCTTCTTGTCCGCCATCCTGTTGCCTTAAGGTATTCCGAGCACAAGACCGAAGTCTTCAGAAACTAATAATTTTTTGTTATATTGCAATTTCATCACGTAGGATCGTGTTAAAAAAAATCTAAGGCTCGGTTACCAGCCTTTTAATGAATAATTGTCACGTAAAAAAATGAAATATTAGTACAGAGTCTTATAGAAAAAGCTCCGGTCTGAGTTTCAATTGCAGATTTCTCATGTTAATTATCTTGAGATCTGAGATGTAAAATACACAATAGATTCACCGAATGTCAGAGATTAATTATCGCGCTTAAAAAACGGATCTCACCGAAGGCTTTCGCGAGAAAATAATATCTAAAGATGCGAGAATAAGTCCAATATCATCTGAGAATCATGGCGGTGCCTGCAACGTTACAGCTGGCAACGCTGCACGTCGTGTGCTGTGCTATATCATCTTCGCGGCGACGCGCGAAATTCAATGGTGTTTGCTTGAGGTTAATGCCGGTCTCATTTTCGTATTACGAAAATGAGATATAATACACATTCATAAAGCAATTAGTACAAGCAATTAGGACATAAATTGACCTTTGTTCCTGCCAATACTACCGCGGCCAGCGCATTTTGACGTTTTTGTCATATTTCGAAATGATCCGGTGTAATTTTTTTTGACAGACGTAGCTATTGTTCTGATGCCCTTTCTACCAATATGGCGCTTAATCACGTGGTACGCTGCACGGCGTTGCCTGATCGCTCGCGAGTTCAGGGCCGTAAGATTTTGAAAATTGTTAAATTATTTTAAAAAATTAGAACGCGGTATATTTTAGGCATCGCCAAGTTTAATCGAACCTTTAAAAAAGCTTTTAGAATCATTTCACGGCGGTACAGCTTCGCACGCTCGAAAAGATTAGGGGCCCCGCTCAGGCACCCACAAAACGCGGACCTTCACGCTCGGAATACCTTAAGACACAGATGTCATCTACATTTTCCTCCATCAAAACTTGAATACGGTTTTCGTTTTCTTCTATAATTCAAAAAACCAAGTACAGGGACAGTGGTTTGTCAATGAAACTCTTCACGCTCTAAGATAATTGTATGTTGATCGTACCGTTTATAACAAACAGGTTCACGTCATCTGCGGAAGTCATTAAATTTCTGGGATTATAAGCCCGCAAAAAACTGCTGGCGCATGCGAGAAATCTCGGAATATCTAATAAACCTCGCCGATAAAAATCCCAGGCACGACTTAATATTTCGTACTGCACGACGTGGCGTTCTGCAGACGGTCGTGTTATCCCGATCCCTGTTGCCAGCGAAGTAACACTATTCCGGCAGATAGATTGCAAGGAGCACAGTTTCTCTATTAAATCGAATAAACACATAGACATGAACAATGAAGGTTGCTTCCATACACGGTTGTTAAGAATTTTTTAAATTGTAATTTACCGGTAAATTGCCATATAGACGGGTGTACGCCAATCTGCATTTTGAGGACTCGGTGATATGCCTCGATGGCGTTGTTTGTCTTACATTTCATCCCGAATACGCTGAACACTTGTGGAGTCACAGTATTCAACCAGTACGTATTTATGTACTGGAAGAAATGTGTAAAGTGAACTGCGATATCCAGTGGTGTATTCGGGACAATCCATTGGAAGGCCGTGACGATCTCATCGGCAGGTAGTAATGCCAGGGCCATGAGTTTTCGAAAAACTATCTGCAAATCCTCGGCATTCTGAAGGTGACGAAGCAGACCTTCTTTCTTCGCTCTTTTCATTAAAGCCTGGCATAGTTAAATGAATACTATTATTATTTAATGCACATCAACAATGTACATGTACATCCGAATGATCTAATGTTCGTATGTAAGTCACATATTTAGGAAAGTATTTGAACAAAGCAAAAAATACTTTTAAAAAAAAAAGTAAAAGGGTACGCCAAGTACTTAAAAATTGTATTCTCGTTCTGAAAATATGTTTATAAAAAAAAAAAAATTTGCCCAAACAGATGTTTATAAAAACAGTCTCTTAACAAAAAAATTCTTCCGATAAGACGTTTATCAAAGCAATTTTAAAAAAATCAAAAAAATATGTATCTAAATCTCAAAAAAAAAAAAAATCGAAAAGAAATCCAATCAAACCAGCCAAGTAGTAGTACATACAAAAAAACTCTTCAAAAAATATGTTTAGCAAAACAATCTAAAAAAAAAAAAAATACAATTTGCAAAAAATCTTGACAAAAAAAAACTTTGCGTGCCAGTTTTTTTTACAATTACAGTTACTGCAGTTATTACAGATGTACAACAGCTGTTGTAAAAAAAAAAACTGGCACGCCAAGTTTTTTTTTGTCAAGATTTTTTGCATATTGTATTTTTTTTTTTAGATTGTTTTGCTAAACATATTTTTTGAAGAGTTTTTTTGTATGTACTACTACTTGGCTGGTTTGATTGGATTTCTTTTCGATTTTTTTTTTTTTGAGATTTAGATACATATTTTTTTTGATTTTTTTTAAATTGCTTTGATAAACGTCTTATCGGAAGAATTTTTTTGTTAAGAGACTGTTTTTATAAACATCTGTTTGGGCAATTTTTTTTTTTTTTTTTTTTTTATAAACATATTTTCAGAACGAGAATACAATTTTTAAGTACTTGGCGTACCCTTTTACTTTTTTTAAAAAAAGTATTTTTTGCTTTGATTTCACCTATTTTTGACATCGAGTCATGTTGTTTGATTTATTATTACAAACATACAGCGAATAAACCGAATCATCTTCCTGTAAAATATATTCGTATAACATTTTATGGTGACGAAAGGCATGTTCGACACCTTGAGTAGCTGCTCCTGATCTGGGCCTTCGAAAACAGCTGCGTCAGGATCAGAAGATAGATTTCATCATGCATAGCTAAAAAAAACTTAACTCTCTCGCACGATGGGTAAAGACATCCTGACGCAGTCCCTCTGATCCTGACGCAGTCCCTCTGAAATTCCAGAGCATCGAGTACATCTGTGTGGAGCTGGAGAGGCTTTTCGGCACTATATGGAATAGGTGTATACATACATAAATTATAAATGTTCACTGCGAGCCTTTAATTATATATTTTCTTTATATCATTCCCATCGCCAGGGGGAAATGTCTCAAATAGAATGCCAGCTCCGTCAGGAAAAGATTTATTCCTTGGTTTGGGTAGGTGAATAAGTTCATGTTTTGCTGACGGAGCATAGATTCCACTTTTAAAAAACTGAACCGTCTTCTGGTCAAGTATTTTATATTTCAAAAGCAAAAACAAAACGAAACGTCAAAATTAGGTTAGTCATAAAAAGATCGAGGAAAAATTAACTTTACACGTCCGACACATAATTCAAAAATTTAATTTAATATTTTTAACATATATAATACATACTATATTTATTAATATTATCAGATTAGATGTATTTATGGGGGTTTTTATCGACGGTATTCAATTTTTTTTACACGAAAGTTATTTTTTTATTGACACTTATTATGCACCATTTTTCACGACACTCTCACATTTTTTTAACGCAAAAATATTTTGTTTTCTTTAAATCACATATCACATAATCACAAGTTTGTTTCCCTAATTTTCAGCACAAATGTTCATCATGTGAAAAAAAATATATTTTGCCGATTGATATACTCGGGTATGATTTCTGAAACGCCGCCCAGGAATCGAAAGGCAAGCCAGCTGGCCCGGCGGACGCATGCGCAGTAGACGCGATCACATCACATCACATCACATCACATTTTATAATATTTTCGGACCTCGAGAGGGACACGATGCCCATATCTCAGCATCTACCGAACAGTTATAATCGTAACAGGGCGCGTTCGAAAGCTTGTGTCCTATACATATGGTAAAAGTGTTTTTGGAATTCCGATCCGATGCTTCGTTTTCGAGAAAATCGAGCTGCAAGAATCCACTTCCGGCATTTTGAAGTAGGTTACTTGGTAGCGTCTCGTCAACTCGCTTAAAAAACTTTTTTTTAAGTACTTGGCGTCGAGACGCTACCGCGTCTCTTGATATTACATATGTTCGAGTACTTTCTGCAAAAAAAAAGTACTCGAACAAGTCATTGCAGGGTGTAATGAGGCTTGCATTCAATGACAATTATTGTACCTGGCATTAATGAAAGTAGCATCGTTGTGCAGTTGCTTCGGGATATATTACTTGCAAAGCCGCCGAAAGACCGCTTTCAAAGTCCGTCATAAACGACATTGGCCGAATATGTGGGGTTAGTACCGTGGAAAACTGTTGCAGTACAGACAAATAAGCGTTGTACGTTTTGCGCTCCATAAGCACCCATGCGATCGACAATGTCTAAACCATTACAGTATGAATCGTGAAGTACATATTACATTTTTAAGATTAAAAAATGGAAGGTTGCTTCACATGTACATTCCCAGTCAAAAGTGAGATTCAGAGATTCAGAATTTAAATGCTTCCGAATGGTATAAAAATTTGAAAAAAATCTATTGTATTTTAATACGGTACCTTTACCTTCAGGTTGGTACCTTTAGCTGCCAACAACATTAATTTTACATAATAATGTCAGAAAGTTATTAACAAATTGCTAAAAAAAATTGTTCAACAAATAATAAGTACACCTTTTTTCTGTTTTCAAATGAATTCATTGATTTTTTAGGAGCCACATGAATTTTTTCACAATTTTTTAGATTTTATTTTATTTTTAGATAGATTATTTTTAATGCCATAAGTACGGAACGGTTGGCGCAATTGCCTCGAAACTTGTTGTGTATACTGTAGAATGTGTATACTGTTGTGTATACTGTATCTGAACTCATGCCTTTACACCGATTTTTTAAATTGTTGAAAAAAGATTTTAAATGTTAGAGAAATTCTAACATTTAATAACAGAAAAACTGTTAATGTAAAAACTGTAACTGTTAATAACAGAAAAAAATTCACATGGATTCGAAAAAATCATGAAATTTATTTTCAATGAGAAAACCAAAAGTGGTCTGAGTTTTTTTAAACAATTTATTTTTCTAATCATTTGTTAATACTTTTTTGACATTATTATTATGCAAAATAAAAGGTCTTCACATAATTAATACGACTCATTTTGTTCAAATTATTGGCATAAGTACTGAAATTTTGATAAAATTAAACTTTTTGTTGGGAACGTATGTGTGATGCATCCTTAACGGTTGGACAATATAGTTTAAGGATTGTTGAGAAATCACTTACAGCATCATCAATCTGAGCCATGATTGTCAGCAGCTGTAAAACTTTGGGCTGCCGAGGGCAAACAGCAAAAGTCGCATCGACATATAAGTGACTCGTGACGATAGTATTTAAGAATGCTATGTCGCCATAGACTGCTGAAGTTGAACCATCTGCATCTTCAATCGCCGCAACGTTCAATTCGCCTCCATTATAGGTGATCAACGATTGCCACTGTTCCATCCTTAGCACTTCGGCATAATGCCCTAAGGTGGTAGGCATGTCCGGACAATTAATTTTCCGCCATCGCAGCATTGACTTCTCAATGGAAATGAAGGGAATTTCTACTGCACCTTCCGGGTCTCTGAATAATGAAGATTACAGGGAATAATAACCAATAATGACAAATAATGATTGTTTTCTCCAAATGCACCAGGAGGCTCTGCTACTTGATATATATTTTTATTTTTATTTTATCTTCGGAGAGAATATGTGACTTTTGTTTTTTTAATAAAGCTTTCCGGATCGGAAAACTCACACAATTGACAAACAGTTTATGATTTTTTCTCTGAATTTACGAGAAGGCTTTGCTACCTGAGGATTTTTTTCTCAGACCTTTACAGGGGAGCCTCCTTGTATATTCTAAGGAAAAAATCATTAACGATTTTCGACTTTTCCAACCCGAAAAATCCTATTGGAAAAATGTCATGCACTCTTTAAAGGTCGCAAAACGATTAAGAAAATATATCAAGTAGGAGAGCCTCATGGTGCATTCAGAGAAAAACACAATATTTTTCTACAAAAAATGAAAATGTTTTTGAACAAATATGCATTTAAAACACTAGAAGAGTGCGCTATTAAAAAAAATATATATAAAATATACTCGACCATGAAATTAAGCGATCAATTACGATAAAGTTAAGCCTCATGCAAATTATACTTACCTTTCAATCATTCATTATATTTACCTTTATATTACCTCACCTTACCTTACCTCTTTATATTTACCTTTCTTTCATTATATATACCTTTCAGACAATTCGTCGTAGATACTTCGGAAGCTACGTAGCGAACATGGAACTGCGATGTAGACAGCATCAGTGAATCGTTTTTTGCACAAAGCCCGCTGGTTGATAGGATGACTGTGTACACCCTCCGATTGGAAATGTCCATTCGAGATTTTTGCTGTGACATTGCAATTTTGTTGCCGCTTTTCTTTGCATGTAAGGTACCTGTATAAAAAAAGCTTTATCAAAATTGAAAGGAAATAGGGAGTATACGAGGCTCAGTGAAACGGTATATTATTCGTTCATCATGTGCGAGAAACGCAGTTTTTGGACCTATACGAACGCAATAATATTTTTTTTGTTATTTGGTAAAGTATTTTTTCGCATTGCTTCATAATAGAGAAAGCTATATTTTCGTTAAAAAAAATCAAGATGTTAGTGTCAGTGTACTCAAATAGTCTGGAAAGTCGAGAAATGTTATTTTTAGTTGGCGTATGGATAGAATGTGTGTGTGATAGACTCGCATAGTTACAATGATTGTAGCTCGGAAACAATTTGATATAGATAGTTGAAATTTGCTACACTAGTAGAGTGGTCACGTCGCTTTGTTCAGTGTAATTTTCATGAAGATTGACGCCCGATTGAATATTTTACGCGAATTTGAATTTTCTTGCAAATTCCCTGTGGTAGCTCCAACTTGCGTAAATTTTGAGCTATCGTCCTAAAACTACACACGAATCACATCTTGGATTAGCTCTGCATGTTTTTATACGACTGGACGAATTCTCAACAGCACTCAGATTTTTTAAATTGTTTATAATTATTTAGTTTTTTATAATTTAAAAAAATGAACTTATTTATGACTGAAAAAATGAACCCAGGTCGAAGCGATACGGAGTGCCCCATATACACCCCTATTATATTCATGAGAAGGCTTACAATGTATCCTGAATAATTTTGTTGACGGTGTAAAAATATCCTCCATATTCTCGAACTTCCAATAACGATGGTTGCATCGCTCCATGGGCGAACATCTTTTCTTTTCTTTTTTTAAACAACGGAAGCACCTGTTTTTATCATTTGTGATGGTCACTTAATCCATTTTAATACTGATAAATAATAATTACACGGTACGTGCACAATAAAGTTGTTATTCGTTGTCGCTCAGATGCGCCGATCGGACATCAATCTGCAAGCGGCAGCCAAACTGTCAGTTTGATTTGGACGCCTGCGAGAAGCACCTACGCCGACGATAGTGCAGATCAGGAACCAACTTCCCCACCTCTTGGCTTTTCAGGTATCAATCTGGTCACCGATGGACGTATCATTCAGTCGCGTCACTCATGTTGATGCAAGTGGTTACCAGTGGTCAACATGAAATCAACACGACATATTGAAAATTGGGTCAATACGGGTGAAAGGAAAATGCTGAGAATCGCTCCGCAAGGTTTACGAATTCACGGGCGCCAACGACTCGCCCAACGGGTGTACGGGGGTTACTCATACGTTTTTTCTCGGGAAGAAGCCGGAGTAACGTAAGTTTTTTTCTTTTCCATTGCTTACTCCCTAAACTCGGAAAATATTTCGGAGTGAAAAAAATGTATGTATTGAATTAAATTATATGTACGGTGTAAAAAAATTAAGTTTGAAAATTAATGAACGGTAAAATTTTTATTTTTAATATCTAGTATTTTTATTATTTTACGAAGAAAGTACATTAATAGTCATTTAATGTAAGCAATGTAATCAAATTTCAAGTTCCAGTACATTCAACTTACAATTTATTTTTACAGTGTATTATATAATATTTTATTATTTCATTATAATATATAATAATGTTGTTGTTGTTGTTTTTGTGGAGCGGTGCGAGCACTCAGTCCTTCTGGACCATTGTACTCGGGTCCCTTTTGGGACACTCGCAGAACATTAAGGTTGCGGCGGGGGTACGGCCTCTTCCGCAAAGCGGAGAAGCCCGCCAATGCCCGTCACCTCCAACTGCAGTGCAGCCAGAGCTGGGGCTCCAAAGGTTCTCAGTCGAGCCCCCTCTAGCCCCTCGCACACCGCTATTAAGTGGAGGGAGGTCTCCTCCTCTAGACCGCAGAAGCGGCATAGCGGGTCTACCTCCCACCCCATCCGCTTCAAATGCTGTCGGGTGAACCAGTGGCCCGTAATAAGGCCCACCAGCCACCTCAGCTTTTGCCTATCGAGGGCTATCAGTTCCGAGCCCAGTCTCTCAGAGGGGCCCGCGAAAAGAGCCCTCGCGTGTCTGGACCCTGGCGCCGAGATCCACCGGATAGTGAACTGCTCAGCAGTCCATCTCCTTATGGTCTCCTTTATAACGCCCGGGGCTACCGGTACAGACGTAGGGGTGGCCGCTGTGGAACCTGCCGAACCCAGTCTTGCCAGCCCGTCTGCTTCTGTGTTGCCCTGTATGCCGATGTGTCCAGGCACCCAGAGCAGTTTGACCCTATTAACGCCGGCAATGCGCGATAGGGCAGCAATGCAGCTACGTGTCAGCTCGGACTTCACCTCGACGGAGTCGAGGGCCCTGAGCGCGGCACGGCTGTCGCTACAGATGTAGATATGCCTGCCCTCGTATCCCCTTAGCAGAATCTCTTCCGCACAGGTTCTGATTGCAAGCATCTCAGCCTGAAGTGTAGTAGTGTGGGTCCCTAGTGCCAAGGATATCCTCGTCCTGGGCCCCGCGCACCACACTCCAGCGCCTGTCCCCGTCGGGGTTTTGGATCCATCCGTATACCAGACGAGTCCCCCCGGAGACAGCAACCCGACACTGTTCTCCTCCCACTCTTGCCTGGTCGGGAGGGTAACTATGTAGTTGCGGCGGAAGTGGTAGCTACTGGGGCCGCGGTCGCCGCCTAGGGCTAGGACCTCCTCGAGATCCCTGTTCCCGTTTAGCAGCGACGCGTGTCCCCTGCACGCTCTCTTCCACTTTCCGCCAAACTTTAGCCGTACGGCTGCACCCATCGCTTTGGCCTTAGCCACGATGTCTAGGGGCGCTATGTCCAGAAGCGCCCCCAGTGCCAGGGTAGAAGTTGTCCGAAGCGCTCCTGTGATCCCCAGCAGTGCAAGCCTATAGACCTTGTTAAGCGTCTTCCTATTGGTTTCCCGCTGCAACGCAGGCCACCAAACTACCGACGCGTATGTTACCTGGGGCTCTATGATGGCTGTGTGAATCCATTTCACCACAGCCGGTTTTAGTCCCCAAGTCGAGCTGAACATCCTGCAACAAGCCCAGAAAGTTGACGTAGCTTTCCGGGTCTGTCTGTCGATGTGGCTTCTCCATAGGAGCTTGCTATCCAGGGTGACGCCAAGGTAGCGTACCTCTGTAGAAAAGCTGAGCTCCGTGCCAAAAATGGAAGGGGGGCTCACTTCGAGTTTCCTTCTATTCGTGAATAGCACCATCTCCGTTTTGCTCGGGTTGACCCTCAAGCTCTTCGATGTGCACCATGTTTGTACGTGGTCCAATGCTCGTTGCATCTTCCACGACATCTCCCCCGGGTGGGTGCCGATGACCAGCATCGCCACGTCATCCGCGTAACCCACCACCGTCACCCCTAGCCTCTCGAGCTCCGCAAGGAGCCCGTCAATGACCATCACCCACAGGATTGGAGAGGTTACTCCTCCCTGCGGGCAGCCCTTCTTGACGAGCGCACTCGCGGATGACTCCCTAAGACCCGCGGTGACGGACCTTGTGCTAAGCATGCAGTGGATCCAGTCGATGACGGAGTCCTTCACCCCGAATCCCCTAGCTGCTTCGCAAATGGAGACGAAGGAGGTATTATCGAACGCTCCTTCGATGTCAATGAACACGCCCAGGACAGACCTACCCATTTGCACGGCCCCCTCCAGTACCCTGACGGTATGGTGGAGCGCTGTTTCCACGGATTTGCCCACCTGGTAAGCGTGCTGGGAATGGTGTACCGGTCTTTCGATAAGCGCACTTTCCCTTAGGTACCTATCAACGAGTCTCTCCATCGTTTTCAGGAGGAAAGACGTCAGACTGATGGGTCTAAAAGACTTGGCTCGGTCATAGGTGTCCTTCCCTGGTTTGGGAATAAAGACGACCCTGACCTCCCTCCAAGCGGATGGAACGTAGCACAGCGCGAGACATGCGCGGTAGATACGTTGAAGATGTTTAATGAGGCCCTCCCCAGCCTCCTGCAAGAGGGCGGGGAAGATCCCATCCACCCCAGGGCTTTTGTACCGGTCGAAGGTATCTATGGCCCATCTGATTCTCGCGGATGTGACAACTTCCGCTGCCGTAGCCCAGTCCCGGGCGGCCGCCCCTACGGGTGGGTCCGCCGTGCCTGTGGGTTCCCCCGGTTCAGTAAGAACCGACCCAGGGAAGTGAACCTCGAACAGGTGGGCCAGGGTCTCCTCCTGACTCGACGTAGTTCTCCCGTCGGGGAGAACAAGACCGTCCAGCCGAGTCGAAGGCCCCGATGCAAAGATTCTGCGCAGTCTGGCCACTAAGGGTAGGGCCTCGATCTCACTGCAGAACTCGCGCCAGGAGGCCGCTTTGGATCTCCTGATTAGTTTCTTGTAAGCCTGTTGGGCCTCCCGGTAGGAGTCCCAGTCAGAGCCCGTGTTCGTTTTTAAAGCTTTGTTCAGCAGCTTCCGGGAGCGAGCCCGTGCCCTGGTTAGGTCACGGTTCCACCACGTCACCTTCTTTCTGCTGGACCTGCTTTTAAGGGGGCATGCTGCCTCGTAGGAGTCGATCATAGCGTTCCGTAAGAAACTTACTTCCCGCTCGATGCTCCCTTTCGTCCCCGGCCTCTCCCGGCCCCCCGCAAACTTCCCGTCCAGCTCCGCCCCGTAGGCAGTCCAGTCGGTGGCTTTGGGGTTCCTGTAAGAGTCCGGAGGGCGTAGCGCTGCATTCCCCAGCAAACTGAACCTGATCAGGCGGTGGTCGGAGAGAGTTACCTCCTCACTCACCCGCCAGTCCAGGATGCCCCGTACCACCTCCGGTACAGCCAAGGTCAGGTCTAAGACCTCCTGTCTGCGTGAGGTGATAAAAGTCGGCCTGGATCCCCTGTTGAGAATCTCTAGCCTAGTAGTGGAGAGGTACTCCAGTAGTGCAGCGCCTCTCAAATTGATGTCGGAGCTACCCCACACCGTGTGGTGTGAGTTCGCGTCGCAACCAACGATTAATTTTAGACCGCTGGCCCTTGTGTAGTCGACTAGGGCCGCGAGCTCATTTGTAGGCGGAGGTACCGCCGAGTCATAAGGTAGGTAGGCCGAGCAGATTACCAACTCGGTCCGCCTGCCCTCCACATTTATTGAAATCTTGGCCGCTGCTAAATCCCTGGTGCAGAACTGGTTCAACTTAAGGGCGCTGTGCATCTTGTTTATGAAGATGCAGGCCCTCAGTCCCAGCTCCACGTCCGCGTGGATAAGCGAGCCCAGATTCCTATCAATACCTTTAATCAGTCCCCCGTTAATCCAGGGTTCCTGTATAAGGGCTATGTCTGTCTGCTCCACTGCTAGGTCCCGACTTAAAACAGCCGTGGCCGCTTTGCAGTGTTGCAGATTGATTTGGGAGAACCTGATACTACCCACAGCTACCAAGGCTGCAGGTTCGATCTGTCTCCTAGCAAAGTGGGGAAGGGAAGGGGGAAGGATGTGGGAACTGGGTGGGTTCGGGGTTGGGGGGTTAGGGGATGGGGGGTTCGAGGGGGGAAGAGTCCGATGTTCAGCCATCGCGCTCTGCCTCCCTCTCGGCCGAGTCCGCTGGCCCCACTACAGTCGTAGCCGGCGGCTCAGAGGTCCTTGGCGTGGTGAGGTCCAGCGTCCTCTGGACGCCTTGCCCCCTCCCCGCCAGTCCCGCCTTGAGCGCCAAGCTCGCCATAGAGGGCCTGCCCCTCGTTCCTTTCCTACTCACTGGTCGGAACGGAGTGCGCCCGACCGCCGGGGTCCCGCGGGTTGTGACCCCTGAGCCCCCTGCAGCCGGTCCCTGCTCCTTCCTCCAGTGAGAAGGCGGATATTTCTCCGCGCTAGGCATTTTAGCTTTCGCGGGAGCCATGGTGTTGGTGGACGGCAGCACAGGCGCCCTCAGTAGAGGGGCACCTGCGCTGGTCACCCTGGTTGCTGGGGCCGTTGTACTCGGTACGTCGGTCCTCTCAGCATGCCCAGCCACCGGTATCGGACCCGACCTGGGTTCCGAGACCTCTGAAGCTCCGGCCCCGGTGCCGGCTGTGGCTTTCCCTCCGGTCCTGTTCGGGGCATCGCCGAAGCGAGCCCGCCCCAGTCCACAGTGGGGAGCGTTGCCGACCCTGGCCAGAGCCTCCATGGATGGAGCGTCCACGCTCAGAGTGAAGTGAACGTTACCGTTCACCTCCCGCCGGTCCCAAACTCGCCATATGTCGGTGTTCAGCGCCGTGTTCTGGCGCTTCAGCCTCCTAAAAAGCACCTCGGTTTCCTCCTTTGTTCCGAAGAATACCGCTGAGGTCTTTTTAAGTCTGGGGAGGCCGTCTCTCTCCATTACCTGGAGTGAGGCGTCCTCCCATGGTTTGAGCGTCGGGACAATATCCTTCAGCCACGCTTTCGCCGTGTCGTCGGAGCAGGTCACCCACATGGCTCCCTGTTCCCACCGGTGCCCATCGAAGCATGGTAGCGCCTGCCCAGAGGGTACGGCGTCCAAAGCCTCGAGAAGCGCCCGTGTTAACAGGTCACTCTCCTCCTGCTTGAGAACCGTCTCAGGGTAGTTTGACGGCACGATGGCCATCTTCCTACCAGCTGAGACTGCGTCCACATAGCTAGTCGGTATGGGGTGAACTCTGCCCTTCTTCACAACTTTGCGAGCCTCCGGTGGTGTTGGGTCTGCTGGCCTGGTCCGCTTAGGGCCCCGTCCCGCCGTCCCCCCCATGTCCGCGTTCTCGCCTACTTCCAGGCTGCTGCCAGTTGTCCCGTGAGGTTCATCTGGTGCAGCCCCGCCGTTGCCCGCCGCCGGCTGGTCGCTGTGGCCCTGCTCGGAGCGAGCTAGAATAGCCTGTCGGTTTTTCCAGGCCCTTCTCCTTGCCGCGCCACTGCGCCCGGCTCTGCGGCGCTTCTCCTGTAAGGGCTCGGAGGTCTCGGCTGGCGCTGAGCCCTCTGTCCCTTTCTCCTTGCAAGCGTTCGTGTCCATCGGTTCCACAGAGGTCGGTTGAGCTTGCACTCCCCCAACACCCCGGGCCCCGACAGGACAATCGTCCGCCAACTCAAGTGCCAGTCCCTCTTGCGAGGTCCTGGCACCAACAAATTCTTTTAGTGGTGTCGATGGTTCATCCATTAGTGTCCCACGAGTAATCAGGAAGGGGTAGTCGACCTACACAGAGCCTGTTGCGTAGGCAAGGCGACTTAAATATAAGTGGGTGGCGCCTGGTACCCACAGAGCATCGTTCGAGACACTACCTCCCAAGTGCCATGCATCCCGTCGGCACGATGAGCTTACACCTTAGGATTCGGGAAGTTGGTCCGCGGCAGGGCTTTTGTTCTTCCGGTCGGCTTTCACCCCGGCCAGGTTCCCTATAGCACCCGCAGGCCAGTTCCCTTGAGATCTCCTGCCTTGGTTACCGGTCGTCGCATGGTGGCCCGGTCCCCAGGCTGCAGAGATCCCCGAGCCCTGGTCCCTCCTATCCGCCACCTGGAGACGCGCTCGGTTGGCACTCAACCGAGTTACCCGCTCCCCTTTACGGATGTTGGGTAACATCCGAGAATATATAATAATAATGATAATCAAATGTTTGCAAAAAAAATATGAATATTGCGTATAATATGTGCCGATAAAAGCGCCAGCAGACGCAATAATATTACCGAAAATTGTAAAGCAAGCTTAATCGACCGATCTTCGATAGAAGCTTCGCCTCCAAGTTTCAAAATATTCGCTCCGGCAGCATTCCTTTGTTCGCCTTCGCTAAAGGACAGCAAGTCCTCCGAGGCACTGTTGTCGTACAAGACTACACACATAAAAACAGCGGGTATACATGGGGTACCACACTCGAAGCAACGTCGGATCACAGCATTCTTGTTGTACCGCGAAATGGCGTTCATATAATTTGGAGACGCACACGAAGGCGAGGTCGTAGGCAACCCAATGTAAGAAGATGAGGATAGAGACGGTGAGTCAAGATTATCGTTATCTGGACTTTAGCAAACAATCATTAATATGTTATAGGAGTAATTGTTTTCTACATGTTAGATTTTTTTTAGCTGCAAGATGCGTAATATGCCGGACGAACAGTGTTCAATACGCCTGTATGCCCTGCCTACATGTGGCTTTTAGCCAAACGTGTGCACAAACGTGTGAATGATACAGCGCAACGCAGCGCCAACCCCTTCGATGCCCATTGTGCAGATCGCCGGCAATCAGTTTCAATCGGGTCTATTTGCCCTCGGACATATGAAGAACATTTGATTCGATTATAATTTACTAGTCGAACCGTCTTGCAATAACGTTTAATTGCATACTAAATAGTGCGGACCAGTCAAAGTCATACTTGGTAGTGTAATAAGATTGAAACCTGATTTAAATACGAATTTTATTTTATAAAACAACACATTCGAAAATGTATTAATATGGGTATTTTTACTAATAATAAATATAAGTATTTTTTACATTTTTAATCTGCCGGCTTCATGCGTTTTTGCTTCCTCATAGAGGAAGCTTTGTTTTCGTGAAAAAATTTTTTTTCGAGATTTTAGCGTCAGAGTACTTAAAATAGTCCGAAACGTCGAGAAATGTGATTTTTAGCTGGCGTCCGGACGTATGTGTGTGTGTGTGCGTGTGTGTATGTATGTGTGTGACAGACTTGCGTCGTTTAAAACGAGTATAACTCGGAAACGGTTCGAGATAGCCAGTTGAAATTTGATACACTAGTAGAGTGGTCACGTCCCTTCCCTCGGTGCAATTTTTACGAAGATTGAGGCCTGTTTCGAGATTTTACGCGCTTTTGAAATTTTTGAAAAAAGGTCGTCGTAGCTCTACCTTGCGTAAATTTTGAACGATCGTCCTGAAATTGCACATAAATATAATACTATGACCAAAGATCTTTGGTATTGAATATGGCCGAAATCCATCGAAGGGGTAAGATTTTATGGGATTTTGAGTTTTTCTGAGTTTTTTGAATAATTATTAAAAACAGTCTAATTCGAGTAAACATGGAGGTATCGACCGGGAATTTGACATGGGAATGGACTAACACTGTACAATGTTTGGTATTTAATTTGGCGAACATGAATCGAAACGTTAAAATGTTATGGGATTTTGAAATTTCTGAATTTTTTTGAAAAATTGCATTTTTTGTCCGACACAAGTTTTTGCATCAAATATCGGTACAGGAGTAAAATAATGTGGAAATTCATCATCAGCGGGAATAGATGTCTAAACCATGGGGACTTAATGCTATGAATATTGGATAATTGATTTAATGCTGGCGAAGAAAATATAAAATTTTAAGACCCTCTATTTTCGATAAACGAAGTAGATGCTTTTGCACTACGTCTTCGGTGTGATTTACTTGTACACCCGTGTCCGTTTTTTGTTTTCTCGTAAAAGTCGACGGTGATAACGATGATCGTCTATTATTTTTCAATACGTCGACATTTAATTTATAACCGGAGCCATGGTTCACGGAAAAGGTTTATAAACCGTATACGAGAAACTTGGTTTATAATTTGAAAGTGGGAGAAGCAGAAGAGAACGAGGCGAAAAGAAAGAACGAGAAGAGCGACAGTCAGACTTGGATAACGGAATGGGAGATGCCAAGCAATCCGATAAGACAACTCGAGATCGATCAAAAATGAGATTTCGGGTTACGTCGTCAAGTGAGGATAATTCTGACGAAGGGAATGGACGGGTGATTATTGGCAGACGTAAAAAAAAATAACGAAATTAAATACGACCACCGACGAAAGTGTCAAGGAATTGGAGATAAGAGGCGTGAGAAATAAAAAAAAATATAAAAAAAGCTCGAGGCAGATTGCCAGAAAAGAGAAATGTGCGACAGCGGGATACGTCTACGGACGATAGCGGAAAAGAATCGGTAGGAGCAAAAGATCGAGAAGAAACTTACGAAAGCAAAACTTCACAAAGAAAATTGAAGAGAGGAAATAGCGTTGCGAGATTGGAAGATACTGAAACTCGAGAGAAAAACCGACACAAAGAAAAAGAAGTGATGTCACGTAAGAGAAGTAATAAAGAGAAGAGAAGAAAACATTCAAGATCGTCGTCTGTCGACCATAGCGCCGAAGAATTTAGAAACAGATTACATTCCCAACAAAGAGATAGAAATCGGCAAGAGATCGTACAGAAAGACAGACAACGCGAGTGGGGTGAAAGAGTGAATGAAGCTCGGAAACAGAAAGAGTGGAAGGAAAGAGAAGAGAATGATCGTGAATATAATAGAAGAAGAAAGGGTTCAAGGCATAGCAGAGACAGAACATATCGCGACAGAGGAGAAAGCAAATCATCGGACAGAAGAGAAAGGCGTGTGAATGATGTGGCATATGAAAAACATCATGCCCAAGAATCTCGATATCGGCCTCGAAAGATTGAAGAATCTGACAAAAGAAATCAATGGTATAGAGCGACGAAAGGAGGCCGCTACCAAAATGAAAGAAATTTTATGTAAGGCTCCATTCAGAAAATTTAAATTTAGATAACGATATCAATCTCAGTCATATTATTATTTGTAATTATTACAGATATGGGATGAAAAAAGGACGTGAAAGAGAGCTATATGCAAGAATGGATAGAGAGACGTTTCGAAGTTGTAGAGCAGAGTCCGAGGAAAATACAAACACGAAAGAAGTAACAAATGTTGGGAAAGAGTTGGAACGAAAATTGATGAATACTATTATCAATGCAATAGAGGAAGCAAGACATACATTCGTGGAAACACAACCAAAAGATGTGAACACAGAAGAGCAACGAGAAGGAGAAAAAACATGGCGTCAAAGACAAGATCGACAAAGACAGGACAAAGATCAGAGGCGAGGACAAGAATTAATCAGACAACAAGATCGATCACGTGACGGACAGGGACGTCAGCAAAGTCAGACCCAAAGACCATCACATGGACCGTGGCAATACCAATTCGCTAATAGACAGAGGCAAAGACAATATGGACGGTGGAAAAACCGATCGGTTGATATACAGGGACAAAGACAGGAACGTGGACAGTGGAAGGGTCGATCAGTTGGTAGACAGGTACAAGGAGAAGGAACAGCACTGCAACATGAACAAGGGCAAAGGCAGTGGGTAAAACGAGATGGACAAGGCCAAGGACAAGGATCATGGATAAACGCAGAAACACACGGACAAGGTCAACGGACAAGTGCAGGAACTCAGGGACAAGGACGATGGATGCACGCTGAAACCCAGGGACAAGGACAGTGGGAACATGCAGAAGGACATGGACAAGAACAACTACTACAGGAACAAGTAGAGACTCAACAAAGAAGATGGGGACAGGGACATAATGGCTGGGTATATCTGTAATGATTGTAACACATAAAGTAATGGCTTGTGAAAAAAGTATTTAATAACTTATTTATTTATGAAAACGACATGATTGTATGTTTTTCGTACGTTTAAAATATAATAAATTACGTGATAATAAATAAATACGATGATATAATAAATAAAATACCTGATGCTTCTTATATTTTAGACATTTTAGACGGGAACGACGGCGGCCGAATTAAGTTGTCGAATGAGCGATAAAGTTTGAAAGGTTGAACGAGTCGACCGAAGAGTGGCACTGAAAAATGTACGCTCACGCATCAAAATATTATGCGCGTCGTAGTGCGGCGAGCCGCGAATAAGCGAAGCATTGATATTAATTATTATTATTATTATTATTATTTTATAGTCAGACGTTGACTATAAAAGTCAGACATTGAACTTTCCAATATGAATTTTCAAGATAAAGATCTTGAAAATCTTTACACTTGAAGATCTTTACACTTTCAGACCATTAAAGTAGCCGCTCTCGGTGTAAAAAAAAAACAGTACAGTTCGGATTTGGTTTATATTTGCACTAATAAGGTGTCAGATTAAAAAAATAGTCATTTATTCAATTGTACTTATTTCAAATTTAAGTTAAAAAATGTTTCATTTAAACCGAATTCTTTTGAAGTAACTCATATCGAACAGTATACTTTAAATAATTTGCATCTCATTGTAAAAGTCTATAACGATGTTATAAGCTCTGGCATTTAAAAAGATCTTGACCGTTTATCGCCATAAATTAGTTTCCGTTAACGCAGTTACGCAACAAATTAATCGGGTAAATAAATTTATGGCATCCTTTTTTTTTTTTTTTTGTTGGCCCATCGTCAGTTATTCGTGTAGAAGCTTCATCGTCTAATTGTGGGGTCACATTGGCATCTGAAGCAGCGATGACCTCGACGTTGGAAGATTGGGCAACGTTACCATGAAAAGCAGGTGCAACTTTGGGAATGCTGGTTACACCACCGATTATTCTAATTAAAGAGAAATAAGTAAACATTAAAACACAAAGTGCCGTTTCATATCAGTGAAATTAAAATACTCTCTGGATGTCAGGAGGGATGATACCACTCCGTATTGCACTCTCGATTCGGTCGAGTTCGTCGACGAGTATCGTATCCCATTCATCAGGATCTATAATATAAGCACCAACATTAACGATGAATATTTATTATTGATAAATAACGACTTACCCAGAATAAATGTCTTCAGCTTGTCGTTCCCTTCCATGATTCCTCGTACGATTAAGCTGTCACAATTGATAAACTTCACCAATAAAACATCAACGTGCTGGTAAATGATTTCTTTTGTTTTTTTTTTTTTTGCTTCAATTGTGTGAACTTTCTGCAGACTTAGCCTGTGAAACTTACACACAAAGCCATTAAGAAGATGTTTGAAAAGTTGCGCTCACTCAACTGTCAGTTTGACAGCATTTGAGAAAATATAACATACGTGTCAAACGTGTAGGATTCAAGTTTGCAATCAAGAACAAGAACCCTTAATGTTTAACTTGAATAAGACGAACGAAGCGGGTGAAGTGTACAACGACTGATCATACTTGTATGCCCAGAATATATATAAGAGATTGTGCCCCTCGCCTCATCGAATAAAATTATGGAATAAACGGATTAGCTTTCAATCGTGATAATACACCAAACGACCGCAGGGAATAAGAAAAGGTATTTTAAATGCATTTTATTACAGTTAACTACTATGGTAGAACTTTAAACCTCCTCGCCGTTGGCCAAGCTTGTCCAATTTTTGTTGAAAATCCAAGAATACATTTCGACCAGTACGACCAAAATATTGATTAAATATTGATCGACCAAAATAAAGAAAATATTGATTCGCCGTTTATACAATATGGCACGTATCTCGTCGTTCTCATCGAAAATCGAGAAATATATTAAAATTACCAGTAATCTGTACACAGTCTGTGGCATTACTGGAAATTGTAATAGGGGAGACCGGGGCAAAATGGCACAGCGGGGCAAAACGGGACTGTGAGAGCAAAACTCAATTCTCCAATAATTTTTGGATGCCCAATTTTGTCCTAACGATACATCCGGATTTTAAAACCCGTTTTTCCCCACGTACCACCATCGCCACCATTTCAAAGTTATTGGAGAATTGCGTTTTGTCTCATTATCCCGTTTTGCCCCGGTGTGCCATTTTGCCCCGCTCTCCCCTACTTCTTCGCTTCGTGGAGACTTTTGTCCGTTCAAAAAGAACGGTCGATTGTGGTCGAAGTCCAGTAAATGATTTTCTGGAACGTCATTCGTTATGGATTCTATGTCTTTCCATATAGACAGAAAGTTTCTTTTTTGGAAAACATTTTTATTCCCATTCCAGACTTCCGACCCGCATTGTCGGAGAACTGCGCGTGCGTTTTGTGCTTTCAGAATTTTTCGACAGCGCAACGATTTCGCTCAGCAACAGGCGACATCGGCACAGAGCTCTGTGTCGCAGGAACTTCGTCGTCGTCGTCTTCCTTCGAGGATTTCCACAGGGTATCATCGTATTTTTTCGTAATATACGAAGACGTCGACGGATGTTGCGTCCCAGTGAATCCGCCGTTCCCATGTAAAATTTGGACATCGTCGTCTCATTCAACACACAATCTATGACTGTGAAATTTAGTCAGAACGTCGTCAGGACAGGGTTCCTTGTCGTTGACGACTCCGAAGAGACTAGCCATACATACCGACGCGTTTGAAAGTTCTTGAACTTTTATTCAAGAAAGGATTCGGCTTTAGACGTTTTTGCCCATTGAAACCAGTTGGTTCTCAATTGATTCAGCACTCTCATTACGGGCGGTACGCATTTCGTGGTCGTCTCTTTGTCGGACGGAACGTGAACGCAGCGAATTAAATGTTCATTGTATAATTTGTGTTATTCGTTGTTTATGGAGGCTATTCCCATGTCGAGTCAAACAATTGCGAGCATCGCGTATTAATTGGTTGTCGTGTTTAGTTTTATCAAATGTATTGTCGATTTGTCTTATGATGACGTAAGACGTAAAGCACGATCGGGCTGGTGATTACAGCTTCCGGAATTGTAGTTGCGATATGCGGCATGGTTCTTCTATATTCGCGACTAACAATATTTCTACGCCAAATCGATTTCTCGTTGGGGATTGTTCTATTTATCTGGTCTTGTTATAATAATAAAAGGAAATATTTATAAATCCATGAAGCCGTTTTTGAGATATTAGAGATACCGATTTTGAAGATCATGTTTCAAGAAAAACGTGTTCGAAGTTCGACTGCGCCGCTACGCAAGCACTTCGTGCAGCTCACTCTGTCGACGTGAATCATTATCAGAATCGCGAGGGTCAATATTATAAGGGAGTAGTTGGTCGACGTGCAGAATTGGATGAGCTTGGTGTCTGTTTATATATCGTTCACTATATATGATAATAAGCCCTTGAAAAAGAATAACGGAAAGAGAAGAGAATGTGACAATACGTTGTGTTTTACAGACATCTCGTCACGTTTAGAAAAAATTGAACCAAATCTCTACAATATTCAATTTGAAGAAGTGAAACTGGCATGTTGGATTTATCTGAAAATTGTCAATAACAACAGTACGGAAAATTAACAAAATTTGGAGGCAAAGGTAAATTTGAAACGGTTCCTATGTATTTTTCACGGTGGTTATAGTTAAGTTACGCACGTTCCTATGCACAAGTTTTATTTAATATTTTGAAATGCCGAAGTTAAAACGGAAAAGTACGTTAATGAAAGGTTCGGATAAAAAATGTGTCATGCAAGGACTACGATCAGACGAACGGTATACAGATGGTGAAAAAGACACACGTAAAATCAACAGAAAAGTAGAACGTATTTGTAGTAGCACATACGAATCAGAAGTAAATAAATTGGACGAAAATGTAAATGTTGTAAAACGAAAAATGGAACAGAAGAAAAATATGAAACGGATAAGACAAAATAGTACATACAAAGATGAAGAGCGGACAAAAAATGTACGCAGGATGAAAAGAGTCAGGTTAGATCCTACGTACAGAGAAGCCGAGAGAGAACAAAATGTAAACCGAATCAAAAAGATAAGAGAAGATCCTTCATACAGAGAAGCAGAGAAGGAAAAGAACGTACAGAGAGTGAAAGAGATACGGAAAGATCTTTCATACAGAGAAACGGAGAAGGACAAGAACGAACATAGAATGAAACAAATAAGGGAAGATCCTTCATATAGAGAAGCGGAGAAGGAAAAGAACGTACATCGAATGGAACAAATAAGAGAAGATCCTTCATATAGAGAAGCGGAGAAGGAAAAGAACGTACATCGAATGCAACAGATAAGGGAAGATCCTTCATATAGAGAAGCGGAGAAGGAAAAGAACGTACATCGAATGGAAGAGATAAGGAAAGATCCTTCATACAAAGAAGCGGAGAAGGAAAAGAATTTACATCGAATGAAAGAGATAAGGGAAAATCTTTTCTATAGAGAATCAGAGAAAGAGCAGAATGTGCAACGAATGATAAATATACGACAAGATCCAATTTATCGAATTAATGAAAAGCAAAACAATAAAGTCAAATTGAAAGTACTGCGACAAAATCCGACGTACAGGAATGTGGAAAACAGATCCAATAATAATAGGAAAAAAACATTGCGAGATGACTGTGATTTTGTAACTAACGAAAAGAAACGAGATACTCAACGGAAAAAATTATTGCGTTTAGACGATTTCTTCAGATATCGTGAAAATTATAGTAAATCGATAAACAATCAAGAAAAATCGGCAATGAGTGATGATGACTATCAAAAAGTTACTTTGATCAAGAATTATTTGATTAACCGGAAGATGGGACCTGATATAATTTGTATCTGTTGTGAAAATTTATTTTCAAAAAATCCGTAGATTATTTTAACCCTCAAAAAGTGAAAAGTCAATTAAGTGATAAGATTTTAAAAATGGATGAATTTATGAGTAACATCATGAATAATTCCTCAGAATATATTTGTAAAACATGCAAAAAATATGTAACATTAGGCGAGATTCCAAAAATGGCAGCGAATGTAGATTTAAGATTCATGAGTTTGCCGAAAGCTATTACAAGTTTAACTGCAATTGAGGAACGTATGGTGTCACCATACATTCCATTTATGCAGATCAAAGCATTGCAACCATATGCTATATATCCACAATTATCGCTACAGGGAAGTATAGTAAATATTCCGGTAGAAGTTAATGAGATGATAAACGTTCTACCAAGATCGTTTGATGCGATGTCGACGATTCAAATTAAATTGAAGCGGCACGTAGATCATAAATCTGATTACATGTATGAAACGATAAGTCCGGCCAAAGTTTGCGAAGCATTGGAGTATCTTCGACATACTCCATTGTATATCATAAACAAAGTGGATATCGATGACGAATTTTTCAAACAGTATGAAAAAAACTTTGAAATCGAATTAGATTTTATCGTTGATAATCGGGACAAAGAAACACAAGATATTGTATCCACCTCTACGAACACGGAAACATTTGATGATGATTCGGATTCGGGAGAATCAAATTCCTTTGAACCGATTGATGAAGTTCTCATTATTGATAGAAATCGAGAAGTATCTTCTAACGTTCACGTTATAGCCCCCGGACAGAATAAATTTCCGGTTCCTTGGCATTTGACTGAAAATATCGATGAGTTGTGCTTCCCAAAAATTTTCGGCGGGGAAAGTCTTGATAAGAAAAACAGATTAACTTACTCGCAACGAGTTAAATTCAAAGCAAGAAATAAAGACAGGAGATCATGTAATCCGACACGAATCTTATTTATGGCAAAGCAAAAGTTAGAAAAGGCGGTTATGTCCAATATCAATATTTGTTTGAGGCGAGTCAAAAATAATAGTAACGTCACAGTCGTAGATGTTACAGACCCAAATTTTATAAACGATTCAATCGTTCATAATGATGGATATCGATTTTTAAAACAAATACGGTCATCACCGTCCTATTGGGAGAGTAAAAAGAAACATTTACTGTCCATGATTAGACAGTGTGGAGTACCGACATTTTTCATAACGCTCTCTGCATGTAAAACTAAAAACGCAGATTTATTACGGATCTTGTACAAAATACGACACGGTAAAAGTATCAGCACTGCAGACGCGATATGGCTGGAGCCGTCTGAAAAAGCATTATTAATTCGAGAAGATCCAGTTACTTGTGTCAGATATATCGAAGAGAGATTTAATCAAATTATGTCAATCTTACAGAACGTGCATGGACCATTTGGAACAAATTATATCGTTGATTATTTTCAAAGGCGGGAATTCCAAGCTAGAGGGTCGGTTCATACCCACAATCTAGTTTATTGTAAAAACGCTCCGATTTATGACGAAGAAGATCCAGATACCATCAAAATATTGACAGAATGGATAGATGAATTAGTCTCGTGTGAACATGACCCTATGAATCCATTGATAACATTACAACGTCATCGACATACACCGATTTGTTACAAGGGAAGAAAGAATAAATCTTCGTGTCGATTTAACATTCCGATGTATGTCATGGACGAAACAATGATACTTAAGCCGTTAAGTGAAGACGCACGATCAAAGGGTGATAAAAAAAATTTACGCATAATTAAGGAGCTTATGCAGGAATTTTTCGAATCTAATGTGCTTGTAAGTTTCGAAAATGTGTTAGAACAATTAAAAATGACGAAAGAAGAGTACATTCGTGCAATCCGAGGCTCTTTGACCAGGACTAAAATATATTTAAAGGGACGTAGCAATGAAGTAGCAATCAATCCTTATAATAAAACGATCCTTACTCTCTTGGAGTCAAATATGGATATACAATTCGTGTTAGATCCATACAGTTGCGCTTCATACATGATCAATTATGTCACGAAAATTGACGCTGGATTGTCGCGACTGTTAAGAGAAGCTGCAACAGATCATCAAGACGGAAATTTAAGCATCAGACAGAAATTTCGAAAGATTGCCAATGTCTTCATAAACGGTAATACACTATCTGCCCAAGAGGCGGTGTATCATGTTTTAGGGCTACCTCTTTCATTGTGTAGCCGAGCAGTAACCTACATTAATACTGCTCCACAATCGGAAAGAGTTCGGATGTTAAAATCTCGCACGGTTTTGGAAAAGATGAGTGGAATTTCAACAGATGTATACCATAAAAATGTCATTGAAAAGTATGAGGCCAGGAGTGCCACGTTGGAACAGGTTTGTCTTGCCGATTTCGTAGCAGACTACGATCAAAAAATCTCTGTAAATGAAAATGAAAGTGACGAAGAAGTTGAAATTGTCAAAGAAATGCATCACCGTCAAAAGACTAAAATCATTAGATTTCGTCGATACAAATTGCAGCAAGATCGGTATAATTACTTCAGAGAACAGGTATTGCTCTTCTTGCCTTGGAGAAACGAAACCAATGACATAGAAACTCAAGACTGTGAAAAGATTTACGCAGAAAATATCACTACAATTGATAAAAGTCGCCAGAAATATTCAGTTATAGGTGATGAAGAACTCGACAATGCATTGGCTGAAGCCCAAACCAACAATCAAGATTTAGAAGATGAAGAGACAGAATCGTTCATGAATACTAGAATACCAGAAGACCAAGAAGTTGACATTTTCGGTCAAACAGGCTCCGTAGATAGCTCGAAGATACATAAGAGGCGAATAACTAGCCCTTCAAAAGTAACAAAAGACGAAATGATGAATTCTCTCGACAAATTAAACGATCGACAAAGGGAAATCACATTACATGTTTTGAATTGTTTCAAAACTGGTAATTTACCGATTCGAGTATACATGAGTGGATCAGCTGGTGTTGGTAAAAGTACAGTAATCAACTCGATCTATCAGCTGCTACTTAATTACTTTGATGAAACACCAGGTGCGAAAAACGATTCATTAAAAATATTGTTATGTGCACCTTCGGGCAAAGCAGCATTTTTAATAGGTGGTGTAACACTACACACGGCATAAGCATTACCCGTAACACAGTACGGAGGACAAATGCCTCAGTTATCCGCAGATATAGCCAATACGATACGAGAGAATTTGTTTGGAATTAAATTATTGATAATAGACGAAATATCGATGGTGGGTAGCACTATGCTCAGTCGCATCGATACAAGATTGAGACAAATAATGGGATGTGATCAAAGCTTTGGAGGAATTTCGGTGATTGTTGTTGGGGATCTTCATCAATTGCCACCTGTTATGGATAGTCCAATATATCTTCCACCGAAATCGTCAATGTTAAGTGTTTTTTCCGGAAATGTTCTGTGGGATGAATTTCAGTTTTTTGAATTGACTGAAATAATGAGGCAGAAGGAAGACAAAACATTTATCCATGCCCTGAATAATCTTGCAATAGGAGAAATGTCTGAAGACGATATCGTTATAATTAAATCACGAGAAACTAAAGAAGAAGACGTACCAACAGATACAATAAGATTGTACACTGAAATTTCTTTGGTCGATGCTTACAACAAAGCTAAAATACAGATAAAACAAGGCTTATCTTACGAAGCGAAAGCCCACGATTCAGTTTTGGGTAAGGTAAGTAGTAAAGTAAGAAATAAATTGCTTACATCATTGAAAAATAAGAAACGCACCGAATGTGGTGGACTGTCGTATAACGTGACTCTAAAAGTGGATATTAACTATATGATTACCTCGAATATTGATGTCGAAGATGGCCTCGTCAATGGAGCTTGTGGAATTTTAAAGCATATACCATTCTCACCAAAGACTGGAGATCCAATCAAAATATGGTTAGATTTCAACAATGAACATGTTGGAGTAAAACAACGACGACCATTTCTCAAATACATGAATGAAAATTCTATTAACATGTGTTTAGTTCCACTTTCACGTTCGTCTATAGTACTGAGCGTAAATGAAAGACAAGGCTATCAAACAGTGAGACAACAATTTCCAATTACTCCTGCTGAGGCATTAACGATCCATAAAAGTCAAGGACAAACGTATGAAAAAGTATGTATCGATTTACGAAAAAGCTCACGAATGACAAGGTCCATGCTCTACGTAGCACTTAGCAGAGTCAGAAGGTTGTCTGATTTATACATTCTTGGTAATTTTACGCCACCGAAAAAGCCATCGGCGGATAATCCTCTAGAATTGGAAATAAAACGATTGAAGGAAGAAAAATGCCTAGAATTGTCATATAGGACAATAATAGAAGGGGATGTATTGAAAGTTATATATCAGAATGTACGTTCATTGAATAAGAATCTTTGCCACATCGTTTCCGATAAATGGTACGATCAAGCGGACGTGTTAATTTTCTCAGAGTCCCAAACGATTTCTTCAGATGACTTGAAGTTTAATGGATTTATTATTGCATTCCGATCTGATCCTCCGTATGTACGATCACCAAAAGGTATAATATGTTTCATCAGAAGAGAATTGA
Organism: Exephanes ischioxanthus; assembly: GCA_958510785.1. Lineage (NCBI taxonomy): Eukaryota > Metazoa > Arthropoda > Insecta > Hymenoptera > Ichneumonidae > Exephanes > Exephanes ischioxanthus. Next base: position 15,316,598 of record OY294016.1, on the reverse strand, counting down.
AGTTTTCAATTCATGGGCATATACAGAAAGATGTAAGAGCAGCCAATGGACAACACCATCATGTTGACTTTATACATCTTAAAGGAAACGAAGTGGAAATTATAACTGGATACAAATCCCCATCAATCAGTAGAAAAATATTTGTGGATGAACTTAATAAGATTTTGATTAACACATCTGCAACGGATAAGATCTTAATCGGAGACTTCAATTATGATTCGTATAAAGAAGGTGGATTTTTGGAAGAACATTTGAATCGACTTAATTTTAAACGTGCCATACCACTGGAAATAGCCACGACAAACTTTAACACACAGATTGACGTGATATTTGTATCGAAAGCAATGTCCCGTTACACATCTGGTGTTTACGAAACATATTTCTCGGATCATAAACCAATATTTATCGGCTTAAACTGTGAAAATAAAAAATCGGGTCCAACATTCAGCACTATTCTACGAACTGAAACAATCTATGAAAAACAACAGGAATGTAATACAAATTTGGATACATGTATATTCACATATCAAACTGAAAATATTGAAATCAATAGCGACGATTGTGAAAGGTCGTATAACGATCTCAAAAGCAAAACCAGCGTTGGGGCATCATGTACTATCGAAAACATTTGTTGTCAATCCAACGACAGCACACCATGCTATAGTGGCTGCGAGGCCGATGTTATTCAGTCAAAAAAAGCTTCGAAGGAACGAGTCATCGAGAGAGGACAAACGATAGAAGAGAACGTTTTAGGCGAAAATTCATGGCTAGATGATAGACCTTTAAATGCCATTTTGAATATAATTAAGTGCGAGACTCAATTCAACCCGACTGATATAATTTTACTTCAGGCGCTCCATTGGGTTAACCCTATTTTCACTGAAGATATTGCAATTCTAGGAGGCGGAAGTAGTTTACATTGGTTCTGTACCTATTATGATAAAACTAAACTTCATATTTATGATAGTTTATATTTTGCTACGAAAACGTATGACAATTTTACATCAGAGGAGAAACTATACATCCAGAAACGGTATCCTACCCTAACATTAGATAATATTATCTTTCAAAATGTCACCAAGCAACCGGATCTTAACTCGTGCGGTGTATTTGCGGCAGCATTTGCAACATCATTAGCTTTGGGGAACAATCCAGTAAGAGTAAAATATTGCACAAATATTAAATACATGCGCGAACACATGATGAGAATTATTCACGAAAAAAAATTATTACCATTTCAACAAATTTAACAAATTTAACAAATTTAATTTAAAAGGTAATTTGGGATCGTTGCCAAATTAAGAGTAAAACTCAAGTTTGTTCATACAAACTAAATAACAAGTTTATTCAAAGAAAGATAATTAATTTGATCGTTGCCAATATTTCTTATTACAATCGTTGATTTCTTTTGAACATGAGCCTAACTCTGAGACCAACCTCTCTGTTCTCTAGTCGAGTTCAGACCGTCAATTTCCCGATCGCGATCCGCGAGGTGCAAATTGATACGTCTGCAATTTTGATTTACTTCCTTTATTTCGACATCGAGAATCGACTATCGTCCGATTCTCACTCAGCACGATTTCTCAACGCCGGGTGCATCAACCGGGCTTCATACGATACTTACTCGGCAAATTCCTACGCGAGTCGGCTTCGCGACGCGGTGGATTTGCCAGTAAGTATTTCCCAATGTATTTTCTAATTTATTTTATATATTTCTTTAGTTTTAATTGAACAAAATAATTCGGGGTACAACATCCCTCCCCCCTTAAAAAGAAAAAATCGAGTCTTCGAGATTTTTTCGTTTGGCGCGACGTCATACGTCGGCCTCTGTTATCGTTGGTGTGGTCAGGTATCGGCTCATGTTTCACTCTCGTAACATTCAGCTGTGAGCTTCGCGGTTCATTCACTCTTTGCTCTACATTTCTTATACATTCGTTTACAATTTCAATGCTTTATTTATTTAATTATTTGTTTATGATTTCCCTGTTATAATGTTAACGATAAATATTTTCGTTGTACACGATTTATTTTTCTACATCGTTCTAGTGCTTTGTTTATTGCGTTGAAATTTGATTTTCGTTTCGACATCGGTAGTCATTCTTTTTCGCGGGATATATTTGTATTTCGTGGCAATTGTTAGTTCTATAAGGGTTGTTGTCCCTACGGAGTATCCACCTATGGTATAGTAATTTTCGCTTGTTGGATTTTCATACCGATTTAGTTTAGTTCTTGTGGATTGTTTATTACTATTTTTAATTTAAGTTGCTCACTTGCACTTTCAACCCTCGGTATCACTTCACGTTCATTGATGTTTAATGTTCCATTAAACTGTGGTAAATATGTTTTAAGCACTTGTAAAGTTATTGTTCTTACTGTTCCTATTGTATAATCTTGGGCAGTCACGGTAAATTTCCCTATCAAAGCCAGTATGCCTATACCCTGTAGTTTTTTTTTTTTATTTATTTTTGTTTTTATTTTTATTTTTTATTTTCCTAGTTCTATAGTTGCAAATATGACTACTACGGCGGTTTCCATTGCCGGTGCTACATGTGGCCATCTACCCTGTTATTTTAGAGCTATGATTACTATTCGATTTAAACTTATAATTCTTTTTCCGCATAGGGTGTTTTCGGCGTCTTCGATCAAATTTGTTCGGATCTCGCAGGGTGCGTCATTCTACTGATAATAATGGGTGTTGAGGTTTACATAATTATCGAGTTCCGTGTTTATATTTTTTCGAGTTCCTCTTTTTGTCGTTCGGAGGTAACGTCCGCGTGTCCTGTTCGTGATTACGAGCCTATTCGCTGTCCCCGCGTATTGGTGTGTATTATTCGCGGCACGCGTCGGTAACGGATACGTTTTGCTGACGCGGTACTCCTAAGGTTCGACCAGCAGAAGTTCCGCTACTACTGCTACTACTATTACGGCGTCGCAACGGCTGAAGGCCTTTATCTTCGGACTGTTATGAAGTATTTTAAATCGATTATTAACTCATTTCATCAATTAGTTTATGATATTTCATTATTGGGTTTTTATAAAAATGAATTATTCTTTATTATTGTTATTATTGTTACTATTATTTTATTTCTTTCCTTTCCGGTGTTATCTCGTTTTGTGTATTTGTACTCCGTGCTGTCCGTATTTTGCTTTACAGTTTCGTCGTTGGGGCAGTACTGTAGCTTGTTCACGTGATTTTTTTTTTTTTTTTTTTTTCGTTCTAATGTGCGATCCGTGGAGCGATTTTTTATTATGATTTTGTGGTCTTATTTTTTTCGCGATTAAATTTGCTGGTCTGGTGCGTCGTACAGTCGGGTCGTACAGTAGTAGATTGTCTTCAACTTTGGATTCTGGTGATTTCATCTTTTTTCTTTTAGATCTTTCGATTTTTAGAGTTCGTTTCTTCGTGTCTGGCTGTCGGTATTTTTTCTGAATTAGTATTGTTCTTGTCGCACGCTGGAGCCCCTGGGAGGTATCGTGATTTTGTTCGAGTGTTTTTTCACGGGCTTCCTTGTCTGGACGAAAGATGCTTAGGTTGCAGTTGTTCTCATCGAGCGTTTTGCCTTGCTCGTCGTTACAATCGTTAATACCAAGTTCGCTGGCTTCCTCTAGCCCTGCGTCCCATTGTTCGCTAATTTTCTTTGAGCTGCTGTCCATAGCTGTTGTATGTTTATCTTCTTTCTTCTCCCTCGTTGGAGGTTGTGTGGTGATATAGTTCCGGCCAAGTGCGTTTGCATTTATTTTAATTCCTTCAGCTTTGTAGCAGACATCGATATCGTGCTCAGCTATTTTTATTTTCCAGTTTGTGAGTCCGGAACCTGGGCCCTTCACGGCAGATAACAATATGGGTGATTCGTGGTTTGTTATTCCCTTCAGAGGTGTTCCATATATGTAAGGTCGGAACTGGCCTATTGCCCAATCAATTGCTATTAATTCTTTTTCTGTCGTGGTATAATTTCGCTCTGCTTCGGTCAAAGTGCGGCTGGCGTAGCGCACTGGGAGATCCTGACCTACTTCGCCTTGGGATAAACTTGCTCCCACTGTATCTTCTGATGCGTTGGTAGTTATTACAAACTGTTTGTCGGAGTTCGGAACCTGCAGTATTGATGATGTTGTCAGCGTTGATTTTAATTGTTCGATCGCTTCGTCTTGTCTCGCTGTCTCTTCCTTGGCTAAAACGTTCTCTCCAGCTTTGTCGGGTGACTTTTGTCTATCTTTCTCCAGGTGAGGTATTTTTGTATAACTCTCGCTCTCTTTGATACGTGTTTCCTGTACTTTTTTATGCGTGATTACGGCTTCGTTTCGTAATTTTTCTCGGCGGACTGTTTTACTCGATTTTCTATTATCATTTATTCGCAACACTTTGGCGTCGTTGCAGTTTGAATTGTGATAGTTATCGGTGGTTAGTGTGCTTTCCTCATTCATGCTGCTCTGTCTCCCTGTGTCCGTCTTCAGGGTGGGTGTTCCCATAGTAGTCCGTGGCCATACGCTATGAGGACGACTTAGTGGTTCGCTCGACAAAGGTAGAGTTGGGCTGTATTTTTTCAGAAAGTTTTCGTCAGCTGTCTTATTCTCTTGTGTAGTAAGAGTGTGCAGTCGTAACATTCCTAATGTTTTTTTCTCCGACTCGCGCTCGTTACCTTTGGCGGCTGGATTATTATTATTGTTGTGATTTCCGAGGTTCATGCCTGGTTCGTTTTGTATTTGTCCGTATTGCCCTTGATTACTTTGACCTTGATAATTCCCTTGATTGTTTCCTTGATTATACTGCCATTGGTTATTCCCTTGGTTGTACTGGCCTTGATTATATCGATTTTGATAATTATTCCGTCCACGATAATTATTTCGTCTTTGATAATTATTTCCCCTGTAGTTTCCTTGCCCATGATTTGGTGATTCCTCAACCGATGATTCCTGCTCGGATGTCGCTTCATCGCGTAGTCGGTTTCGGCACTCTTCATAGATGTGTCCTCTTTTCCCGCAGTAGTTGCATATTATGTCGACCGTATTTAACTGTCTTGGCCCGGGAGTTGGTAAGCTGAATCGTCCCTGTGAGCTCCTGCACTCTCTTGCGAAATGCCCTGGCTTTCCGCAGTTATGGCATTTCTGCACTGGCTTGTCGCCGTGCGTTTGTTTATTTATCGACTCGTTGCCCTGTACTGATCTTTCCTCTTCCATGGCCCCTTTCATGGCGGCCGAGAGGTTGGCGAACCCTCGCGCTTTTACAATAATTTGGTACTCTCGCCGGAGTCCCCTTTCGAAATTATGCAGTCCCGTCTGTCGGATATACTCCTCAATGCCTTGCTTTTTCGCGGCATTTTCCCCCGTGGCTGTGCTCGCGTCTATCAAGTCCATCATTATTTTCTCCAGTTTCTGTCCGAAGGCTAATACTGTCTCGTTCGGTTTCTGTTTGCTTGTATTAAATTCTACTTGTAACGCTGCGACTGTCCGTTGCGTCCCGTACAGTGCGGTCATTTCCTCTTTAAATTTTTTGAAGCTATCTATCTGTTTGTATTTGATGTCTTTCGCGGCTTTTCCTACTATTTTTGTTTCTAATACGGCTTCCAGTAAGTCGGTTTTGTCGGCTGCGGCTACCTTTCTGTCAGCATAGCCGTACGCGTTTATAACGTCGTCTACCTCCTCGGGCTTTGACCCGTCGAAACGAGGAATTAAAGTCCTCGCCTCCTTCAAGGTCATGGGTACAACCTCGTTAGGCATTTCGGACGGTTCTAATATGGTATTATCAAGCAAAGAAAAGTCTATCAAATTTATTTCGGTCTCTACGGTATCGAAAAACTCGTGTTCGGTTTCGCGCGAGGTGTCGGGTGACTCTTGCTCTAACCCGGAGGATTTTACGCGCTATTTCGGATGGATATTTTCTTCCGGCTCTACGGTTTCGAAATTTAGAAAATTGTTGACGAATGAGTCTAGTGACCTTGACAGTACCCTTGTACCCGGTAATCTTAACGATCTCGCTCGATCGTCCGCGGACATATATTCCTAACTGGCTTTGATTTCTCGCAACTAAAATTGTGACTGCCACTTACAGTAGTAAAATTTTCCACATCGCGGTTTTTCTGTCTTCCTCTCGTTCAGAGTTGTACGTTGACGAGCTGCTGTCGTCCTTCCTGGATGCTGCTGATCCTTCCGGTAGTCCTCGGGACTTCTGGGTTGGTCTCTCCTCGTCGATCCTCGGGATGACGGTTGTCTCTGCTTCCTTCGTGGCCTCGACGTCTGTGTGTCGGGCTCGGCTACTCGCAATTCAACGTCTGCGTGTTGAACTTGCGTCGGTGTCTCCTTTCAACGTCCGCGTTGTCGAGACTCGGTGTCACCGGTGTTGGTGAATAATATATTTTTCTGTGCGTGTCGATGCTGACGTTTGCACTGGTCTTTTCGGCACTTGCCGTCGTTAACTTCTTGTTATGTTTGTGTACAAGACTTTTGGCGGATCCCACCGCTGCCACCAATTTTGTTGTACGCGAGGTCAACAAATTTAATTTAAAAGGTAATTTGGGATCGTTGCCAAATTAAGAGTAAAACTCAAGTTTGTTCATACAAACTAAATAACAAGTTTATTCAAAGAAAGATAATTAATTTGATCGTTGCCAATATTTCTTATTACAATCGTTGATTTCTTTTGAACATGAGCCTAACTCTGAGACCAACCTCTCTGTTCTCTAGTCGAGTTCAGACCGTCAATTTCCCGATCGCGATCCGCGAGGTGCAAATTGATACGTCTGCAATTTTGATTTACTTCCTTTATTTCGACATCGAGAATCGACTATCGTCCGATTCTCGCTCAGCACGATTTCTCAACGCCGGGTGCATCAACCGGGCGTCATACGATACTTACTCGGCAAATTCCTACGCGAGTCGGCTTCGCGACGCGGTGGATTTGCCAGTAAGTATTTCCCAATGTATTTTCTAATTTATTTTATATATTTCTTTAGTTTTAATTGAACAAAATAATTCGGGGTACAACAGTACGATTTGTGAGAGGCAAGGGGACTCACACCAAGCAAGCACCCCGTACTATTAAAATGTTGTATAGCGTTGCAAAGTTATTCAAAGACTAATCGCGTTATTATTAATTATTGGTACGATTTGTGAGGGGCGAGGGGACTCACACTAAACAAGCACCCCGTACTGTTAAAATGTTGTATAGCGTTGTAAAGTTATTCGAATGCTCGTTTTGATATTCATTATTGATGCGATTTGTACGCGGAGAGAGGACTCATTAAAAGAACACCAAATAGTGATAAAAAAGGTACTATAGTATTTACATGTTATTCTGAGAGGTATCGCACAATTATAAATTGATGATGCTATTTGTGAGGGGCAAGGAGACTCACACTAAACAAGCACTCCGTATTATTAGTATGATGCATAGCATTATAAAATTATTCGAATATTTGTTTCCATATTATTAATTATTGATGTGATGCCCGAGAGGCGAGGGGACTCCGATTAAACAAGCCTCCCAGCTGGTGGAAGAGAAATAGTAATTATTTAAAAATAATAAAATAGATAGAGTATGTATATATATTGTACGTATTTTATTTTATTTTTTTATGAGATGCGAAGTTGGTTTACCTTCCCGTGGTGCATCTCGACAACAAATATTTTTGAAATAATATATGAAATTTCTCGCAACGTCGTTTTTGTTTAAATAAAATATGTTTAAAAAATAATATTTTGAATCTTTCAATACCTTATCCCAAAAATATTTGGCTAAAAACCAACGATTTGAATATTGATTTTACTTTTTTTATAATTTTAAAGAGGTATCCTCACCCAACTCATCCTAACCCTAGACCTATACCCTAAGGTACAAATGTTCCAGAATGTTCCAAAATATAAGGAGTATCGAATCGACTCCACAATAAAACTATCAATCTGGGGTTAAATGCAGTTGAAAATGTCTTCATATATATATATATATATATATATCGATATAAAATGGCGAAAGAAGTAAATAAGATTATCGTTTTTGTTTACAAGAAATTACATTTTTTTTAAATTTTCTATCGCATGCTCCCTCGTAATATTTTTAAGTTGTCTGATTAAAAAATTTGTACACAAATGGAACGGAATCAGAGATCACGTTACAATTTGGTACATTAGTAGAGTAGTGACGGTTGTTCATTGAATACAATTTTCATACAGATTGATGTCTGGTTGAAGATTTTCGGAGAGTTTTAATTTTTTTGTAATATCTACGTGGTACCACTAACTTACGTAATTTTTGGATTACCGCCAGAAAACTCCACAAAAGTGTTATATTATGGTCAAAGACTTTTGGTATTAAATTTGAAAAAATTAATAAATCGTTACAATTTTATAAAATTTCAATTAGCATTTTTTCTTCAGTAAGAATCGAAAGTGAAAAAATTCCATGTATTTTTTCGTGCCGAGCACAGATCCGACACAGTGAAGCGCGACGTTGGTGTATTTTTTCGCGTTTCGCCCGAATTGGTCAACCGTTTTGCATAAAAGTCAAATACGTCGCTGATGTTGAAAAAAGCTGAAAATAAAAATTTTCATATCGCTTCCTCATAAAAGTTGAAAATTGAAATTTTCATATAGCTTCCTCATAAAAGTTGAAAATTGAAATTTTCATATGGCTTCCTCATAAAAGTTGCAAATTGAAATTTTTATGTGGCTTTTTCATAAAAGCTGCAAATTGAAATTTTCATACCGCCTTCTCATAATGTTCCTTTATTTGCGAAGCTTCCTCTATGAGGAAGCCGAAAATACAGAAAATGCTTCCTCGTAGAAGAAGCTTCGCAAATAAAGGAACATGATGAGAAGGCGGTATGAAAATTTCAATTTGCAGCTTTTATGAAAAAGCCACATAAAAATTTCAATTTGCAGCTTTTATGAAAAAGCCACATAAAAATTTCAATTTGCAACTTTTATGAGGAAGCCATATGAAAATTTCAATTTTCAACTTTTTTATTATCTCTTCTCTTTACTTAACGTCGAAATTTGTTAACTATTTTTTCAAGTTCATTTCAGTTGCAAGGATTTTTTTCTATCATGTGGCCACCTTTATAATTTGTCAATTAATTTTTTTTCAAAGCAATTGATTTCTATGTAAATAAAAAAATCAGATCTTGACGGCGAACCCACCGCCCGCTCGTTCGCGATCAGGCTAAATCGGTATTACCAGAGGCTCAGGCGGTGCGCATGTCAGCCGCGGAAGCAGTTATGATGACGGCGACGACTTTGATAAGATATACATCGATTAGAACCTTGCGCGTTATCCACACCGCCGCACTGATGCGCTATCGATCGTCCTCGATGACAATTACATCCTGGAGGCTGAAAGATCATCACTTACGATACGGCGAGGCTGCACGCGAGTCCCCGACAGTTTACGTCCACGACTCACGCGCCTAAGTATTTAAGAGCTTGCTTTTTTTTCATTGGCATGCTCACACACACTCGCATACAAACTCATTATTTTGAATGTAATTTTTGCGCTAGGAACATTATATACATTTGTATGAAAATCGTGAACAACTAATTGGCCGTGTGTCTACATGACAGCCAAGCTTTCGGATATACAACTTAGAGCGAGCAACAAAGAAGCGACGGAGGAGAAGTTGAAAAGATTGTTAGAGTAGATAATGCTATTTTTTCATTTTACCCACAGTAAATATGTATTCGAGGCGATTTACAAATAAGACTTGGCAAAACTACACTGGTCGGAAATCCACTTCCGTAGATGTTGAAAAATCGATGTTGTCGAAATTGAAGCAGGATTCAGCTTCACAGGTAAGCTTGAAGGAATGCTGAAAGATATGGAATTCATATATCTGTATGATATGTACTCCAATATCTGGCTTAATATAACAAGCAGTTATATCTCAAAAGTATTCAGAGAATCTGCAAAACGAATTGCTGGCCAATCATCTAAATATAACCGTGTCGATTCTCATGACGGGTTATTGACTAACTTATCTGGTAATGGAGGTAACGCTACCCGCGGAAATGGTACAGTATCAAGAGATTTTCGACAAGTTTTACCTGGGCACAGTGGTAGAAAATTGCAGCAGCGGCAGACACGAGGTCATCACGCCGAAAAAGCCCGGGTCCATGCGGTGAGTCCCACTTGCCATTAAATAAATGAATACACCCTGCCATATGGCTGATTTTTATTAAGGTGTTCGTGTGTGTTTTCACATTGCAACAAGGAACTGCAGGTATTGGAGTTTCAAGCTCTAGTACTAATTTTATTCAACGACGCAGCGGATCTTTCGCTAGAGGATATCAAAACCCGACGAACAACGAGGATGTTCAGTCGAGAAGAACGCTGCAGTCGTTGGCCTGCGGCAAAGCTCGTTATTACGGAACAGAAACTATCACAGCTCGTTGACAGAAGAGCGATAACATCGCACGGTTAAAATTGTTTGTCGACGATCATTCGAGAAATTCGTACAGCCCAGTGCTGTTTTGTCCAGAAGAATGTAAATAGGGTACGGTTCTGTATTTGTAATAAAACGCAGCGAAAAAAAATGACACGAATTCGACGAAGATTATTTCTACGAAAATGATTTCTGTGTAATATTTCGAAGACTTTCTCATCATTGTAAGTAGGGTCAGGTTACGGGCTTGTATTAAAACACAACGAAAAAACTCGAACCGGGTTCTCTTCGAAGCATTCTGAGACTCCAACCACGCAACCACTTTTGTAATTTATTCTTGGTGCTCTCTTCTTTCATGTCAATTTCTGTTATCAGAGACTTAGCGAAACAGATAGAGTTAGCTTCTTTGTTCAGGAAGTCCAACACTAATTTCAACCGCGGCTTTCCACCTCCGTGAGTAAGTCTTTCAAATCCACAAAGCAATTTCTCTAGATACTTGAATCGTAATATCTTCGCATCATCTCCTCCGACATCGGATGTGGAATGTGGAAGCGTTTCACGAATAGCCTTACGACCTACGAGTATAGAGATGCGATAAACAGGTGACGATAGAGGAAGAATTCTAATTTTTAGATAAAATCCCTCTTGGATCAGAGGCAAAATATTCCGTCGACGTCAGTGCCAATTTTTTGAGGTAGGAACGTTATGTTTTCTGTAGAGATTTTTTAAAATATCGTATACTTTGGAAAATTGTGGATTTGTTTGTTGAAAACCGAAGTTCCCAAATTATACCATAGAGCATCGAATTTCGAAATCCATTCCATGTACTATAAAAACTAGAATTCCGCGATTCCATTCTATATATAGTACATTTTAAGAATTTCGGTTTTTATAGTATATAAAATAGATTTCGAAATCCATATGGAATGGATTTCCAGATGCCACAAACCATGCGATTTGTGTTGGTGTTATATTCCGCGACTACCATCCAGTCGTCCACCTGTTTTCTACTCGACTCATCCGATTTGTTAATAGAATCGTTTATGAGATCGTTCCAGTTCCTCGTCATCGTGTTCTTGACAAAACGCAATAGCGCTCTCTATATCGTTGAGCTCGCGGGTCATCAGAGCCAGAGGCTCTGACACGTTGCCTATTCGATCGAGAAGGTAAACTATTTCCGGATAGAATAGCCTCTGGCTGCATATGTCGAGTGCTTGCTGAATAATTGTCCGAGCGACGAAGAAGCGGCAGAAGCTTGGCGCGCGATTAATCCGCATAGAGGCGCACCAGAAGTCCGTGATGTTTGCTCTTCGAGTCCTTCGAGTCTCTCGTGTCGAGGGCGTCGAGATACTGGTTAACGTAGCAAGCAAAACAATTACTGAAGAAACGGTTTTAAAAGAATCGTACGATCAAATTTTATCGTCGACTCACGAGATACAAGTAACGATGATTGTTCTGTAACTTCTGCACGACCATGTCTGACGGTAGGCGATCTTTGCCGAGGAAAAATTGTATAGCGCGGTCGGCGTCGAGGTCCATCAGTCCCTCGATCATACCGTAGACGGAATTGTGCAACTAATGTTTCTGTATAAGCTGAAACACATCCTTGTGACGCGGCTCGAGATACATGGCGAGTGCTTTGTCGGATTTGCCGTAGTGACTGTAAATAATGGCCAGGGCTTCGAGGAGGACGCTCTGATGCTGCGTGTGAACCATAAAATGCTCGAGAACTCCGTTGATGACCGCCGCAACCGTGTAAAGTTTCGGCGACCATTCCTTCATCAGCTAGAGAAAACCGTCGCAATCGAGTTTCACATACACGTACAGAACCATCTCGTATATCAGGGGATCGAGGGTGACCTCTCCACGAGGAGGGTAACACGATATCGAGCGCAGTTGATGGACGCGAGCGAATTTATATACCTGGGTGAAAAAAAAAAATTATCAATCGAATAACGAGTTAAATAAATTGAGCTTAAAACATCGCGACCGACCTCTTCGCCCCAGAGTTTCTTATCTCATCCCAACACCTTGAGGCACAATTTTCCCGCCTTGTCGTATTTCCTGTTCGCCAACAAATCGTCCAGATAAACCCGTCCGACGTAGACCAGCGTCTGCTTCTTGCAATCTTTACCACCGTTCGATGTCACAGCCTGAAGAGCTTGCTCGAATTTACCGTGGCTCAGTAGCCACTCGATTCTGTCGTCCGCTTCCTAGACTCGCTATCACGATGTCGTTCGGGCTCACGTTGAAAATCCTGAACATAAAAAAAATTCTTTGATGACTTTCGACCGCCCGATTAAGAATGCGTCGCACAAGGACAAACGGAAAATTCAAAAATGTAAGAAAATTCTGAAAAAAATTATGTGGCGTCTAGACAATCAATCAATTCATTTCAAAAGAAAAAAAAGGCTTACTGATTATCGACGAACAATTAATTTTTTTTAGCCATTTGTCAATAACTTTTCGACATTATTATTGTGCAAAGGTAATGTTCTTGGCACCTTTAATACAATTTATTTTTTCAGATTTTTATACCATTATCAAGTGTTCAAATTCTCATTGAATATCACTTTCGGCTGGGAACTTAAGTGTAAAGCATCCTTAATGTGATAAAAAAAATTCTATCCTTATTATCGATACCTGTTCTCCTCCGTCAGAGAATCCAAATGATAGTCGTTACAGCTGTACTCTTTGTATCCTCGAAGTGTCAACAAATTTGCGGACACGTGAACGAAGTCATGATACTTCGGTTCAACGACGTGCAGGGTCGGCCATTGACTCCTACCGTCATCGTCGAGTTCCTTGACGCAGCCCAGTAACACCAATTGATGTTCCAGCGGCGCGATACCCGATATATAAAAATCCACTTGGAACGTCGATACTGTTGAATGCGTTAAATAATCGTACACAATATAATAACGTAATGAAATATAATATAACAGTAGATAGGTGTACGAATGTGACTCACCCGGATCAACGATGTACTCCGGCACATAGCGATTTATCATTTCTCGCATCATACGTTTTCATGTCTGGCAAATTCTAAGAACGTCCATCTAGGTTATGAGAAGCACACAGTCTCAGGACCATCGCAAGTTGCATCTGTAATGCTCGGGCGGCGCGCTAACGAAAATAATTTGCTGATTAAATATAGGATTGTCGATAAATGGAAAGAGAAGGCGAAAACTCACTCGACGGATCGGGATCACTTGTGCAGGCCGAATGAAGATGTGTCGGAAGCCCAGATGACAAACTGACCGGCCCAAGCGACGGAATGCACGCTGCCCTCTACCTCGCACAGTACAGTTGAGAGAGGAAAGTCTTCTCGTAGAGAACAACCTTGTCATCACCTGACGACAAAACAATTTTAAAAAACATTCAAATTTAAATTCGTACATTGCTTCCACATTATTTTCAACGATTCACAGCATTTCTTCCAAGACCAAATTCATGGAAAAGAAATGAGTCACAGAACAGATAATTTATCAAAATTATAGTGACCGCAAACATCGTAACTAATGAATTTGAACGGCGCATAGAATGAGAATAATTTATCAATGACGAAGCTTTTACTCAAGCATCTGCATTGTCTCGAGAATAGCTGGAACTTTGAACCTGTAATAAATTTTCTGTTGCTTCCTCTCTTGTAATAGCTGGGATCCATGGCAATGCTCTGGATAGGGCATCCGATATTCATATTATGATTGTTTTCTCCATTCGACAAGCCATAGATGAAAACTTTTCCGTTGTCACTGCACGTCGCAATGAAATTGCAGTTCTGGTCGATCGATATCTCGTTGACGGAAATGGTGTGACCCTGCAGCATCCTGGATTCTGTATTGTTTCCCTGATGATCGCGCAGGTAAATCATTCCCCAGTGAGAGCCGAGACACAAAAATTGCAGATAATAAAATTTGATTCAGAGAGTTTAGCTCGTTCTTGGAAAAATAATCGGGAAAGAATGAAAATGTATACCTTGGGATGAACGGCAATGCAGCTCGCAGCGTCGTTTTGCACTATATTCTTAAGATAACATATGTAGTAACGCACCATGGGCGGTGACACCGTCGGCGATTCAGCTTTTTTCAGATCGTGCGTCACCCCGAAATTTTTAACTCGCAATCTTTGAGATCGTCGTTGACGATGTTAAGAAATTCGGACACTACCTCGAACACTAATTAATCTGTCTTAATAAATATCGTTATTGTTACAATTACATGAAAAATTACCGCGTCTCAGTCAGGCTCTGCAATGTAGCACTATTTGGCACTATTCAGCGCCATTTTCTAACAGTACATCGCGACTGCGGCAATTTCGATAGTCTCAACACTTCAGCGACATCTATCGGTGAATAACCATATCTCTGAGGCAAGCAGATACCTGCATTACTCGCGTCTCCAAGCGTCGGTAATTTAGCTTCTTCTCCTGACTTAAACCGTCGCAATCGCTTTTCGCTCAACATTACTTCATGCGGTAAGATTCGAGTTTTCTTGTAGTATGCAGTTAATAGAAGTTCCTAGATGGTGCGTACGGAACGCGTGCCCATCGGAATTTGGATATTTCTCATGAAAATCATTGTATTATAAAACTTTTTAACTGTATTATGCAAACGCCTCCGGTAATTCTATATGGAAATTTTATTTGAGCGCGGATATTCTGTCTGTTCTACATAAATGATTTTAAGAAATTAATGTTCTAAAGGCCGTCGTAGAAATTTCGAATCCGGCCCACCGATTTATTAACCGATCGGGGTGGTTAAAAATCGCTTCGCACTTCAGATGGCTGCTTGAAAAAAAATTGAAATTTTCTTCCAGTATGTAGTGGGTTGGCTTTCAAAGGTTGTGAGTGCGATGTTATGATCCATCAGGATTTTTATATTTATCGCAAAAATCATTGTACCATTAAACTTTTTGACAAGAATACGCAAATCTATAGGGATTCCATACGCAAATTTCATTTAACTGTGGGAACCTTTAATATTTAGTTATAAAGATTTCGGACCTAAACTACGCTAGAATCTTTTGATATGATGAGGTTGGCCATGATTCACAGTTCGCATTCGGTCAATTGTCTGTCACCCTCCACTTCGATTCGACCGGTTCAGTCGTCAGGAAGCCTTATGACACGCCGAAAAGAATTTATTTTTACGCCGGCGTCGTCAATTTAAAAAAAAAATCTTTCCTGTGCTCGAAATGATCACGAACAATCAGAGTACCTCCTCCATTAGCGGCTGCCTCGCATTTTTCCAGAATCTGTGGGTCGAAAATGGGGTTGAAGTACCGTTCTTCAAAGCTGTTATTACAGATTGGTCATGAGCGAGCATGAACGCTATTATGGGCACTTGGAACAAGTGTACCGTGAACCAGTACCTCATCGTGACATACAATGCTATATGCTTGGGCCATTCGTTACCCGACAACATGGTAACATTACATACATGCTATGCCCACTTCATAAAAATGATTTCGCGTTTTGCTGAGACGAAGAAAATCGATGAAACTGCCAAAGTGGTTATATTGGAAGCCATGGCTGCTTTGGTTTGTTACATCTCGACATAATTTACCGCCTAGAAGACGATTTATTTTTAATAAATACAACCTCTTGCCACGGGTCCACACACTCCATAGAGTTGGGCACGCTTACGCGGAACTATATATCCCTCGGCACTTCGCCGACTCAAGTAAACATAAGGGAACTGTCGCATCGACGCGGGAGTCCTATTTTCTAATTTTCTATGGGCTAAACCCCATGCCAATTGTATACTGGTGCCTTTTGGTACCGCAATGACACCCGAAAATCGCAGTATGCGCATTTCGACTCCCTCGAAGCTAGTTTTCCAAGAAAGATAATCTTAAAAATATCTCCATATGAAGCATAGGAGCGATCTAGTATAAAAAGCGTACGCGCTACGCTCAAATCAGTTATTCCTACCGACACCGCCGTGCTGCTACATAATCTACGAGACTCCGAAGAGCGAGCAAAGCTCTGTACGACGAAACTCTGTACGATAGCCCTGCGAGGCTAAGTCTTCGGACATCGACATAGTCTGGTCGAGTAATCTACGAGAACCTGTACATCATCTGGCTTCGAGAAAATAAAACATAATTTCCGTGAGTACTAAACAGAATCACCGAGTCTACATTTGTTCTGCATGCTCTACCACGTGCGAGGGGCTAAGAAGTCTCAAGTATCCTCTCAACGCATCGCTCATCTACAAGGCAGTGTAAGGCGAGGTCTCCGTCCCTGATGTAAGGGGCCAACGCCTTGACTCGAAAGAGAGACCGCCGTTGCGTTTCCCTCAGCGCGAACTCACCGAGAGCTCGACAGGACGTAACAGGTTCATACGACTGACATGGCAGTGTTCGTGGAAAGGGTCGAATCGGTTTTGCAAATTTTGCTGTTTCCTCGCCAAGGACCCGAATTCTCGGGTGCTCTACGGAAACGTGCATCTCCAGAATACACGCGTGACAAAGACGAGATAAATGACGTGAGTTTCACTGACGGAGACGAAATCGAAGAGCCTACCACATCGGTATATAAGTCGAGTGCATTTTACACGAGAATACTGCCGATTTTCGAGAAGACGAAACAAATGGCAAATCAAATTGATGAATACGCAGGTGACAACAACTTGAGATCTGAAATCTTCGCTGACTATTTTATCTCGAAGTTAATACCAATATGCGGACTGTTTTATTAAAAACCGGGAAGAGTCACTTCACGAATAGCTCAGTCGAAAATTATTTTTAAATATCCAAGAACTCGACGTGTGAGAAGATGTTCGAGAATCAGCGCGGCTACGTGCGCTAGCTCGAGCGGCCGCTGCTCGGCAGCACCTCCCGGCCGAGTCCGGCGAGGCCGACGCGCGCCGCCGACGTACGCGCACCGGCTGTCATCCGAGGCGGCACGGGTTACGTGCCGCGTGCAACAGGTTTCGCGCTCATCTACGCGTAATGGCTGACACGGGTCACCACGCGCTCGAGGAGATCGCCGATTTTGTTCGGTTTTTCTCAACACGGTAAAGCTCACGGTTGCGCTCAGGTTCGGTATATTTCACTGTGGGAAACGTATCTTCGATTTCGGGATATCGTTCAGCTCATCTGGAGCATAGCGCGACTGTACGTTCATAGTTACGCGACACGTCGGTACACTGGAATCGCTCACGTTCTCACCGGGTACCTCGTGGCGATACAGCGCCGCGGGTAGAGCTCACCTGGCGGTTAACTCGCGGCAGTCCACAGCCACGGGTATTTTTTCATCAGGTCGTCTCACGCGATTTATATAATCGAATGGGCTCACCGGGACCGCTCATACCGGACTTACTCATCATAACGGATTATTGTTAGTCCGATTATTGTTATTCGGCACAGCTCAAGCGCAACGGTCTACTCATTGTACAGTGTTTTTCGCGCGCTTTTTTTACATCTTCGTCGTTACTGAATAAATAGTTTATTTTCACTGTTACCATTGGCAGGGCTTATTTATTTACCCCCGTTCCGCTATATCTCATCCTGGCAATTCTCAAACATTTGGTCCTTCGCGCCGGATAGCGGAACGGTGGGGAGCGAAAAGTGCGCGAAAAGTGTCAGTGCGTGTGTACTCATCGGAACATCTCATCTGTGAGGTGCGGAGAGAGTGCGCGTGTCGCGTATCTCTCTCTCGCAGTGACACTTGAACAGCTCATCGGTCAGCTCTCCCGCTCGCGCTCGAGCGCACATGTACATCTCACCAGCCGGCTCTCGTGCGAGGAGAGCTGTCGTGCCGTGTGCACCGTTCCCGCGTCTTGAGCAGTGCGAACGACTCACCGGACTCTCGTGCGTTGAGAGCGCGCGCGATCATGCCGCGCTCCCGCGTTCGGCCATCTTGGGCATCTCATCAGGCTCTCGCGTGGTGGTGAGTCTCTCTCCCTACCACCGGCGGTCGGGTCTCTCACGCGGGCGGTACGCGTCTACTATCGCTCTCAGGCGACACATCGGACGCTCGGACAGTGACTACTGTGTGCTCTCCCTCACTCGCGCTTGAGCATTTCGGACATCTCATCAGTCTCTCACGCAGTGAGAGCTCGCGCGTCGCACTTCTCTCTCTTACACACAGTGACAGTGGCACCGCTCATCGGTATAGTGCGCGCCTAAACGTCGCATCGTGCGTCGTTCTCGCGTACAGACATTTATATCGGCTTTATATCTCGGTTGCGAGTATAATAGTTTTCGACCATCTGAACGGGTTTTTCGTGCCTCGAGAGTTCGCGCGCTGCGCTTCTCTCACATTTTGGTAACTGTCGTTTCGGTGTTGTTTTGGTGTGTGGAAAATTATTATCATCGGTTTAGTGCACAGATAGAGAGTTTGTGTGTCGCGTGTGAGCGTCGCTCAGTGCAATCGGACAACTCACCAGCTGACTTTCGGTCGGCGAGCAGCTATGTATTTGTGCCCCGCTCTCGCGATCGGCACTTGGACATTTCTCATCGGACTTTCGCGCAGTGAGAGCTTGTGTGTCTGCGCGTTTCTCGCGCTCGCAGATTTCGGACAGCTCAACAGTGTCGTGCAGGGAGTGTACGCGTGTTGCGTCTCTCTCGCACAGTGACATTCGGGAGACTCATCGGACTCGCGCGCTGTGAGAGTTCGCGCGTTAGCGCTTCTCTCTCGCGCTTACACCGTCCGGACAGCTCAGCAGTGTTCTCGTGTGGAGAGAGCTCGTCTCTCCCACGCAGTGCGTCTCAGCCGACTCATCGGTCGACTCTTGTGCAAGGAGAGCGCGCGCGTTCGTCGATCGTTCGCGCGCTCGGCATTTTGGACATCTCAGCTGTCTCTCGCGCGGTGAGAGCTCGCGTGTCGCGTCTCTTTCCCCACCATCGACAGTCGGCCTAGGCGGGCGGCGCACATCTCCTGTCGCGCTCGGACTTCTCAACGGCTAATGCTCGCGTCAGAAGAGCTCGCGCGTTTCGTGCGTTGCTACTAATTTCGGCCATTTTTGGGACATTTACATCGGACTCTCGCGCGGCGAGCACCCACGTGTTCGTGCTTCGCTCGCGCGTTCGGCCATTTTGGATAGCTCAACCGACTCTTGCGCGGTGAGAGTTCGCGTGTCGCGTCTCTCTCCCCTCCACTCACAGTCAGGATCACAGCTGTACGGTGCGCGACTGGACTTTGTGTTCGCTCTCTCGCTCACTCTCAGTCATTTCGGACGGTGCAACGGTTACATTTGGTGAGAGATCGCGTGTCGCGTCTCTCTCGCGCTCATCGTGACATACCTCGTTCGTCTCATCGGTTTCGCGCATTAGGAGTTCATCGGTGGCGTGTTATACTTTTCACGCAGGTTGTAAAAAGACAGTTCGTCGCATCTTTCGCGCGGTTTGTATCGGGAATTCGCATGCCGCGTCTCTCTCGCGCTCGGACAGTACAGCAGCGTCATACGTCGGACGTGCTCGTGCTAGTGAATTCTTTGCGCATTTAACACTTATTTTGTGCGTTGGGAGTTCCGGTGCGTCGCTCTCGCGCTCAATCGGGCTCTCGAGCATCTCAATAGACAGTTGCGAGGTGACGTCACGGATTTCGCGTCGCCTGGACAATTCTCGCGCGATTTGCGCCGCTCATTCGGTTTTTATCGGTTCTCACGGGGGGGAACAAATGACCCCACAGGATTCGGCACCTGGTGCGTCGCTCACTTGAATACTTGAGTGACAGGTGACTTTACGATCTCGCGTCGCCTGAGCGATTTTCATTCGGATTTCGGTGTTTGTTTAATCTTTTGTTCCGTTCTTACGTTCCGGTTTCAAATACACGGTTTCAGCGTCTATAACTATTAGCTTTCGGGCTCATGACGTGCGTGCGATTATTTCGCGGTTCTGAGTCGCTCATATGGACACTATCTGTGTCGCGTATACGACCAACACACGGCTCGCGCTGGTCGTTCAATTTATGGTTCGCACCGCTTCTCGGGTTTCGGTTTTCGGTTCGGCGTCGCTCTTCAGATTCAGCTCGGCGTCGCTCGGTTTTTTTTCGGGTTGCGACGCTCGTACAACCTCCGGGTTTTATGACACCCGTCGGTTCGCGCTCGCGCTTATTTAAAGACATCATGCCGACGGCAACGGGGAAGAAGGCGACGCCGCTGACTCCGTCAACGGAGTTCGTCACATCTGCTCAACCCAACGTCAGCGCAACCAGGTCACAGCTCACGCGGAGACAACTCATCCGGAATTGGCTCACCAGGCGACCGCTCATCAGGCTGCTCAATCGGTATCATCGGAGGCTGGGCACTCGAGTTAGTGCTCAGATGACATCTGCACAGGGCGATCACTTTATTGTGATGTGCGCACAACCTCGAGGATGACGACATGGAACGTCGACAGGTGGCTGTCGACAAACGGCTTGTCCAGCTGCCTACAAAGCTTCAGGCCATTCGGCCTCCCGGCCTCAAGATTCCGCTCATCTTGTTCGACGCTGCTCGCAGCAGCTCTCGCTCATGTCGACTCTGCAGATAGTACTCATGGGATTCGACTTCTGGTAGACCCAGGGTCGAAGGAACTCATTCGTGTCGGAACAGCTCATCGATCGGCGCGGTGTCCCGCGTCAACGATCCTCGATACCGTCCTCTGGTATCGAGGTCCCCAGGCCAGCTTAAACTTGAGGTATATTCTATTATATACTCCGGTCTACTCACTCCTCGCTCAAATTAAAGTTGCTGCTCATCTGCCGAGAACGGTTACCTCGACTGTACCAACGTTCGAGGTTCCCATGGAGACATGGCTTTGCTCGGACAAGCTCAGGCTTGCCGACTCGGACGCTTTCACGCCACGGTCTACCGACTCTAACATCGGAGCGGATCACCCGGACAACCCATCCTAATCCAACAACATCTGTGGTGCCTCGATGGCACTGATCACTCAGTTTTTTCATCTTTCACTGGTTGACGGTTGGATCGATGGAAGCTGCGCACGCACCCGCATGTACAACGCTCACATCGACGGTTCATTAGGGGAATGTTCTTTTCCATGAGCTTCTCACGAAGTTCTGGACGCGCGAAGAACCATCATATGACACCTGGACGTATCACCCCAGAAGAGGAGGAGTACGACGCTCATTGTCGGTCAACATGCTCATTGGGACTCAAGGCGTCGTGCATGGTCTCCTCAGGCGTTGCGTACGCTATTGGAGAATTGGTATCGCACAGCTCATCAGTGCCTGAAGCAGGTGCTCAGGCAGCTCATCCGGGATGGAAGTGATAGAACGCTCTGTCGCAGGTTCATGGAGGGATATAAGAACTTGGTCACGTGAACAAGGTGCCGGCTGTTTCCTCTGCCGGCGCAGTACATCACTACCAGCCTCCAGCGGAGTTCTCACCCCGGACTGAGACCTCATCAAGGTCAACGGGTTTCAACACCTCGGTTATCATCACCTCCGGACACTCCGTAAAGGAGCGCTTGCACACAAGTGCGAAGGATCAGCTCAACATCCCGGACGTTCTCATCTTGGTTCGACTACACCTGTGTCTCGTCGCACACGATCATCAAGCATCCTGAAGACTGGCATCTGCAACGAATGTTGTGGACTAACGACCAGTTCAACCGGGTGTCTCACTCGACAGCACAGGTGGAGGAGTGGATACCTCAGCTCAGCTCATCAGTCGGTTCACCGACTAAAGGAATCGTGCCATGCGGGCGGGGTCTCGCTAGCTACATTGCGATCATCGATGAACTCGTGCTCGTCACGGGTTCTTTCGCGCTCATGGGCACGCTCATTACGTGGATCATCATACCAGGTTGGAATAGTCGGACATCTCAACTCCGTCTCGACGATTACGACTTGTGCACAGACGCTTCTGCAGGGCTCTGGTCGCACAAGGTCGGCTGCGACAATACTTTGTCGTCTCAGGTCTCAACGTGATGGCTCACGCTCAGAGAAGTACGCACATATCTGGCCAGATTCTCGTTGCTTCAGTGGCAACGCACGGAGTGACTCAACGGTGGATCTACATGGCTTCTCTGGTGCATCTCAACACGCGATGTCGGCAGGCGTCCGCATCGTCGTCAGCTCACCGTCCACAACCGCTCATGCGGTCCTGGTGTGCACCAAAATCCAGGTAGCACAACTCAACTGGCTCATCATCCCGAATATTGGAGCTCATCGCAGCGCTGCAACGGCGAGATTCAAAAGAACTCGTCAACCACATCTCAAGGCTACACTGCGCCTGGACGTGCGGACAACTCACTGTGGACGGACTTACATGTAACGGACGGACTCACGTTCAACGCACATGAATCGGATCTCCTTCTTCAAGGTGGAAGGACGTCGTCGAACACGACATCGCTCAACTTCAGGAGCTCAGCGCAGACGTACAATGGCGGCACATCTCGGGAGTAATTAACCCGGCTGATTGTGCCCCCAGGGGCGTCACCATCGCGCAGCTCAGAGATCACTCATCATGGTGGACGGGATCACCATGGACAACTCAAGAAATCTATGGACGACTCATTGGCTCGCCTCACGGCAAACTCAGCCATTGGTATCCGGTGCCCTTGACGTACGCAAGGCTCACTCGGATATTTTATTGTTCGTCGCCGCTCAGCGCGTCGACTCTCAAGGAATTCTCACTTGCGAGGTTTCACCTCTGACAGCCGTGTTCCGTTTCATTGATATTTTTGTTACAGAAAGGTGTTCATCTTCAGAGAAAACTTCTGCTCGTTGGCCATGCTCATCGGTCGTTTTCATCGGCCATGCTCATTGGCTACTCTCATCGGTCATACTCATTGGTCACGCTCATCGGCGCTACTCAGAGGCGCTCAATTCAAACCTGGCTCACCCTGGCTAACATCCGCCAGGTCTTTGGCATTCTTGGAGGTAGAAACTTCAACTCTGCGACGTCCCACATCTTCCGGGGTGTGGGGTGTACCTGGCATGGGGGGATCCGTGCTCATCTTCGATGGGCCAACTACCTCTGTTCCGGGTGGCACTCCCACCCTCGGATCGACTTCGGATACGGACTACGCAGGACCGCTCACGCTCAACATCATCAGTAGCACTTCATCTCTACAAGGAATCATCTCAACCGGTTCAGCGACCATCTCATCATCGACGCCGTCGCTGATGGCGGGCGGAATTTCCGAGAATCAGCGCGGCTACGTGCGCTAGCTCGAGCGGCCGCTGCTCGGCAGCACCTCCCGGCCGAGTCCGGCGAGGCCGACGCGCGCATCCGACGCACGCGCACCGGCTGTCATCCGAGGCGGCACGGGTTACGTGCCGCGTGCAACAGGTTTCGCGCTCATCTACGCGTAATGGCTGACACGGGTCACCACGCGCTTGGGTAGATCGCCGATTTTGTTCAGTTTTTATCAACACGGTTAAGCTCACGGTTGCGCTCAGGTTCGGTATATTTCACTGTGGGAAACGTATCTTCGATTTCGGGATATCGTTCAGGTCATCTGGAGCATAGCGCGAGTGTACGTTCACAGTTACGCGACACGTCGGTACACTGGAATCGCTCACGTTCTCACCGGGTACCTCGTGGCGATACAGCGCCGCGGGTAGAGCTCACCTGGCGGTTAACTCGCGGCAGTCCACAGCCGCGGGTATTTTTTCATCCGGTCGTCTCACGCGATTTATATAATCTAATGGGCTCACCGGGACCGCTCATAACGGACTTACTCATCATAACGGATTATTGTTAGTCCGATTATTGTTATTCGGCACAGCTCAAGCGCAACGGTCTACTCATTGTACAGTGTTTTTCGCGCGCTTTTTTTACATCTTCGTCGTTACTGAATAAATAGTTTATTTTCAGTGTTACCATCGGCAGTGCTTATTTATTTACCCCCGTTCCGCTATATCTCATCCTGGCAATTCTCAAACAGAAGAACATAGCCGTTAAGGCTGGACGTTTCATCGATACGATATACGAGAAGACTGTAGCGTCGTATAAGGAAATTCGTCTCCCGAAACCGATCGTGAATTTTCGGAGAAAAAGGGCACGAGTAAATGAACCCGACGATGACGCGTCGGAAGAATATTGACGTAGTTCGAAGGTCCCGTTGAAGAAAAAAAGTGTTCCTACGAAGACGGGAAAAAAATACAGAAGCTAATCATGGAAACAAGCAGTCAATCGACAAACTTGCAACGAAACGATAATGGCACCATAAGAAATCGGGGGTATTATTACGCGCCAAAGGCACCTCGAATTTATTTCGTAGCGTTCACGAAAGATGTTACCGAAGCCAATAGGTTCGTTTATCTGTACGGTGAAGACTATGTCAATCTTTTTGGTCAGCGTTGGCTCTCAAACTTCACAATCGATAACTGCGCGAATATATACATTGTGAAGTCTTCACAATGGTCTGATATTGCGTACTTTAAAGCGGAAGTAGGATCCATAATTATGGAGCGCGAGTTCGAAAATACTCCCACCGAATTTTTTGATGGTTTAGAAACAGAGTGGACAGGCAAATCGCGAATTTTAGTTCCATTCAATAAAAACAAAAATCATTGGGTCCTCTTTCACGCCGATGTTAAGAAGAAGAGTATATACTATTTTGACCCAAGCCCCGTTCACGAGCCCAATGCAGCGGAGAGTTGTTCAGAAGTCTTTGGCAAGTGCTACAAAAGGGTTTTCACAAAATCGCGTATCAATTGGATACTCAAACGGTGTGTATATCCTCACCAGAATGACGGCTATAATTGTGGTATCTACGTTATCCACTACATTCCCGAGATTTTGGGCGGTTACATTAGTCACATCGCAGACGTCGACCCGAATGCCCTACGAGAAAACTTACAAAGGGACTGCGTGTCCAAATCTTTGAATACCTCTAAATACTGCCTTAATTACGGTCAAGTTGGAATGCGGAGAAACACGACATGGATAGAATGCTCTACTTGCAAAAAGTGGATGCACTGGTCCTGTCTGACCCATCTAAAAAAGACTCTCACCCGCGGTAAGTGATCCATTCTATGTTTATAACTGCGATCTTTGCTCCCAGTGGCTAACATCGTCGTAACATACGTAACGGAACTTTACGGGAAACAACATAAAAAAATGTGACACTCGCGAATGAATATTCAGGCTTGAACTTCACAGGCATTTCATTTAGTATTTTTAATGAACAGGCAAAATCAATCCTTCTGAACTAAAAATAATTCGAGCTCAGCAATTCCGAGGGAACATGGGTACTTTTTGTTTTTATAGTTATAACTATAATCTTTTATAATGTATAAGAGTTTATAATCTGTTAAATTGTATTCTGATTTTTATGATATAACGTGTGATATAACCTGTGATATTTCTGATTTTTGTGATATAACCTGTGTAATACACGCGGGCTTACGATCTCAGTCAACACTGTTGTTAGTAATCTACCTATCTAATGTGTCATGAAAAAGAAACAATCCGTTAAAATAAATCAAATAATTTTTTTTTTTTTATACATGGAGCATTTGTCAGCAAATGCCATTCCCGCACGGTTTTCTCATTATCTCTGAGTCTGAGATTCGGGGTAGGTTGCACAGGACCCGCACATTTCGTTCAATGCTGGGGCAACACTCCTCCGTACATGATTTGTATTCACTGAGAACAATTTTCCCCCTTATCTCGCGATGCTCTATCGCCTTTTCATCCGTTAGCCATGACAGCTGTTCATTGTCCCATCGACACGTCGCTTAATTTCACCCAAGACAACAAGCTCATCAGAGATTCACTACTTGTTATCGATCCGCACCGAGCAGATCTCGTCATAGATCTCGTGACTGTACGGGATTTTTGTTCCCAAGAACGATTGAAATTTGTATTTATTGTGAACAAAATAAAGATAAAAAAATTCAATAGCAATAGACATTCATTTTTTTTTCTTTCCACGTGTCAGGTTGGAAGATAATTATCGGCTAATTATAGGAGAAAGTACAAATATTTTAAAAATCTAGTTACAAAAAAATTAAAAACCCATAGTAATATCTAGTAGAAATAAAATAATAGTTTAACGTGTTAGGTTGGAAGATAATTATCGGCTCCTTACTTCGCACGATAGCCAACGATAAAAGGTTATGTGAATGTCTAATTTGAAACGCGTGAAAAGGGCACTTATTGTCTGAAGCCTAGTAACAGCGAAGCGCGCAAGCACGGTGACGCGGCACGTCGAGCGTTACACGAAGCAAGAGCGACAGCAAAAACACGACAGTTCGTTACGAGACCCGTACTAAGACGTGTATTAATATATTTCATATGAATAAAATGATTCGCTAATACTCTATTCAAATAAAAGACAAGGTTTTTATTCATTTACCTTTCTCTCGTTCTCTCACAATGACTAAAGCCAAACTATAGAGAAATACAAACATAACAAAAAAATCAATTCAACGTCACATGTCGGATATTAAGTAATCAATAAGGCTCTTCTTTACTCAGTACAATAGCCGACGATGAACGAGCGACTCTCACCTCCTCCCAACTCATAATTTCTCTTCAACGGGGGCATCCCGAGCGTTAAACGTGTACTCCTGAAGGCCAATTTCATCCAAACCGCCAATCGACAGAAACCTTGTGTGGTTTCGTTCGAGGTGGGAAAGAACCGGAGGAAGTAAGTAAAGGGTGTAAAATTAACTACACCCGTGAGTGTACCAATATTTGAGCACTCATTCGGGTGAAGCGCATTATGTGGCAAGTCGTCGCCGTTATTGGTCGGGCCGATGTGACCAATTCTGCCGTTACTCTCTTCAGCCTACCAGTGGAATGCGAAAAGTTCCCACGGATATAAAGGTAACGATATAATTGCTCGGACGGTTAAGAGCATCCCCAGATTCCAATAGTTATTAATTCGTCACGAACAATTTTTTTGTGAAAATAACTAAAACCGATGTCAAGCTGACAGTTTCTAGTTCCCAACACTTCGATTAATTACAAAAACAAATATTTTTGTAATTATGGACGAAAGTAAGAAGAACGTCGAAATGGACAACCGGTTTTCTCCAATTCTGGTTTATTACCTCCGCTCACAAATGTATTGTTACGAACATAGATCAGGCTATACAGTTTTAGTACACCAAAATCTGTTAAGTAATTTTTTGCCATTCCGACGTTTATCGGCACTTGCGAAAAGCCTCCGAGGTGGCGGATTGTAGTGATACTGCAATCCGCCACCTCGGGCAGACGGGAGTAAAAAATCGTCAATACTGAAGATTAATTACGCTTCATGCAAGAATTCGTTTTTCACTATACCAGGTTAGCACGGTTAAAAAAAATAATTACGGTGTTTATTACTGACTTAGTGTTTAATGCCGTCTTAAAGTGAAAACCCCCAGTACGTAATATTAATATATAAATAAGTAAATAAACAAATTAATCAAATAAACAATTTTGAAAAATACATGCAGCATTTGTCAGCATATTGAAACGTTTTTATATTCCGGGCCAGCAAAATATTGAACTCACGATTTTTTAGATCGTCTTCTTCCGAGTGGAAGGTAAAGAGTTCGATACTGGGCCGGCTCGATATTGTGTGGGGAAGGGATATTATGGATTTCCCCAGTCTTGCAATTCGGGGATCAGAGATCAAGCCGACGTTCAAGGCCGAATACTATCCTTCCCCACTGGATAGGGTTTCAAAAAATGGTTTTTCCTCGCAGACTCATCTCTTGCGAGGGATTCTGATAGAGTGCTCGATGCCGACAGAATCGGCAGAGACTCTTTATTCTCGCAAGCTCACCTCAGAGGTGGTGACCGCTCACCTAGAGGATCGAACCGGTAGAGGTTATATAGCGGCCAGGGACTGATTGGTGGACAGTTCGCTTGTCGCGAACTGTCCACCAATACGCCATCTCGTGGCCAAACGCGCGACTCTACCGGGGGGGGGGGGGGGGGGGGGGGGTTAAGGGCCATATATTATTCGTGGTTATCTTACCGTAACCTTCTCGTTGTGTTAAGAATTGTATAAAACATTTGTTTTCAATGCTCTGCCTCAAAAAAAAAAAAAAGAAAAAAATCCACATTTAGAGAATGTTATAACGAAGAAAATGAGCCCAGGGAAAAGTCTGCACAATGAAAAATACGGGAGTTATGGCGTGCTAAAGAGGACATTTTGTCTGATGCAGATATCTTCAGGGTCATGTCAATGGGAAGGTAAACAACGTAAAAACACCAGATCGAGACAAATTGACCTCAGATGGCGAACCAAAAGAATTGCTTCCCCGTACAAAAAGTGCATCGTTGACGCCAGAACCAACAGTTAATGTCGAGTCTCACAGCTGTTCAGAGGAATTTCTCGGCATCGTCGCAAATCTTAAACCAACGAAAGGTGAGTACCACCTCGTCGGCTCGATTGAAGTTCCGTCGCGTACGATCACGACGGATAAGATAGAACTGTCATCCAATCTATTTCACGCACATATTCGCGAAATTCTTCCTACTAAGCTAAACATGACATGTACGTTGCGCTTCGAAGGCTTCAAACGTGACAAAGGACCTTACAACTTTCGTGACTATGCGTCCTCTCGGCAACCCGGATGCAAACTGAGGTTTAAATTTAAAGGTCACACCATAGGATTAAGCACATCGATAGACGTTAGTCGCGCTGGTATAAAATCCAAGAACACACTCCCTCTTTCGTATCATTTGCGTGGTGCTAAACAAGAACAGGCAAAAGTGTTCTATTACACTTAATGCCAAACGTCGTACATGCGAGACAAGTCAATGATATGGATGAGGCATTGGCTATCGAGGAAGGCAACTATCAGTCCTGTCATTCACTTGAAGTTTTGGAAAAAGCAAGGTCCGAGGCGCTAGGTAAGAACGATCTCGATCCAAACGATCCCTGGCAAGTTCTGCGACTTGAAAAATCACCACCAAAGTACCTGCAAAGCGACCGAGTAAACGACCGTCGATTTCGGACAAAAATACGTCCTCGAAAACGACTGTCAAAACGACTTCATCCGTGTCCGTTTCAGCCGCATACGAGCAGCTTCCAGGGAGGGCTTTCAGTCAGGTGGTTTTACAATTAATAAACGAATGAGCTACCGCGAAAACGACTGCTCAAAACACCTTTCAGTCCGGTCGTTTTTTATTTTCAACCGACCGCATAACGAGAACCGGACTGAAAGGTCTTTTGAACGGTCGTTTCCGTGGTTGTTCATCCAGTCTTGAAATGTAAAACGACCTGACTGAAAGCTCTCTGACGCGGATGAAGTCGTTTTAACAGTCATTATACCGGACGTATTTTTGTCCGAAAACGACCGGTCGTTTTCTCGGCGGTTTTGTTGGTCGCAGGATCTGCCAGGGATACCATAGATATCATTTAAAAAATTATCCGGGCAAACAACGACCACCTGTACATTCGTAAGTTGGTGGCACCAATCACGATATATCTTGGGATCGACAAACAGATACAGTTTTCGAAGGACCATTCCGGCTTGATAGTATACTTTGATTCGACTGGTTCCGTGGTGCGAAAGCCGTATGACGATTCGAAACAAGTGTATTTTTACGCTGGCGTGGTGAATTTCGAAAGCAAAATCTTCCCGGTATTTGAAATGATCACCAATGATCACACGACATCCTCCATTAGCAATTGCCTTGATTTCTTCAGCAAGCAATGGTTGGATAACGAAGTCGAATGGCCACCTTTCAAGGCGGTTATTACGGATTGGTCGTGGGCGAGTATGAACGCTATTTTGAACACGTGGAATAAGTGTACAGTTGCCGAATACCTCGAAATAGCGTATGCTACTGTATCTTCGGGCAAAACGTTTCCCAAACACATCATCCTGTTGCATACATGCTACACTCATTTCATGAAAATGATTTCCCGTTTCCTGAAGACTAACGATATCGACCAAGACGTCGCGGAAGTCATCTTGGCGGCAATGGCTGCTTTGGTTCATACTTCTGAGATAGCAGCGTTTGTCAAGAAGGTCGAAGCGTTCGTACGAATTTTGTTGTTTCCGCGCAAATGCTCCGAATTCGATGCGGCTTTTGGTAAACTGGCATCCCCAGGATACAGCATCGTCGAAACCAAGCTCGGACCCAAAAGCGAGACCCCTCAAGAAGACGGGAATTCTTCTCAACCGGTAACAATCAACGAAGCTCTCACTTCGGTATACGAGTCAAGTCCGTTCCATACTAGGATTAATCCGATCTTCGAAAAGACGAAAGTAGCAGCGAAACATGTCGACGTATACGCTGGTAATAACAAGTATCAGCGCCTTGTTTTCGCTGACTGCTTTATGAAGAAATTGATACCAGTGGCTCCGTTTTGGACGGTTTTACTGAAGACAGACGAAAACCATTTCACCAACAGTTCCACTGAAAACTATCACAACGTCATGCAAAACTCCACCAGCGCAAAAAAAACACGATAAGGCTGGGAGGTTCATCGATATTATTCACAGAAAAACAATGTCTTCGTATAAAGGTACTCGCCTTTTAAAACCGAAGGTTCAAAAAAAAAGATCGCGCATAAACGAACCAGACGATGCAGCCTCGACGGAATTTTGGCAACGTAAGAAACCAGCGGCGAAGAAACGACGGACGTACGCGAAAGGTAAAAAAATCCAAAATCTAGCGACAGCCACAGAAGACTCGAACGTCTAACTTAAATCGAAACGAGAACGGTACGATACGTAATAAGGATTAATATTACGCACTGAACGCACCACGCCTCTATTTCGTAGGATTCACCCCACGAATAAGCGATCTTACTAACTTCGTTTATTTGTACGGTGAAGACTATGTGGCGCTCTATAGTGAGCGTTGGCTTTTAAACTTCACGATCGACTATTGCGCGAGTATCATTATCGTAGAGTCGCCTCAACGTTCTCATATAGCGTACGTTTCGGCGGAAGTGGGTGGCATCATTCTAAAGAATAAGTTGAAAGATACCATTGCAGACTTCTTCGAAAATCTTCATAAGGAGTTGGCGGGGAAATCTGCGATCTTTATCCCCTTTAATAAAGACAAAGATCACTGGCTTCTACTTCATGTCGATGTGCCGACGAAATGTGTACGGTTTTTCAATCCGAGCCCACGGTCGGACCCAAAAGAGGCTGCAGGGTATCACAAGGACTTTTTCACGTGTTTTGAAAGGGTTTTTGAAAATTTGCGTGAGAAATGGACGCTCGAGTGGGGTTCATACCCTCATCAGAGGGACGGCTACAATTGTGGCATCTTTGTTCTCCACTACATACGCGGGATTGCAGTCGTGGATGGCAGAAGTGGATCCGTATTTGATGCGGGAAAGCTTGAGAAGGGAGTGTGTCTCAAAGTCGTTGGATATTTCCAAACACGGAAATTCGGAGAGCAACTGAGTGGGGGGAGTGCTACACATGTAAGCATTGGACTCACTTCACATGTCTGAAACATCTGAAGAAATCTTTGAAAGCCGTGCAAGACCCGTTTTTCATTTATGATTGCGATCTGTGTTCGCAATGGCTATCTTCTTTAGATCAATCTTCTTAATTTAGAAGAGGCTTCGCGAATAAAGGAACATTATGAAAAAGCGATATGAACATTTCAATTTTCAACTTTTTTTGTAGTATGCTTATAATAATTTTTAAAAAATCACCTTGCACTCTGATCGCATTCCTTCTGTATCTGGATCTCTTCCATGTTTCGCGGCTTGCAGATATCGTTCTGCAGCACATTCGTTAATTCTATTATCACTCGTCGTTTTCCCAACAGATTTGCATCCTTAGCGCACTCTCCTATCATCGTCAGTAGCATGAACGAACCTTTAGCAAATTCTTTGGCATCCGTGAAAGACCCGAATAGTTCTACGAATTGCAAAAATGTGAAGGTTGTGACGTTATTTTTTGGCATAAACGCCCCAAGGACTCATCCGGATGTTATCTAATTAGATTTTAGTTTAAAGTAGGAAATTTCGAATTTACCGGACAATTATAGTTTCGAAAAGTTACCGATTGTGACGTATTTTCCTGGATCTCAACGCGAAAAAAGAAACACAAAAAAACGAAACCGAAAACGCGAAAACCGAAGCTCAAACCGAACGGGAGCGGAGCGCGAAGTCGAGAACTCAGAAAACGTCACCTTCGGCTGCCCGCCTCCACGGATGCATCGACGTCCCGGTGGGCGCCAGTTAATTTTTGTTTCGCCGGTATTAACAACCGGGCTAAACTGGAGGTCGGTGGAACGGCCGACCTCCGAAGGGCCGATCTTTGTTTCGCCGGAATCGCCAAGCCGGACTAATCTGGAGGTCGATGGAACGGTCGACCTCCGCAGGGTCGATTTTTGTTTCGCCGGAATCGCCAAGCCGGACTAATCTGGAGGCCGATGGAACGGTCGACCTCCGCAGGGTCGATTTTTGTTTCGCCGGAATCGCTAAGCCGGACTAATCTGGAGGTCGATGGAATGGTCGACCTCCGCAACGGAAATACACGAAAACAGAACAAAAGATAACGAGATCACACAAACGAGAACTGAACGGTACGAGAACTAACGCCGATGCATTCGCGAAAGCGAACGGTTGCGGAAATGCACGGTTGCTCAGGATGCGGGTTATGGTAGAAGGGTCGCGATCCTTGGGCAACAAAGTAACACGAAATCGAAACCGGAATCTCAACTTTAAATAACGGGAACAATTATTTATTGGCTGCTAAGCCACGGGATCGCACACTCGTGCATCGGGAGCGCTCAGCTGACCGGGGGGTCGGAGCGAGCGTAACGAGAGCGGATCGATACGCGATCAAATAATTACCGAAACGATAAACTCACCGAATCAGTGTATTCTAATCCAATAATGGGCGGGAACTGCATCTCACGATGCCGCGAGAACTCCAACACAATCACTGCACCTCAAAAGCATTCCTCAGAACGCATCTCGAGCACAGAAAAATCGGTAGTAAAATCGGAACCGAATCCGCACGAAACACCGCACATACGAGTCAACTAGGGAACGCGCAAAGTGACAGGTAGCGTAAGCGAGATACGCGAACCGAAGCGAGAGCGGTAACCGGAGTCTACGGCAGCGCGAGCGAGAGCGAACGACTCAGCGCGCGAGACAATAGCCCAAACGTAAACACCGGTCGCGCGAGAGGTCCGAGCTGCCTCGAGGACGACTCTCGGCAGACTGATTAGCCTACGACGATATTCTAAGGAAGCGTTATGATTATCGCGAAATCCTTGGCCGATAGCTCCTGCCCTCTCAAACTATTTCCAGAGCGTCACTTAAGCGGGAACCAAAACTGTAACGCGGTAATTTTTGAGATTCGTCGCGATCGTTTCTCCAAACTCAGGACGTGAAAACAAGGCTCTCTCTCTCTTAACTAAAACACAGCACAAGGTGTTCCGACCTTGCCCGGACCGTACTTAAACCTCCGCCTGTTCTCCAACGTCCTGCATTATCACCTAAACAGAGTGCCGGGTTTGCACCGGACTTTGACGTATTCGCGACGAAATCTCGTCGGTCTCTCCTCTATTCGTGTTTCTCGTTGCTTCGAGATTCTCTCCACCGAATAGATTCGAGGATTCCGACCTGAACTGAATCTTTTGGTCTTATCTTCAAGCTTATCCCACACCCAAGCTCATCAGTAAAGTCTACACTGGATCGTGACCTTAACGAACTTTACTTAAACGAGAGCTGGACGGTACCTGGACAGCCGAGGAGCAGTAAATCGGGAACTATAACGGGCTAACCGAACTAAATCGCTAGCTGTACCCGTAAAACTTTAATTCATTGGTATTTTTGTGACGGTGATCAAAAAATCACGTCACATGATTTATTCCGTAAATAAAAAGAATAAAGGTTTAAAAATTCGTTGGCCACCTCAAGTTTTGTTTCCTTGGTATATTATTTTGTTTTTATGTCATTTATATCTCGTCAATGATTTAGTGTGCATTTTTAATTTTATATATCTATTTTAATGTTGATTCTCATGATGCCATACGTTATATCAGTTCGTTTCCCTTTTATTATCTGTCTTTTCTGTTTATGTGTGTTATTTTACATGACTCGTATCACGTTTTTCATCGTGTGGCATCTTACCTTTACACTTTCAAATAATCTTTCCTAATTAATTTGGTTGGAAAGAAGATGTTGTAATTAGTAATAAACTAATATTTGAAGAAAGGAAAAATAGAAATAAATAAATACTAAAAATCATTACAAGGTATTTCGTCACATTTATAGATGACTTCACTCGCTTCACTGTGGTATATCTATTGTCCGGGAAAAATGAAGTAACTGACCGTTGTAAAGAGTACTGTGCACTGACAACTGCTCATTTCGGAACGGCTGTATCGCTCCTGAGGTGCGACAACGGACGAGAGTACATTACAGAAGATTTAAAGAAATACTGTACGGAAAATGGAATTTTTTTGGAGCACACCAACACCTACACGCCCGAGCAAAACGGCGTTAGCGAGCGGATGAATAGGACTCTTATCGAGAAGGCTCGAACCATTATTCTTAACTGTGGAATGAAGAAGAAAATGTGGGGTGAAGCAGTCCTAGCCAGCACATATGCAACGAACAGAAGTCCGTGCTCGTGTTTAACAAAAAATGTCACGCTTGCGGAAATGTGGACAGCAAAAAAACCAAACTTGTTCATTATAAGAGTTTTGGAAGCACCGCTCATGTACATATTCCCAAAGAATTGCGGAAGAAGCTGGATGCCAAATCGAAAACAATGAAGATGGTCGGGTACACTTCGAATGGGTATCGATTGTGGGATGAATCCAAACACAAGGTTGTTGTAAGTCGAGATGTAATATTTGATGAACAAGAAAGATCAATTCAAAAAGCAACTGAAACTTTGGAGGATGATACGGTTGACGAGCCGGCAGAGGAAGAAGAAGACGAAAAGTAACGAAATAGAAAATCAACCGAAACAGAACGAACGAGAAGAGATTGTTGAACCGAATCACGATCTCATCAACCTGGATGATGAACAAGAGGAAGTTCCTGCTAGCGATGGAGGTCAAGAAATCCCAAAAAGAGGAATACGAAATAGACATCCACACAAGCATCTGGAAAATCATGATACAGGATACACAGCTTTTCTTGCAGGAGAACATTGTGAGGATATTCCAACAAGTATCGAAGAAATCAAGCACCGGAATGATCGAGCGAAATGGATAGCCGCTGCAAAGGATGAGCTAGCGTCTTTAAAGAAGAATAACACGTGGACATACGAAGCACTCCCCGAAGAAAAACGTCTTGTTACCTCAAAGTGGGTCTTCAAAATCAAGAGAGATGAGTTGGCATTCGAGATGAGGGCATTCGAGATGACGGACGAAGGGGAGATCAAATTCTTTCTTGGTTTAGATATTATACGAGACAAAAAGAAGAGAACGATCACTATCAGCCAATCTCAATACATCTCGAATGTTCTTAAAAGGTTCGGAATGGAAAATTGTGCGCCGATTTCGACGCCGATGGAATCGGGTTTAAAGGTATCAACGAAACTTGACGAGCCACAAACAGAAAACTCTTATAGAGAACTTATCGGGTGTATAATGTTTTTGATGCTTAATTCTAGACCAGATCTGAGCGCCTCGGTAAACTACATGAGTAGGTTCCAAAATTGTGCAACGGAAGAACATTGGAAACATTTAAAGAGAATCTTGAGGTACATCAAGTATACAGTTGATGAAAAGCTCGTCTTCGAAGCAGACTCTGGTCAAGCGGTACTGGTTGAGTGCGCTAATGCAGACTGGGCAGCCGACATGAATGATCGAAAATCTGGATCGGGATATGTATTCAAACTTTTCGGAGCAACCGTAACTTGGTCAACAAGAAAACAGAACACCGTAGATTTGTCGTCGACAGAAGCGAAATACGTGGCTGTAACACATGCAGTTTGCGATGCACTCTCCATTCAGCACATCTTACGAGATCTTCAAGTTCCTTTCGAAAAGCCGGCTATTATCTTCGAAGATAACCAAGCGTGCATTGAAATCGCAAAGCATCCGCAAGATCAAAAGCGTATGAAGCACGTAGATGTTAAATACCATTTTATTAGAGACACAATTGTAAGTAATTCAGTAAAACTTGTTTACATTCCAACAAAAGACCAATTAGCGGACATGCTTACAAAAGGACTCTGTCAAAATCAATTCGAAACACTCAAGATAAAAATAGGAGTTAAAAGCGCTTAATTGAGCAGGGGTGTTGGAATTGCAATTAAGTTATGATCGCAGTTGGCGCGATGCAGGGTCTTTCTTTTGTATTTGCAAGCTTCATTTCTTTTATTACTAGTTAGTCCTGTAAAAACAGTTATTTCAATAAAAATTTTTTTCACGTTAAACAATAATTTCATGGGCATCTAGGAGAACGCGGTAAACATACTTAGGCAAATAAAACGAAAAAGAATAAAACCTGTTACCGGCTATCACACGTCAATTTATTATTCGTTTTTTTTTAATCGTTTTGTATTTAGCATATTTCATCTAATGTCATCATTTTACTTTCGTTTAGCTGGTAAATGTCTCACACAATAACACATCCCAATAACAATAAACATATAATGCACAATATTCCAGATAACAATACTTCTCTTTTGCTTCCTCATAGAGGAAACTTTGTTTTCGTGAAAAAATTAGTTTTCAAGATGTTGATGTGAACGTGTTCAGCATGTTCCCAAACATCCAAAAAACACATTTAGAAAAAATGTCTGGATGTATGTGTGTGTGTGTGTGTATGTATGTATGTATGTGTGTGCAAATCATTTAACGTTCATAATTTGAAAACGGCTTGAGATATCGAGGTGAAATTTATCACACATATTGAGGGGTCGTTCCTCATTATTTGTTCCAATTTTTGGCCAAATCTATGCAGTCGTTCAGATTTTACGCGGTTTTGAATTTTTTCGAAAATGTCTGTGCGCGCTCTACGGCCTCAATTTTTGACATATCGGGCTAAAAACTTGCACATAAATGGACTGTTATCGACCAACGATCGGTATTGAATTTGGGAATAATCGATTGAACCGTTTAAATTCTGTCATTTTGAATTTTTTGAATTTCATGCAATTTGTTTTCTCGCCTCATTTTTTCGTATTAAATATTCATCTATGAATTTAAAAAAAATGTCAGATTTGTGATCAGCGTGATAAAATACATGGAATTACAGTCCCGGAGCGACAACTGACGAAAAAGTTTCCCAGGCATTTTTATAACCAAAATTGCAAAAATGAGTGATTTTAGGTATTTGTAAACAACGATTTCTTTGCTTTCCGGTGGCATCGCGGAAAAACCCAGGTGCCTATCGTGATCTACAGCAAGACATACACAAGACGATGGATATGACGGGATTAAAAAGCTAGATAAAGAGGTATCACTAGGAATTCTGGAATAAAAATCGAAAGGGCAAAAAAAAATTCGGGCGCCCATACTTCCATGTATTTTTTCGCGCCAAACGCAGATTCGACAAAGTGAAACGTGACGATGGAATATTTTTTTACGCGCTGAACCTGAATCGGTCAACCGTTTCGCATAAAACTCTAAGACGTTGACGTTGAAAAAAAGTTGAAAATTGAAATTTTCATATCGCTTCCTCATAAAGTTGAAAATTGAAATTTTCATACCGCTTTCTCATAAGGTTCCTTTATTCGCGAAGCTTCCTCTATGAGGAAGCCAAAAATACAGACAATGCTCAATACTTTATAACTACCATCACAAAGGCTTATAACCGCTAACTAGTACACATCACAGACTAGGGGCGCTCACGCCGAAGGTGTTGCCGTCTTCTCTCATACAAATCACGAATATGCGGGCAGTCCATATTGAGCCACCTGTATTTATTAAAATTCAGTCTATGAAAATCCAGGAAGTCCCTTTTGGGAATCATAGTAGAGCCGGAGAAAAGATCCCCATTGATGGAAAAATCGTTATATCTTATCGAGATCCGTTTGTTCGCCTTATTCCTCTTCCAGTGAAAAATTATTGGAATATTTTCAGCATTTTGTATCAGCCCTTTACTGTCACAAAAAATAAACGTTTGAGGTGTTATATAATTAGTTTTGATCTGATAACTAGACTCTATGTCTTCCTGTGTCTTAATCGTCTGCATTAACTCGTTCTCAATGTTGTCAATATTACTAAAATAGTCTCGCGTAAGCTTGAGTAGGAAATTATCTATTCGGGGAATGTCCGCCAGATTATAAATGGTTTGGTTATCTATATAGTGTCGAAATCCAGAGTGTACCGACCGGTGTAAATATAAGCAGGTTCGGAGGCACTTCCGCTCAAACAACCGAAGCTTTTCAATCATAGATTGATTGGTATTCCACCAAATCGGTGCTGCATATGTGATTATTGGTCTTACTAACAACATATATAATATTATTTTCGTTTTTCGTGACAAGTGTTTATTATAAAAAATTGAGCTGTTCGCTTGGAACGCTTTCCTCGCTTTTGAAATTTGAATGTCAATGTGTTTATTGCCTCGGAGTAGATAATCAATATTAACTCCCAAATACTTGACTATTTTGCAATGCGGGATAGGTGTTCTGAGATTTGTATTGGGAGAGGTAATTTCAATTTGAAATTGCCTATGTCCTTCTTTGTTTTTCGAATTGATGTCGTCCAGCGGTTTTCTAAATAAAATGGTTTCAGACTTGGTAGGGTTGATCCGTACATTCCACGAAATATAATATTGATTGATTAGTTCGACTTTCTCTTCAAGTTCTGCCTTAATTTTGCTGACCCTATGGCTCGCCGTGTAAACAATTATATCATCCGCAAAAGCGATGGCCCTCGTGTTACTATTTAAACTATTTATATCATCTAAACTTAAAATATCACAGGTGTATATATTAAAAAATATCGGCGAATTAACTGTGCCCTGCTGTAAACCCTCACGGATGTGAAAAACCTCAGAAGACAACCTCATGCCGTCCCAAGTAACAAATTCTTTAAATGATATCATATCCCAGATTGTATATATTAACCAATCAGGAAAATCTTTGTTTTTTAGTCGAAAAAGAAGACCATCAAGCCAAACGGAATCAAATGCTTTTTCCAGATCGAGAAGAGCTGCACCTACGAGCTGACTCCTCCCAACCTGGAAATTTAAATCTGCTAAGAGCTTATGGATGGCATGAGTCGTCGAATGATTATTTCTAAATCCGAACTGTGTGTCAGGGATTATTCTATTGCTCAGGCAAAAAGCGGAAATATTTGTATTAATAATTAATTCGAATACTTTACTTAAGCAGGCTGTAAGGCTGATAGGCCTGTAGCTTGAAGGAGCGTTCGGATTTTTATTTTTTTTTACGATTGGAAAGACCTTTGCTCGTTTCCACATCTTAGGAAAATAAAAAAGGTTTAAAGCGTTATTGAATATTATGACAATAAGTTCGATTAGCCTGTCCGGTAGATATTTGAGCACAATAGACGGACTTTCATCAAGACCAAAAGAGGTTTTATTGGATAGGCATTTCAAGATTTTTTTTGTCGATATTACATTACAGCAAGGGTTCATTATATTGACCTCACAAACCGGGTTCAAGGCACTATTAATGTCAGTGAAAACAGTATGCGAACCACCATTCGTTCGTATTCTTCGAAAGTCGTTTTTAATTTCCTGCGCAGCGGCGTCTACAGTTATTTTAATTGCTGTTCCTTCATTTAGATATCTAGGAGAGTTGATCGATTCATAAAATGCTCCAATAATATTCAACTTATCAGCTGGAGAGTTGAAAATAAACTTATTATCCAAAACCTGTGCATCGTCAAGGACGCAAGAACTCCTACGAAGAAGCTCCACATTGCCCCGGTTAATGTGCATGTCCTCGATTTGCAATTGTTGTCTCGATCTTAGAATTTTGTTAATTTTTGGAAAAAATTAATCAGCTTTACGAAAATCTATTTGCTTTATCTGGTTAGTCCAATAAGAGTCGGAAGCTTTCTTGAATTCTACGTGAATCATCTCTCTAAGAATTTTCAGAGTTCGGATCTTGCAATTGCCTTTCGTGCAGAAATGTAACTGTTGACGCTTTTGCCTTTTGCAGTTTTTTAATTTTTTTGTTTAAATATTTAAAAGTACTATTTTGTATATTAAAGGTCGGAACAATATTTTCTATAGTGTCAAATATTAGTTTGTTAATTCTCATTAAATTATCATCAATTTCCTCAATTGACAAGTTTCTGTCATCAGGTATTTGCCAGTTAACGGAATCATTGAGTTTTTTAGTAAATTTACTCCATTTGGTTGCCTTGAAATTTCGCCGCAATTTAGAGGTTATAGGATTGTACGTTTGTTCGCAATCCGCAGATGTTTTCACCGTAAACGATATTGCAGCGTGGTCACTGTCATACGGTAAAGTGACCAATCTTGCATCCTTGAGACATATATCAAGGTACGAGTGAGCCGGCTTAAACGTAGGCTGAGCCGGTGAAACTATTTTAGCTTTGTATCTGAGACCATTATTCGTTTCCCATTGTGCAAGCAGGCCTGGGACACTGGAGACTTTTCTAATACGGAAATATCGTTCGCCTTTTGTCGTCACTGTCGTCACTCACATTAATCCGCTACGCGGCGCTGGCGGTAATGTGACTGGCTTACTATATATATTGTTTCGCGATTTCAATAACAACATTGACTAACCTAACAATCCCGTTTTTTTGTGATATACGTGTGAAAATTAAACATTAAATCAGTGGTAATGTAATTCAATCTCGCTATGCCAACTTGTGCTGTGTCGGGTTGTACATCAGGGTACACGTCGAACAAGGAAAAATTTCACTTCTTTAGTATCCCCAAAGACCCCGGTGCTGCAGAAAAATGGAGAAGTGCAATAAACCGTAATGACATTTTTTTAAAAACTGGAAGGGCAATATGTGAAAAACACTTCAGAAAGGAAGAGATTTTATGGAAGCATCAACTTCTGGGTCCCGACGGATGTGTACTTGGAGTAGTAAGTTGAATATAATATCACGTATACATAATTATGTACACACTTTCGCTGTAAGCTTGTATGATTGCACTTGCGTTATCACATATTTTGATTTTTACAGTCGGAATATAAAGTTCCACGCTTGAGAGAAGGTTCGGTGCCATCTCTTTTTCCTTGGACCGCACGAGATGGTTCCTCCCAGTCTGAACCCTGGAATGTGTTGGCTGATGTTACGCAAAATCAAAATTCTGAATTTGATCCTATATCGGAGTTTCATCCCACCACGTTACCATTGACACCTTCATGTACGCCAGCAACCGATGTCTGCGCAGATTCTAATAATTCGCTGCTCCACGTAAAGCGACGAAAGCTGCCTGATCAAGAAAATGAAGAAATTAATATTACCGGTATCACGTTGGACACATCCATGGAAAATACCAAAGTATCAACGATGACGTTTGATGAATTATCAAAAGCAGAAATATCTCTGCCTTTCGGGTGGATGGTAGAGAAGACTGCTTATCAACGCCAAAACTTGGTGATGATATTCACGAATAAAATCGTGAAAGTCGACGAGAAGCTTATGCCATTCATATTGAAGGCTCTTAGCGTGAAACACGGCATGTCTATCGAGATATCTGTGTTGGGTCGACCTTTGGACCTTCCGAAATTTGATATGCCCGGTCGTATCGACGATATTGAACAGCTTGAAGATTTGTTGCTACTAATAAATAGTCTCAACGTGTGCACTGGATGCACCGGACCTTCGGTTGAGACGGAGATGAGCCAGCTAAATTGTAGCACAATCAAGAGGGACATAACTGGACTCTGGCGTCACAATACGTGCTATCTATTGCTGCAGAATGTTACGATATGTACATTTTGTCGCACGGCCAAGAAAACTCTGGCGACGAAGCTTAGAAGATGGAAAAAACAGCAAGGAAATAAACGTCGTGCTTCAATTCCTGGGACGTCTCCAACGCAAAAGATACGTTGGTCGAAACTGCAATCGAAGTATCGCTGCGCAGTACGAGATAAAATCCGAGCACGAGAAAAAATAAAAACGCTCAAATCCAAGCTGCTCGAGTGCCGTAATAACACGGCTCGCCTCACAGATTTCGATTTCGACAAACTATTGGAGAATGGCAATGTATCGCAAAATCAAGTCCATGTCATGAAGCAAATTATAGATGCAGCAAAACGCAAAAGCTCGAAAGGACGCAATTATTCTGAGGAATGGATGCTGCTGTGCATGCTGCTGCACATGCGGTCACCGTGCGGATATGATTTTCTCCGATCCAACGCAATTTTACCTCTTCCTTGTGTCCGGACCATTCGAAGGTATATAACATTTTCATAAGATTTTTAAATATGTTCTTGTTACCGATACAATTAACTGGATTTGCAATTCCTTATACGCATTGTACAAAAGTGTACAAACTATTATTATTTACAACTGCTTACAACTATATTTACAATAATGTGAAATATTAGAACCCACATGCGACTCATATTAACAATTATATATATATAACGATAACAAAAAAAATTAACGATGTCGGCTTTCAGGTACTTATCGAAAATAAAAACGAATTGCGGTTTTGATCAACAATTTTTCAACTTGTTGAAATTATCTTTGGAAAAGAAGAATGAAAGGCAAAGACATGGAATATTATTATTCGATGAAATGTCCACGAGGGAAAGTGTCACCGTTGATACAAAAAATTTAACTTACAAAGGCTTGATAGACTTTGGTAACGATGGACCGAGCTCATCAGAATTCTCTGAGAAAGCCAATCATGGGTTGGTTTTTATGTTTCAACCATTGGACGACACTTACACTCAGCCGGTAGCAGTATTCGCGTCAAAAGGACCTGT
Source organism: Exephanes ischioxanthus (assembly GCA_958510785.1). Taxonomy (NCBI): domain Eukaryota; kingdom Metazoa; phylum Arthropoda; class Insecta; order Hymenoptera; family Ichneumonidae; genus Exephanes; species Exephanes ischioxanthus. The sequence goes on along the minus strand of OY294016.1, from coordinate 15,273,531 downwards.
AAAGGGAACAGTGCTGGCGCAACTAATTATAAAAGCCATCATTCTCCTTGAAAATGCTGGTGCGAGAATACATGGCGTCATCAGTGATGGAGCCAGTACGAACCGGAAGTTTTGGGCAGAAGTAGGTGTGAGCGGAGACAAACATTTTTTTCGTAATTCCTTCGACCACCCTTCGGTGGAAGGACGGAAAATCTTTGTCTTTTCTGATACGCCGCACTTAATAAAGACCATCCGGAATCGACTCGAAAATAAAAAAATCTTAAGGGTGGGTAAACTAATTTTATTTTCAAATCGAATTTTCGTTAACGTTTTTTATTCCCGTTTAAGTAGATTGATCCAGCAGAGCCCGAAATTCGATGGGAATACATTGTACAGCTGTATCTGAAAGACAGAGCATTATCGGGACCTGGTCAAGTTTTAGTCTGCCCTAAATTAACGCCGAGACATGTTTACCCAACAAGTGCGCTCAAAATGCGTGTTCGATTAGCGACTCAAGTGAAGATCCCCATATTTGGCAAATAATTTCATTCCGAACGTGAAACATCAGTAATGGAAAAGAAATTTTTATTTTTATAGGTGTTCAGTAATTCTGTAGCTGGTGGACTTCGATTTTTTCAAAGGCATGTGCCGGAATTGGCAGGTTGTGAAGCCACTGCAGCATTTTGCAAATGGATGAATGATATGTTCGACGCTCTGAATCGAAAGTACCCAATCGACGGTGTGCAACCGGGCAACAGATTTTCGGGTAAACGACATCAATAGTATATCGATTAAATATTCTTCATTTGACATTCAGTCATCAACATATTTTATTTCTTATAGATGATACAAGACTCGTTAAAAAAACTCGATCGTTGGCAAGAAAATGTTGACACGGGAACATTGTCGAAGGAAGTATTCTTGACGACACAGACTGCAGAGGGTCTTCGAGTCACTCTACAATCTACTTTGGATCTGATTGAATATTTGACGGAGTCGTGTGGTTTTACGCATGTGTTGACAGGTCGATTAAATCAAGATCCATTAGAGGTTTGTTTGAGTCAAATTCCAATAACGCATTTTTTATAATTTTTCTAAAGTTTTTATAATCATCCTGGACACAGTTTAGATAACTCGTAATGGCTAATCCTCTAACGAAATGTTTTATCTGTCTAGCAGTATTCCTTCGATCGCGTTTGTTTCCTACATTGATATCTCCATAACATGCACTTTTCTTTTTTTAACACTGTAGAAGTTTTCGGCACGATTCGGCAAGCTGGTGGTTGTGACGATCACCCGTCGACCCCTACATTCCTGAACATATATAAAATCTTATCCATGTTTAGCGTCCTAAAACCTCCCAAAACAGGGAACTGCTCAGTCACTGTCGATAAACCGCACGAGCCTTTGATATCTCTGTCTGAGCTTAAAGGTATTTATGGAAACTCTGACTCATTAACTGATCGCTCTGAATCTGTGAGATCTATCAGAGAAAGATTGGAGCAAATCGTTCAATCGGATGATTGGCAGCTTGAGAATTTTATGGAGCACGATTATTGTATGCCAGGAGTAGCAGATTGTGCTTTGTATTGATTGACAGCCGATTTGACGAAGCGTGTTCTAAACACCGTGAAGTGTGTTGTTTGTAAAGATGCTTTAATAAGGCCAGAAGCTGACGGTGTCGTTTTGCCTGAAGCGGAGCTGGCATACTGGCAGCAAAGAGCCCAAATTATCTACCCAAATAAACACCTCTACCGGTTTGTCGTGTTCTTGGAAAGCCTGTTTGAAAGGTATTGCAAATCGGCAAATGTTTTCGACGAAATACTCGAAGATGTATACAAATATAAGAACCTTACCTTTCCTTGCACTGCTCACGCAACCGATATTCTTTCTAATATAATACAATATTTTATCACGATGCGCATGCAACAGTATTGCACGCGCATAAACGTAGATCAACAGAAAATCAATCAACAAAAGAAAAAAACATCAACATTTTGTAAAACATAAGTAACTGTTTTATAGTTTAATAAATTTATTTTTATATCCTCTGATAAAGTGCGTTCTCGTTTTATTTGTGAAATTATCATTTATTACTTTATTCCTTCCCATACATCCTATATCATGGAAGAATACATATATTTTTTCGCGCGGCATATGGCAGTTACGTAGATCCGGGAAATCAACATATATATATGTCGCCGGTATATATATGTATGCCAAGCTGATGACTGCCAGCGCCACTAGTGGCTGGCGACAGTTCGCGAGCAGCTATAATTCGCCGTGTCTACAGTAACGCAGACGTTACTTTTGCGTGAAAATTAAAGTGACGCAAAGCTCACGTGACTTATCGTATTTCCCCTAATGTCACGCAAATTTAGCGTTACTTTAAGTTTTTCATGAAAGTAACGCTGACATATTTAATAAATTTCCTCTTTTAAGCGGAATCTACGTTACTTTTAGTTTTTCGTAAAAGTAACGCTGATAAAAGTTCGCGTTATTTTCCCATTTTTACAAAAGTAACGATAATGCCCCTAGGAAGCTACACTTATCATACGAGACTAGAGATCTATTTACCGTCGGTATATGTATACCAACGATGAACATAGCTGTAGTCTGGATTTATTAAGGTGATGTATTATACTACAGTTACTACAATATATCACCTTAATAAATCCAGACTGAAGCCAGACTGAGCCATTTCAGAATTCCTCTCCCACTCTGCTGTCAGCGTCACGAATTTCTTATTTTTTAAGGATTAATGTGTTACACGCGAGTAACGAGAGTCCGAAAAATAAGCGCGAAAAGAGGACCCTCCGGGCATTCCGGAAATCGCCCGACGATCGTACCGGTATGCGTGGGAACCGGAATCGGAAACGGGAAGGTAGTTAATCTCGATACGTCGAATGCGACGTACTCACCTCAACGCGAGGAGTGAGAGGCAAAATATACATGCGAGACACGCGACCCGAATTCGCAATATATTTAATATATACTTCATCTTCAACGTGAGATCGCGCCGTGTCCTCGTGCATAACCGCGGGTGTTCAAAATTGGAATTTCGATTGGTCGGTTGTGCTGCCAATAGAATGCGTGACTTATTTGTATATAGTTGGCGCGGGTGACAGACAGGTGCCCGAATGGACATCAAGTCCTATTGCCACGACAGCCCTGCGCGAAAATCCCCAGCGCACTACAGCTCCCAATGCATTGGCTTCCAACAGGTTTAATGTCCGCCGAACTTGACTTTTAGTCTTTGAAATCCGCAAGCCGGCATATACCCTCGCGATTAAAGAAAAACATAATCCACTTTCTCGACGATAAGATATAATTCCGTCAAAGAAACGTTTCAATCCTTACTCCCAGTGACGCGTCCAAGCTGAATACTATACAAGTCGTTTAAAATATCCACCGCAAGCCAATTGGAAAAAATAAGTTTTTTTCACTTCACCTACGAACAGAACGACACAAACTACCGACCCTGGGAAATACGAACCGTCGGCCATGCAGATACCGGCTTTTTCCAAAGGTACACTTATTCGTCGCACGATGTCGCTGGATGCTAACGCGGTCACGAAATTGATGCAGTAACTACTGGGAATGAGTCGCTGGATGCTATACAATATGTTTCAAAACTCGATGCATACCCCATTCGAAGCGTTATTGTCTTTTCTTTCGAATTTGTACCGTAACATGAATAATGTTATTGATTTTAAGCAACTAATAATGTTCTTAATATTAATAATTTTATTAATGAATAACAATATATTTTTTTAAAGTCGTTCTAAAGTCACCGAAAGATTCGACTTCGACGACACACCTCCAAATTTTAGTACGTAGTTGTCGGTAGGTAAATATAATTTTGCTTAGATATTTTCGTATGTAAAATTTTTTATTACATCAACTATTTTTATTACATCATTTACAATAATTCCGAACATGTATTTTATAAAAATATTTTTTTATGAAGTTAAATGGTATAGGAAGACATTCGTTTTGTCATACTTACGAAACGATTTTTTAAAAAAGTCATCTTTTAATAAAAAAAATAACTTAACATCTTATACGTCTAACTTGTCTAAAATTTTTTAACGTACGCGTATGACGTACAAGTCACGTCATACGCGTAATTGCGTAATGGTATATTATATCATTCGGTGGGAAAATGGCGGTTTTACGCTCGCTTCACGTGCGAAGACCCCATTGTCACACCTTGTGGAATAAAATGTTGTACAATGCTCGTGCGAAAAACGTTTTGTGAACTCGTGTGATTGCAACACTCGCCTTCGGCTCGTGCTGCAAAGTCACGGTCGTCAGAAAAACTTTTTTCGTACTAGTATCGTAATGTACCAAAACCTTCTTGCACAGTTCCAGCTCACTGTGGAGCTTCACGTCAAGATGGTGGAGGTCCACGCCAAGCTGGAACTGTGCAAGCAGCTTTTCGTATAAAAATGCCGTGCCGTCACAATATCGTCACATGCGAACGTACTTGACGGCATTGTGCCGGCACGGCGTGACGAACGATGGCACGTTTTTCTATCTGGGATGCTGAAGGAACTAGCTGATATATGCCGGAGAGTTCGTTCTAAAGGACTACAAATGGTCTGCATCGCAAAAAACAAAAAAAAAAACAGCCCAACGAGGGGCATATGAAATGTTAAATTTTTTAAAAAAGTATGCAAAACGTGTTCAGTACTTTTATATAAAAACAAGAAAAAAAAGAATGCTAGAGTATAGTCGTAGTAGTAGTACATTACGATACTAGTGCGAAAAAAGTTTTTCTGACGACCGTGACTTTGCAGCACGAGCCGAAGGCGAGTGTTGCAATCACACGAGTTCACAAAACGTTTTTCGCACGAGCATTGTACAACATTTTATTCCACAAGGTGTGACAATGGGGTCTTCGCACCTGAAGCGAGCGTAAAACCGCCATTTTCCCACCGAATGATATAATATACCATTACGCAATTACGCGTATGACGTGTACTTGCACGTCATACGCGTACGTAAAAAAATTTTAGACAAGTTAGACGTATAAGATGTTAAGTTATTTTTTTTATTACATGATGACTTTTTTAAAAAATTGTTTCGTAAGTATGACAAAACGAATGTCTTCCTATACCATTTAACTTCATAAAAAAATATTTTTATAAAATACATGTTCGGAATTATTGTAAATGATGTAATAAAAATAGTTGATGTAATAAAAAATTTTACATACGAAAATATCTAAGCAAAATTATATTTACCTACCAACAACTACGTACTAAAATTTGGAGGCGTGTCGTCGAAGTCGAATCTTTCGGTGTCTTTAGAACGACTTTAAAAAAATATATTTTTATTCATTAATAAAATTATTAATATTAAGAACATTATTAGTTGCTTAAAATCAATAACATTATTCATGTTATGGTACAAATTCGTAAGAAAAGACAATAACGCTTCGAATGGGGTATGCATCGAGTTTTGAAACATACTGTAAAGCATCCAGCGACTCATTCCCAGTAGTTACTGCATCAATTTCGTGACCGAGTTAGCATCCAGCGACATCGTGCGACGAATAAGTGTACCTTTGGAAAAAGCCGGTATCTGCATGGCCGACGGTTCGTATTTCCCAGGGTCGGTCATTTGTTTCGTTCTGTTCGTAGGTGAAGTGAAAAAAACTTCTTTTTTCCAATTGGCTTGCGGTGGATATTTTAAACGATTTGTATAGTATTCAGCTTGGACGCGTCACTGGGAGTAAGGATTGAAACGTTTCTTTGACGAAATTATATCTTATCGTCGAGAAAGTGGATTATGTTTTTCTTTAATCGCGAGGGTATATGCCGGCTTGCGGATTTCAAAGACTAAAAGTCAAGTTAGGCGGACATTAAACCTGTTGGAAGCCAATGCATTGGGAGCTGCAGTGCGCTGGGGATTTTCGTGCAGGGCTGTCGTGGCAATAGGACTTGATGTCCATTCGGGCACCTGTCTGTCACCCGTTGGCGCTTATGCCAAATGGCACTCACGGCGCCCACCCGGTATATGCATTGTGTCGAATGGCGGGTACTTCGTGTAAAGTTCAAGCGGTGTCTACCGCATAACGTGCTCGGACCTGCGAAACGTCATTGTCTTCAACGTCGAATTTCTGTGGACTGTGGACTGTGAATTACCTTCGAATGGAAAGGTAAGTTCTTCAAACAACATTGGTTTTTTTTATAAGTGTATACACTTTTATGATACGCATGCATCAGGCTGAAATATAGATTGTTTCGATTGGTTTTTATGTCAATAAATTAGTTTTTTCTAAAAATCAGGTCAATACTTTTATTGACCCGATTGATTGATTCTACAATATTTTTCTTCATTGTTTAGTTGTCACAGCTAGCAAATTGCACTGTTGGACCAGTGGCTGTACAAGCACTGATCGCATGATGGTCCGAGTATAAAAACTTCCATTCCAGTTGTATCGCAGAAGTTGCAGATTACAGCCTGTAAAAGTTAGTGCACAAGCAGAGATTTACAATAGCAATGAATATATATTCTGCGCAGGAGTTTAGAATAAAAGTTCATATACTTGGGCCATAAGGAAATCCTGTTACGAAGAGAAAAGTTTGCGCAGTTACTGTAAGTCAGAGGCGCAATCTGAAGATTCCAAGAGGAAAAAAAGGATAAATATTGTCTCCGATGAATTGTGTTTGAGAAGTATTGTTTCAGTAACATACGGTTTCGCTGTTCTTCAAGAAAGTTTTCAATTGCACTTTACTTTTCAAGTTGTACTTACTTTTAAAGTACAATTGAAAAGCCTTTTGAAGAACACTAAAATGGTATATTCATGAAACACAACTTCTTTAACACAGTCCATAAGAGACAATATTTATTCCCTTTTCCTTGTGTAGCTTTCAGATTGTACCGCTAATATAAAGTAACTGCGCAAGATCTTGTTCTCTTCGTAATAACATTTATGGTTCAAGTATAGGAACTGTTACTCTAAACGCCTCCACCGAAGATATATTTATTGCTATTATAAACTACCGCTAGTGTACCAAGTTTATACAGACTGTATTCTGTAACTTCTGTAATAGAGTTTGAATGGAATTTTCTTTATCAGATAATTATGCGATGAGAGCTTGCGCAATGACTAGTCCAACATCAGTACAATTTTCTAGCAACGACAAGTAAAAAATGAAAAAATATTGTCTTCGATATACTGTGTTAAAGAATAATTGTTTCGTTGAAGAATTTTAATAATGAAAATATGTATCTAATACATTGCAGATGGATCCCAACACTGCAGAAAGGGTTTACCGCATGCAAGTGGGCCAAAGATTCGAGCACATCGATATTTGGACCCGTTTTTTGGAACAATGGGAACAAGAGAACCGGCAAAAGTTTTGGATCAGGGACTCAAAAAAAGCAGCATCGGTGGATGTGAAGAGGTTTATAAATCCTGATATTGGATACTATAAATTGGGAATGCACTGCATCCATGGAGGCTTAAAGTTTAAGTCGAGGGGTAAAGGAGAACGACAAACCAGGTAATTTTCAATAAATTTAGTTTATATTTTCAAACTGGCTTAAAGATGCTTCATATATACATTTCCTGCCGCATGTCAGATTCAGTGAAAACACTTCCTGAACACTTCCGAATGATGTAAAAATCGGAGAAAAATCAACTGTAAACTTAAAGGTGCCAAAATCATTAATTTTCCGTAAAAATAATGGCAAAAAGTTATTAACAAATTACAAAAAAAAAATTATTCAACAAATAATCAGTAAACACTTTTTCTTGTATCAAATAAATTCATTGATCGTCTAGTAGCCACGTAGATTTTTCCAGAAGTTTCTATCATTTTTGAATTTTGCGGTTTTTGAAAATTTTTTAAGGTCATAACTCCGTAATGGTTGGCGCAATCGCCTCGAAACTTTTTATATGTACTGTTGAATGGTGATATGGAATCGTAACAAAAATTCGTGGTTCTGCATCAATTTCCAAAATTAACAAAAAAATTGAAATGTTTAAAATTTCTGAAAAAAATTCATATGAATTTAAAAAATCAAGGAATTAATTTTAAATAAGAAAATAAAATCTGTTTTTTTAAAACAATTTATATTTTTAATGATTTGTTAATAATTTTTGGGCATTATTATTATTATGCAAAATCAAAAGTCTTGACATAATTAATACAGCTGCTCTTTTTCACATTTTTGGCATGCCGCGAAGTACTAAAATTTTGATTGAATTAAACATTTGGTTGGGAATGTATATGTAATGCATCCTGACCCAAGAATTATGTCTTATAATACTCGTTTATTCAGTACCCATAAGATGGACTGCCCGGCGAATATCAAGCTGTTAGCCAGCGCGGATGGAAAAGCCCTGGAAATTAGGAGTCTCTGCTTAGAGCATGAAAATCACGACTTGACCTCGGTAAGTAACGAATGGTAGGAGTCATTAATCTATTCTATACCTTTATTGATTAATTAATTTTGTATCCACAGGAAGCTTTTCATCATCTTCCGCAAAATTGCAAGCTCGACAAAGCCGAAAAAGAAGAAGCGCAACAGCTTCTCAAACTTGGCTGCAATAAAAAACTGTTGCAAAACAAAATCGCCAAGGACACCGGTAAACAAGCAACACTGAAGGATTTGACAAATATCAAAAGTGCCATGAAGTGCGACGACGAGAATGATTTGTCAAAAGCGGTGGAATTGCTAAAAACAAAGTACCGTAAGTTTCAGGAATATATGTATGTGTATTATATATGTACAGCGTTAGTTTATTTATTTGTTGTATTATCAATAATTGCAGATGCATCTGTCGCTGTGCTTCGAGATGAAGACAACAATTTCAAAGGGCTGTATCTATCGACGCAGGACATGAGGGATTCGATGGCAGCTTGGCCGGAAATCGTCCTCATCGATGGCACCTACAAGCTACTAGCTATGGGCTTCACTTTGATGTTAAATCTCGTGGAAGATTCACACGGATTGAGCGAGGTCGTCGGAGTGTGCTTAATCGTTAATGAAGATCGCGAAACTTTCAAGTGGTTCCTGGAACATTTTAAGAAAGAAAATCTTGACGCTTGCAACGAAATCAAGTGCTTCATGTCGGACAAGGACCTGCTACAGCGCGATGTCTTGTGTGAAATATTCGGCGTCCCAGTGTACATATGCCTGTTTCACACACTGAAGACCTTCTCACGTCAAATCACAGTAGAAAAAATGAAGATTTCTGCGCAGCAACGGGACGAAGTTTTGCGCCTTTTGCAGGAACTGGCGTACAGCTCGTCTGCGACGGTTTACGACGATAAGTACGCCGAATTTTCAACTACGGCTCCGGATCGCGTTCTTCAATACTTCAACAAGAATTGGCATCCTATTCGGAGTGAATGGACCGTGCACAGTATGGTACACGGGAACCTCAAGAACATCACCAATAATCGGTTGGAATCGATCAACAATAAGATCAAACAGGTCGTGCCTAAAAACAGTACGCTCGTATCTTTCTTCGAGTTTTTTTTTTGAGTGGCTAGACTCCCACAAGTTTGAACGGAATCACAAAGCAGCACAACACGTTTTGAAGCGGCCTGTTACGATCCATCCCGCCGGTAGCTCAGAGTCGCAGTATCTTGAGTTTCTCACAGGTTATGCCTATCGTTACGTTCTAAACGAGATTGAGAAATCGTTATTCATAAATACCGATGTTATTTCCAAAGACGACGCTATTGGCGAGTACTTGATCACTCTCAACACGAAAATCGTCTGGGCGACTTCCGCAAGTTGCCAGTGCGGTTCTTGGACATCGATGCTACTCCCATGCCAGCACATCTTTGCAATTAGAAGACTCGAGGGTCTAGAATTGTTCGATGAGGGCTTGTGCGATAACAGATGGACTCGTAAATATTATCTCGAGAATCAACGGACCTTCCGACCTCGCGATAATATGCAGATTGCAAGAGGAAAAGGTCCAGCGCCGGTAATAGCGACCGCGAAACCACAGAGATCCTTTACTCTAACGGAAAAAAGAAAGAGAGCATCCTTGGTAGCCTCGTCCCTGGTCAACCTCGCGAGTCTTGCACCTAAAGGACAATTTTTGTGCAAACTGGGCGTGCTGAAAAGCATCGAAACATTCTGGAGCGAAGGAGACGAAGTGTCGATTGAGAGAATCAAAACGACCTCCCTATCTTCGAGATCAAGTACGGTACCCCTGCTCACTGCCTCGGAGACTAGTGACTGTGAAGAAGACAGCGCGTCAGAATCTGGCTCGAATGGAGATCATCGGGTCGAGCAGATATGCGAGGAAGCTGTCCCAAGTTCAAGCGGAGAGTGTGTGCAATCGGGAAGTCCCAATTCGGGCATTGACACTGCATCGCTCGCATCCATAGAAGAAGACGAAGGCGAAGAAGAAAAAGACAGCGCGTCAGAATCTGGCTCGAATGGAGATCATCGGGTCGAGCAGATATGCGAGGAAGCTATCCCAAGTTCAAGCGGAGAGTGTGTGCAATCGGGAAGTCCCAATTCGGGCATTGACACTGCATCGCTCGCATCCATAGAAGAAGACGAAGGCGAAGAAGAAAAAGACAGCACGTCAGAATCTGGCGCGAATGGCAATCATCAGGTCGAGCAGATATTCGACGAAGCTGTCCCAAGTTCAAGCGGAGAGTGTGTGCAATCGGGTAGGTCAAATTCGGGCATTGACACTGCATCGCTCGCAACAATAGAAGAAGACGAAAGCGCAGAAGAAGAAGACTTGTACGACCTTGCATCAAGTATCGAGCAGGTGGATAGCAGATTGCTCACGACATTATTCGATGTCGACGAGCCCTTCGATCTATACGACTATATAGTAAAAAGCACTAGTGCGACTGCTAATCGCTCGGACGCTCCTAGCATAGCTGATGCTCCTCTCGATAATCCTTCATCTGGCATTGTTACCCCACCCACTTCGACGGACGTTTTCGAAGAAATCGATCATCTCCAGGCAGACGCCATAAAACAAATTGTTATGCCAGCATCGGTTCGAGTAAGAGGACGTCCAAAAGGTGCAACTCTAACGGCGATCGGGATTAAGCGCAAGAAACAAACTGCCAAAAAAGGAGGACCTGTCGCGTATCACCAGCTATCCGAAAAAGCAATAATAGAGAAAATCTTGGGGTGGTGTGGTGTATCGGAGCACATAATACCCAACGTCTTGCGTGGTAAATACGTCGTAAAAGAATGTGACGTTGAAATGAGGCCGGAAAACATCGGTAACGCAATACTTAATGAAATTGTTACTTTGAATATTTTGAAGAAGTATGTAGATAACGACGCTTTGAACGCTATCATCAGCACTATCGAAATTAAACGCGCAACAGTAGTTTGGCTATGCTCCATTTGCCGCGAGAAGGTAGAAGATGGTAGCGTCGGATGTGAAGCGTGTTTGTCATGCTTTCACTTGAAATGCGTGGGGGTGACGCGTGCCCCAAAGAAGACGTCCTGGTTTTGCCCCACGTGCATTAAAGAATAATAATCGTTGCGTGGTAAAATCATAAACTGCCTCAAAGTCAAAGAGAGGGTGTACAGCACTAGTCATAGTCCTTGTGATCGCAACGAACCCAAATATTAACTAAAATATTAACAAATAATACTCTGAAAAGTATGTAAAAATAATACAAAAACAATGTTTGTTTTCTATATTTGATAAAAATAGAATAAATAAAATATATATTTGTTCACGTTTAATTTCGTACTGTTATTCCCTATTCCTTTTCGCTTGTTTTTCATATTTTGATACTTCCATCCAATCCTTAAAAAATAAAAAAAAAGTCATGACGCTGACAGCAGAGTGGGAGAGGAATTCTGAAATGGCTCAGTCTGGCTTCAGTCTGGATTTATTAAGGTGATATATTGTAGTAACTGTAGTATAATACATCACCTTAATAAATCCAGACTACAGCTATGTTCATCGTTGGTATACATATACCGACGGTAAATAGATCTCTAGTCTCGTATGATAAGTGTAGATTCCTAGGGGCATTATCGTTACTTTTGTAAAAATGGGAAAATAACGCGAACTTTTATCAGCGTTACTTTTACGAAAAACTAAAAGTAACGTAGATTTCGCTTAAAAGAGGAAATTTATTAAATATGTCAGCGTTACTTTCATGAAAAACTTAAAGTAACGCTAAATTTGCGTGACATTAGGGGAAATACGATAAGTCACGTGAGCTTTGCGTCACTTTAATTTTCACGCAAAAGTAACGTCTGCGTTACTGTAGACACGGCGAAATAATTTTACACTTGCCCAACCCTCGGATCAAAAACTGTACACCGCAATTTCTTTACACCATTAAAAGTCAACGTATTCAATATGTTACACATTAGTAACTTTACGCCGTTTCATACTAACACGTGCCGAACCTTACAACTTTAAAACTTTACACATTCAATATTCTTCACATGCGTAAGCTTACACGCGTGCAACCTTACACCGACGAGGAGGAAGGACGGCCTTCGAGAGGGGCGTCGGATGAGCGCCACTGTTATTCTGCAGGTAAGATGAACCACACAGCGGGTTACCATGTGATCACAGTCAACTGTCGGTATGTTACCGTATGATAGCTTAGAGACTCTAGAACAGACCGTAATCGCAAATTTGAATATCGTTTCTTTATCCCTATCAGTGAAGTAGGATGATAAGGGACTATTCGTAAATGATTAGGGTCCATGAGTACTAGTGCAGGTAAGTAAAAGTTATATCGCTTACATGCAATACTTTTGCCTCTCAAAAAAATAGACAACATAACCTACATGTAAGGAATCCCGTTAATATCAGAATGCGAGATGTTAATTACCAGTTGCAGATAGTTTATTTTTTCATTATACACGTAGTATGAAAGCAAGTTAACCGATTATATGGATAATATAAATATAGGAAATCAGGAACGCAGTAAGGCAACCGAGGAAAAAGCAGAGTTATTCTTTAATTATTTTATTGTTATTCTGGATTGTAGGTAAGGTAAATTAAAAAATATATTGTTTAAAAAAGTATATTTTTTAATTTACCTTATTTATCGTAAATAAAAGAACAAACTACAATAAAGTTTTCATAGAAAAATGTTTTCATTGTACGCTATTCAACTTTCATAATACACGCTGAGAAAAATATCTTTTAAATCTACTGAATTAACGGTTATGGGTAGCGACATAAATATTTGCAGAATTGAAACGAATAATTAGGAAATTAATCATGAGACGTTTCTTCATCTATGATGACATATCGAGTCTCTAGCACAGTTTAAGTCCGGAATCTTTAAACTAAATATCGAAGGAATCCACGGTCGAATGCAATTTCCGTACAGAATCCCCCGATAGGTTTGCATAATCTATTCAAAAAGTTGAATGGTACAATGATTTTGTGATTAATATAAAAATCCCGATGAATACACACATCGCACTCACTACCTACGAACGCCTACCCACTGCACACTGTAAAAAACTATAATATTTTTTCTTGCAGTCGTTTTGAGTGTGACGCGATTTTAACCCAACCCGATCGGTTGACAAATCGGTCGGCCGGATTTACAATTTCTACAACGACCTTTAGCACATTACTGCCTGAAATCATTAATGTAGAACAGATAGAATATCCGCGCTCAAATACAATTTTCGTATGGAATCACCTGAGAGGTTTGCATAATACGTCAAAAAGTTTTATAATACAATTATTTTCATGAGAAATACCGAAATAATCGAAATATTGAAACGGCGGACACCCGTTTCATATGTATCATCTACGAACCCATCTCGACTGCATCTACATGAAAACTGGAATCTATCCTCATGAAGTAACGTTAAGCGAAAAACGATTTTGAACGTTTGTGTCCGGAGAAGAAGCTAAATTACCGACGGTTGGAGCTTGCCTCAAAGGTATGGATATTCGCCTATAGATGTCGCTGAAGTGTTGAGGTTAAATCGAAATTGCCGCAGCCAAGAAGTACTGTCAGAACCACACGTTCTGACGGTACTTCTTGGCTGCGGCAATTTCGATTTAACCTCAACACTTCAGCGACATCTATCAGCTAATATGCATACCTTTCAGACAAATAGATACCTACATTGCCGACGGCTCGCTTCTCTAAACGTTGGTAATTCAGCTTCTTCTCCGGACACAAACGTTCGGAATCGTTTTCGCTTCACCTGACTTCATGATAGATTCTAGTTTTCATGTAGTATGCAGTCGGGACGGGTTCCTGGATGGTGTCTACGAAAGATGAGTCCGTCGGATTTCGATATTTCTCATGAAAGTCATTGTATTATAAAACTTTTTGAATCTATTATGCAAGCGTCTCAGGTAATTCTATACGAAAATTGTATTTGATTGCGGATATTCTATCTGTTCTACATTAATGATTTCAGGCAGTAATGTGCTAAAGGTCATTGTAGAAATTGCGAATCCGGCCGACCGATTTGTCAACCGATCGGGTTGGTTAAAAATCGCGTTACACTCAAGACTACTGCTAGAAAAATATTATAATTTTTTTTACAGTATGCAGTGGTTAGGCGTTCGTAGGTAGTCAGTGCGATGCGTGTATTCATCGGGATTTTTATATTAATCACAAAATCATTGTACCATTCAATTTTTTGAATAGATTATGCAAACCTATCGGGGGATTCTGTACGGAAATTGCATTCAACCGTGGATTCCTTCGATATTTAGTTTAAAGATTTCGGACTTAAACTGCGCTAGAGACTTTCGATATGATGAGGTTGGTCATTATACAAGTTCGCATTCGGTCAACTGTCTGTCACCCGAAAATGCACGGTCGCCAAAAGAAAATCATCACCAACATCTTCATTTACCCAGCCCATCAATGCGGCATAAAAAACATTCTCCCTGCCGGCCTTAAGTAAAACATACACCCAATATCAGGCGCCAGAGCTGTCCGTGAATGACGATACGACGCTAACGCTTCCCGTGAACGATTCTCAAGGCGACCTATTAATAAATTACCCCCCCCCCCCCCCCCCCCCCATACAATAAAAGAAAGAGGACTCGAATAAAAATGTTCACTATGAAACCTCAAAAGAAAACCCCGCGGCTTTGAGGAAGACCGTTCGCGATTTCCCGGACTGGTCACGCGATAATCACGATCCAAAACACAATACAAAACACACACACACACACACCACGTCGACTCACGGCGGTCGCGTTCCCTCCGGAACGACCGAAAGAAGCACGCCTGCCAGGCACGCAATTTAATAATCATTTGTTACGTCCTGTGAATTTTCCCGGAATATTTTAGATATTTATATTGGGCAATTGGTTAATTAACCAAATATTTGGAATTTATTAAGTCGCTAAAAATAAACATTGGAGAAATTGCCATTGTTTAATTTGTTGAATTTAAAGTATCGATAAATAAATAAAAAAAACCAAATGGAGAAATTATCCAATTTGGTAAAAATAATTAGCCTTCAGGTGCGACAGGTTGATGTACAGAGGTGACTGTACGAAGCAAGTCAGCCGTACGAGAGTCGGTAACCTGAGGCGCAAAAATGCAGATAAGGATATCGGCAGAGTGCTCCTCGCAGTTGTCGAACATAGGCCTGCTTGTACAGCGCGTGTCACGATGGGCACGATGCTAAGAGCGACCGTCGGGCATAATGAGTGCAGCACCTCCTGGACAGTGAATATCGATGAATGCTAGATCATCGTTATAGTCCAGGAGTATCATAGTTCAAATAATAAATAGAAAAATAAATAGAAAACAGGTTTAAGGGATGAATACACGGGATTGATAGCATTTTGGGAAACAATTGATAATAGATTCAGGAAATAAAATAGAGTCAAGAAATAAAGGAAGAAAATTAAGTCATATCGTCATGACAACATTCAACATAAAAGTTAATTACAATATTAAGAAAGAGGAATAAATATAAAAACAATAAATAACCAATGAATAATCGAATAGCAAATAACGAGGGAAAAATATAGAAAATTACGAAAATAGGGAAGAAATGTAAAACCATTAACGCCAAAACTCAGGAAAATAATTAGATAAATATTAAGATAATAATTTGGGTCAACAAATGTTAACTTCGCAATGAAAGGTCGTACAACTTTCATTTAAATTTGTGTGTTTATAAAATCCGCGATAAAATTTAAATAATAACAAATTAAGATGTCAAAATTGATGTGAACCTACGAAATAGGTAATATTTAATTAGAACAGCCAAAGAAAGAAATCAGGTGATGAGAGTGGGGAGACGTGGCGCAGGTGTGACAGCGGTGACGCGGGGGTGTCCGGCACCGAGGTTATTTATTCGCGCGCCCACCGCCCATTCGGGATTACTACTTCTAACTTCTTCGCGACCGGGGCAACGACCTCAATCTTGTATTGTACTAAGACCCATTAACAAAGAACTTGTAAATCAGTTTGTAAAATCTTCGAGCCAGTATTCATTTTAACCAACTTCAATAAACAGTTCATATCTTTCCAATTCATTCTGTCGTAATTGAGTATATTCCTCCTGAAAATCATTTAATCATCGAAATCATCAATCCACATCGTTGAAATCTGGGAAGGACGTTCATTTCTGGAGTCGATCATCATCATCACTCGATTCTGATTCGAGTATTCGGCATTTTGGAGGGACGTTATTTTCGGAAATCGATCGTCATCATTCGATTCTGATTCGAATATTCATCCAGATTGGGAAGGACGTTCAATTTCGATATCGTTATACTTCATTCATCAATCGAATCATTCGACCATTCATTCTGAGGTAAAACCATTTAAATCACATCGTAAGTTTGGAAAAATTACCATCTACATCTCGAAACATACATCTCTTCTGGTTATTTAATTGTCAATGTTTAATTATCAACGTTTGTTCATACTCCAGAAGGGTTAGAATATTTCTTTGGACAATATATATTCGTGTTGGTCAATTTTATTTCAGCTATATCAGTGCGCGTTAAAATATTAGGATAGGTCGGGAGAAAACAGTGAGTGAGCGTGATAGCGCATCGTCGCGAGCCGTGCGTCGAGGGTGACGCGCGAGAGAGTGAGATAGCCGCATATCGTGTTCCATCCTATAGAAAGAGTTAGCATCCAGAATTTTCTTGTCCAGTTTAAAATCGTCACTTAAAATCTAGTAAATTCCAAATTTTAACCGCGAATAAAATTTCCTCAACATCAAATATATACACTCTAGGCCCTATCCCGAATTATTTTCCGAAAGGTTAGGTTCAAAACAGGGCCAAAACCTCGATAAAGCGTCATCTCCGAATAACGTGTAAAGGGAGGGTGTAAATTCTCCTTGACCGAGATGGAGTGAAAATTGCTGATCGGGACGTAACAAAAATTGGGGGCTCGTCCGGGATTTCAAAAAGAGTGTATATATAAATTTATTAATATATAAATAAATAAATAAATTTTTTTTTTTTTTTTGTGAAATGAGTAGTAAAGGGAAAATAAAATCATAAATGACTTCAACTCGCTCAAAATGTACTGTTCCGGATCAGATCTTACATGCCTATCCAGAAGACAGGAAAAAATCGGGAACAAGAAAAGTGAGAAAATTAATAGAATCGGAAGAAAAATCAGCGCAAGTGACAGATATTCCAGAATTTGAAGAGGAAAGCAGATTAGTTACTTCAACTCCATATCCCAAAGATTCTTTAGCAAATACAGGGAAAATATCGGAAAATTCGGGAAAAAAAACTGAATCGGACGCGACTAGGGCTCTTGGACAAGACATAAAGTTGCTTGCGAAGACAATTGATGAGTATTTACAAGAATTTCCAGACACAATTCATCCAAATTTCGCGAATCCAGTTGCAACCAATTCTAAATGTGAAACTCTTAATGCAAAGACAGTCGAAGTAGAAGCAGTAGAACCACAAATTAAAGACAAAACCGTAATTAATCAGCAAGACGATTCTGAAAGTTCTTTTACGTCAGCAACTGGACTAACCACACCCTGGTTGAGATTGAGTAGTAGTTCGGGTACACAGTTAAGATCGAGATCCTCAGAAATAGATACAACACCGAGAAGAAGACCTTTGGTAAAATCCTGTTCAAAATCTGTTTCACCCAGAAGGAAAAGTGCACCAGGTGGTAGTGAAAATTTCTTAGTAAAAGCAGCGAGAGTATTCGGGTTAATCGGCGATAAAAAAGATAGTTCAATCGTCAAAAACAAGTCAAGATCAGAGATAAATTTTTCAAAGGGATTTAATAGTTTTTCCAGATTGGCATCATTGTCAGAAAAAACATGTTCTAGAAAACCGGGATATACTGTTAATAGATTGCGATCAAGAAAAGATTCGAGTCAAAATTCTAAAGTGTCGCATAGAAAGAAAATATCGGGAAAAGTCGTACAAAATTTGTCTAAAAAAATGGCTCCAGTCATTTCATCTGCTCAGCGAATGAAAAAGAGTAGAGAGTATGAAACTGGGAATACAGGTAAAAATGGCAGAAATAGTGACAATATCAACTATGATCAAATCGACGATGCAGGTAGCAACGAAGGGCGTGACGGTGACCACCGTGGCGGCGACGGCGGCGGCGGTGGTGACGGAGGTGGTGACGGCGGTGGCGACGGCGGAAGGGGAGGAAGGGATCATGATAACCCGAACAAAAAACCGTTTCGTCGGACGGCACCGGATGTAACGCGACCGATATTAAATTTGAGCGCAGGCAGACACGGAAACTTGAGAGACGCTCTACAGGTGATACCGGAGTTCGACGGAAAACGAAGCTCGTTGGATCGGTATATCGTCGGATTGGAAGACGGTCTCGAAATAGTCGGAGTGGAAAATGAGCTACATTTGTTGAGATTGGCGAGGTCAAAGTTAGTGGGAGACGTATGGACTAGGGCGTCGAAAAACAAGTTCGAGAGCATTGAAGAATATATCGAATATTTGAAGACAACGTATGATCCTCCAAGAGATATTTATCAGTTGCAGGGAGAATTAGGAACCAGTGCACAACTGAATGCGGATACAGTAGACCAGTACGCGCATCGTATTCGGGAATTAGCTGGGAAAATCAACGAGGCGCATTACTACAAGAAAGGATATTTGGGACAGGAAGAAACGGATATGATCGATGAAATGGCATGCAGTTGCTTTAAAAGAGGATTGAAATTGGAAATACAAGATAGAATGGGAAAAGAAGAAACTACCCTCAGCGAAGCAATTCATGAGGCTAAAAGGATTGAACGAGAATTAGGAGATATGAAGAGATTGAGAGAAAATGCTGAAGCAAAGAAAAAACCGGAAAAAGAACCTGAGAAAACTTCGAAGAAAGCAAGCGTGAAAATCATCGAGGAAGCTAAGGAAGAATCAACTGTAGCCGTGGTAAACACCAATACTCCAGCGGTGAAGATTTGTCAGATCTGTGGGAAAAAGGGACATCTTGCTACAACTTGTTGGAGTGCTCCAGGCGCAACTCCACCTAATAAGTGTCAGAGTTGTGGAAAACTGGGTCATACAGCTGATAAATGCAGAGCATCGGGAAAAATCGAGCCACAGGCTGCATTAATTTGTCAATATTGTAAAAAATCAGGTCATTCTGCGGATAATTGTTTTAAAATGTCTGGTTCGAACGCACAAACAAATACGATCATGATTTGTCAGATTTGTGGAAAAAGGGGACACACGGCAGATAAGTGTTACAGTAATCCATGTAAAAATTGCGGTCGGAAAGGCCATTTGAGCGAATCCTGCCGTAGTATACAACAACCTATACAGAATCAAGCAAATAATTTCAATCAGATGACTCAGCAAAATCAACCGAAAATAGCTCAAGGTCAGACATCTCAAATTCAATGTCAAATCTGTAATGGCTGGGGGCATTCAGCTCTGGTATGCAACCAACAGAAACGAGGAAATATTGGAAATCCAAATGTCGCAGGAGCAATGAATTATTCGCAAGCATTGACACAACAAAATTCAATGAATCAACAACAAAATCAAGCTAATCAAGTAATTTGCAATTATTGTAAAAATCCAGGTCATTATTTAACAGATTGTCAGATCCGCATCAGCAACAACAACCGGAGGGCAGCGCAACAGGGAAACGCGGATGGCCAACCAGCACAGGGTGCCCAGGCACAGGCCAACGTGAATACTCAAGCGCACCCAACCCTTACGATCAAGGCTTATACCGATTCGGATCGGAACCAGAAATAATCGACGTATATTTAGTAAATCCAGAAAAAGACGTAATAGCTCCTACTGTCTTGTTTCGAAGTAGTGAGCTCTCGGAAACAGTAATTATGATGTTGGACACAGGTGCCAGTAAAAATATTCTGAAAGAAAGATGTTTGCTAAACAATTTTGAACTTTATCAGGATAAAATCTTGAGATTGAGCGGGATTACAGACGAATTTGTATATACTTTGGGGTATGTAATAATTGATGCTTTGGGACGAGAAACGGTTTTTCACGTAGTACCAAACAGTTTTCCGACCAAGCAGGGAGGACTACTGTCAACTGAGTATTTTCGTGATAATTTGGCAAAAATTGATTATGAAAACAGTACACTTGAAGTTCGAGACAAGAAAATAGAGTTCCATACTAGAGAAAGTATGATGTTCCCACCAAAAACGACGAAGCTGTTCTATGTCCGCTTGAGAAACGATAACGTTCTTGAGGGATATTTACCAAGGCTCGAAGTCGACGAGGGAATAGAAATTGAGCAAGGATTGGTGAAAAACGTTGGTGGAAAAGCTTACATCTACGTAACCAATCATCGCAACGAGAGGGTCCATATAGAGATCCCTGTCCTGGAATTGACAGCGACTCCACAAGGAGAAAACAAAGAAAAATGTGAAAAGAATGCGATGACTAATTCAGTGTGTATTACAGGTGATCCAGTCTTCAGAAAGGAAATAAAACAGGAAAACTTGGAGCAGTTTGGAAAGTCGGAGAATTCGGAGCAGTTTGGAAAGTCGGAAAATTCGGAGCAGTTTGGAAAGTCGGAGAATTCGGAGCAGTTTGGAAAGTCGGAAAATTCGGAGCAGTTTGGAAAGTCGGAGAATTCGGAGCAGTTCGGAGGGTCGGAAAATTCGGAGCAGTTCGGAAAGTCGGAAAAGTTGGAGCAATTCGGAGAGTCGTCGGAAAATCAGGGTAAATTCGGAAAGTTGGAAAGAAATCAGGGTAAAGTTGGTGAGTCGGAGAAAAATCAGGGTAAAAACGATTCTGTGAAAAACACGGATGGTTCTGTATTCGGAAGGAAAGAAAGAAAGGTAACGGATTTAGATAAAATTTTCACTGAAGAAGAATGGAAAATCGAGATAAATAAGTCGGAAAGATCAATTCAGAGTAAAGTAGAGGAAGATAATGGAAAAACGGTGAATGATTTTACAGTGGCGGTAAACTCAAACACCGGAGTAAATTGTCAAACGTCTGTTGGAGATATAATGTTACACACGGGAGAGAGTTCGCAAAATATAGAGGAAAATCAAATTGTCAGAGAAACAGAGGAAAAATTGGAAACGTCAGTCAGAGAAAAACACAAAAACATAGAATCAAAAGAAATAGAAGAACTAAAACCAAGATTTATGTCAAAACAGGAAAATAAAGTAAAAAGGGGAAATAATTCTTATCAGTTTGTCGATTGTTTGATCGGAGTAAAATTCATGACAGAAAAATGTTTTGCTATAAAAGAAAGAGAAAAAGATGAGGCACGGTTCTCTAAAGTTTTGGAATTGCTACGATTAAAGCATTTGGATGAAATAGAAAAAGAAGCTGTGCATAAAATCATCGAATATGGAGTAGATAGATTTCACATCAAAGGAGAAAAATTAGGCGCTACAGACGTGGTAATGCATAGGATCCCAACGACGGATGAATTTCCGGTGAATTCAAAGCAATATCGGTTTCCCGAGATTCACAAAGAGGAAATACGAAAACAGGTAGCCGAATTCTTAGAAGCAGGATTAATCAGGCAGTCGGAATCTCCGTATAACACACCAGTCTGGGTAGTACCAAAGAAATTAGATTCTCAGGGAAATAAAAAATGGAGAGTAGTTCTTGATTTTAGACAATTGAACGAAAAAACGATAGGAGTTGCTTATCCTTTGCCAAATATCGTAGATATATTAGATCAGTTGGGTGGTGCTCGATATTTTTCGGTGTTCGATCTGGCTTCAGGGTTCTATCAGATAAAGATGCATCCAGAAGATTGTCATAAAACAGCTTTCACAACTCCATATGGACATTACGAGTACGTCAGAATGCCTATGGGATTGAAAAACGCTCCTCCCACGTTTCAGCGAGCAATGGACATGGTATTGATGGGACTACAAGGACAGGAATTATTCGTGTATCTCGACGACATCGTGATTTACGCAAAAACTTTGGAAGAACACGACGAAAAGTGCAAGAAACTAATCGATCGTCTGAGGACCGCTAATTTGAGTTTGCAACCGGACAAGTGTGCATTTTTGAAACGGGAAGTGGCATATTTAGGTCACGTGATCAGTGAAGAAGGACTAAAATTAGATCCGAAGAAAGTAGACGCAGTTCGGGAATTTCCAAGACCAATTAACGTCAAGGGTATTCGGCAATTTTTGGGACTAACGGGATATTATCGTCGATTCATAGAGGGTTATGCAAAATTGGCTAAACCACTGACAAATCTTCTCAAAAGCGAAACTCCTTTCATATGGGGAGAAAGTCAAGAGGGAAGTTTTCAAGAATTAAAAGAAAAATTATGTACAGAACCAGTTTTGATTTTTCCGGATTTTTCAAAGCCGTTTGTTGTAACTACGGATGCGTCCGGCTACGCAATCGGGGGTATCCTTTCACAAGGACCCATTGGTGCAGATAGACCGGTGGCATACGCTTCACGAACATTAAATGACGCAGAATCACGATACGATACATACGAAAAAGAGGCGTTGGCGATTGTCTACAGTGTTTTACACTTCAGGCCGTATTTATATGGCAGAGTGTTTACACTCGTGACAGATCACAAGCCCTTAGTTTGGTTTAGAACTTGCAAAGACGGAAACGCACGAGTACTTCGATGGAGATTGAAATTGGCAGAATATGAGTATGATGTAGTATATAAAGCGGGAAAAACGAATGTAAATGCAGATGCATTATCCAGAAATCCAGTAGAATCAGACAAAAGTAGGAACGATATGGACCAAGAGATATTCGCAGTTCGACAGAGAAACAATGATGGGTTGACAAATGAAGAAATAATGATGCTCTTCGAAAATGAAGGGGATGATTTTGAATTTGAGGAAGATGAGGAATACAACGATGAGGACGATCCTGAGGAACAGTGGCGAGAGTCCCTGACAAAGGAACAACTGGCGGAAGTAATTGAAGAAACAACACCAAAGAAAACACCGAAGGAAACTTTGTATAATTTGGATGCTGATAAGGAACCAATAGTAAACCAGGATGACGAAAACAAAGAAGAAGAGAAGGAAAAAGATGAAACAGGACAATCAACTAGGAAAAGGACCAAAAACAAGGATCCACCGGAACGTCATGCTATGACTACTAGACGCCAGGTGAAAAATCAAAATAAACAAGAAAAACATGAAGAAGCAAATACAAAAGAAGAAGCTAAACCACCAAAGGAAACTCGAAAGCCAAGGAAGAAGAAAAAGAAAAAGAAAATTTCGGAAACGACAGACGAAAGCAGTACAGACGAGGAATCAGTAGTAAAAACGAGAAAAAGAAAGAAAATTCCTCAAGTATCAGAATCAGACGAAGAAAAATCCTGCAGTGAATCTGAAGAAGATGATAAGGAAGAAGATGACAATAACATGGACCACAATTCAGACAATGAGAAGCTAGAAGATGAAGAAAGACAATCAGAAGAGGAAATCGAGAAAATCCCACCGGGGAATATCATACAGAGTCGTGATCTTTTCTTTACTCGCAAGGATGCACTTAGTTATTTTTTGAACACTAAGGGAGAATCTCTTGATTCAGGATCGCGGAAGTTGGCAGATCGAAACGAATTACCGTATTTTCCGGGTCTACAGTTAGGAGAGGCTAGTGCAGTAAAAAAGGGACATAGGTATCATATAGCATTGCCGGTTAGCGATAACTCAGGAGAGGGACCTTCACTGATTTTAGGTCACATCAAAAGAGTAATGAGCAGTTTGAAAAAATTAACAGAGGAATTGGAAATTCAGAGTGTAAGCTTAGCAAAGACAGATTCGGTAGAAAATGTTCCGTGGGATAGAATTGCGACGGAATTACGCTTAGGATTCTTGGGAAGTCCAACCAAAGTAATAGTTTGTCATGGGATTGTCAGATATCCTAGTAAACAGGAGCGTGAAGGAATTATACAGGAAATGCATGGATCGGCTGTAGGAGGTCATAGAGGGGTTACGAAAACCTTTAATCGAATCAGACAACATTATTTTTGGGAAAAGATGAAAGTGGATATTCAAAATTACATACAGAGATGTTTACCATGTCAACTAAAGAAATGCGTGAGAAACAAAACGAAGCAACCAATGGTGTTAACCGATACACCAGGGTCAGCTTTCGACAAGGTAGCTATGGACATAGTCGGACCAATACCAAAGACGAAAGACGGTAACGAGTATATCTTGACAATACAGGACCAATTGACGAAATTCTGCCTTGCTATTCCTTTACCAAACGCAACGTCGGCAACCATCGCGGACGCGATGGTCAAAAACTTTATCAGTATTTTCGGACCACCAAAGTCAGTATTAACCGATCAAGGTCGAAATTTTCTCAGTGGATTAATCAGACGAGTAGCTAAAAGATTTAAAATAAAAAGAATTCGGACAACAGCTTTTCATCCGCAGTCGAACGGTTCATTGGAACGTTCGCATCATGCATTAGGAGAATATTTGAAACAATACGCTGATAAGGAGTTTGACTGGGACGAATGGGTGCAATTGGCAATTTTCAATTACAATACCAGTGTGCATGAGGGTACAAAGCATACTCCGTACGAATTGGTGTTTGGAAAATTGGCAAGGGTACCGTCTAGTGAACCGTTGGGAGTAGAGGATGAACTTCCGACGTACAGTGGTTATTTGATTAAATTGGTAACACAATTACATGAAATTCGGAGAATGGCTAGAGAAAATCTAATAGAAGCAAAAATCAGATCCAAAGAACGACACGACAAAAGACTAAATGTAAAATCTTTCAAAATAGGTGATTATGTATTCCTGCAAAATGGACCGAAACCGAAAAAACTAGCAGATCAATATACTGGTCGAAATTATGGGAAATCAAAATATAAAGATAAAAACCAAGAAAAATGTTCAAATAGTACATGCAAACCGACTGAGACTTTCACACATTATACCGGAATAAATGAGAGGAGTAGTATGCGAATAGCCGTATAAAAGGGATCAGCCGAGAGCGGGTGGCGACGTCACGTCACGCCATACCCCGCTCACGGTAGCCCACAGGTATAAGAAAAGGATGACTGTACGATGAATGAACAGCTACAATGCGCGAAGTAGTTAAATAAAAAGACAATAGTAGAACATATTCTGAAGCGATTCAATTATTAATAATAATAAAGCCAAGAAGGAACAAATATATATAAAAATATATATATATATATTCATTTAATGAATCCAACATTCATAAAAAAAAAAAAAAAAAAAAGAAAAGAAAACACACATTTTATATGTTCCTCCTTGATTGAATTAAATATAGATATAGTAGGAAAAAGGATAATAAATAAAAAAAAATTAACTAGAAGACAAAAAAAAAATTATATAGTAAATGGTTCTTTTGATAGAAATAAGCAGGGATAAATATAAACAAATTATTGCGAAATGTAGTTAGTTAATTAGGTAAAAATAATAACAATAATAAATAATCAGATGTTAACAAGCGAAATAATTAAGAATAAAATAAGAAAAAGAAACTTAGAAATAATGGGAAAATAGTTGGTTTAATAAAAACCAGTAGGGGAAATCATAAATAAATAACGAGATAAGCAAATAATTAATCAAACAATAAATTTTAAAGATCTTGACGAGTTGGCTTAATAATCAATTTTTATTTTATTCAGCCTCTACCGAGGTCGAGCGATGTTCTTCGAAGCAACGCTCGTTTAAGGGGGGAGGTGTTACGTCCTGTGAATTTTCCCGGAATATTTTAGATATTTATATTGGGCAATTGGTTAATTAACCAAATATTTGGAATTTATTAAGTCGCTAAAAATAAACATTGGAGAAATTGCCATTGTTTAATTTGTTGAATTTAAAGTATCGATAAATAAATAAAAAAAACCAAATGGAGAAATTATCCAATTTGGTAAAAATAATTAGCCTTCAGGTGCGACAGGTTGATGTACAGAGGTGACTGTACGAAGCAAGTCAGCCGTACGAGAGTCGGTAACCTGAGGCGCAAAAATGCAGATAAGGATATCGGCAGAGTGCTCCTCGCAGTTGTCGAACATAGGCCTGCTTGTACAGCGCGTGTCACGATGGGCACGATGCTAAGAGCGACCGTCGGGCATAATGAGTGCAGCACCTCCTGGACAGTGAATATCGATGAATGCTAGATCATCGTTATAGTCCAGGAGTATCATAGTTCAAATAATAAATAGAAAAATAAATAGAAAACAGGTTTAAGGGATGAATACACGGGATTGATAGCATTTTGGGAAACAATTGATAATAGATTCAGGAAATAAAATAGAGTCAAGAAATAAAGGAAGAAAATTAAGTCATATCGTCATGACAACATTCAACATAAAAGTTAATTACAATATTAAGAAAGAGGAATAAATATAAAAACAATAAATAACCAATGAATAATCGAATAGCAAATAACGAGGGAAAAATATAGAAAATTACGAAAATAGGGAAGAAATGTAAAACCATTAACGCCAAAACTCAGGAAAATAATTAGATAAATATTAAGATAATAATTTGGGTCAACAAATGTTAACTTCGCAATGAAAGGTCGTACAACTTTCATTTAAATTTGTGTGTTTATAAAATCCGCGATAAAATTTAAATAATAACAAATTAAGATGTCAAAATTGATGTGAACCTACGAAATAGGTAATATTTAATTAGAACAGCCAAAGAAAGAAATCAGGTGATGAGAGTGGGGAGACGTGGCGCAGGTGTGACAGCGGTGACGCGGGGGTGTCCGGCACCGAGGTTATTTATTCGCGCGCCCACCGCCCATTCGGGATTACTACTTCTAACTTCTTCGCGACCGGGGCAACGACCTCAATCTTGTATTGTACTAAGACCCATTAACAAAGAACTTGTAAATCAGTTTGTAAAATCTTCGAGCCAGTATTCATTTTAACCAACTTCAATAAACAGTTCATATCTTTCCAATTAATTCTGTCGTAATTGAGTATATTCCTCCTGAAAATCATTTAATCATCGAAATCATCAATCCACATCGTTGAAATCTGGGAAGGACGTTCATTTCTGGAGTCGATCATCATCATCACTCGATTCTGATTCGAGTATTCGGCATTTTGGAGGGACGTTATTTTCGGAAATCGATCGTCATCATTCGATTCTGATTCGAATATTCATCCAGATTGGGAAGGACGTTCAATTTCGATATCGTTATACTTCATTCATCAATCGAATCATTCGACCATTCATTCTGAGGTAAAACCATTTAAATCACATCGTAAGTTTGGAAAAATTACCATCTACATCTCGAAACATACATCTCTTCTGGTTATTTAATTGTCAATGTTTAATTATCAACGTTTGTTCATACTCCAGAAGGGTTAGAATATTTCTTTGGACAATATATATTCGTGTTGGTCAATTTTATTTCAGCTATATCAGTGCGCGTTAAAATATTAGGATAGGTCGGGAGAAAACAGTGAGTGAGCGTGATAGCGCATCGTCGCGAGCCGTGCGTCGAGGGTGACGCGCGAGAGAGTGAGATAGCCGCATATCGTGTTCCATCCTATAGAAAGAGTTAGCATCCAGAATTTTCTTGTCCAGTTTAAAATCGTCACTTAAAATCTAGTAAATTCCAAATTTTAACCGCGAATAAAATTTCCTCAACATCAAATATATACACTCTAGGCCCTATCCCGAATTATTTTCCGAAAGGTTAGGTTCAAAACAGGGCCAAAACCTCGATAAAGCGTCATCTCCGAATAACGTGTAAAGGGAGGGTGTAAATTCTCCTTGACCGAGATGGAGTGAAAATTGCTGATCGGGACGTAACACATTCTTACAATCGCACAATGATACAATAAAATAAACTGCCGAAGAGTGTAATTGTCCGAGACGAGAGCGTACCGGGATCGAGATCGTAGAGAACGAAAATCAGCGTAGATGTTGTTGGCCCGGACTCCTTTCCGTCCCCCATGTAGGTTTTGCCGATGGAACGGACGAGGGCGATGGTCGGGCTAGTGTTGGCATGGCGATTGTTGAATCCCCAACGCTCGGCCAATATTCGGCTAAGTATTGTCTCGCCAATGGTTGGTTTGATCATTTGTGGCCAATGCTCGGCCGCGTTCGGCTCGCCAATAGTTGGTTAGTCGATTTGAGGTCAATGTTCGGCCGACTATTTGCTCACCATTGGTTGATTTGATAATTGGCGGCCAATGCGTGGTCAAGTAGTGACTCTCCAATTATTGGTTTGTCGATTTGAGGCCAATGTTCGGCCGACTATAAGCTCACCAAACATTGATTTTCCGATTTTAGGCCAATGTTCAGCCGAATACGGATTCCCCAACAGTTGGTCGGTTGATGCATGATCTCATGAGTCATTGGTGTGCCGATTTCAGGCCAATGTTCGACCGAATATTGTTTCGCCAACAGATGGTCTGTTAATGTATGATCTCACGAACCATCGGTCTGCCGATTTCAGGCCAATGTTCGACCGAATATCGAGTCGTCAATTATTGGTTCACCGATGTGACGCCTACATTGGACCATCAATCATCGGCTTTCGCCGCTAGATGGCGTTGACTCAAGTTGTTTCTCGCAAGCGAAAGTGTATCCGAGCGTCAATATAAGAGCATGCGAAATGACACCTTTTTTAACTTTCGTAAAGTATGTGTATTATTTTTGGATTCCGTACTAAGTACTCAACAAATGCATTGACATACGAATATTCAATATGTATTGCCAACACATTGACTAAGTATGATCGCTTTGAGAATTCTCGCAGAAGAGAATATGTAAAATATAATCTCTTGCAGACCAATTCCAACTTTTACAATATAATAAAAGTATTGCTTCAAAATCACTCTCGCCCTATATATGTAACCTATAGAGGGCCGACATTGACAACCAATTATCGGCCGATCCTCTTGGTCAGCCTTGGGACCAATGTTGGGTGCCAATATTGGCAAGTACTTATCATCCAAGGCTCTCTCGATGATTGGGCCAAGCCCGCATGCCAATGTTGGCAACATCGGTACCAAGCTTCGCCCAACCATTGGCCCTATCCGATCACCCTACATGGGCCATTCTGTGCTTGAAAATAATCATCCCCACAGAATGCAAACGACTCGCTCGATCTCACAACGGAAAATGCTCCGAATATTGATGCTCGATTGCTCTCGTTATGCTGTTTTGACGTATTTCGTCATCACTTGGCCCTTTTCGCACATTTGCATATCGCACGCATTGCCATAGACTCACGAACCCGTCCGGGCTCGTAGCAGTACTCGGTCCCCACTCCTAAGACCGGACAAATCTTCGTTCTTCGGGTAGCTCAGAACTCCGGCAGCCGCGATAACCGATACGACGACTACGACGAATTGTTGACTTTTCGGGACGATGACTATCCCACGTCTATATTCTCTTCGCGACTCGAACAACAGGGAGGTAGAGCGTAGATATTGCCGCGATCTCGGGACTGAGCATCCTTGCTCGGACAGAAACTCTCGCATTTTCTCGGCCGACGTCGCTCCTCGGCTATCGCTCTCGACCCGAACACGGTGTACATGACATATGATATCGAAATAAAATAAAAAAATAATCCCTTTCTTCTAAATTAGCCCTCTTATGTGAATCGCCTTATGTGAGCCCGAGCGAGCCAGAAAAAATGCTCGAAATTTTACCGCGTTACAATTCATATAATTTATGATGGCAATTCAAACCAATTTTTTCCAAATGTTACTAAACTTTTTTCGGTACGTTCTAACCACCGTAAAAAGAAAATTCAGTGACTACGGATGTAAAGTAAACGTCCCAGTGACCGAACACGTCTCAGTGGCCGCGCAAAGCATGCGTGCAAGAGAGACAGAAATACGATTTTTCATGCATGTACGGGAACTAGGACTTCGTCCTTAGGTTTGCGGCCACTGGTACTTTTACCTTAAGGGTGGATTGAAATTGGAGATGCAGTGTTCGATAATAGACCCGGAGAGTAACAGGTTCTACTTCAATTCTGTTACTGAAGTCTGCGATTGGTCAAAAAACATCGATTGTGCAAACCGCCTCTACCGATCGCAGCGATTCCATCCCGAGTGCTAATCCCAACCAAGTGTCAAATATATAATTCGCTTAAATACACGGTGCATCTTGGATGTACTTTTTCGTCATTGTTCCTTCTTTTGCCAATGGCTATTACAACGGACAGATAATTCAATGGACTAATTCACCGATAAAAGATTATTGCGACTGCACTTCCAAAAGAACGGTGCTTCCTTGTGATCATTTGCTTTAATAAAATCGTCGCTTTGTACAAAAATTAATTACATCACATAAATTGATATCAGTCGTGAGTAGATTCAATTCGTTCCATCGGGGCGAGCCCGGCCTGCGACTTTCGGCATTTTCTTATTTGTTGAATCTTCGAGCTCTTTCGGCTTGTAGTAATGAGGCGCAACTTCCAACAGCCATTTGCTCTCGATCTCGGTTACCTGTTATTTAAAAATCAATAAAATTGTATTAACTGTCTCATTACATTGTTTGCTCGAAGCAAATTTTCTTCTATGAAAGAACGGTAAACTCACTTGTCGCATGAATTCCTTCGTAGTGAAAACTAGCTCATGATACAAGAGCCAGCGGGGTAATTCCTGAAATAACGAGCTGTTCGGATGTATCGATACGGTTTGATTGTGCTTCGCAGTTTTGTAGTGTCCTCCCTTTGATAGTCGTGCTACGTGATAGAAGTATCCTGCTGTGATAGCCTAAAAAATAAATGAAAAGTTACAAAAACAATTACAGTTGCTCATAGTGTAGGAATCGGAATAAGTTTCCCATACCTTCCTAATGTTGATAGTATCGCTGATACCAGAAACAAGTTCCATCTCAACTCGTTGCATCAGCCCAACTAGCTGTTCTCTCACGTCTCTCGCTCGTTTCATCGATCTGTGCTGAATAAAATTATCGTAACACCAATTCGTACTGAAGTCACACTGGTGCCATTGATTGTAAACTGTCAATAGAGTGAGATGATCTCCGCCGGGCACGTGAAAATTTTTTCGCGCGGTGTCAGCGTGTATTATCTTATCCTTTGGTCTGTAAAATATAGCACCGTTAACCGATAGCATAGCCGCTATTGTAGCGATTTCCTCTGAGCATCGATATTTCTCGCTTGCAATAAGCATTTTCGCCATCATAGGATCGAGCGGAAATTCGGCCATTCTACGCCCCATCTTTGTGAGCTCGCCTCGATGATTCAGTGCACCAAGAGCATACAGCTGCTCCAAGGCGAGAACGAGAGTCTCGTGTGGAGGAGGATCGAGAAAGTCAAAATGCACAAGATCGTTTATACCCAGAGCCTTCAGCGTAAGTACAGCGTTGCCGAGATTTATTCTCTGAATTTCTGGAACCGTATTGTCCTCCAATTCGTGTTGATAAGCCCATGCGGTATATAGTCGAAAACATTTGCCCGGAGCTACTCGACCGGCCCTTCCTGCACGTTGATTCGCCGAGGCTTTACTGATCGGCACGATCATCAGACTCTCCATTCCTGTGCGCGAGTTGAAGTTATTTTGCTTCGCAAAGCCTGGATCTATGACGTAGACTATATTGTCGATCGTCAGAGAAGTCTCGGCGATATTCGTAGCCAGGACAACTTTTCTAGCGCCCGGTGGTGTTGGCTGAAATATCTTGGCCTGCATGTCGCTCGGCAGATTAGCGTAGACCGGACGTATCATGAGTTCGGCGAGTTTTGTGCCGAGCCTTCGCACTCTCTCCTCCAGCATCTCCTGACAAGTCTCGATCTCGTCCTGACCCGTGAGAAAAACGAGCACGTCGCCCGATGGCTGTGTCGCGTGAATCTGCAGTATCGAAACTACACAGGCATCTATGTAATCGGCTTCGGGAGCTTTCGTGTAGTATATGTCGACGGGAAATCGTCGTCCGGGAATGCGGAATATCGGAGCGTCGTCGAAGAATTCGCTGAACTTCGTTGCGTCCAACGTGGCGGAGGATATGAGAAGTTTTAGGTCCGTTCGGAATCTCGTTATATCCTTGACCAAGCCGAATAGAATATCCGTGTGAAGAGTCCGCTCGTGGGCTTCGTCGATAATCATTACGCTGAAAAAAAAATCATTATCGATCGTTTTAAAAGGATATTCCCCATTAAAGAGAAATTTTGGAGTTATGGTGCTGTTGCCATTCATACCTGTACGACGCAAGATCCGGCTCGCTCAAAAACTCTCTGTGCAACGTACCGTCCGTCATATACTTTATCTTCGTTCGTTGAGACGTGCAATCTTCGAAACGAATAGCGTATCCAACTTCGTTCCCTAATTTAACCGCCATTTCGTGGGCAACTCTCGCAGCCACTGACATCGCGGCTACTCGTCTCGGTTGAGTGCAACCGATTATCTTGTCGTCGTCAGTGAAGCCAGATTCGTAAAGATACTGTGGTATTTGCGTTGTTTTCCCGGATCCTGTTTCACCCTCGATTATAAGGACTTGATGAGATTTTATAGCTTCTATGAGATCGTTTCTGAAGGGATATATCGGTAGACTACGCTTCGTTTCCTCTATCGTCGTTAATACTTTGGCCTGCGGCGGCAGTGAGAAATCACGTTTCTTATCCTTCGAACTACCGGGCATACGTAGAGCTTGAATGAACTCAACTTCGTCCTCGAGAAGAAGCTCGTACTCTTCTTGGACTGCAGAAAATAAATAATATTTTTGTACACCCGAATGTATTGATAAAGCTCTTGGAACGGACAAAGATTATATTACCTTTCTTGTTTTTTGCACCGAATTTAAAGACGGCCGAATGCATTTGGTCATCCTCCCATTTGCTCTGTTCCGACTGAGGAGGTTCTGGATCTATCTGATCCGTTTCAGTCTCTCCTTTTCGGGTATCAACTGGCATGTGATAACGCTTGACTCTCTCCAGTTCTCGTGCTTTTTCATGCTCCTTGGCCAGTTGCAATAAATGCTTTTTGTGCTCTCTTTCCCTCTTTTCGCGTTCCGTTAGTCTGCAGATAATATAAATTAACTATAAATCGCAGGTTAACTTGAAGTCACGCGCCTGGTAACTTTTTGTGATTTAAATTAAATGTGATATGAAAGAAGTTTACGAATTTGACAAGATTCTGCATAAACTTATGTCGAAAACGAATGAAATTATAAACAATATATAATTTGAAGTTATTTTAATACATTTATTTTGTTTAATTTAAATAATTTAATTATTGCCATATTTTAAGAAAAGTATTCAAATGTACGTTTTTATAACCCAAAAACATGAGAAAACACCCATATATCTATAAATGTATCTGCAGACTCGGTATTTTTTCAATAAACTAAATTTAAGTTTATTGTCTTATTTTAGCAGTAAAAGTTTAAGACACAAAAAAATATTCCATCGGAACAGTTTTCACTTTGCAGTGTTGAAAAGAATGCTTATCAAAAACAATGCCTCTGTTTCATTTTATACTTACACTTGGGAGTCAAAGAGGTACTCGTCATCCAGGATATCGGCTTCCAACTCCGCAACCTTATCCTCTTTTCTCTTCTCCAAATATTTTCTCCGAGACTCGACTCTTAGCTTCGGGACCAGTTTTTCTTTAGAATCTTCCTCCATGATCTTGAGCCTTTTGGCTGCTTCAGCTGTATAAGTATGATTCAAAGTACAGAGTAAAATTCGTGAAGTTTCAATGAAATATTTGAATAACTCAATATCGGATACTCACCGGCTCCCGAACCAGCAGGCATCGCAACCTTCCGCACTTTCGACTCATCCTTTGCTTTGAGTCTTGTGGCAAATTCATCCCGCTCTTTAATATCATTCTTGCGGCGCTCCTCTTCGCTATCGCTGTCCTCACTGGACGACTCTTTTTTTCTGTATTTACTCATCTCGATGTGTTGAATCTGAAAGTTAAGTTAATACAAATTTTCAACTGCAATAGAATCCCTCGAAATTCTTGAATTTTTAAATGCATAAAAAATACACGTAGCAAGTATCACACAGCTGGTTTTTTTCTAAATTCAACAAACGATAAACGTTTTGTTATACAGTTACTTTATAGGTTAAGGTCTACACTGTTTGATTCACCGAAGCCGTTGACAAAAATGTTTGTATCCGATTGTTTTCAGTTGAATAAGTACCTCGACAATATGAAATCAGCGTGTATCCTTCGTATGTATATATTTGATATTTATTTATTTATCATTATAAAATACGCCGATAAGATTCGCGAATATAAACTAGAAACTCGCCGCGAGATGGCAAGTATGGTACTACAAGGGCGCGTTTCTATGCTAGCTGCAAGCTGGTGGCAGCCTATAGTCGTACAGCTGATTGTGCGTGACCCAGTTTATAGGTCACGACTTTCAAGTATAATAGTTTCATGCACATCGAGACCTCGAACTAGGTCACAGGTCTTTTTTACTATTTTTAATCCATGCACTCTGACAGCAAATTCTGTGCAATCGCGCATCTCTGGTTGTAGTCGTCAAGAAGCTCCGAATGGATAAATGCAATTATTCAAAATCGATCGGTAGTTTCTATGCTTGTATTCAACGTACAGCACAATCTAGTTTTATGAACAGAATTCACTAAATCCACACTAAACTGCGAAGAACAAACCAAAAAAACGAGCTTCATGTCTTCTGCATCAGATGAGTCAATAGAGTGTCTTCTTTTGACACGAACCAGTGCGGCTGATCACCTAACAACAACAAAAAAGACTATCTATAAAATATCACTTATGCATGCAGAGAAAAAGATAGTGAAGCGTACATTGCGACTCGTTATTAGCCTTCGAAGTCGTCGAATTTATTATCGAAACGAGTTCACCCAATTGAGAGAAACTGTTTACGAAGTAAAGATTCCGTTTGCCGTCGAGAGAATCGCCAAAGAGTTCTTGAATTTTGGAATAGCTTCCGGAAGTACGAAGGCTCTGGCCGACGAAGATAGCAAACGCTTCGTGACCCGAGTTCCTCAAACTGTTTAGCTTCTCAACTACAACCTCTTGCTCTCTTTCGTTGTGTACGCTCTCTATTGTGTGTTCTCCATCGGTGACTAACACTGCGATTTATCAGGCGATTAAGGCGATGTAAAACGAATTCAATCCTTAACAAAAACTGTAATTCATTTTTAAAAATATTCAACTGTACTAAACGTAAATAGTTAGCGTCATCATCGGACCATTCCTTATCAACACTTGAGCAGATGCAAATAATTTGGTCTTCCTTAGAAAATTCATAAAGCACTCATAAAGAAAATTGATTACAGTTTTTATTACCGACTGTGTCGGTATCGGGTAGCGGACGGAGAGGTTTCAAATCACTAAACCGTTCGTGGAGCGGTAATATCTTAAACGTACTGACAGTTACTCGTGGCAAACCCGAATTTCGAACAATGTCGATCGCAGCAACTGTGGCTTTAATGAGATCGGTGGGTCCTCGAACAGCGTCGTGATTATTGACCTTCGGATCACGATGCGTTCCTCGATTACCGATAATTTGACCCGCCAGATACGACAGAATGGAACAATGGTTCGTCTGATTTAAAGCCAGAGCCGATCTCGAGGATTGAGAAAAAGTAAGCAATCCCATTGGATGTTCGGGTGACACTCTGAAGAATATTAATTGATTCCCGATTATCCATGCAGTCGTCAATGAATTCGCCATGAATAATTGCCTATCGCGTCGGACAACTCACGGGAAGAGATTGCGAAGAATAATGGCTACCAGTTTCATCTGTTCGGTGAACCAGGCATCGAGAACGCTTGGACTGTCGTCCAGCACATAAAGCATTCCCGATCTCTTATAGTTTGTCAAATTGCCGATTCTCTCAACCAGAAGGGAGGACAACTCCATGATTTCTGAAATTTTATAACTGACCTTTAATACATAACAACAACAACAATTGAAAATTTTTTTCTCTTTTTTCTTTCTAATAAATTGATCCTTTCTTCTTTACTGCAACTATGGTAGAATTTTCGGTTAGATCCACGAGCTCCATTTCCAGGCCCAGTAATAGATCGTTATTCGTAAAATTGTAACCACTAGCTGCGAGCAATTTTTTGCTATCTTTGACGAGATCGGCGAGTCTTATGCCAGTCTTTGAACCTTCGCGTTCTTCAGTCTCATTCGTCGAGAGCTTCTTAGTAATTTTATAATCTTCAAAGAATTTGAAGTTGTTCTTATCATTCCTTGAATCAATACCACTTCTGGCACGCTTCGAGGAAATGGTGTCGGGCACTTCAAACTGCCTTTCCGTCGATGATACTACCTCATTAAAGTCATCGGAGGACCATGCGCTTTGATTCTTGTCAGGAACTTCGGTCTGCATAATCGTCCATTCATTGTCTTCCTCGGCAGGCTTGCGCTGAATTTCGAATCCGGAACTAAAAGATCTACGACCACTGAACACAAACTTACCCTCTTCGTTCTTATCGCTATTTGCTTCTTCTTTCTTCTCGGCACTATTCTCGGACGGAGAAAGAGATCTCGATCCGTGATCTATACTGCAGAGAACGTGTTGTTTCGCAAAATCGCACTGTAAACCGTAAAACAGAGGTAAGCCGTGACCTTCACGATCAAGATTCAAGCAACTGTCGGCATCGGCTTTTAGCCAAGAGCCTTCGTCCTCGCCGAGGCACCAAGAACTTCCTACACCGATACCCTTCCGCGAAAGTGCTTTTCCCGTCACGTCGAACCATCTCCAGCCTTCTCTTGTTTTCTCAGTTCTTCCGCCTACCCAGACGTGATCCAAATCTGAAGGAATTATATATCGAGATCGGTAAGGGATCTTCCCGATATACATTGAAATCGCAAGTTGCCACGAACGATCAGATCTTACACAAATCGGTCATTTTATCGAGCACTGCTGAGAGAGTCGTCGAGTCGAGGATACTGGCTATTCTTCCAAAATGATTGGCGCAATGCTCTCGACCTTCGTTCCAAGTCATTCGATGTATCGAGAATTCGAGAATCCTATTTCCCACTGCGATACTTCTGTTTACCGGAGGATCACGGTTACCAAGACTAGGTCGTTCGGGTAAACCTGTGAGAAGAAGATAAATGTAATTGTAAACTTTTTCCTTTCAAAAGAGATCGTTTGGATGTAACTACTTGTAACAACGCTACCATCCTGACAAACGAAGGGTCGTTTCTTTTCGCAATCCAAGTCCAGAAATACCGGACTTATATGATAGGGACACAGATGCCGATCGAGAACGAGACACCTTCCTCTTCTCTGATGATACTCGTCCAAATTAGAACTCGTTACTGGATGACCCGCGAGCCACGGAGGATACTGCGAAATCGTTGATTTTTTTGAAGGCAAAATGAGTCCTGTTGGTGACCACGTCCATTCCGTGCCGTCTAGGCTCCATCCACCTAGCCAGACACTTTCCATCGCTGTATGGTACCAAAAAAAAATTTTACATTCGGCTGATTTTTATCGTTCAGTTGGCATAGCCGGAAGTCACCTACATGGTCTGTTCTTCAGCATTATTGAAGCGATTCCGGTTGCAGCTTCGTTGCTCAGCACAGTGGCAAGATACTGTCCTCTCTTTCGACACTCTATACGGGCGTCTCGCCACTTTAGACCGCCACCGTTCAATTTTCTCACACCGGAAGTGTTCTCCAAATTATCGATTTCTTCCTTATCGCCATCTTCATTGATACTGTATACCGTGTAACGATACCTGCCCACG
Source organism: Exephanes ischioxanthus (assembly GCA_958510785.1). NCBI lineage: Eukaryota > Metazoa > Arthropoda > Insecta > Hymenoptera > Ichneumonidae > Exephanes > Exephanes ischioxanthus. The sequence goes on along the minus strand of OY294016.1, from coordinate 15,235,510 downwards.
TAAACACCGATGCCTTCGACTATTATCGCCGGAACTTTTTTTCTCACTGTGGGATTGAAGATAATGTATGTCAGAATTTCAATAGCTGCTGATGAATTCCAGACAGATAATTAGATTCGGGGCGGGGGGAGAGATGTAAAAAAAAATAAGCGGAGATTACGAGGTAAGAATTGGCTCAACGAAGATTTGCGACGGGGAGAGAATATCATTGCTCGTTGGTTATCGCAAATAGCTGATTGGTAAATCGGGAAATGGTATAACGAAGCTTGGAATTTTCGTCATAACAAGTTTATTCTCACCGACGCGGGAGCAGACAAAAGGCTTTGGCAGCTGGCAGTTTGACGGCACGAGGATCGGCAAATCGTGACCGACTTTGTCGAATATCAAGCAATTTTTTTCAATGTCTCGATGATCGTTGGATTTGTACCACTCGGGATAAGCTCCGAGCATAGGAGACGATGGTATAGCCACTTCTTCTTCTTCTTTATCGTTGCTACCGATCCAGGTCCAATTCGCGCTAGCGTTCGTTCTGTGACCGCCGATCCATAAACCGTCGTACCCTATGGTACTAAATTATATTAACAAGGGTAGGTCATTCTTGAATAAAAAATAAAATAAAAAAATCTGGCTGAAGAACTTGGATCGATGGCCAATTGGCAATATATGTATGTTCTCATGACAATCTACGTTTTGTCATGCTATGTTCAAAAATTTGTTTCATCTGGCATATTGTCAATAAATCCACTATGACGATTTAAAAAAACCGACTAACGATAATCGGACTCCGACAGCATCCTTGAGAGCCATATCTTCGCATCATCTCCCTCCAGAACCGCTAATCTGCTCTCTGCTGTAACTTCCACGTTCGTCCGTATCGTCGACGAGTTTGCGTAGCTCAAAGTATCCTCAGGCTCCAGTGATTCGTCGTTTGATCTTTCCACAGAGTCTCGAGGTGAGCATAGAACTTTGGCAACGCTCCAAGGGACTCTCTTACCAATTACGAAAAATTCCCACTGGATATTTCGCATATCGTTTTTCGGCGTCCAGTAGAACTTTTCGACGACTTCGTCACCCCGAGATTCTGCAAGATTGGCAAACAATTTGACCATCATAACGCTTACATTAGTTGGTGATTATTTAAAAAAAGTTAATTACCGTGTTCAAACATTAAGAATAATGCGTGGATCTTGACGATCCAAACAATCGTCGAAATTAAGTTCATCAGGTATGCGGTATAAGAACGTCTGAGGCGCAGGCAACTCGGATACCGTTTGATCTTGTAAATAAAAACTAAGCACGTTCGCGAATGGGTCGCTGTAACGAGCGATGAAAATCAAGCTGTGACATGTACGAAATTGGCGATAATCAACAAGAGCGACGTACACATTGTTCTTGGCTTTCTCTTTGTTATACGTTTTCCGGAGCACGAAAAGGTGCCTGGGCAAAATTACCGGATATAATTCGCCAATCGTTCGACTACAGTAAAATCAACGGAACAATTACAAGGATCAGAGAGAGGTGTACATGGAAATTAAAACGAACGCTATATTTACTTTTTTTAAGATTAAAAAATAGTCTGACGATCGTTGTCTCGAATATATTTTATTGTACATACATTAATGAAAATATATACATGGTAGACTGCGGCTTATCGAAGCAGCGAAATGTCGATATCGTCGGCTACGGGTATTCCTCTCTATCTCATCGATTCTCATCGTGATACAATCAAGATTTTTTTTTTCTAATTCCTTTTATTTATTTTTGTATACAAAAACACCGTAGGGTTTTTCCTTAACGGAGGCAGTGATTGCCGCGATTAAAATTAGAAAATATATATTTCGGAAATACTGTTACATTCATTTAGAGGACGGTAGTTGGTTTTGTATTTTTCTTTTGTTTTTGTTTCTTTTTTTGTGATTGTTGAGAAAACGATAAGCAGTTCAAGGAATAACTTGCCGAATTTTTCTCGAGTTAATTTTTTTTGCATACTTTTATACTTTTCAATTATTTCGCACTGGATGTGAAAACAGGAATACTCGTGCCGACCTCTTACCACCCAACCCCCCGAAAAAACGTCTGTTTACTCTTTCTCTATACTATTGCACAGCCAAACACTTGCCCGATCACTCTCGGTTTCTGAAAAGGTTTCCACCTTCTCTCCTTCTGTCTCTTCTCATCTCGTCTCGTCTCTTTTCTCCGTTTAAAATCACTAATACGATAGTGTGTATGTGTGTTACGTGTGTGATCAGAAAGGTCAGTAACGATTTTTCGCGATCGTTTTAAGCCGGACTCGTCGTACACGTCGAGAGTCGCTATTGATTGTTTAATAATTTTTTTCTCCTCCATTTTCGGAAAGCTGTCGCGACGCGACACTTAAAATCTTTCTATTTCTCATTCGACGTTTAGATGGAAAAATATCGCAGACGTATATACCGAAACATCGCATATTAACGCATATCATACGAGAGACGACGTTACGACGAGTTTAAAAACTCTCGTTACCTTTCGTTTAGGGATAACATGCAGCGTATAAAACATATCTTATCTATTTTTTGTTGTTCATATTCATATAGTGTTGTTTTTTGTTGTTGTTCTTTTCGTCAAATATCTATATGCGTTTTTCCTTCCTCGTTTATATATCCTATATTAGAAATACGCGATTACGTTCCTTAAACGCTATTATCAAGGATTAGAAACGAGCATTAAATCGGCGGCGTAAACGACGCGCGCGAGCGCCTGTCCTTGTTATGGGTAAACGTACGTGCTTTAGCCGCGGGATTAATTCTCGACTTATCTTCCTTTCTCTCGATTCTCATTAGATTCGATCATGACGGAAAATTTGTGTGTGTGTATTTTTTTTTTCTTATTTTTTCTCCTCAACGACTTCGTCGTTTGTTTTTTTCCGTGCGTTGTATTTGCACTCGAGGTTCTGGCAGAGACAGGCCTGCCGCCAATGTTAATACGTAAAACGAAATAGCTGAATTCGCGGCAGGCTTTCGAAACTCTTGCGGAATAATTATGAAGAGAAGGAGGTCCCCCTGGACCGCCTCCTCAGCCGATTAATGTTAGGAATATTCCCGGCCACTGTTTTTGTTTTGTTTGTAATTCAAATGGCCGATTTTCGGTTCTGTACGCAATAGTATGACGATCGCGGTTATCATATTACGATCGCCCGCGAATTTAAAACATGAATTTTGTTTTATTTTTAAACTTATAGTCTTATGGAGTTAATACGCCGCGATCGCGCGCTATTATTTCGATTGACGGTATGCGCGCAGGGTCAATCGATGTTTCAACGCTTTGATTTGCTTTGTCAGTCTGTATACTCTCCTAATCCGTGTGACACGAGCGAGAGGTTCCGGACCGCGATGAAATATTAATAAAAATAATTAATCGATTAATTAATCAATAATAAAAAGTACAATGAAAAATACTCGTTATTTTAACGTGGGCTACTTTAAACGCACGGAGGAGGGGAGGACCGTGACGAAATTTGTAAAATGCAATTCTCGGCTTCAAGCCTCATCGGTAACAACAAGATTAGTTATCAACAGCATCGTCGCTGTTGATAATTTATGGTAGTTGAGATTAGCAGTATTTAGCAGCAATATCGATGCTGATAGTGGTTGTTCTGGCCGTATTTGTTTTTACGTACTTCTACCATTCGTGAGCTATGGCTCCGACTCACAGTCATTAATTGTTTGTTTTCCTTTTGCTTTTTTTGCTGTTGTTTACGTTTGTTTATATGGTTGTCCAGACGCATCGCGCGGTTCGTCCAGAATCATCATACTTTAACGACGAGAGATCGCCATAGCGCTCTCATTCGAAAACTCTTGCTCTCTCTCTCTCCCTCTCAGGCTCCCGCAGATCGCAAACACGTAAAAAACGGCACCTACGCATTTTCGCTGGTAGAATTAGCCGTTTTTGATTCCCGCCTCTATGTTCATTTTTATATATGCACGAGAATCTGCCGGACCGGGCATTTATCGTGTTTTTTTTTTTTTTTTTCTTTTGTGTTCTTTCAATGACGGACGATTCACGTTTCGATCAATTGCGCAAGGAATCACAGAATAACGCAGCACCGACAGTACCGTTGCCGGGACGCTCCGGCACTTGGTGGCGGTGTCACAGGTGCAAAGTAAGCGTGTACCTTGATATTCGGTAGATGCGTCTGAAAAAAAATGAGAAAGAAAAAGATTAAGTAATGATTCTGCGGGTTGTCGTCGCAGGAAATTTGGATATAATTTTTAAAAAAATTAAAAGTTATTGGGACATGTACTCTGAGTCTACGTATGCCAGCTCTGGTTATCAATTGGCAGTCGTAAAGCTCGATTCTCTCGAGATTGTGGCAAGCTTGCAACAAATGCTCGAGACTCGCGTCCGTTATCAACGGACAGTTGTCCAGTTCCAGAACGGCGAGATTCTCAGCGGCACAAGGCGATAGTGCTAGTTGTCGTATTCCTTCGTCCGTGATCAGCTCGCAATGTGACAGACTCTGTACTCATGAACACGTTCGATTAATACAAAACTTATACTTATTTATCTTTTTTTTTTCTCACGCATGCCCAAGCATTCCGCATATGATGTACGCAGAGCGAGGAGATATATTTTTTGGGGTTTTAATTTACTCACTAGTTTCTCAAGCCTTGGACATCCCATAGCCAAGTGTATGAGTGTCGCGTCCGTGATAAGAGCACACTCCTCCAGATCCATTTTTTCCAGTAGCCTGCAATTCTGAAAGTCGAAAGCGAATCTACTATTCACCTCTGAACCCTGACGCGGAATCGCACAATGACTTGTCTTTTTTTTTTTGTGAGTGTTTCGATTTCGATTGAACTCACTCTCGCGAGAGCCTGAAATCCTGTATCGGTGAAGTGAGTGCAGGCTACGCATTCGAGAACGCTCAGCAATGGACAGTGCTGGGCTAGCGTTACCAACGACGAGTCGGTCAAATTTGGACAATTCGAGAGGCAAACGTAGTGCATTCTTGGGCATCTTTCGCTTAATTCTCTCACAGCATCGTCCGTTATGTTCTAAAAAATAAGAAAAAGAATTGGTGAGTAACGCGAATTAAAAAAGGATGAAAAGAGCGATGCGCGATATAAAAATTACCCTGCACTCGTGTAGATTGATAGCTTCAAGATTCGGACAAAAACGAGCGAGACATTTGAGAGCGCGATCTGTTAATTGTCGACAACCTTTGCTCAAAAAACTTCGGAGTTCTGGACATCCTCTGGCCAAAGCTTCGACGCCATTGTCCGTTAATAACTCGCACCACGACAGATTTATGTGAGTAAGCAGTGGACAACCATCGGATATATCCTTGAGCGCCAGATCGGTGATCTCTGGACACGAGTCGAGATTCAGTCTTTGCAACTTCGGACAGTGACTGCTCAGGGCCGCGCACGTTGCATCCGAGATCTTCTTGCACTGGCTCAAATTTAGCTCCTCGATATTTGGACAAGATTGAGCGAGGGTCCGCATCGAGATGTTGCCGATACTCTGGCATCCCCTTAGCGACAATTGCCTCAGAAAACCTCCGCATCTTCTCGATATATTTTCTATTACTGGTCCCTGAATAAATAAAAAAAAATCATTTCCATAAGAATAAGAAAAATTCCATTTAAAGAATATGCAGTTTCGTCGCCACGCACCTCTACATCTCGTTGAAAATCAAAGAGGTCGATTCTCTGCCAATTGGAGCCGTCCAACGCAAGAACGTTCCACGCTTTGCTCACTTGGGCACATCGGCATAGAGATACTACGTCCAGATATGACAAGATTCTGCAAATATAGAAAAAAATTATGAATTAGCACTAAATTTATATTTTAGCTCCCAGGTGGAAAATTAAACAACCTCGTAAATAATTTATAAATTAAATAATTATAAAGAAAACTAGATATTTGTATTCGTGCCAATATATTTTTTATTTTCGGTACCTGAGTAACAATTCCTTTGGCAGTTTCTTGTTTATTTGGGCCTCGTCGTCGTGAAATACCCATGTCAGCTGAAAAAACACGAGAACACCAGTAACGTGACGAGGGCAGTAACACGATATGCGATTACCAGTTCAAACAGGACCAGAGGCACTCTTTATCAATGAATGGCGGTATTCACGGGAGTGTTAGCTTTGAATGCCATGGGTTACAGGTGAATAGCGAGAGTGCGTGCGTGTGTGCGTGTTTGTGCGAAGGCATAGCTGAGTGAACATCCAAGATTGGAGTGCAGTTGACGATAGAACCAACCTGCATGTAAGATTGCCTCATTGTACTGAGAGGAATGTTTTGAGTTATTGATTGAGGCGGATAGTAAGCGCCTTGATGATGATGACGGAGATGGCGGTGTGGTAGTTGTTGATGACGATGATAGGGAGGGTGATGCTGTTGTTGTTGTTGCGGCAGCTGTCTCCACCATTGACCACCCGACGCGGATTCTCCTACTGATCCCTGGACCACTTGCCCCAATTGACCTGCCCCTCTTCCACCCACTCCTACGCGACTTACTTTTTTCTAAAACAAAATCCCCCAATACTTGAACACGATTGGATTTCTGCGATAAGACACGCGCGACATTAAGACTCGACTGATAGAGAGAATCTACCGCGTAGCAGCTATCGAACAGCTGTTATTTTTTGTGGGCAACCTAGCGTAATCTTCATGATATCGTTAAATAATGCACGCACAATCATCTTCGTTTATATAACAACCTGCATCGGCGCTCCTTGCGCGCTCAGGAGTAGTTTGAGGCTGGTAGGGGAGAGTGGGGCACGGTGAGCATGTTTATTTCTTTCTCAAGTAAAATGGTCTACTCCTGCCAATGAGCGATCAAAGTCTTGTTGCTATCGACGTAATGTTCAGAGCCTTCCGAACAAATATTAAACATGATTTTAGACGTTAACAAGTCGTCGCAATGGAGAACTAAAAATGGCACAGTGTGCCCCATCAGTGGGGAGCAATGTGCGGCGCAACGGAGGATAGCGAGCCAAGTCGTTTAGAATATCGGGTACATAATAATTAAACAAAAATTAATTAATTATTTTCGAACGATAAATTAAAAAAATGTGCCCAACGGAATATTTTTTTTTATTAAACCATAGCCGATGTTTGCCTGCACAGTTAAATGTTCGCATTTATGCGATAAAACTGAGCATATGAAATGTCTCATTTTTTTCACACAGCGGAGTTTGCTGCGTTTTGTGCAAACCGTAACTGAACAGTGTGGGCCGCACTGCCGTGCTCCAGCAACGCCAATAAGATCGTTCGACATTTAGAAATGCATCTTTACATGGATTTTATTTTTTAGATACGTTAAGAAAAAATTTTATTCATCATTTATTCGATTAACAATTGAATAAAGGAAAAGTATAAATCTCTCTTATTTCTTGTATATTTAATTATCTCTGAAGCGTACAAACAAGTAGAGTTACATGCACGGTGTTTTCATAATAAAAAACGTTACGTTATTCAATGCGTGACGCAGTTTCCAATCGAGTTTAGAGATACGAAATAATCGCGGTTTCAGTCGACGATTTGTTTACGCGTCCCCGCCGCGAGTACTTGCACACACGTTTTTCCCCGTGGCGCGCGCTGTGAGACAACTGCGCGGTTACCCCTGGGTTACTTATATGCGGCTATAAACGTATCTCTATACGTATCGGTCATGCGCTTCTCGCATTTTCCGGTTCTCTCAATAGCCTCGCTCGCTATATCGTAGCCAGGTCAAATAAAGAATAAAAATCGCGGTCGTCTAATTCCATCATAGCAAAATTGCAGCGTCGCGCGTACGATTCGTCGAATAAATTATAATGGATCCATGAATGATGAGAGGAGAGTGAATTTCCTTGTGTTCTCGCACAGATATACTCTTAGCATGCAGGTATGTACATTTTGCATCGGTCAGCGTCTCGTATATTTCTCGCGCACACTGGACTTATACCATGCACGCAAATATTGTGCGCCGTGGGCTACTGGCTTTGGCGTGGGTGAATGAACGGAAGGCGAAGGAAAATATAAATAAAGAAAGAGCGAAAGAGGGGCAATCGTGAGAACGAAAAAAAATTAAGTAGAAAAAATTATGCCCGAAACGACTTTACATTCGTCTGTCGTCTCGCCCAAGTATGAAGTGTCTTGTTAATATGAAATAAAGGTACTAAAGATATAAGCTTGTTCAGAAAATTGCGACTGTAAAGAGAATTAACAAAGAGTTGCAATCGTTGTATCAAAATAGGATTTTCAAGCAAAGGTGAGCGAGAGAGGGCGAATTGCGAAGGAAATAAGTATAACAATAAGTGGTAACTGACGAAGCGAGGGAGGTCGTGTCCGAATGTTGTTGTCGAGGCCTACAAAAAGCATTGAGCGACTGGTTTAAAGGATATGTATATACGTGTGTGTGTGTGTGTGCGTGCGTGCGTCCGTGTGTGTGTGTGTGTGCCACAGATAGGACGATGTTTAAGCTTCTCTCGCGAGATTGAGAACAAAGGATGGACTTGACTGATCGGTCGATGGTGGAAAATGGAAGAAGCCCAGATTGGGGAAAAAAGCGTCGAAACTCATATGGCTAAAATGATACGTGGGGTCGATAAACCCGTGTGTCGTGCGAGTTGCCAAGCCACGAAGAAGACGTGGCTTGAACAGACGTTGAACAAAAACGAAAGAAAAAAACACTCGTTGTGTGTATACGGCGCGTACAAACGCACATCGAGCAAATCAGCTGTTCGCCCACAACGAATGACAACATTGGCACAACATTGCGACGACTCCCTTTCGCATCGTCGCCGCTCGTCTCCCCTCGCTCGTCTACGACGCGTTTAACAACGAAATAACGATCGTATAAATATCATGATATCATGACCTACCTCGAGCCTCGTCCGCCCGGAGTGTATCATCCTTTTGCGTCGCGTTATTTTGCAAAAAATTTCGGGCTTTTGTCCCGCACACAGGTTTGAAGGAAAATCGTGGGAGGAGGGTGGGGGGAGGAGGAAAAAGAAAATATCAAAATAATAAATATATATATCCTTCGTTCGTAACGTCTCCTCGTGGATTGCCTACGGCTCGCGAGTGAAATGGCCGAGCTACTACTGCCTGGACGCGTTGTGCGCGATGCCGCCACGGCTACGTTTCGGAACTGTATGAATGCGCGGGGCGACGAGCGGGAGGGGACACACACACTCTGAGTTTCTCCTCGTGCCGAACTCACGAACGTTTCTCGTTGGTTGACCGACTTCGACCTGGCGACAGTACAGCCAATCGTGAATACTCCTATCCATTGTTTACACGGCTGTCATTGGACGGATATTTTTGAGTAAGTGCAACGCTTGTTACTGACTGACTAAGCAGCTCAACGCTCGCATCGCGCTGACTCGGCCGCCACAGGCTACGCGCCGGTGCACTCTACTGCGAAGCCACCGCGAGTTTTCCTTGCTCGCTCGGTTCAAGCGCTCGTACCTACTGCGAGAAAGTGCGGGTGCATCACAGCCGATAGCAAGCAGCGCGCATGGTATTAAGCGATCAAGAGCAAGCAGGCTCCTTTTATACCGCGAGTGATAATGGACTCATGCCCCACCGCATATTGATCCGCCAAGTACTGATCAACGCAGCGCCAAGTGGAAGCCCGAAGAACCTACTTCGTCGTCGCGTTGCCATGGTTACCGGAGACGCGTATTTCCAATTCCATGTTTACTATTGAAGATTGGAGACATGGATGTGTTGTAAATTATCCAGGACTAAAATTTGCGGATAGATTCATGGACGATGCGAATTCTGTTTAAAAATAGAAACTGTAATCTTATATAAGTTCTTTGCTTGAGACGACAGATGTTTCATCGAATTCCACTTAGTTTATAACGTACCGTGACGATTTTCCACCAGGAAGACGCCTGTTAAATCCTTTTACAGCTCCGTCGAGACACGATGCGAATGAACGATAGAAAAAAATAAGAATGTTTCGATAAGCTTTGTCTACATTGGACTACTGCCGAGATACTTTAATATGTTGTTTGCACTGCACAGGAATTCGTCAGCAGAGCATGTTTGGTTTTTTATGTATTTTCGTTACAATATATTAACGGCATGTATCTAAATAGAATCATTTACTTTTAATTTTTTTTTTTTTTCGTTATTCTTAAAGTTTCATGTGTTAAGAATATTGTGTGCAAATTCTACGTTGCAACTCGTTATATTGTAGAAGTTATAAGCGATTGACCGAAAGGCCTTCAAACCGTTGAGCCGTTAAATACGTGTTCAAAAAATGTCAAGTCTCGTGGTGACGGTGAATTGAGAGGTACTCCATTTTGCCCCGAATCGCAATTTTTCGTGAATGCTCGGAATTATTGCAAATTTAATGTTTTTTGTTAGTGAACAATCAAATTCACAGCTCCGGACGCATCCGAACGCCCTTTATTTCTCAGCTACCCAATTTTTTCTCGATTTTTTTTTAAATTTCCATGTACGCTACGAATTTTCGAGTTCTTCCTGTGAGTTGTCAATAAGAGATTTGATTGAGCCCAAGTGAATGCCAGATGTCAAGATCTAATAACAATAATAATATCAATATACTCTCGCCGTAAGGGGAAAGCACCAACTTGTCACAAGTACCCTGGATAGCAGCAATTTCATCTATCAGTTGGTATGTCTTGAACAAAGAAGGAAAAATGCTTAATCGTGCTTATTTGGAGAGTCGAATACTAAATAAAAAATCTCATATCTACGTATAACTAATATTTAGAAAAGTTCGCACGATAATGCCGTGATTGCACTTCCTCGGAGATCTATATATTGCGTATCAACAGGCTCATTGCCGTTTGCGATGATCAAGGTTTCACGAGCTACCACCACTCGACACTGGCTGAGTCATTTATATTGACTACATTGTCTTTATCGAGATTCCGAAATAGTTGGGATATTCAATTGCACGAAATGTGATTATCGAGATTTTGAATGTTTTACAAGTCCGAAGTCGTCCTTGTATTCAATCTCTATTTTTATTGATTATGTCCACCTGTTCCCGCCCCCGTCGATATCGATACCACGTAGATCACGGTATGAATCTTCACAACGCAGCTTGATAAGCTTGTCATTGGGAACTTCCACTTTTTTCTTTAATTTCGATTAATTTTACCATTTCCACACGTGTGCAGCAATGTGCAAAATCTGTTTGATCCTTGTTCCGATAAAGAGACTTGCAGTTCAATGATCGTGCAACGTTATATCAAGCTTTGCAACATATATTCGGGGGGGGGGGGGGGGGGGGGGGGTGGCCAAGGTCTATTGACGGTGCTTTCGAAAGTTCTGGGAAAATCGCGGGGTACTATATATGCCTCCCCCCTTCCCTGCTGATCAACTGGTATCTTCGGCCACAACCACCCCTCCATGGCTCCACTATATCTATACTAAAGCCACTTTGACGTAGAAGATATGATGATCGTTCTGTTGTTTAGTGATAAGGTGATACATTTTTATAAAAGAGGCTGTACTCAACACAGTCTGATCAGTGACACCGATATTTGTACGACGGTTTACCTACTAGCTAGCGAGTGCGTTCGTAAATACAAGAGAGAACGCGAGCAATGCGACGTAAGTATGTGATCATTGGATTCTGAAAAAACGCGTATTGTAGCAGTGATAATTCCTTAGAGAATAATCCTTTATCAGTAATATCGATCGAAATCGGTATCGCGAGAAGGATAAGTAGGGAACGTTAAGTAGGCGGGATAGCTTTGTTATGTAATTCCCAGAGAGTGAATATTTCCTTATGATTTACAAACAATTAGGAAACATTATGCGGGATTCGTGTGCAACAAATTGCAAAAAGTGTGCAGTGCGCGGTAGTCAGTCGATCTGTCTGTCAGTCGATCGTTACTAGATCTGTCATTCGATCGTTACTAGATCTATCATTCGATCGTTACTAAATCTGTCATCCGATCATCATTCATGGTGAAGCTTTCCCTAATCACAATTATTTTCTATATTAATATTTAATTTGTACTTTTTTTTATGGCTTTATATTATTATTTTTTTATTCAGAAGCGTCCGACCATGAGGGCCAAAAAGTTTTTACTGCAGTCTCGTGGATGACATTAAATTTCGTGATGCTGAAACTTAAAAAAAATAGTAATAAAAGCCTTTGGTTTTGGCCTTATCGAAAAAATAAGGATTTCGATAAGGATTTGGCCTTATCGAAAAATGTAAGGTATGCGATAGTAACCGTGGAAACGGGGTGTTACATACTGAGAGAGCGACGCGCGGTCGTATCTGAACAAAAGAAGAGCCATTCAACCGATGATGAAATAGTTGTGTAGCATGATCGTCAACGATGGAGATTAGACTTGATAGCCTTGTTACAAATCGATTGACGTTCAAGTAATCGCTCACAACACTCCCAATGTTTTTGAGTGATGTTTCGCCTCCTCGTACAGGAAACTTTATTTACGTCCAATGATCCTTATTAAATTTGGCAAAAATCGATCGAACCGTTTTAATTTTAGGAATTCAAAAAAGAAATTTCGAAAATGTATTAAGGTGATTTTACAATAACCTACGATAAAATAATTTGACAATTGAAATGTACACATTGCTTCCGCATTATGTTCTTCTATTCACAGTTACCTCCATGAGGGAACAAAATTACAATTTATGCTCTCTCATAGACGAAACATTGTGAAGAAAAGAAAACAAGAGTAGAGAAAGCTTTGTTTTCATGTCAACATGTTCAGAATGTTCCGAATCGTCGAAAAATCACAGTTAGAAAAATTTGTCCGTGTCCGTGTCCGTGTCCGTGTCGAATAAGCTGAAATTTCACACACAGCATGTGTGGTTAATAGTCAATGTTTCTACAAAATTTCATCAAAAAATGTTCAATTATTTTTTTTGTACGCCATTTTTAATTTCTTCGAAAATGCCTGTGCGCACTCTAGCGCTCACAATTTTTTCGCTGTCGGGCTAAAAACACGTACACAGGTAGAATGGAATCACCCGAGGATACCATTAAAATGACACGAAAATCGATCGAACCGTTTAAATTTTATATCATTTTGAATTTTTTAAATTAAAGCAATTTTTTTTTTTCGTCTTATTTTGTCGTATTGAATATTCATCTATGAATAAAAAAAAGTGTCAGATTTGTGATCGGCGTGAAAAAATACAAGGAATTAGAGTCCCGGAGCGACAACTAACGAAAAAGTTTACCGGGTATTTTTATAGCCAAATTTCAAAGATAAGTGATGTTGGGTATTGTTAAACCCAATTTTTTTTGCTTTCCGGTGGCATTGCAAAACCCAGGTGCCTATCGTGATCTACAGAAAGACATATATAAGACGATGGATATGATGGGGTTAAAATAGCTAGATAAAGAGGTATCACTTAGATTGCCTGAGTAAAAATCGAAAGTGCAGAAAAAAATCCAGGAGCGCATACTTCCATGTATTTTTTAGCGCCAAGCGCAGATCCGAGAAAGTGAAGCATGACGATGGAGTATTTTTTAACGTGCTGAACCCGAATCGGCCAGCCGTTTGCATAAAAGTCTAACAAGACGTTGACGTTGAAAAAAGTTGAAAATTGAAATTTTCATAGCACTTCCTCATAAAGTTGAACATTGAAATTTTAATATCGCTTCCTCATGAAAGTTGAAAATTGAAATTATTATATCGCTTTCGCGTAAAAGTTGGAAATTTCAATTTTCAACTTTATGAGGAAGCGCTATGAAAATTTCGATTTTTTTTTAGGAATTTTTATAATCAACATTGCAGAAACGAGTGATTTTCTAACAGCGATTTCATTGATTTCCGATGACATCGCAGAAAATCTCAGGGCCTTGTTCTACGGCAAGAAATACACAAGATGATGTATATGACGGGCTTGAACAAGCTAGATGAAGGGGTATTATTTGGATTTGTTGAGTAAAAATCGAAAGTGCTAAGAAACAATTCCGGAGCGCACAATACCAATTTTTTTCGCGCTGAGCACACATCCTTCAAAATGATGTACGACATTGGTGTATTTTTAAACGCTGAACCTGAATCAGCTAGTCGTTTTGCATAAAAGTCAATTATGACGTTGAGTTTGAAAAAAAAGTTGAAAATTGAAATGTTCATTTTGCTTCCTCATAAAAGTTGAACATTGAAATTTTCATATCCCTTCCTCATGATATCCCTTTATCCACAAAGCTTCCTTTATGAGGCAGCCAAAAGTACAGAAAATACTTTTGCATAGAAGAAGCTTTGCGAATAAAGGGATATTATGAGCAAAGGATATGAATATTTCAATTTTCAACTTTTTTTTCAATAGGAAGTTGGGTATTTGCCACTTCGGTGGCAGCCATACTTGCTGTGGCAGGGGCGTCAGTAGCCGATCGATTAAACATCAATATCGGAGTTGAAGACAATGGTGATGTCGACATCATAGTCGAAGTTCGAACGGAATGTCCGAAGGTTGATCCGAAGAATACGACGGTGCACCTTCCACACGAAACAGACTGTACAAAATTTTATCGATGCGAACGGGGGAGACGGATAATTCTCGAATGCCATGTATCAGAGCTTAATGGCACGAGGATGCATTACGATCGGATCCAGCAGGTATGTGACTGGCCAGAACGCGCTGGCTGCGCCATTGGAGACAATACAACTAGGCAAGGTACGACCTCCGACTACGAAAAATATTACAGGACTTACTGATAAATTGATGACGGTTACGTTTTCCACAGCGATCACGGCAGAAATCACAACTCCAAGATTGCCAACGGCACAACCCTTGGGATCGACGACGAACCTGGTTTCTCGTAAACCCAATACAGAGAATATTACTACTGTAACTATTGAATCTACTACTCGTCATAATGGGGCGCCAAAACAATGTCCGAAGGTCGATTCGATGGATACTACGGTACATCTGCCACACGAAACAGACTGTACTAAATTCTACATATGTGATCACGGAAAGCCGATCCTTTCCGAGTGTCCTTTGATGGATGCTGAGGGCAATAGGTTGCATTTCAATCCGTTCCTGCAGGTATGTGACTGGCCGAATCATGCCGGTTGCATCAGTACAGGGACGTCAATTACAGAAGGTACGGTTTATCTTACGACGACGAAAAAAACTACACGACCTACTGATAAACCGATAGGAGTCCCGCTTTCCACAGAAAGTATGACAGAAACTACCGAATCCTCGACTTTCAAAGCGGGGACCGAGGAACCTGCAACTTTAATTACAAATTCGACGACGGTTAAACCGTTTACAAACCGACCTACAGAGCCAACGTCCTCAGAATTGCCATCTGAAATTCCCACTAAATCGACAATAATACCAACGACTGTGGAACCCTCGACAGAGTATCCTATGAATCCAACGACTACTAAACCGTGGACGGAAAACCCTACGGAGTCAATTACAAATACAACGACATTAAAATGGTCATCTAAAGCATCTACTGAATCCACTGAAATACCAACATCCCGTGAAACGTCTACAGAGTATCCTACCAATCCAACTATTATTAAACCATGGACGGCAAAACCTACGGAATCAAATACAAATCCAACGACGTTAAAATGGTCATCTGAATCCACTGAAGAACCAACTTCCCGTGAACCACCTGCACAGTATCCTACGAATTCTACTACTATTCAACCCTCGACGGATAAACCTACACAGTCAAATACAGATGCAACGACGTTAAAATGGTCATCTGAAACACCTACTGAATTCACAGAAATACCACCGTCCCGTAAAACATCGACAGAATATTCTACGAATCCAACTACTACTAAATCGTGGACGGAAAAACCTACGGAGTCAAATACAGATACGACGACGTTAAAATACTCATCTGAAACACCTACTGAATCTTCAGAAAGACCAACGTCTGGAGAACTATCCACAGAGAATCTCACAAATTTGACTACTACTAAATCGTGGGCGGAAAAACCGACACAGTCAAATAAAGATACAACGACAGTAAAATGGCCATCTGAAACACCTACTGAATCCACAGAAACACCACCGTCCCGCGAACCTTCTACAGAGAATCTTACAAATCCAACATCTACTGAACTTTGGACGGAAAACCCTACGAAGTCAAATACAAATACGACGACGTTAAAATCTCCATCCGAAACACCAACTGAGTCGACAGAAATATCAACGCCCCGTAAAACATCGACAGAATATTCTACGAATCCAACTACTACTAAATCGTGGACGGAAAAATCTACACAGTCAAATAAAGATACAACGACGGTAAAATGGCCATCTGAAACACCTACTGAATCCACAGAAACACTACCGTCCCGCGAACCATCTACAGAGAATCTTACCAATCTAACATCTACTGAACTTTGGACGGAAAAACCTACGGAGCCAAATACAAATACGACAACGTTAGAACCCCCATCTGAAACACCAACTGAATCGACAGAAATATCAACGTCCCGTAAAACATCGACAGAATATTCTACGAATCCAACTACTACTACACCGTGGACGGAAAAACCTACGGAGTCAAATACAGATACGACGACGTTAAAATACTCATCTGAAACACCTACTGAATCTTCAGAAATACCAACATCTGGAGAACTATCCACAGAGAATCTCACAAATCCGACTACTACTAAATCGTGGGCGGAAAAACCTACACAGTCAAATAAAGATACAACGACGGTAAAATGGCCATCTGAAACACCTACTGAATCCACAGAAACACCACCGTCCCGCGAACCATCTACAGAGAATCTTACAAATCCAGCATCTACTGAACTTTGGACGGAAAACCCTACAAAGCCAGATACAAATACAACGACGTTAAAATCCCCATCTGAAACACCAACTGAATCGACAGAAATATCAACGTCCCGTAAAACATCGACAGAATATTCTACGAATCCAACTACTACTAAACCGTGGACGGAAAAACCCGCGGAGTCAAATACAGATACCACGACGTTAAAATACTCATCTGAAACACCTACTGAATCTTCAGAAATATCAACATCTGGAGAACTATCCACAGAGAATCTCACAAATCCGACTACTACTAAATCGTGGGCGGAAAAACCTACACAGTCAAGTAAAGATACAACGACGGTAAAATGGCCATCTGAAACACCTACTGAATCCACAGAAACACCACCGTCCCGCGAACCATCTACAGAGAATCTTACAAATCCAGCATCTACTGAACTTTGGACGGAAAACCCTACGAAGCCAGATACAAATACAACGACGTTAAAATCCCCATCTGAAACACCAACTGAATCGACAGAAATATCAACGTCCCGTAAAACATCGACAGAATATTCTACAAATCCAACTACTACTAAACCGTGGACGGAAAAACCCGCGAAGTCAAATACAGATACCACGACGTTAAAATACTCATCTGAAACACCTACTGAATCTTCAGAAATATCAACATCTGGAGAACTATCCACAGAGAATCTCACAAATCCGACTACTACTACATCGTGGGCGGAAAAACCTACACAGTCAAGTAAAGATACAACGACGGTAAAATGGCCATCTGAAACACCTACTGAATCCACAGAAACACCACCGTCCCGCGAACCTTCTACAGAGAATCTTACAAATCTAATATCTACTGAACTTTGGACGGAAAACCCTACGAAGCCAGATACAAATACAACGACGTTAAAATCCCCATCTGAAACACCAACTAAATCGACAGAAATATCAACGTCCCGTAAAACATCGACAGAATATTCTACGAATCCAACTACTACTAAACCGTGGACGGAAAAACCCGCGGAGTCAAATACAGATACCACGACGTTAAAATACTCATCTGAAACACCTACTGAATCTTCAGAAATATCAACATCTGGAGAACTATCCACAGAGAATCTCACAAATCCGACTACTACTACATCGTGGGCGGAAAAACCTACACAGTCAAGTAAAGATACAACGACGGTAAAATGGCCATCTGAAACACCTACTGAATCCACAGAAACACCACCGTCCCGCGAACCTTCTACAGAGAATCTTACAAATCTAATATCTACTGAACTTTGGACGGAAAAACCTACGGAGCCAAATATAAATACGACGACTTTAAAATCCCCATCTGAAACACCAACTGAATCAACAGAAATATCAACGTCCCGTAAAACATCTACAGAATATTCTACGAATCCAACTGCTACTAAACCGTGGACGGAAAATCCTACGGAGTCAAATACAGATACGACGACGTTAAAATCCCCATCTGAAACACCAACTGAATCGACAGAAATATCAAGGTCCCGTAAAACATCGACAGAATATTCTACGAATCCAACTACTACTAAACCGTGGACGGAAAATCCTACGGAGTCAAATACAGATACGACGACGTTAAAATCCCCATCTGAAACACCAACTGAATCGACAGAAATATCAACGTCCCGTAAAACATCGACAGAATATTCTACGAATCCAACTACTACTAAACCGTGGACGGAAAAACCTACCGAGTCAAATACAGATACGACGACGTTAAAATACTCATCTGAAACACCTACTGAATCTTCAGATATACCAACATCTGGAGAACTATCCACAGCGAATCTTACAAATCCGACTACTACTAAATCGTGGACGGAAAAATCTACACAGTCAAATAAAGATACAACGACGGTAAAATGGCCATCTGAAACACCTACTGAATCCACAGAAACACCACCGTCCCGCGAACCATCTACAGAGAATCTTACCAATCTAACATCTACTGAACTTTGGACGGAAAAACCTACGGAGCCAAATACAAATACGACAACGTTAGAACCCCCATCTGAAACACCAACTGAATTGACAGAAATATCGTCCCGTAAAACTATGACAGAATATTCTACGAATCCAACTACCACTAAACCGTGGACAGAAAAATCTACAGAATCAACTCTGAGTAAAACGACTTCAAAATGGCCGTCTGAAACTCCCACTGAATCGACAAACACACTAACGTCTCGTAAACCATCTTCAAAGTATCCTGAGACTGTAACCACTGAGTCTACTATTTCAGAACAGACAGAAAAACCCACAGAGTCAACTATAGGCAATACTACTTCCAATGGGCTAATTAAATCAACGGAAGCAGCAACGCTTTACGTGCCTTCCACAGAGTATTCTACAATCCTAACGACTATATCGACTGCCTGGACGCAACAACCTACAGAACCGACAAAAAATTTAACGACGCAGAAATTATCAACCGAAATTTCTTCCACAGGTGAAGTATCCTCAGAAACAACTCCTATGATAACAGTGTCTACGGTCGAAGTAGATCAAAACAGTACCCATATACCGGCGGACATTTACGTACCCCACGAAAACAACTGTAGTCGTTTCTATGAGATTGTGAACAACGAGAAAATCCTCAAAGAGTGCCCACGCGGTTTGCAGTTCAGTCCCACCGAAAAACATTGTGATTGGCCCGAGAAAGCTGGTTGCGAGTTGACGACTCTGACTTTTACCGAAACTACCCCTAACCCCGAATCGGAAGGTTCATGCGGTAACATCGGCAACAATTGGGTAGTAGCCCACGAATGCGCTTGTAACAAATATTACACGTGCTCCAATGGCGAGCTGATTCTAAAGGAATGTCCAGAAGGTTTGCACTTTGGTCCCTCGTACTTTGGATGTGTCAAACCTGAATTGGCTGGATGTGAATCTACTACAATTGGCATTGTTACCGACATAGATACTACTACAAACCTCATCCCGACTGACTGTCCACCAGATAATTCTCGACAACCGTTTCGACTTCCTCATGAGACCAATTGTTCTCTCTTCTACGAATGCGACAATGGTAAAAAAATACTTCATCAATGTCAAGACGATTTTCACTTCAATGCGCAATTGCAGATGTGCGAGTTGTCAGATTCAGCTGGTTGTGCCACGCAAACTAGCGACATGATGAGTAGCCAAGGCACTACTAAACCGTCGAAGCCGGAAGATGGTATTTCTATGTCAGTTCCCCCGGAGTGTTCTCTCGATAATACAGGAAAATCGGTTCAGCTTCCACATCCGAACAATTGCTCGTTATACTACACATGCACTAATGGAAACAAGGTAGTACAGGTCTGTCCCGATCGTTTAGAATTCAATGCTAAAAAACAAGTTTGTGACTGGCCAGAAGTGGCTGGATGCGTCACATCGATCACCAAAGAACCTTGGACTACGTGGATATGGTCCACACCGAGTAGTATATTACAACATCGTTCCACGGAAACTCCGAAAACTTCTAGTGATAAATTGACTACACTACCGAGCTCTCCTGCCGAAAAATTGACTACACCGCCAATCTCTACTACTGAAAAATTGATTAAAACGACGAAGCCAGAAGGTGGTACTTCTGTGTCTATGCCCAACGAGTGTCCTTCCAATAATTCAGGATATGTAGTTCAGCTTCCGCATCCGTACAATTGCTCGTTATTCTACAAATGTGATGATGGAAACAAGGTAGTGCAGTCTTGTCCCGATGGTTTGGAATTCAATGCTCGTGAACAAATTTGTGACTGGCCGATAATAGCTGCATGTGTGACATCAACCACCAAGGAACCTTGGACTAAGTGGATATGGTCTACCACGAGTGGTACATCACAAGATCGTTCCACGGAAACGTCGAAAACTTCTGAAGATTTGAAGAATCCGTCGAGTTCTACTATTGAAAAATTGACACTACCTTCAAGGGTTACTAGTGAAGAATTGACTACATTGCCCAGCTCTATAACTGAAACATGGACTTTACCACCGAAATCTACTGCCGAAAAAATGACTACACCACCAGGTTCTACTACCGAAAAATTGACAACACTGCAAAAAATAGAATTGACTACAGTTCTACATTCTACTATTGAAGAATTGACTATCCCGCTAAGCTCCACTACTGAAACATGGACTATACCACTGAGCTCCACTTCTAAAAAGTTTATTACACCGCAGAGTTCTACTACGGAAAGACGGATTATACCGCCGCACTCTACTACTCAAAAATGGATACCTACCGACATTTCGATTACTATTCCAGTCTGTGAATCCGACTCCAAATTATCCCACGAGAATAATTGTTCTCTTTACTACGAGTGTGAGGAAGGTACAAAGAAACTGAAAGAATGCCCGCCGGGACTGCATTTCAATCCATTGTTGAATATCTGCGATTGGCCGGCGAATGCGGGTTGCGCAAGGACGACAATTCAATGGACTCATGCACCGACTGAACAGCCGAGTCCGCCAAAGCCCATAACGACAGAGCAGTCAGGACCACCTGCATCCACAACGACTGAGCAACCGAGTCCGGCTAATCCCATAACGACTGAGCAGCCGAGTCCGCCTAATCCAGTAACGACTAAGCAACCGAGTCCTCCGATGCCTATAACAACTGAACAGCCGAGTTCGTCTATGACCACAATGAGCAAGCAGTCAAGTACGCCTAAGACTGTAACGAGTGAACAGCCGGGTCCGCCTACGACGATAATGAGTGAGAAGCCCAGTACGCCTAAACCCATAACAACTGAGCAACCGAGTCCACCTATCAGTACAACGTCTGAGCAGCCGAGTTCACCTAAGCCTATAACAATTGAGCAATCCAGTCCACCTTCGTCCACAACGACGGAGCAGCCGACTCCGTCTAAGCCCATAACGACTGAGCAACCGAGTTCGTCTAAGCCCATAACGTCTGCGCAACCGAGTTCATCTAAGCCCGTAACGACTGAGCAACCGAGTCCACCGAAGCCGATAACAACTGAACAGTCGAGTCCATCTATGACTACAATGAGCGAGCAGCCAAGTACGCCTAAGCTCGTAATGACTGAGCAGCCAAGTACGCCTAAGCCCGTAATGACTGAGCAGCCAAGTACGTCTAAGCCTATAACGAATGAGCAACCGAGTTCGGCTAAGCCCATAACGACTGAGCAACCGAGTCCACCGAAGCCTATAACAACTGAACAGCCGAGTCCGTCTATGACTGCAATGAGCGAGCAGCCAAGTACGCCTAAGCCCGTAATGACTAACCAGCCAAGTACGCTTAAGCCCGTAATGACTGACCAGCCAAGTACGCCTAAGCCCGTAATAACTGCGCAGCCGGGTCCGCCTACAACGATAACGAATGAGCAGCCCAGTAAGCCTAAGCCCATAACAACTGAGCAGCCGAGTCCGCCTATCAGTACAACGTCTGAGCGGTCGAGTTCACCTAAGCCCATAACAACTGAACAATCCAGTCCACTTTCGTCCACAACGATGGAGCAGCCGAGTCCGTCCAAGCCCATAACGACTGAGCAGCCAAGTACGTCTAAGGCTATAACGGCTGAGCAACCGAGTTCGTCTAAGCCTGTAACGAATGAGCAGACGGGTCTGCCTGAGCCCGTAATGACTGCGCAGCCGGGTCCGCCTACAACGATACCGAGTGAGCAGCCCAGTACGCCTAAGCCCGTAACAACTGAGCAGCCGAGTCCGCCTATCACTACAACGTCTGAGCAGCCGAGTTCACCCAAGCCGATAACAACTGAACAATCCAGTCCACCTTCGTCCACAACGACTGAGCAGCCAAGTACGTCTAAGCCTATAACGACCGAGCAACCGAGTTCGTCTAAGCCCATAACGCCTGAGCAACCGAGTTCGTCTAAGCCCGTAACGACTGAGCAACCGAGTCCACCGAAGCCGATAACAACTGAACAGTCGGGTCCATCTATGACCACAATGAGTGAGCAGCCAAGTACGCCTAAGCCTGTAACGGATGAGCAGCCGGGTCCGCCTACGACGATAACGAGTGAGCAGCCCAGTACGCCTAAGCCCATAACAACTGAGCAGCCGAGTCCGCCTATCAGTACAATGTCTGATCAGCCGAGTTCACCCAAGCTCATAATAACTGAGCAATCCAGTCCACCTTCGTCCACACCGACGGAACAGCCAACTCCGTCTAAGCCCATGACGACTGAGCGACCGAGTTCGTCTAAGCCCGTAACGTCTGAGCAACCGAGTCCACCGAAGCCGATAACAACTGAACAGTCGAGTCTATCTATGACTACCATGAGCGAGCAGCCAAGTACGCCTACGCCCATAACAACTGAGCAGCCGAGTCCGCCTATCAGTACAACGTCTGAGCGGTCGAGTTCACCTAAGCCCATAACAACTGAGCAATCCAGTCCACCTTCGTCCACAACGATGGAGCAGCCGAGTCCGTCCAAGCCCATAACGACTGAGCAACCGAGTCCGGCTAGTACCATAACGACTGAGCCACCGAGTCCACCGAAGCCTATAACAACTGAACAGCCGAATTCGCCTATGACGATAACGAGTGAGCAGCCCAGTACGCCTAAGCCTGTAACGAATGAGCAACCCAGTCCACCTTCGTCCACAATAAAGGAGCAGCCGACTCCGTCTAAGCCCGTAACGACTGAGCAACCGAGTTCGTCTAAGCCCATAACGCCTGAGCAACCGAATTCTTCTAAGCCCGCAACGACTGAGCAACCGAGTCCACCGCAGCCGATAACAACTGAACAGTCGAGTCCATCTATGACTACAATGAGCGAGCAGCCAAGTACGCCTAAGCCCGTAATGACTGAGCAGCCAAGTACGCCTTCGTCCACAACGATGGAGCAGCCGAGTCCGTCCAAGCCCATAACGACTGAGCAACCGAGTCCGGCTAGTACCATAACGACTGAGCAACCGAGTCCACCGAAGCCTATAACAACTGAACAGCCGAATTCGCCTATGACGATAACGAGTGAGCAGCCCAGTACGCCTAAGCCTGTAACGAATGAGCAACCCAGTCCACCTTCGTCCACAACGAAGGAGCAGCCGACTCCGTCTAAGCCCGTAACGACTGAGCAACCGAGTTCGTCTAAGCCCATAACGCCTGAGCAACCGAATTCTTCTAAGCCCGCAACGACTGAGCAACCGAGTCCACCGCAGCCGATAACAACTGAACAGTCGAGTCCATCTATGACTACAATGAGCGAGCAGCCAAGTACGCCTAAGCCCGTAATGACTGAGCAGCCAAGTACGCCTTCGTCCACAACGATGGAGCAGCCGGGTCCGTCCAAGCCCATAACGACTGAGCAACCGAGTCCGGCTAGTACCATAACGACTGAGCAACCGAGTCCACCGAAGCCTATAACAACTGAACAGCCGAATTCGTCTATGACCACAATGAGCGAGCAGCCCAGTACGTCTAAGCCTGTAACGAATGAGCAGCCGGGTCCGCCTATGACGATAACGAGTGAGCAGCCCAGTACGCCTAAGCCCATAACAACTGAGCAACCCAGTCCACCTTCGTCCACAACGAAGGAGCAGCCGACTCCGTCTAAGCCCGTAACGACTGAGCAACCGAGTTCGTCTAAGCCCATAACGCCTGAGCAACCGAATTCATCTAAGCCCGCAACGACTGAGCAACCGAGTCCACCGAAGCCGATAACAACTGAACAGTCGAGTCCATCTATGACTACAATGAGCGAGCAGCCAAGTACGCCTAAGCCCGTAATGACTGAGCAGCCAAGTACGCCTAAGCCCGTAATGACTGAGCAGCCAAGTACGTCTAAGCCTATAACGACTGAGCAACCGAATTCGTCTAAGCCCATAACGACTGAGCAACCGAGTCCACCGAAGCCTATAACTACTGTACAGCCGGGTCCGTCTATGACTACAATGAGCGAGCAGCCAAGTACGCCTAAGCCTGTAACGAATGAGCAGCCGGGTCCGCCTACGACGATAACCAGTGAGCAGCCCAGTACGCCTAAGCCCATAACAACTGAGCAGCCGAGTCCGCCTATCAGTACAATGTCTGATCAGCCGAGTTCACCCAAGCTCATAACAACTGAGCAATCCAGTCCACCTTCGTCCACACCGACGGAACAGCCAACTCCGTCTAAGCCCATGACGACTGAGCGACCGAGTTCGTCTAAGCCCGTAACGACTGAGCAACCGAGTCCACCGAAGCCGATAACAACTGAACAGGCGAGTCCATCTATGACTACAATGAGCGAGCAGCCAAGTACCCCTAAGCCTGTAACGAATGAGCAGCCGGGTCCGCCTACGACGATAACGAGTGAGGAACCCAGTAAGCCTAAGCCCATAACAACTGAACAGCCGAGTCCGCCTATCAGTACAACGTCTGAGCGGTCGAGTTCACCTGAGCCCATAACAACTGAGCAATCCAGTCCACCTTCGTCCACAACGATGGGGCAGCCGAGTCCCTCCAAGCCCATAACGACTGAGCAGCCGACTCCGTCTAAGCCCGTAACGACTGAGCAACCGAGTTCGTCTAAGCCCATAACGCCTGAGCAACCGAGTTCGTCTAAGCCCGTAACGACTGAGCAACCGAGTCCACCGAAGCCAATAACAACTAAACAGTCGAGTCCATCTATGATTACAATGAGCGAACAGCCAAGTACGCCTAAGCCCATAACGACTGAGGAGCCAACAACTGACTATGACTGGTTACTACCTGTTACTTGCATCGGTACCTGTCCACAAGGAGATCCGATGAATGCAATCTTATTGCCGAACGTAGATTGCACGAAATTCTGCATATGTAGCAACGGTGGTGGATACGTTTACGATTGTCCGGCGAAGCTTCACTTCAATCCGTCAAAACGAGTATGCGATTATCCTAGAAAAGCCAAATGCGTAGGCAAAGGCGGTTTTGGACATGCCAAGGTCTAAGTTGCGAACCCCTTCTTATAATCAATTCGCTGTCGCTCAATGCGATCGTTCGTCCTACAGATATCCTCCCTCTTTCTCAATCGCCCGGCCTCTTCGCATACGAACAAAAGAGTATTTAATCGAAACACAACAATGATAGGGAAAGACGACATTTCGTCGAGACGAGATCCGAAAGAGATAACAATCGCATGCCTTGAAATCGAAACTATGACGTTTTCCATACTGGAAATGTATGTCTCGAAGATAACCTGTCCGGGACACCACGACAAGACGAGGGCGCAGTGACAATCGGAACAAAATCAGATGCAAGAAGATTCTAATTGCCGCAGATGACAATCCGCTTGCTGAAAAGGATCTTCTCGCGTCAAATGAATTTTATTTAAAGTACATGTGTGTGTTTCCGAGCTACCTCGTCTTTCGATTATAATTTAGTCTCCATAAACCTTCCCACTTAAGCCTTCCCTTTGCCTGTAGAGAACAACTCTCTCTTCTAATTACGTTTCAAGATGTGAAGTATTTTTATTAAAATGATATTCATTTTTTTGCCAGCATTTGTAAATGACATGCAAAATATATAAGAACTTATTTGTCTGACAATATATATGTATATATCCTCGATATCTCATCATTACCTAGAATTATCGTTTGCAGACCTTGCAGTTTGTATTATCCACATAGAATCGCTTCAGTGATACGTCGACGGATCAGAGTAGCGTAAATTATTTGACTTTGTACGATTTTTCCATTGCGTGTCATCTAGTGGAAAATCTTAGTGTCTTATATATAAATATATGTAATATATATATATATATATATATATATATAATGAATAGATAATATCTCGCTACAACGTCAACAACACACACTTGCTGTAAGACAAAAATCAGTAAAAGAAGTTTGTACATTTAACGAACATCTCTTGTCCACAAAGAAATTGTCCCTAATTGTTTGGTCCAATTTAACGATTTTCGTTTTGTCAACGTACGATGTTTTAAACAAAAAAGATGGGAAATTGACAGGCCAAACATTGTAAAATGAACAATCAAAAAAAAAGTGGAAGATTGAGGACAAAACCCTTTTTAACTCCCGACTGCCCGCTAGGGCAAAAAAAAAAGACGGGAGTTATGCGTTTCACCGCGATGAGCGATTTCGTTGTCCGCGATATTCTTGTAAACGGCTACAAATTACTTAACGAAATTTGATACAGCTATTCTATGACGCACCGTCATCAATGTTTTCAAATAAAAATAAAAATCTGTACAATATTGGTAGTAATAAATGCGATTTATTAAATAGTCACTCGAATATATCGAAAATTGAGCGCCATTTTCTGCGATATATTTTCGGAACTCCACATTGTTCGTTGGCCGCCCGATCTCGGTGTACCATAATCTCAAACGCACGAAGTATAGTACGTAATCGTTTAAATAAATAATAATTATTATTATTATTATGAAATAAAAAATATAATAAAAAAAAAATCGTTAATGTAATCGCTTGTTTTTCTTTCTCACATTATTAGCAAATCAATAAATGTAATTGTAATAATAATAATGAACGTTCGCTAAAAGAAATTGAAATAATTTAATGCTACAAAATTTTTGTATAAAAAGACCAATGATAGCTACTACCGCTGTAGCTACTATTTCTGGCATACCTACTAACATAAGAACATGCCATAGTTGACTGAAATAAATGCCATGTGAGTATCCAGTAACTAATTTTGGCACCTGATTTAATTGTTGGAGATTACCTAGGGGCAAACTTTAAAAAATGTGAAATAAAAAAAATTAAAATTAAAAAAAAAACTCCCGACTGCAAACTAGTCGTTATTGTTAAAAAAATATTCGTAAACATAGTAGAAAAAAACTGTTAACTATTTAAAAATGAATCTTACAAAAAAAGTACCAAAAAATGGTTTATAAAAAGTAACTTCAAAAAGGATTAAATAATTCATGTATGTAACAATAATTAATATTGTCAGTAAACAATAATAGTAATAATTTGCAATAAAGAATAATAACATAATTAATTAATCGTAATTATATCAATTCATTCATAATCTTGCTACAGTCGGGAGACGTCTACCCTCATAACGCAGTACTATAGCCAATCTTCGCGGTCACGGAGTGGATTAAATTCACGGACGTCTCCCGACTGTAGCAAAGATTATGAATGAATTGATATAATTACGATTAATGAATTATCTTATTATGCTTTTTTTGTTAATTATTACTATTATTGTTTACTGACAATATTAATTATTGTTACATACATGAGTTATTTTATCCTTTTTGAAGTTACTTTTTTTTTTTTTATATTTGTTGTTCCGGTTCCACCGTATACCCTGTCGGGTTTTTACGGAACCCCATCCCGATTCCCCCCTAGCATTTCCTAAGCTACCTAACTTCCAGTGCGTCCGTAGCCGACTTAGCTACACTGTACCGCATTTGCCGGGGTCACGGGGAAACTACGGAAAACCCGTGCCGGTACAGACGGCCATATTCTACTGATCCACTGGTATTTTTGCACTTGAGTAAAGTGCAGAAACACCAAAGTCTCAGAAGAAAGCGCCTCCCGCTCAACGGTCGATGCGCCAGCTAGCGCACGGCTAAGCGGTCACCCATCCAAGTACTGACCGCGAACGAATCAGCTTGACTTGGGGGACCACCAGAGCCGTGCGCCAACCGCGCATCCACCGCTGTCGGTTTTTTGAAGTTACTTTTTATAAACCATTTTTTTTACAGTTTAAGGTTAGTTTGCATTAGTTCGTATTCTATTCAGGTACGTATTATTCGAACAACACGATTGGAAAACCAGGAAAAACTTATCGATGCTATATTATATTGATGTCAGTATGTTATATATATTCTCCTATTGAGCGTTAAAGTTCGGAGCAAATAAAACCGTGATACGTCAAGGAGGTGGATGACAATTATGATAAGGGATTCCTGTCGAGTCACTTTTCAATGGTCTTCATTATAAATATATGTTTATTTTATTACCTACCAGAGATTATTTTACTTTCGGCGGTTGTGCGATTTTCCGAGAGTATTGGAATTTCGTAATAATTCTTAACTAGACAACTTGTAATGTATTCTTAGATTATTGATGTTTTCAGGATAACGCTTTTGTAAAAACGATTCTTTTTCCTGTCTGTTAAAATTCTCATTTTCAACCATGTCGGAATGCATCTCAGATCGTTGAGTTTCGATCGCAGCAATTCTCTCGAGTGGTGCGGAGTATTGATGACGCTTCGTGAAAGGCCAGCTCGCTTGCCGTACCTGTTGATAATTAACATATTTAATGTGATTATTTGCGGAACATAAAGGTATAGCTTTTTTACGTTAAACAGTTTTTGGGAACCATACTAATCCATACTACCGACAGCGGTGGATGCGCGGTTGGCGCACGGTTCCGGTGGTCGCCAACGTCAAGCAAGATCGTTCGCGGTCAGTGCTTGGATGGGTGACCGCTCAGCCGTGCGCTAGCTGGCGCATCGACCGTTGAGCGGGAGGTGCTTTCTTCTGAAACTTTCGTGTTTCTGCACTTTACTCAAAGTGCAAAAATACCGGAGGATCAGTAGAATATGGCCGTCTGTACGGGCACGGGTTTTCCGTAGTTTCCCCGTGTCCCCGGCAAATGCGGTACAGTGTAGCTAAGTCGGCTACGGAAGCACTCGAAGTTAGGTAGCTTAGCTGAGTGCGGGTAGGGAGTGCTAGGGGGGAATCGGGATGGGGTTCCGTAAAAACCCAGAAGGGTATACGGTGCAAAAATGGAACAAATATATTAAACAAATATACTAATCCATACTAAATGATGATTATTTTATGTGTAATCAACCTCGGGATTAAAAATAAACATTTTTGTCAATTACAATAAACGAAACAGCATTTTGTTCTCTAGTATTTTCTTTGTTCCGGCGCGACTCAAGTTCATAGATAGGTTCTGTCTTCGGCCTTGTGTAGCAGCTAATTCTCATGCGAATAAAGCGATAAGACTCATCGATATTTCAAGGTTTTTCTTAACATGAAGTTTTTGTTCAATAGCAAAATCGTCGCGATAATTTGCATACCTGGATTTTGTATTCACGTTGTAGTAGTCTTTGAAGATATCGAGATACACGTTCAAGACGTTGTTGTTTCCAAAACCGTTCGGTCTCGTGGGTTTGCTTTTTCTCTGCGAATCTGCACTGGTGAACATCGGTCTCGATAATATAGCGGTGAACAGAAGTCCCGTGATTAATAACATATTCGAGCGTAAGTGCATCCCTCGTAATGCCGTCACTCTGGGAATGAAAACATTTCATAAAAAATAAAGTCATTGAAATAATCTTTGTAAAAAAATCAGACCCAAAAAAAGATAAGACCCGTAAAAGGTGTCCGTAAACTCAGCTCGAGTCTCGAGCTTTTTTACAAAGAGTGTCTCTGCGATTAGTATCTTGTTTGCCGCGCGAGGCACATGATTTTTCTTTGGTCGATGGATTTTTGTTTCTGCAAAATTGAAATTTTTAAAATATACAATCGTGCGAAGCGGGACAAGAAAATGTCGCACGAAGAAAAAAATGCTGATGGACTGTCCTTTTCTGGATGCCAAAGGCAACGTACTATACTTCAACGCAACTCTGCAACTTTGCGATTGGCTAGAAAACGTTAATTGCAAACTACCTTAACCGATCTCAGTGAACCCATCCAGAAACGGCGTTCCCACCGAGTGTCCGAAACGTAATTCGGCAAATCTTCCGGTAGTACATCTGGCTCACGAAAATGATGGCGCGAAATTCTACAAGTGCGACTGGGGTAAAAAAGTTTTGTTCCATTGTCCGGTCTATAACAAGGAAAATGACAGACTCTACTTTAATCCTAATCTTCAAGTTTGCCATTGGCCGGACAATGTCGATTGCGAAATATCAAATCCCAAAACGAATCCCCCAACGAATCCCAAAACGAATCCCCCAACGAATCCCACAACGAATCCCACAACGACTTCCACAACGAATCCACGTGCGGATAATGGTTGCGTGGGTTCATGCCCGGACGAACATGCTCAACCTTACAGTATTCTTCTAAGTCTTGAAGACTGCACAAAATTCTGCATTTGCAGCAACCGCGTTGCTTTCATTCACTACTGCGTGGAGGATCTTCCTTACTGGAGTGATGATAAGGAAAGGTTCGCTACAGCCGAAGAAGTGGATTGTGTTAATTACAAACCCCTGCCGGAATTTCAACCAGCAAACGAGCAAGATGACGTTCTCATGAACTTTTTGGGGTTCCGTGATCGCTTCATATGGTGAACTATGAATTCGCCGCACTAACAGTTATAAGAACTGTTGGTACATCGAACCACTGATCAGGCAACAATCATAGGGTACCAGTACAATCATAACTGCCGACGAAAGCCATCCGGGTGGACGACTGTGTCAAAACTTTACACATCCATTGGCACACAAGTGGAAATTCTATGAATGGAATCGCAACGGTTGCAGCAAAGCCGTAGCTCTCGAGATTGTTAATAAACTCCTACCAGCGCGCCGCCACTTCCGATCTGCGCAGGACAAAGTTGAACGGCTACTATACTTCCCGCCGTTGCTTCTCCCTTTTCAATTCGCCCTGACAACACAAGAAAACTTTGACGATGACCTACCACCGCGGCCGGCGCCAGCTTTTGAGGACAGTAAGCATGGCGTGAGAGCTCGAAATTCGATTCTCATTAAATACGTAAATTACACTGATCGATCGAAGCTGTGCTGTTGCTGCACAAATTGTAAATACAATCGATTTCTTATCGGTACCAATAAATTTTGTCAAACTTTACGCATTTCATGTTGTGTTATTCATTTAATAAAGTTAATCATCCTAATGAAAAGGAAAAGGCACGAGGATGATAGTGCGAATCATCGTACGACGATTTACTATCTCACGTACACAGTGACGGTAGATGAAAGGCCTTCAACCCTTGGAATTCACACTAATTGGATCATCACGTCAACCGGCGAGCTTGCGAGAAAACGGCGTTCGCGAAGGGCGAACCGAAGGGAGCGAAGTGTAAACACATAGCCTCGTTCTCGCACCTCCATTTTATTTCTATTGACTGCGGTGGAGAACTTACGCATGTTATAATACCGCCAAGAGTATGCAATCGAGCCATCGAAATATGAAGCTATCCAGCTTAGTCGGAGCCCAATAGCTTTTCAACTTGAAGAACCAAACTTATTTGCTATCCGACTAAATTTTTACTTCGTTAATGTAAAATTTACGGAAGTTAGCGAGAGAAGCCTAGGGAACGATGGCAATGAGAGCAACCTCGTAGCGTACCTACATCATGCGATATTAAGGGGTATGTCGTCGAGGTGAATACGTAACATCGCTTTATGTATATATCAGAGTAACAGCACAAGAGGGACTCGAACTGTTCGAACTGCCCGTAGACGAAAACCTCTCACATTGTCTACAAACAATTACAGCCGTCATGTTGATCTCGCGGGACAGCCTTGCGAGAATGTTCAAGAGGGCGCAGTTGCAATATCGCTCATTGGATTTTGTCTGAATTATATTAAATTCGATTCAGTTTTACAATACGCGAAGCGTTTAATGTTTTTCAGTTGTACCGTGTCAACTCCCCTCTCATACATGCATATACAATATGTCTATGTTCCATATATTAATCATATGGTTCAAAAGATCATATTTAATACATTTCGAACACATTTTTTAATATATTTCATTTCCGTGGGGGCACCGAAAACTATGTACGATAGGCATACGTGGACGAATTTATGGACACTGTAGCCTATGAGGATAGCTTCGAAGCAATGGTGAACTGTTGGGTTGAGGCTTGCAGCGTTTCTCTTCAGCAGCTGCGCTCACCGTGGATGAAATTTATCGGTGAATTTGTTATCGAATTGTATTGATAAATGGAAAAAAGGTCTGGGGTATAAAACACACGAAACAGTGGATAAATCTTAATTGGCAAGGGAATAATCCGACAATACAAGTGAAGTACATTGAATAATATTTGATGATCCAACGGAGGAAGAAGTGTGTAAAAATATTTAAATAAAAGGACAAAAAAATAGGATATTGATTTCAACTGGGTTGTGGGACAATGAAATGTAATAAAAATATACAATGTACTTTTCCAAAGGATCGGTACGACGAAACCCGACAGCACATCGGGATAGAAGGATTTTCACAACAGCGTGAAAGAACTACGACATGCTAATCTCATAGGAAAAATATACGACGAAACCTTTTGCGATGTTTTCGGACAGTAAAACTAAAAATAATCTCACACTTCAAAGATAAGTTAATCGGGAGAAATGTTTTCAGTAGTTTGAAAAAATAAAGCTCGAAGAATGTCGCGTTAGTTTGAAAATCGATCGATGCCGATAAGTTCGAGTCTTCGAATCAGTCAATTAATATAATTTATTCACACTCACGGTGACGTGAAGACTTTTTTCATTATCAATTAAATAATGGATTTTGACATCAATTATGGTCGATCGAGTGCTTGAAATGTAAAAGTTTGATACTCCCCACGAGGAATTCATGTCTAGTTCAATTCATCCTCACATGTGCTGTTGAAAATTATTACTGTCAATGAATTTACTCAAGGCCCCCTTTCTCGTCATTTAACCAAAACAGTCTTTGTTGCAGCATTATTTTGACAATTGCAAAGTTGACAAGTATGTTGACTGTAAAACCGCGATGTCGAATCAAGATGCAACGCATGGAAGCGTTTTACTCTGTTGTCACTTTGGTACACATTCATTTAACCGAAACTGCGCGTGATTAATTTACATTCACAATCACTTACGCCAGCCCCGTCTACCGTGACCGGAAAACACCGTCCTGTTAAAAACGAGCTGCAC
This sequence comes from Exephanes ischioxanthus, assembly GCA_958510785.1. NCBI lineage: Eukaryota > Metazoa > Arthropoda > Insecta > Hymenoptera > Ichneumonidae > Exephanes > Exephanes ischioxanthus. Next base: position 15,201,987 of record OY294016.1, on the reverse strand, counting down.
ATACAATCGCCGTCTCGTAGGAGCCCCTGCACTATGTGATGTTTGTTACCTCATCTCTTGTACACGAACATGATATATACATGAATTTCGAAGCCAGCCATCTATATAGCTAAGGACGAACATCTGGAAACGACCATCTGCGGCAGAGTCAAACAACGCGGATAGCAATGTGACCTTTTATTATCAATCTTTCCTACAACGCTCCCGGTTTAAGTTAAAAGAGGATCAAACTTGCTTTGTTTCGGGTTTTCGTTCTCATATTTTTGCTTCATTCTATTTATCACTACCTACGATATTGAATATTGCGCTACAGAAATTTCCTAAGCGTGCCGGTCTCCGATGTTAGACGGGCGTCTAACCACCGAACCGACAACTTTGCGTCGTCCGCGAACGCGTAACCCTCCGCCAGTCTAGCCGGGCGGCTAGACTGGCGGAGGGTTACGCGTTCGCGGACGACGCAAAGTTGTCGGTTCGGTGCCCGTGTCCACGCGAAAAAGGTTAATTTCCGATTCACAATAAAACGGAAAAACGAAATAAAAATTTTACAATAAAGAATCAAAACCCCGTCGAAAAAGTTGTTAATTTACAAGGGCATATAATCATTTATCAAACTGTGAAAAGTCTCAGATACAATCGAGGGCGCGTCTGTTGATTTTTCTTATTCGCGTTCCTCTGTGGTATCGGGGACTTTTGTCACAGTCCATCAAATAATTTGATGCTTTTTTGAACTTTAACGATTTTTTAGTTGGCGTTTTTTATTTTTGGAAAGTTTTTATGTACCGTTTGGTTAACAGTTCACACGATTGCATGTGAGAATGCATTGAATCTTAAACTATAAACTTGTGACACTGTGAACCCACAACGGCGGAACGGACGCTTGTAGTTTGCAAGAAAGAAAGATATCCCGTAAATAACTCTTGGCGCAACGGGTGGGTTTTATAATCTATCCTCACCGTATGATAGCTGTTTCGGAGCGGGAAGAGAAGAACACCATTCAGGCACTTAAGCCTCGCTTCAAAATCCTATAAATTTAAAAAATGTCGAGATTTTAATTTCAGCCTACTAGAAATGGTCGAAAACGTCGAGAAATGTGATTTTTAGCTGGTGTGCGTGTGCGTGTGCGTGTGCGTGTGCGTGTGCGTGTGCGTGTGCGTGTGCGTGTGCGTGTGCGTGTGCGTGTGCGTGTGCGTGTGCGTGTGCGTGTGCGTGTGCGTGTGCGTGTGCGTGTGCGTGTGCGTGTGCGTGTGCGTGTGCGTGCGCGTGCGCGTGCGCGTGCGCGTGCGCGTGCGCGTGCGCGTGCGCGTGCGCGTGCGCGTGCGCGTGCGCGTGACAGCCTTGCATCGCTTAGAACGAATATGTCTCGGACACGGCTTGAGATACCGGGTTGAAATTTTGGACACTAGTGGAGTGGTCACGTCTCTTCCTTCGGTGTAATTTCCATGAAGATTGAGGCCCGATTCAAAATGTTCGCGAATTCGAAATTCTTTGAAAATGTCTGTTGTAGCTCTAACTTTCGCAAATTTGAGCTACCGTCCTAAAACTGCACACGAATACAAAATTTTGATCAGAGACCTTTGGTATTGAATTTGTCCGAAATCTACCGAAGGGATCATATTCTATGGAATTTTGATTTTTTTGAAAAATTACTAAAAACGGTATTATTTGAGTAAACATGGAGGTATCGAGCTTAAATATGACATGGGAATGGACTCACACTGCACACTGTTTCGTATTACATTTGGGAACAAGTGATCTAACCGTTTCAATTTTATGGGATATTGGAAATTTAGATTTTTTGCATTTTTTTTTTACGCCTGACACGAGTTTCTGAATAAAATACCGCGCAAAGAGTACAGTGAGTTATAGTTTCGTAATCAGCGCCGAGGAATGGGTTAAAAATTGGCTTAAAACGGAGCAACCTGCAAATTTCAGTTTGCGATTTCCTATAGTAAATTCTGGTGTAAATTTTGATGGTTTTACATTTATGAGATGTAGACATTTTTTATGTTACGAAAAAAGGTGAAAAATAATGTGCACATGGTTTTTCTATACTTAACTCAAAAATACGATTAAAAAAGCGTTGAATGAAAATTGTATTTTAATTATAGCTTCCTCTATGAGGAAGCCAAAATGGAATAACGGAATTTATCATAGAGGAAGTTATGTGCAAAACCGTTAAAAATGAGGAAGAAATTGTCCAAAGTAACTTTCGGAGGTAAGAAAACCGCCACGTCCACAGCCAGCGACGTTTAAATGAATTAACAAATTTGTCCTATGCGGAACAAAGTCCCGAGGTGACGAAATAAAACGTGGATAATAGAGACTAGATCAAAGAAGATAAGGTCGGTGTTTAATCATTGATCATTGTTACTCTGCAGTGTTAACATTTCTTACAAAACTATGCAATTATTATACACAACCAAGTACATTAAATTTACCATAGAAAATTGAGGTTACGTTAATTGATCGGTATATTAAACATGTCGAAAAATCTTGATTCTATATACCGAGCATTAATTTCAAGTCCAACCGATGTATTAAATTTAATGCATCGACTTATGCATAAAAAATTCATATGCCGTACATAAACTTTCACACAGAATTATTTCACAGTGTCTAACATCTGGCTTTAATTTAATTTTTTTTTACAAAAAAATACTCCCGTTTTCCCGCCAAAACTTGTGAAAATTCGTCAATACACGAAAATTCTCGAGATAACGAGAGAAACACAGAGAATTCACTGGTATTCAAACGATTTCACAATCTCGAGTGGCAAAAATCGATAGAACGTCGTCGTCAGTATCAAGCAGAGTTTTCACACAGTCGCTAACAAAACCCACATGTTGTATGGTCATCGTGCAGTCGATCGAGGAAAGATGACAAGGATTTCACTATTTTCTTCACTTTTCAGGAACGATTAAAATCGAACAGAAAGTTGAAAAATTATTTAAATACTCAACTTACTGATAGATTTCGACGGGTAAGATTGTTGCAACCGCAGATCCGAAGAAAAAGTAACTGCCAAGAGGCTTCGCGATGGTACCAAACTTTTGTTCACTTTATTGCATCGAAATTCATCGAATCCATTTTGCACTATTAACGCGTTTGATGACCGTAGTGATCGAGATGAGATTAACGAAAGATATTATGTTATTGAAATAACAAACGACGATCGAACATCCAAGTACAATTGTACCCATAGTTCATCGCGTAACAACGCCACAGGGATGAGTGAGCTTGTCCTCCGATATATACTGCGCACTCGGGTTGGGACCATACTCCCGGATCGGGGCAGCAACCCTCGGCGACGATGCATACCCTCGAGTGTCTCCTCCGGCGCAATCCATCGGAATATCAACGCGACCAATCCTCGAGCGTGCGTTCGAATCGCGAGGCTCAACTGTTCTTTATTAATTTGTATTGAACCCCCCCCCCCCCCCCCCCCCCCCCCCCCCCCCCCCTCCGGTTCTTACGATTTTGGTTAGTCAACATTTAACGTAACAATTGTCACTGAGCGAAAGGGCCTTCGAAGTTCTATTCCCATAAATCGACGAGATTTTCGAGCTAATTTTGTAATGGTTCAGTGAATGGTTCGTTTGGTTATATACACGTAGAGGTTCCGGTACATCCCCTTACCGTGCGATTGTCGCTGAGACAGATTAAATTGTCCATCTGCTCCTTCGGCCCGTACCAAAGTTAAGGAAATGGAAGCTCCGGTTTGTCATCCCCACTGAAAAGTGCACTATCTATATCTGTAGAGGATTGCTGATTCGTGATCAGAACAAAATTATATTTAATAAACGGGCTCTCTAGATTGCTATACACATAGGTGAAGATATTATGTATTTCATTTGAGATAATAATTCCAAATCGATCTCTGAGAGTTCCATTAAGATGGGGCTAAAGATCAACATAATCTTAACCTATTTCGAATACGTTTTTCTCCGGAATAGATTTTCATTTTATAGAATCGTTTCGGAGAAAAATGTATTCTCTCGTACTCAATAGTCGATCGACAATTCCAAGCAAAAGTAGACATGTTTCTTTTAATTTTGTCCGTACACAAAATCGTATTTAAAATCCCTCCCAATTCATTATTCGTAACGATATTGATATCTTGTAAAAATTCTTGGGTGTGTGTAAAACAAAATTTAGAAGGTCCATGTGCGAAAAATATCAAATATAAAAATAAAATATTGAAAAAAATGAAATGATCTTTCAACGATTTGCTTACACCACCAGAATATCGTTACGAACAATCGAGCGTATGGGATTTTCCGTACGTTTTTTTTCTGATAAAATAAAAGAAAACTCGCTTTTTGGACTGGAATCGTCGAAACTTTCCTTAATATTTCACAAACTACTACGAAGTCATTACATTACAACTGAAATGTTTCGAGTCTAAGATATAGTATTATTTTTCTTCGATACAGAGGGTAACACTTAAGTCACGTAGTTATTGCCAAGTAACGCATAAAGTATTAGCGCGACGCTTATCGGCCTATCTAATTGCAGTCTCGATCGCTAGGAAGAAGCTTGCATCGATAATCGACAGTACGGCATGGCAGATTCGAAGGATTATTTTTTTCTCCGTCATGATAGATAATCCTCGCGTGGATTATAGTGTAGTAACATAATTCAACACGCTCCACCCCCAGAGAAATAGTTTATTAGATTTAAATAAATCAATGCATTAGAATTTTGTTTATTCAAATGAAATATTTTTTTATTTGTTCAAAACAAATTTTTAATTTTATTTATTTATAGCTGTACGCGCGAAAACTATTTCTTCAAATATCGACTATTCACGATACTTAAAAGAAAACATTTAAGTAAGCGTTTTTTCAATTAAATAGATTATCGAAGTCGCTAATTCCCAGACCAGGCAGCAGGCGCGCTGTGCGTTTCCGTCCGCTAGCCTACGTCATAGCTATATCAGCTATATCGGCTCTCGACATGTTCGCATCACAGTATTGTGGGTCCGATTAACCGGTGTTGTGCGCGCGAGAAGAATGGACGACGAAACAGTACTTTTTCTAACCAACGCGGGCTTAGAGAGCTACCGGGAGATCTTCGAACGTGAGGACATTATAATTTCTCAATTATTATTGTTGTACGAAATATATTCACATTCCGCGAGGTGTGAGGGGCGACCGGCACCGTGTCACCATGTGCTCGTCGTTACACCTTGAATTAACTTCATAATTTTTTATCGCGTTCGCCGATACACGGACATATTCGAATAAATGTGCTTATAAGAAATAGTAATGTGTTTATACACACCTATTCAATGGGCTGAGTGCGACAATTAAATCATTTTCCGTCACCTCGTGTCTTTGTTCTCGTTCAAACAAATGATTTATTTCACATTAAGAAATAGCTGTTTAATTAAAATAAATGCTTTTACTAGAATCAAATAAATGTTATTTGATTTGAATAAAACTTTTCTTTGAATGAAAGAAACCTGTTTGCTTTCGAGAATTTCCCTCGTTTTTGTTGGAATTTTGTGATACTCACTTAAACGTAACTCGCAGGAAACAAGATCGGGATAAACGAAATTGCGGATATAAAGGCCGATCAGCTTCCGTTACTAATTGGTCCAATCGGCGATCAAGTCAGGTACAAGAAGGCGATCGACGCTCACAACGCTAAGGTAATTATAACTTTCCTTTGTTTCCATTGTTTCCTTCGACTCAAATTGTAACCTTGAAATCGTAGCAAGGTATATATATATATACTAGTGGGTTATTGTGGCTCGCGCGCTTCGCGCGCTCGCACCCATTTCTGGACGTAAACACTTGTTATTCCAAATACTTCAAAAGACGGGTTCAATACTTGGATGGGTGACCGCGTCCAAGTACTATCCCCCCCTCGATTCTTGACACGGCGGCGACAGCGGCGAAATCCTTTTATATTATAGAGAGATACATATATAAAAAAAAAGACTCACGCCCTTATTATTCTAAGTCTTTTACCCCCCTCATTATTCCAATCCCTTTAAGCTAAATGGACTTGGGCCCTTATCATTCCAAGGCCCTTTAAGGATGGACTTAAGCCCTTATTATTCTACCCCCCCCCCCCCCCCCCCCCCCTCGATTCTTGACACGGCGGCGACGGCGGCGGCGGCGACAGCGGCGAAATCTTTTTATATTATAGAGAGATATATGTAGGTATAATCTACAATAACTATAATAATCTATGAGTATATAAATATATAGGGGAGAGTGGGCTAAAACGAGACCGACAATCGGGATGCATTGATGGGGCAAAATTGGGCATCCAAAAATTATTGTAAGATTGAGTTTTGCCCTCACTCCTATTTGGTCCGCTGTGTCATTTTGCCCCGGTCTCGCGTATGGAGATATAAAAGAAAAAATCAATGAAAAAAATTTAGTTGTAATAAATAAATAATATATTTGTTTCAACTACCACAACATATTAGATCCAAATAAAGACACTAAGTAGATAATAAATATGTAGTTGAATAGAAAATTATATTTGATACAAGTAAAATGCTAGTAGGCAGATATACAAAGAAAATAATTTATTTATCCGAAATAAATTTTATTTGATACAAAGAAATCATTTCTCCGGGTGCACAGAGATACATTTACCTCGATCCATTTCATTCTCTCTCTCTCTCTCTCCCTCCCTCCCTCTCCCGCCCCCCCCCCCCCCCCTCTCCCTCTCTATTTTATTGTACACATCCGGTCGGACGACTTACGGTACCATCTGCTCGTGTTTAAACATTTTTGATAGCAATGGAGCTATAGAGAGTGACAGGGATGTAAAAGGGAATCCCAACGGAGAAGATAACGACTAGCTCTATGTATTTCAAGTACTTGTTAATATAACTATATAGCGTATATTAATTTGGCATGCGTCGACCCGGTCAGTACACCCCGAGAGTCATGGTCCCGGACGAAAAACAGTGAGATGAGTAAAGAGTACACAGCGAAAAAAAATTTGTATATTTAACATACATTTCTCATCGACAAAGGTCAATATTGCAATTTTTTCAAATGAAACGAAAACGATTTCGACCGAACCGTAACAGAAAAAGGAGAAAATTGAAATTATCATATCGTTTCCTCATAATTTTCTTTTATTCGCAAAGATTCTTCTATGAGAAAGCATCGTCTGTATTTTTGGCATCCTTGTGGAAATTTCCAATTCGATCGATGCTATCGCCGAAAAATAATTAACTCTAGTTCGACCGATTAGATTGATCTTAGAGCACGAAGTAAACACATCTATCGATCTATCTCTATCTATCTAACCACGTTTTTCGTTCGAAGAAAAGAATGCTGAAATACACAAGTGTACTTCATCGCAAGAGAGATTACACTCGAACTACGCGTAATACATTAATTTGTACAATATTAAGGTTTTCTTTTTCTTTTTTTTTTCGAGTATTATTTTCTTTTGGTATTTTCTCGATATAGCACGAGAAACATTTGATATTCCATCGTGATATCGAAGGCACTGAAAGCCATCTCGCGAGTGTCCCGTTATCTCGCCACTCTGATTTATGTTCCCTCGGCGAATATGGGCCGTCGATTTGCCTCGTTCGCGCTCTACCTCGACGATGAATGCAAAAACGCACATGCTTGCGACCCGTAACTTTGCGTCAACGATATACCGAGGGCTTTGGGGGTATCGTGGGTATTTATTCACGTGCTCGAAAGGCTGACGAGATAAATACGTCAAGTGATCGGTGGCTGCGGCTTCTTCTTGGACATTCGACGAGTTCCTCTTTGCGCACTTAGAAGAAAGTGGACGTGAGCTCTCGGCATATCGAAGCTTCAGCCCCTGCTCTGCGCTTCAACTCGCTACAATTTCATTTTTTCTCCCGTAATGCTTTCTGAGTTGATTATTATGTCTAGGTGTTGTTATGACGATTGTGTTAATGTTTACGGACGGATGTTGTATGGATAAGATATAATTATACTGTAACTTATGTCTCGTAAACGATATCCGCAGTAAATAATCCACTTGGCAACCGATTTTGCGCTTCACACGAATTCGTTCAGAATATCTTTTGCGTTATTTCTCTCAGCGGACCGCCCGCAAATAGTTACCCGCGGTTGGATCGACTCCACCTGTAGAAACAAGCTGAGTATCAGTACAGCAGGTAGCGAACATATCCCCGAACGATCCCGAATAATACCCGAGTAATTCCCAACGAGCTGTGCCGGATCAATTCATTTTCAACGCACGCTTCGGTATTTGCCAACAAAACATCATACTCTCGCTGAACATCCCAGAGAGTTCAAAGACCTCTCAGAGTAGCAACAGCAGCCGCCCGCTTCACCCGAGTCCCTTGCGAACCCCCTGCGGCTAATCGATTCGTTATCGTATGGGGAAAACCTAACATAAAATAAGGAGCTTCATATAAAGAGGCAAAAAGGAATTTACTTCCCGACATTCCTCCTTCCTCTCTCCCGTGCAAATGAAACCTCCCGAATAACGAACCGAATTCTCTATGAGACCGGGAATCCCGCAACGTCAGAACATAGCCCGAAAGAGGCGCCTTCAATCGTACGAAGTTCCAACCGGCACGCGTTCAAGTTAACATATAAATATTGTACACCATAATTAATGCACATTTATATACGCCACTTTAAGATTCAGCATTATAGCAAACGTACAACGACGTTTTGAACATACGTACATTCGTACGCTAGCATTTTCGTACACATGATTATTCACGCACATTAATAGTAAGCACATTTCAGACGTAACACACAAAGAATCGTCACGCGCCCAAACCAGAACCTGTGCATATAGCTACTCCTAAATATCGTGTGGAGCAAATGTTTCTCGCGGTCAACATGAGAAGAGGCCTTTAAATTGTCATAGCCTCAACCATACATGGATGCAAGTTAACATGTATAAACTGAACACCATAATTTATTTACATTTGCACGCAGCACCGTTTGATTCTTCACTTTAGCAATTATACGGACGCTTCTTGAACAGACCTACATTCTTAAATTTTTAGTTTCCGACACCTTTTTTCATCTACACGGCAACGAGTTTACATGTTTTATACATTACACACGAAAAGTGATCTCCTGCCCAATCTAACACATGCGTTTAAAGCAAATTAAAAATCGTACGGACGTTCAATGATTCGCGCGCCCAACATGACATCTCACCGTCGCTCAATGCGAGGCAATATGGGTTTGATCAGTTCCACGAGATGAGAACCACGGGTAGCTGTTTTACCGATGAGCTACCCGTGGTTATCATCTCGTGGGACTGATCAAACCCATATTGCCTCGCATCGACCGACGGTGAGATGTCATGTTGGGCGCGCGAATCATTGAACATCCGTACGATTTTTATTTTGCTTCAAACGCACGTGTTAGATTGGGCAGGAGATCACTATTCGTGTGTAATGTATAAAACATGTAAACTCGTTGACGTGTAGATGAAAAAAGGTGTAGGAAAATAAAAATGTAAGAATGTAGGTCTGTTCAGGAAGCGTCCGTATATTTGCTAAAGTGAAGAATCAAACGGTGCTGCGTGCAAATGTAAATAAATGATGGTGTACACTTTATACATGTTATCTTGCATCCATGTATGGCTGAGGCTATGACAATTTAAGGGCCTCTTCTCATGTTGACCGCGAGAAACATTTGCTCCACACGATATTTACGAGCGGCTAAATGCACAGGTTCGGGTTTGGGCGCGTGACGATTCTTTGTGTGTTATGTCTGAAATGTGCTTACTATTAATGTGTGTGAATAATCATGTGTACGAAAATGCTAGAGTACGAATGTACATATGTTCAAAACGTCGCCGTAAGTTTACTATAATGCTGAATCTTAAAGTGGCGCATACAAATGTGCATTAATTGTGGTGTACAATATTTATATGTTAACTTAACGCGTGCCGGTTTGAACTCCGTATGATTGAAGGCGCCTCGCCCGAAAACGGAAATGACTCGAGACGACATAAATTCTTCGGACATTTCATCGCGACTCGAGGTTCGTCAGTTCGTCGAACAAGTTTGCTCCCCAAAAAACGAGACCTCCATTTCTTCGGGTGCATCGAGATGGAAGGCAGAATCGCAAAGGAGTGCGATGAAGGGAGAACGGCAGCTGTCCAAGAGGGAAACGCCGATGATGATACAGGTAAAGATGAGGAGACGAGAACGAGGCAGTAGAAGACGAGCCGTCGAACGGCTTTTCTCTCGCTCAAGCCTGCCGCATTTATTCAGTAATGCGAATGGCGAGAAACCGTGGCAAAAGCGTAAGAACGAACCGAGGGATTCGACAAGAAGTAGCTGGTAGGAGGGGGAAAGGGGACTAGAGTGTAGAGGGCCCGAACGAGCCGGGGCAGTGTTGGGACCGCAAGAGAGAGAACGGTCATTGCCACCACCTCTGCGACGAGAGTCTTCGAGTCCTCCGAGAGCTCGCCGTGTTGCGCGGACGATACTATCGTCTCTCGTATATATACATATATATATATATATATTTATATATATTTACAAAATAACTTACTACTGAAATCGGGATTACAGACACTCGGCGTACATTCGCATGAACATATCTGTGTTTATACACGCGCGGGGCGCGCGTTTGCGTGCGTGCGTTCGTGCGCGCGCGCGCGTGTGTGTGTGTGTGTGTGTGTGTGTGTGTATGTATGTGCAAAGGAGTGAGTCTAATAAGTGATACCGGACTAAAGTCCACCAAGTTTCGGCGACTTGTGCATCAAACATTGGGGAAGTGATCGTTAGCATTGGATACTGTAGACTGACACCCCTGGTAAGAGTCACGAGGGCCTCCGGCGCTCTCCTCGCGGCACCGTACCACATTTACCTCTACCTTCGCATGCTTGACTTTTACCTCTACTACCAATCTCGACGGTCTCTCTAACCTCTCCGACTCTACTACAAAAGCAGAAGACGAAGAGGAGGAGGACGCCGACAACGACAAGGACGAGGTAGACACGGTTCCACCGATCTCTCTCGCTCTTTCTCCCTGTCTCTACCCCGGTACCGTGAGAGACTCTACGGCGGTACGAATCGTGCACGCTGTGAACTAGAAACGAGCCGAGAGGTGCGATGACGGTCGCTCGCGTCGACGGCACCAACAAACAGCACCCACGAGTCAGACATCGCGGAACTCGGTACCACGGGGATCAAGTCGACTTTTCGTTCCTCATAACTGACTGATACCGAAGAGTCGCGTTAACTCGAGCAACTTCTATCGGAACATTTCGTCGTAAATCGTTGTATCTTCGCGCTTGTTAAATATGATAGAGTGTCATTGATCGTGCAATAATCCAATCGACTCCATTGTTTCCAAGTGTAAACAAAAAATAAAAATAAGAAATAACGTGGGTTAGATCAATAATAAAAATAAAACAAAATTAATATTTTTAAGTGTTTGGTGAAATTCGAGTAACGAAGTTCTGCGGGATGGTAACAAAAATTGCTGACTGAATTGACAACGGCATAAAAGTGTCTCGGCATCGGTCAAGAGTGAATACAGGTTATTCCAATCTTCGCAGA